>JAXRKN010000043.1:3671538-4895385 GCA_038502055.1 Tanytarsus gracilentus | reverse complement strand
ATTATGCACATTTCACCGGGCCAACCGACACCATCACCCTCGCCCAAGCAATGTGATAAGTGTGGCGTTGTTTGCGAAACTGATGGACAATTAATTGAACATAGCCAGGCTGCACATGCAGACCTAAATGGAATCAAGAGTGAAAACGGTGAACAACAAAATTATCCACCTTTTCCCGGTTCCGGTGCACCGCATTTGCCACCACCGTCTCATCACCATCACCATACCCATTACGTAAAAGAAGAGCCACCGTCTGATATTTTGGATCTTGACTCACAAAAAATGGTTTATCCACCTCATCCCGATGGAGTTCTTCCGCCAATGCACTCCTTGCATTCGCTTCAATCAATTCAACGTCATCCAATGATTTGGGGACATCACGAAGCCGCTCACTTCATTCCACCTCATCCGGGTGCGTATCATCAACCAATTAAACCTGAATATCCACCAACGCCGCCAATGAATGCAGCGTCGCTGAAAGCTCAAATTAATGAATATTCGCCGATTTTACCGCCAACGCCAGTGTCAATGAAACAGGAATATAATCACATAAAGTCAGAATATAACTCATCGTCGAATATAAGCCAAAATAATTCTCTTGCATCGTCTGGTAAGGGGTTTAATTCTGAAATGAGTGAGAGTGGTAATTCACAAAATACGACGTCACCTTCTGACTTTCCAAGTACAACAACACCTCAAGAAAACGGTGGACAATTTCAGCGATCATTTGAGCCACCTTCTTCATCTCATCCAGTTAAAAGTTCCGGCTGGAAATCGAATGAAGCGAGACGCCCAAAAACCTATAATTGTACTGCATGTAATAAATGGTTCACTAGCTCCGGTCACCTTAAGCGACATTATAATACGACATTGCATAAAAATGCTGTTAAAAGTTCAGGTCAACCAGACCCTGCGACAATGCCAATTAGTGCTCATCACCATCCACAAAGAGATCCAAATTACGTGTCGAAAAGGAGATCTCATCATAGGACGCAACAAGCGCAACAACAGCAGCAGCAACAGAATCAGACAAATAATCAAGTGACGACAACAACAAGTCAAACTCAAATTCAACAAACAATTCCCGCTGATAGTGTGTCAAAGAGTCCCGATTATCAGCCACAATTTTCGCTTCCCTCGTTCGGATCGGCAGCATTGCAGCAAGGATTTCAACAATATGGTTCACCAAATATCCATAATCCATCGGGAAACGGGCAAGCAGGTGAGATTCGATTTTATAAAAAATATTTAAAAGTGAAAAGTGTTCAAAAAATTCGTGTCGATGATTTTAATTCCGAATATCTAAAGTTTTTAAAATGATTATATTTTTTGAGCACTTTTTTAAAATCGTATCATGTATACACACCCCTATATCAGTTGGGAGGCACATCAGTTAAAGTGAAGAAGAAAATTAGTCTAGAAGAAAATTAACAAGAAAACCGTAGAACAAAATAGAAGTAATTTAATTATTTTTTTTTTGAGTTAGTAACTTCATAATTTTTCCCTTTCTTATTAATTTTTGAGTAACTTTTTTTAGTCAGAAAGTAAAAAGAGATTTTTTTTTTGATTTCCATTTATTAATTTTTCCCTATTATTTTGTTTGCCTTCGTGCGTTTTCCTTGTCGTCGATCGCGTGATATTAAGGTCCCTCAGTTCAAATTGCCTCCCAATTGAGGGGCCTGCCATCCATGAGCAACAGCCACTTATCAATGGATCATCACCAACAGCTTCTACAACTCCAGGAGCAAGTGCCCCAACTCCCGGACCAGCACATCACCATGCAGCAGCAGCAGCAGCCTACTTCCACCCATCAGCAGTCCATCATCACGCAGCAATCGCAAGTCATCAGCAGCATCAGCAATTTAACGGATCAGCAATACCCTTTGGTTATCAACACCAACATCCCCTCTCTCTATCCCATAACCATCACGGAGGAACAGAATTATCACAATACTATTGGTAATAACATGAGAGCGACCACAAATACCTCAGATAACTTGTCAATTGACGATGAGAATCACTTTACTATTTTACCTCCGATTCATCCAATCCACATGACCTCATACGATCAGTTAGTTTCTCGATATACGGGCGGTGTTGCAAGTGGTTATTCCGGCTATACGGGAGATTTGCCACCCTTTTCACCTGAACTGCCCGATCAATATCAACAAACTACAATGTCTGCAACGACCTACGAAGACTCACTCATCATGCCGCAAAGTGCAATGGCTCCATCATCGCCAAGCATATCAACAACTATGCATATCCAACAGACATTATCAAGCGCCACAACCATATCAGCAATTTCATCGACATCCTCGAATCGAGTGAGTAAAAAGTCTTCGAATGTTTCGACGACCACATCAACAAGTGAATATCGTTGCGAATCATGTGATAAAGTGTTCAATAAATCGTGCTATTTGACGCAACACAATAAAACGTTCCACTCGGGAGATAAGCCGTTCAAGTGCGCTCGATGTGGTAAACGTTTTCCTTGCGATGCATCGCATGAAGAGCATGTAGCGAAGCACACGGGTGCTAAGCCATTCAAATGTGTTCAATGTCCCAAGGCATTCAATCACAAGACCGACCTACGACGTCATATGTGCTTGCACTCGGGAAGCAAACCCTATACGTGTACGACTTGTGGAAAGGGCTTCATTCGAAAGGATCACATGGTGAAGCATACGGAGACGCACACAAAAAAGAAGGGTAACAGTGGCAAGAAACCGAAAAACGGTAAGAAGAGACTTTCATCGTTTAGCATTGTCCCCGACTCAAACGATTCGATGCACTTTCCAGCATCCGACTAGAGAAACTTCTTCTTAATTGCTTTAGAAAAAACAAATCTAATAAATTTAATGTTATGTGAAAATAACGAGGAGACGGTAGTTACCAAAGTTGTAATGAAACATAAACTGTGTAAAGGAAAATTTTGCTACCTCAAGAAAATAACAAAAAAAATATTATATATACATTCATAAAAATATATCAGAAAGAAATTTAGAGACGTTTAAAAATTTCATGTGTATCAAAAAAACTGTTTATAAAAATGAAAAAAGTTACAATTGCATTCTACCTCAAAAAGAAAAGAATATCAGTATTTAAAGACATAACTGTGGTGATTTTTTTAATTTTTTTTAAATAAAATTTTTCACTTACTTTCCATTGATGGTACGAAAGATGTTTGTGTACAGAATTATTGAAAAGGAAAGAAAATAACAAAAATCTGGTCTTGATTTAAAGATTTACTCAGTGAATAGGAAAAAATGATCGATTTTCTCTCCTCACCATTAGCACATATATCTCATCCCTCACTCTTCTCATGAACTGCAAAAAAATCTTTTAAACTTCGTTTTCACATTAAACACGAGTGTAAAAGAAAGAAAACGAAAGCAATGTTTCTTTTCATGCTTAGCAGAGGATTTATTTCTTGACCGGACGTAATTGAGATTTTTGTGGCTGAAAAAATAAAATTAGGTAAAAAATTTAATTCATAAACTTAAAACAAATTTAATTTTAATTTTTTTCACCACATTTTTCTCCATTCCGGACGGTTTAGATAAATTTTATTTTTTTACACACACAAACAAACATAGATGGACAGGACATTGAAAAAGCAAAGATACCTTAAAACTTCAAAATCTAGAGAATGAAGAAAATTAAGAGTGATTCAATTTATTTATAGAACGAGATGTGTCAAATAAAATTTTTCAGACCAATCAATAATAAATATTTAGTATTGGGAATTGAAAAGTTTTTTCTCTCACATTTTGTGAGTAATTGGACGAAGGAAAAAAAATATTGTACGGTTGTGTCATAATTAATACTTTTTCACTTTTTTGTGATCTCTCACGGAAAGCGAGAAGATAGATTCGAAATTTTGTGTATTGTTTCCCTTTATATACCTTAAGCTCACCTCACTCTGCCTCTCTCACCCTCCATCTCATGTTCTTAATGTTTAATCAGTGGAAAGATTTTTTTGCTCTCGCTCCTGTCACATTTCATGTAAAAATATTTGACGTTGAAAAAGGGCATCGCCAAAATGAGTGTTTCAAAAATAGAAGAAAAAAATCATTTTTTTATGAGAGTGAGCTGTGAGAAAGGATGTCGCTCGTGAACGAAGTAAATTGAAACGTGATTTTTCTTCAATATTGTTATAAATCCAATTGAGAAACCTTTTTGTTAATATTAAAGTGAAATTGTTTTTAGACTTTAAGTTTTTTTCTCTTTCCATAAAAAAAATCATTCTTGCTGCCATTATGAATGAAGAAAAAGGATTGCTTCCATAATTGAATTTTTTTATTATTTTTTTCGACCATCATTTTATTTTTGTTACATTTTAAATTTTTGTCTCATTAAGTTTATCTTATAACCTAATTTTTTTTATTATTCATAAATGAGGAATTTAGTTACCGTGAACTATATCATTTTAGATTTAAACTCTATTTGTAAATGAAGAGAAAAAATATTTCATAGCTTAAATAATAAAGAAGCAAATTTGCCTGTTCTCATCTATAGATAAATTTATACGTTTACTTTACAAGAAAATAAATCCATTATTTGAGAAAAATGCATTTTATATAATTTTTGAAACAGTTGGTGGAATGAGAAACGACTTTTTAAAATTTCTTGCAGTTTCTAGCAGATTAAAAATAAATCAAAAATCTTAAAGTGATATAAAGAAATTTAAAAAATTGTTTTTTTCTCATTTTCAAAAATCAAATTGTAAAAAATTCAAAATATTTTCTAGCAGTCCAAAATTTATTATTATTATTAATATCGATTGTTTTGTGATATAATATGTACAAGCCAAATTATGAAGAAAGAAAAATTGAAAAGTGAAGGAAAAATTTTGTCGATAAAATCCAAAGGAATGCAATAAGAAAAAATTTAGTTACCATATCTACAAAATAATTCACACATATCTAGCGGAAATTTAGAAGAATTTGATTTCCATATCACCTCAGCAAGAAAAAATTTCTAAGTTTTCAATTGAAGAAAAAAATAAAGAAATTATTGGCAAAAAAATTTATAAAAGAAAATAATTGTGTAATTGTATTTTTGGGTGTGTACAATGAGGAAAAAATTAAAAAATAATAAAATTGAATTTACTACCGTAAAAAAAGTATTTGACAAATAAATTGCTCAAAAATAAAATTCTGTGTAATTGAAGGAAAGAAATTTTGCAATAAAGCAGTAAAGTATCACATAAGCAATTCATTTTTTAAATTATGATTCTCACTTTTAAACCATGGACGCGTATACGGAGCAATTTTTCGTTGCCACTTAGCATTTCAAACAATTTTTTATTCCTGAAGAAATATTTAAAAGAACCTTCTCAAAAAAATGCAGGATATTATTTAGTTAGATTTAAAAAAAGGAAAAAATTTGTAGGAAAAATTGATCTCTGCTATCGAGGAAATATCTTGGTGATATTTCAAGAAAGACAAATTGTAGTTTTCTTTGTACATAGGAGAGTAATTATTTGATGTAACTTCAAAAAAATGCTGTTTTGATTAGTTAATAAGAATTTCTTGAAAAAAAAATTATGTGGAAAAAATCTATTGCAGAAATTTATTAATGATGATGATTATAAAAAAAGGGAAATAAAAAATATTTTAAAATTACCAGTTTTTGCTTTTGAGCTTTATTAGCTTGGCTAAATTATCGATAAACTCTTGTGAGATTTCAGTCGAATTGAATGGATTGTTTTGGTAGAGTGGTGCACTCTTAGTCACACCATCCAAACGATCATCATCATCGCTAATGTTCTCTTTCGTTAATATCTCATCATCCTCTGCCCGATAATCGTCCTCTGTTTCTAATTCGTTGAATTCCTCACTATTTAGAATGTCCTTGATTGTCTGCAGCTTCTTTTTATATCGGACCGGAAATATGCTCGGAAAATTAGCATTATTATTGTTATTATTCACACCAGCAAACCGACGATTTAGCCTTAGAAATCTCAAGAATAGGGTGAGCATGAAAAAGGTCTTTAATAAGGCCAAGGCTTTGAAAAATAAGAAAAACTTCAGAGGCAAAAAGAGTGCCTTCAACACAATAAAAGGCAGAGCAAGAATGGCAAAGCTACCGAGCAGATATTTCAGACCAGTTAACAAAACCATTGAGATTGATGGATGATCGTGTTTGTGTCCATGCTCATGATCTGATATATGGAACGTTTGAACTGATGGCTTCTCGTGACATTTCTCCATATGTTGATGGTGATGAGTGTATCTAAATTGTGCACTCATAATTTATTAATGCATTTTTAATGGATGATATTGTAACCGTCCGGAAAAGATTTATATAAAATTGAGTTTTTAAAAGTATAAAATTGCATACTGAAATGGGGTTCGAATCCTTAAATTTAAAATCATTAAACTTAACTTTTAATATTTGTTTTGATTATTTTTTTGGAAAATTTTAGAACTTTTTTAAATTTTCCGGACGGTTTTGAAAAATATCCTTCTTTTATATTCTCACCCTATATCCTCATCATAATAATCCGATCGTCTCAATGAGTTGGGATTTGTTAGTGGTAAAAGTTTCGGGGGGTTCTTAAAACCAAGAGGAAATGTCTCCGGACTCTTTCGATTCACAATCTCAAATTGATGATTTTTGTACAATGAATTTATGCTCATCGGTTCATTCACATTTCTCTTATTTCTTATGTCACTCAGGACATTTAATTTCTCAAGATTTTGTCTCAGCTTCACTTCATAATTTTGCTTCATTGTGTCATAAACCGAGTCGAGTACTGAATTTTCATCGTCACTGTTATCGTTTAGCAAAAATTTTTCGTCAACTCCATTAAAATCATTTAACATTTCGCAAAGTACAAAGATATTATAAAGAACAAGAAACTGCATCACTTGCCACAGAACCATCATTTTAATGTTAATATTTTGACGATCAGAAAGCAACTGAAAAGGTAAAGTGTTCTAATGTTCAATATTTATAGGCGATTTAATGCTTCAATAAAATTCTTCTTCAATTAGGTAACACGTCATAATTTCATCATCCCGTCATCACCTCATCTCAATTGACAGTCGAACGTTATGTAAAAAAATAACTGAAAATGTGCTAAAATTATTTCGAAATATTTTTTGAGTGACAGAATTGGTTCATAACTCCGCTCTCATAAATCACCATAGAGAAATCGACTTTAATGGACATGGTTCGTTATTTACACTATTAATAATTGATATTGCTTTAGAACATTTCTTTTATATTCCTAATTTTCGCTCTCTTCGCCATTCACCGGATGAATATTCCATAATACCCCGATGTGTAGTATTTTCAATTTCATTCATGCGTAAAAGATCTTTCTGTTGATTTCAATGCAAACAAAAGAACGAAAATGATTTCCAAAATTTTCATTCTAACACATTTCGTGAATGAACTAGATCAAATCAGGTGAATCGTATATCGAACCCGTTACACTTATTATTTTGATTCTCTATTCACTCAAACATAGAAATGTGCAATTTAATGAAATCCTCCGTATAATAATCAGATTGCTTGAAAATTGAGCAAATTTTATCAAATCGTATCGCGTCACGCTTCATTCTCGAGGTGAAAAAGTAGTTGCAATAAATCTTTTTAATAATACATTAATTTTTGTCTGACGTAAACAATTGGAAGTAAGAAGATGCCCTCATATGCACACATTTTAGAGTATTGTGATGAGAGAGTTCTAACCCTCTTTATTATTTATCACACAGCATCTTTAGATCCAGGTTAGGCCGAGTGAATAATCAGTGATATATAAAAAAATAATAATATATCTTTTTAAAGTTCATTTGGCATCACTAATTAGATGAATTTGTGTCTTAAATGCTAAAAGCAACAATGTGCATTCTTGAGAATATATTCATCGGGGAAGGGTTAATGTCGATGCTGTTGCTGCTGCTGAGAATCTTCTTAATTTAGAAGAAAAAAATATCTCAAAGAAGAAGACTACGTCACGATGATATACTGATATGAAAACAAAATTGAAAGGGATGAACAAAAATTTAATTCAAAGCAAAAAATGCTTCCAGAGGTTGTCGGAGGTAAAAAAATGAAAATTGTCAAAAATTTAATTTTTTAAAGTTTAATAAAAGCCAAAGTTTACTTCTAAATATGCAGGAAAATATTTTAAGTCACAGCAACCCTCTCGAAAGCTAACTGTAAAAACTAATTTCATGCCCTTGTGCCTTTAATTTCAATAAGGAAATGATTTCAATTCTCCTTGCACATTTATTTAAAATCGATCATTTTGAAAGTACAATGGATCTTAAATCTGCATCATAATTGGAACAAAAAGCATTACGTGCATTGAGATTTAAGCTAATTAAAGTTTTTCGATAAAAGAGAAAATTCCATCACATGTGAGTGATGGTATATAAAGGCTAGGACATTAAATGGAAGGGTTCGAAATAAATAAATGGATAACTGATGCAAATACATAGGAAGTGAATTCAAGAAAGAAGAGTATAAGTGCGAGGAACCCTTTAAGGTGAGAAAGACGAACAGCAACGAAAAGAATAGATACATAAGAAGATGATGATGTTATGCTCATAAGCATTAATCGCATTCGACTACCACCTGGCCCATGTTTTCTCTTTACTTTTTTCTCCTCTCTGACGTTCATCTTCAAAACGGTTTTATGTATTTTTTTTCTCTTCCATCACGTTTCCCAGACTTTTTTTATGCGGCAGCAGGATATAAGCATAGCACACAGGAATCAAACACTATTAGCGAGCTCCATCGCTATGATGACGATGAGATATAATGAGAAAACCGTTTAGTGATTAACTCCCGTGAGTAAGCGCTTTTTCCACTGAATTAAATGAAAATAACTCATTCGATGCAACCGTGAAAGACATTTCAATCGGATGTCGTCATTGTGAATGCGATACTGGGAAAATCAGGATGTGTAAAGTCTTTTGAAAAATTTATTTTTTTAACTCAATTTAAAAAATAATAATTTTTAAAATTTAACGGTTTTTTATTTTTTTGAAATTCAAAATTTTCATCCCTTGCATTAAATAAATTTTTTGCATGCTTCCGAATGAAATATGCTAAATGAGTCGACAACTTTAAACGGCGAACATCGAGCGATGAGCGAAACATACAAGAACACCTGAGATTTTTTCACACGCAAAGATACGAACATAAAAATGCATTTGCTGACGCATGCACCGGAAATTTTCTCTCTCGAAATCTGACATTTTTGGTGCGTCATGTGCGTTTCGATTGAAAATAAAAGAATTTCTTTTGTTATGCATTTCCATGCATGAAACTCATAAACATGTGCAAAATTTATAAACGACAATTCTAGCATCGCTCTCTGGCTCACAATGCATCATGTGAATCGAAAGCACTTTTTTCGGATTTCCAATAAATCACAATTAATTTTTTTATTTCTCTCTTTTAACAAAAATATCTTTGCTCAAAAATTTTTTAGACAGTTTTGTTTGAGTTCTTTTTTTTCTGTGTTATTTTTGTTCTCCGCTTTCTTTTATTTTTTCCTCTTCATCATCTGTGTGTGTATGTGTGAGCTTGTATGCTTCGAGAAGTGTGGGAACGCATGAAAACGTAAAGAAATGAAGAAGGAAAAGAAAAAAGTTTTTAGCAAAGGATTTTTATTGCTTTGTTTGTTGAATCATTTATTTCGCTTCGAACTTTTCAATCTAATTTCTAAAAATCACTGAATAAAAAAATATATTTCAGCCCTGCTGCTCATGCTTCGAGCAACTGCAGGATCAACATAGACATAGAGAGAGGATGATGAAATACAATGAACAGTAAAATAGAGCAAAAAATAAATAATCAGATTTCATTCTTAGTCTAGAGCAGTTCTTTGTACAGCGAACTAGATTCCGTTTGATTGATTTTTAGAGTAAACATGGATGCGTGTGGGAACATTTTACAAACCTTATCTTGTTTACTTATCTGCAGGAATTTCACGTTTCCTTTAAAGTGAGCAACGTGTTGCAATTATTTTAATGCGATTTTCTTTTTATACAAGGCAATAAATTAATTTAAAGGTTGGACAATGTGCTTTAATTTTTTTTACACTGTGCAATAATTTTTATTAAAGGAAGAAAAATTTCTATGTAAGGGGAACTGAACGTAATAAATAAGAAGAATTTCTTTGCTATATATTTACAAATTTAATTTTTGACCCCCTCTTATTCGATTTATTTGGCAACGTGTGTTTTATATTAAAACTTTGCAAAGTGTGTCAAGAGAATTTTTGAACGATTTTTATTTAAATGCAAATAAATTTTTAAAAATGCTTACAAAAAAATATAATTTAAATTCTCAAATTTAAAAGATAATTAAATCTTCTTAAATTACATTATTTGTTCAGTTTGTTAACAGCACCATCAATACAAGCGGTAATAAATATAAAATAGCACACAAATTTTCAAATGGCATTAAAAAAGATGAAGAAAAAAGTTCTTAAGCACTGAAATTTTCACACTTTGTTACATGACGCAAGAAAAAAAAGGGGGAGTGTGAGAGAGTGGACTTAATGGAAGACGACTGCGTTGACGATGAGGTGAAATTTTCCTTACACGCCAGTAAATATTTTCGGGATGTATTTTTAAAGTAATAAATTCTTTTTAATTGCTTGCTTCATCGCTACGGTGCGCATTTATTGCCGTGGCTTTGCTCGCTTGCTCCTGCTCTGTCCATGGCATTCATAACATTGAGGGCAGATTCCACCAGAGCTTTAATTACCCATAAAAAACATTAATTTTGTTTATTTAGAGAATAAATTTTTAGCAAAAACTTTTTCCATGGCATTTTCTCAGCTATGGAGGAAGAAAAATAAAGAAATTTATCATTATAATAAAGGAAGACGCGCTCTGCTCACCGGTAGATTGCCATTCTGTGTCCTATAAACTGCGTGTGATATTTGTACATCTTGTTTCCGCATTTTATGTACCAACTCATGAATTTTTCTTCCGATATAATTTTGCCACTTAGACAGCATCTTCTTATTTTGGGTATTCGGCTGAATAAATTGTTGTTGTTGTAATTACAAAAATCGAGTTTTTCCTTAGATTTTGCTGCAAAACAGTTAAAGACTATTTTTTATTAAATTCTTTGTGGTGTCTTCTTTCTATAAACACTTTTAGACCAACCATAAACTTTCGGTATGAAGCAGGAAATGTTTTTCAAAAATTAACTAATGTGACACGGAAAATTTTTTCATCTGGCCGATCGACTAAACGGATCAAATGAATTAAGTATAAATTTCCAAACACTTAATTTTAGTTAGTGTACAAGTTGTACTATGTAAGAAAAATCATAAAAAAATTCCACAAAGCTTACTTAAATTTTAATGAATTAAAATTGAATTGTCACGTTAGTTATCAACAAAATCTTTAAATCTTCATTTTGGAACGGCTGCAAACTTTTAGGAATCTAAAAGTTAAATTTTAAAATCAGTTTTGGAACTTTAATTAATAATCCATAATGAAATTAATACAAGATGTATTCAGGAAAATTAAAAAGTATCATTTTTAAATCGCATTTTTTAAAACTCAACTCCACCTATTCAGCCGAATACCCTTTTATCGAGACTCCCCCGCTCACCGCATAATTTTTTTCTCTCTCCCATTCTTCAGGGAGAAAAAAACGTTGCAGGAATACTGAAGTGGCTTTAATAATTGTACATAAGAGGCCGGCAATGTGCCTTCAAGGGTAAATTACATTATTCAATAAATTCTCTCTGAACTCAACCCGACAGGAATGCGAATGATATTCAGTTTTATCACACTGGTCATGTACTAGTCGTTGTCGAGAGGGATGTGATGAGAAAACTATTAATTTGTGATGGTTTTAAGTTCCCCTAAAAGCATGTCTTTATTGATTTACTTTAATTAATCCTTTCTTCCTAATTTTTGTGCCCTAGTTTCTTTTTTACTGACCTACATTCTATCAGAGAATCTTTCGCTTTAAATCTTGAAACTAAGAAAATCCCTGCAATTAATTAACCATCAACACTGACCGAATAAAAACGAAAGAGAAAGAAAGCCGGCAGACTATCATGTCTTTAAGCCAGTGGTAAGCGAATTATATTCGGCATTCATGGCAAAAGCCATTGTACATAAATTCATGTTTGCTCTCCGCATTAGAAACTCCATGAAATTCTTAACGTTAAGACTGCCGTTTTTTTCCACCGTATACATAAAATCTCGTCTAAAGAGCGAGAAGAAGGAGCAGCACCAACATCATCATCATTATCATCATCATCATCGTCGTCAATTTGAAGTGCTTTGTGCTTGCTAGACTAGAGAACTACTTTTGCCCTACATTATCGCACACTGTACATTCTCTCACACTCACACAGATCTCGCCGTTAATAGCGTTAGAAATGAAGTATAAAGAAAAAAAAAATTTTGTGAGGAAGAGAGAGAAAAAGAAGAAAAAAATACATTAAGGATGTTGTGAAATAAAGAATTATTAGGCGTTTTTTATCTGTGCACAGAGAGCTAGCTTCGTTTTGAAAATGTTGTTGTTCATTCTTTTATCTTTACGCTTTTTCTGCTTCTCAACTAATTGTCTTACACAATTTTTCTTCCTTATGTTCTTTTGGACTCGCATATAGAAGAGAGATTTCACTTGAAGGCAACATTTTTTAATGGTTTTTTTGAATTCATTTTTGTTTGTGCTATTTGTGAGCTCACATAATTATCGAGTATCCTTGAATGAGATTTTGTACGTTGTTGGAGCAGACTTAAAATTGAGAGTCGATTAATCTTCCAAAAAAAATACCATTCAGATCAGAATTTTCTTTAGTTTTAGGATTCGAACCTAATTTTTGTCAAAATTTCAATTTAATTAATTTTAATTTTATTTAATCTAAAATCATTTAATGCCAAAATCAAACCTTCTAAAAATAAGAGAAATCACATGAGAAAGCGAAAAAAAGATGCTAATGACATTCACTTCAACGTCTTTATTTCATTTTCTCCATTGTTCGCTTTTCTCTAGAGTCTGTCGACTGACAACCTTGAACGATTCAAGACGCACACTATACACATAATTTGAGACACTTCAGGATATTCATCTTTGATTCCGCATAATAATATGAGCATGATGAAAAAACATCCTCTAATGAATGGAAATTGTCATTGTCATGTGGATGTGAAGTAATGTACGGGAAACAACTATCATCATCAGTGTATGTGATACATACACACTCCTTTTGTGCTGTCATACTCCGAATCGTGCATTAACTATTCATTAACAAGAAGAGAAATTCACACGCACACACAATTGTCGTCTAAGAAATGTGAATAGACAGATTCTCTTCTGTTGAGCACCATGAAGGCACGATTTTTGCACTATCAACGACATTATTATTATTCAATGTGCGATGTCAACTTTTTTTATCCTGAAATTTCTCAACTGACTTATATGTATGTTAGGACAATTTACTCAATTCTTCACTCTTATGTAGATTTAAGCTGAAAGATTGTCAAACGGGAGAAAATAACGAAGAGACACACTCTTGTAACAAATGAGTGTCCTTCTTAAATAAATGGAAAATATTCAGCATTTTAGTTCGTTAGGAAGTCAACTTTTGTGTGCCACTTCACCATCCGACACGCATAGTCCAATCATATATGAGTTGATTATCAAGCTCTTCTGCACGACTAGAGGACTATAGTGCTGTGTATAAGGATGAAAATTTCAATTTATTCGTTGTTAGTTTTTCAAACACACATACACACACACACACAAACAACATTCTCTCGAGCAATCTTCATTTTAGTGCAAATTCTTGTTGATTTAGGATTTATTTGGTTTTTATCAGCTTTCAAAAACGTTTGGATAAAAAATAGAATAACAAAATTCTTCACTTTTCATGCGAGAAGAGCGTGAGTCAATAAAAAAAATTTTAGTTTGTGAAAAAATATTTTGAAATTTTTTTTCTGAAAATAACGGTTGAAAATTGAATTTATAGTTTTTAAATGATTTTTCAGTTAAAAAGAAAAACCCCACGTAACGCAAATTGATAAATATTTTTTAAGGATTCGAACCGATTTCATTTTCATTAAAACTCCATAAAATTAAATTTCTTATAAAACATGATAAATTAACTCCAATCTTATTTCTTCAAATTATTATTTTCATGATTCTAATTTCACATCCCCTCATCATTGAAATGTGTGAAATAAAAAGTTTATGTCTCCTTAAAAATATCATCCGCAATAATAACGAAAAAAGCAACAGATTACTTGAACTCTACATAAAGGAGGAACAGTCCTCATGTCACCCAATAGAATTACGAAATTTTTATTGCTCTTCCACGCGATACTTTTACACCGCGGCAAAAAGGCATTCAGGAATGAAGAGACACAGGAGCGAGAAACGAAGGAAATCGTAAAAAAGCGGTGAAATAATAAAATACACACTCGGGAATTTTTTTAGAGTTTCACGCTTACCTTTGTATGTGATTTCTTTTTTTTTGTCATGATGGGGGAAAATCGTCATTTAAACGACGACCTGTTGCACAAATTCAAAGCGAGAATAAAATCATGAAATGTAATATACAAACAACACGAATGGCATTGTTATGGAAATTTCTCCCCGTGACTGTATATGCAGCGCACATATGTGAGAAGATTAAAATGTTGCACACGAGGTGAAAGGCGCGAGAGTACTTGATAAAGATTTATGCAGGTTCTCACATTTATCAACTCGACAAAGTACTTTCGAGTGTCAAGAGCAGATAATTTATTATGTGATCGATGAATAATATATTGATTTACAAATTGTGAATTTAGCTTGAGGGGTTATTGATTTAAGCGAAATTACGTAACGTATTGAATTATCATAATTTTGAGTTCTGCATTTTATTGAGTTCTCGTGAATGAAATAAATGGATGAAAAAATGCTTGCTAGACTTCAAAAAATATTTCGTAAATTTATTCAGTTTCTAGCGCCACGTGCTCCACCTTTACAAAAAACTTTTTTTTTTGTAAACTAGACATAGAAAAATATTCAATTTTAAGTTAGCAGTAAGAAGAAGAAAAAGTAGTTTAAGCCGACAGCCACACAGTAACGGACATTAATTTCGCATTATTCACAACTTAACAGATCGTTTAGATTCTTCGGCGATGAGCAGCATCAACTGAAAATGACTAATTATCATCGAATTGCTTCAACATTTCGACGTTTTTGCGAGTTGTATGATAAATGTTTTCTTGGGTGTGCATTAATTGCAGCGAATTACCGCTCAAGAACAGTCTCGATGTCAGAATATTAAAATAAATATTTCATTTTTTTTTTCGGTGATGACGTGACGTCACACACATGCCAGCATCTCGCGGGATGGATTAAAATAATTATAGAGAAATCACATACGTTGAAACAAAGAGCTATCATTTAGAGGTTCGTATGTAAAAAATGCCGAAAGACAGATCTCATTATATTAATATGCGATTTAACTATTGCCATTCAAGAGAGCTCAAAAATGATCATGATGTCTACTCTCCAACGATGAATTATCATTAGCCGAGGATATTCGCGTGTGTTTATTTCGGGTTTTCATTTCATTAATGCGATTTCATGTCTGTGTGCAGCAAGCAGATCTCTCGCGCTCTGAAGGAGGAAGGAAAGAAATACCGCGAACATTTTGCAATTCCAAGAACTTAGCGCAAGCTGGTTTTGACTCTCTCGATATATAGAAAATTAATATTCAAACTGTAGGATTAAGAGCGCAATTTTTGTTGTGGTAAATGATAGAATTAGATGGCATAAATCCAAAGATGATTTTATAAAAATGTGAACCCAATATCAACAGAACTTAGGTACAGAACAGCGCACTACCCTTTGCATGCAAAATGACGCTGAAAAGGCAGCAAAAACATGTTTTAATAACAATAATATATGGATCTGTGGTCCCATACCAATTTCGACAGTTTCATTTTCTCACAACAAATATATATGAAAGAGAGATGTCGGCACATAATGTCAGTTGCAATTTTTTAAGCTCTCGTTTTTCTCAGTAATTAACGATTTTATAGCATGCATAAGGTCAATCATACACGAAACAGTTTCACAAAAATTTCAATCCAATAATTTTTAAATTATTTCAATTAAAACTAACCCACGCAATAGCGCTTAATTGAATTGAAATAAAATAAGTTTAGCGCCTTGAGGAATTTTGAGTTTTAATAAATAAAAAAATTTTAAATGCCGCGTCAAGAGAGTCTGCACGTACTATGTGAACAAGTATTGTCAGTCAAAAAAAATTATTATTATGAGCGAGAGAATTGAAGAATTTTCCACTGTGCGTGATCAACTGGATACGTTTAAGATTTGATTCTAAAATATTCTAATGGACATCACTCGAAAAAGTAATCATCCTCGCTGTGTGTTTCTATTTTTTTCTCTCTCGCATTTGATGGTGCCGTCAACATCGCGTTTGAGTTGTGAATTGTTGTTAACATGATATCTTCAAGCATCAAACGATTTAAAGCCATTTTAAAATAATAGGTCTTTATTATTAGCTCATGGATATGTTTATGAGTAGAGTAAGCGAGATGGGACAGAAAATAAATAAAAATGGTTCATTTATAATTTTCAAAAAACTGTTTCCAGAGCTTGCTTTATATTCAAAATTATCAATAAAAAATCATTGTGAAAATTTAATTTTTTAATAATTTAAAAATCATGAAACATTAAATATTAGTGAAATTTCAAACTAAACACATTTTTCTCCTTTCCGTCCTGCTTCACAATAATTAAATATGATTCAAAAAGTATCTCAGAAAATTTAAATTCGCAATTAGAGCTCTTCAATGGCACATGCACACACATAGTCGAGCAGACAGCATTTTTGGTCATTTAATTCCATGTTGTCAATTAAAATTTGACAAGATTTCTCTAAATTCCTCTCAATTGAATGACAACAGCTAAATTTTTCTCATGAACAATCTCTCTCCGTCTGGCTCGAGGCACTTTATGTGGAGTGAAATTTTTTATGATATTAATAAAGTATAAATTCATTATGTTGAATTGATGGACATAGCGAAAAATATTTTTCGGTCATGCTTCGTGAAAAAAAAAACTCAAAAATTAATTAACTAGATTAAAAGCGAAGTAAAATTACTAAATTACCTCGCGGATACAGAAACAACAAGTCCTTCGTGCAACAATTTTATAAATTAACTTATTGACAGCGAATTTCATCGGCAGCCTGAGCTACACATTCTCACTTATTTGTTCTTTTTTCATTCTCTCATTTCATTTATTTGTGTCAAATCGAATTAAGTTTAAGATTGTTCAGAAAAATATTTTCGTTCTCATCGTTTTTGTGTGTGTGTATCAAAAAAGTTGTGAGAGTTGGGAGTATGGATCATCCATCCGAAGGAATTTTCCTAGGAATTTCCTAGGAATATTTACTAGGAAATTCCTAGGAATTCCTAGTAATTTCCTAGGAAATTTCCTAGGAAAAGTAGAGGAAAAAAATTCCTAGGAAAATTCCTAGTAAAAATTCCTAGGAAATTTCCGAGGAAAAAAAAAATTACTAGGAAAATTCCTAGTAAAAATTCCTAGGAAATTCCGAGGAAAAAAATTCCTAGGAAAATTCCTAGTAAAAATTCTTAGGAAATTTACTAGGAAAAAATATTTCTATGAATTTCTTCGGAATTTTTGAACAATAATTTTGCCGTCTTAGCTTTTCAGCTAGGAAAAAAATAAAATGTAAAAAGGGAAATATTTATTTGGCTAAAATACTTATGGGCCACCTCAATTTTTCAACTTTTTTAGCTTAAATTAAAAATTTGGGCTCTACGGTTCGAGTTTTTTTTTCTTGTATATTTGGAGAAATAAATTAGGAAAAATTAATTTTTTTGATGATTTCTTTTTGTAAAAGGGAAAATGAGTGAGAAGAGGTTAGAATTGTTGTGATTTCTTTTTTAAAAGGATAAATGAGTGGGAAGAGGTTAGAAAAGTAAGACGGCAAAATTTTTGTTCAAAAATCCCAAAAATTATAGAAATATTTTTTCCTAGTAAATTTCCTAGAATTTTTACTAGGAATTTTCTAGATTTTTTCCCGGAATTTCTAGAATTTTACTAGAATTTTCCTAGTAATTTTTTTTTCCTCGGAAATTTCTAGGAATTTTTACTAGGAATTTTCCTAGGAATTTTATTCCTATATTTTTCCTAGAAATTTCCTAGAAATTACTAGAATTCCTAAAAATTACAGAATATTCCTAGGAAATTCCTAGGAAAATTCCTTCGGATGGATGATCAAGTCCCGAGAGTTGGTCTTTGAGGTGTAACTCGATACCGTCACATATTGAAACTAAATCTAGAGAGTGCAGTAATGATTGTTTGATTAACTTACACCAGTATGTAATTTTCAAACAAAACTCCTTCTCGTTAAGCCACAACAGTATGTGCAAATAATTTATGGTTGTTGCCAAAAAAAGGGAAAAAAGTGAAATTGTTGAATGAAGAAGGGAATTTTTACATTGCTGTTGAGGATTTTGTTGGCTTGATTGCTCGAGCATTTCACTTTAATAGATGATGTCTTTCAATCCACTCCGCAATCGACTCACAAAGTATGCGCTGGCCAAAATGGATATGAGAAGAGGGAAGGAAGAAAAAAATGCGAAAGAAAAATGTAATCAGTTGAAGAGGTTTTCGTCTCATACCAACAACACTCTTCTCAAGTTTCACTTTCCATTTCGCAACCCTTTCTCATCGTATTTTTGCCGCTACCCCAGCCTTGAAAAAAAAGAACTTTCCTCCTCTCTTCTAGCTTCAAACATAAATTTCTGCTCTAAAAAATAAGAAAAAATGAACGGAGAGAAAACACCACTCATTAATTTCATTTTTATCTCGTTAAATGAAGGAACAGCAAACAGGCCAAATGTAAAAAGGCGAGCAAAAAAAAAGTATCGACATTTCTCCTTAGTAATGGAAACTGATGAAATATTGTAAGAGGGATTAGATGCACTTTTTTAAATAATTCAAGCTACATGAAAATATTTCATTTTTTGTTGTAATTACAACATATTTATTTGTCTTGGTATCGCAATAGATTTGATAGAAGAAGAAAAATTTTGGGTGTATAATATAGAAATGTTGAAGCTTTTTTATTATGTTTACTTTTTCGTATAAAAAATATTGGAGCCATCTAAAAATTACAAACACTCAAATTTAGTAAACTAAAAACTCCAAAGAGTCATTCGCATTCATTTAAAGTGTCACAATTTAAAAAATTGGCAAACCACGATTATCTCTACGCATGTTAATTTGATGAATAGTAAGACAGATAAACAATAGACAAAAAATCAGTTTCCGAGTATATTTTGACAGTTGTAGATCGATTGTAATTCTTCTAAAAATGTTATCCAACATTACATTGAAAAATATTTTCTACGATTTTGCTGATTCAAATATTCGTGATAAGTTTTTAATGAGCTCTCCTGGATTTATTGCAACCTATTTAGTTAATTTTGTATTGCATTTTTATTTAATTCCAATTTTAATGAAAAATCGAAAGCCATTTAACTTCTGGACAATAAATCATGTTGCTGATGTTTTAATTATAATACAATCAGCTTACTTCATCTGTGTCGGCATTTATTACCACGTTTGGCGACTTCCACACTTCGACATTATTTGTCTGGTAATAATTGAAGTCAAATTTGAAGCTGAAATATGTTGGCAATTCTTGATGAGTATGATTGTCTATGTGCTTCATAATTTTGCATTTTCACTTAGTAAAAGAAACTGCTTAACAGAAAAGTATTTGTTAATTCATCATACAATTTTTCCAATTATCGCTTGGATGGTTTTGAGATATTATCCGGGTGGACATGTAAGTTCAAAGTTACGTTTTTTGTTCTGATAATTTGAAACATAAAAATTTAATTCAAGCTTGCATTTTTTGGTTTCCTAAACTGTGTCACACATCTCATCATGTGCTCATATTCACTTTTGAGACTGATCACTAAAGATGGCTTACAAAAGAATAGACGAAATTTTCTGCTTGCATTAGACGTAAGAAAAATATTATTTATTTTAAATAAAATAGTTCAAAGTTTTTTTTACAGCAAGTTGAGTTTTTTCTCATCTTCATCCATTCTCTTGGAGTTTATTTCCTCGATAATTGCATGGTCCCACATGTATTACTTTTGCTAATTATTTTTTCGATGCCTCCAACATCTTTCTTTCACGCAAAGATGTTAATTTTTAACAAATTCGAAAAATGATATTTAGGTGAACACAAGAAGATATCAAAGATGACAAAAAAATACTCAGAGTTCTAAATAACTTGAATATAAAAGTGTAAATTAAGGCTAAAGCACAAAATTATTTGTAAATCATAATGTTCAATTAAAGTGCAATAATGAGCTTTATAAGTGTAAGATAATTAAAATCGTGAAATTAGATTCAAAAAAATTTTTAAAAGTTAAATTTTGATATTTTTTAGCAAATAATCGAAGCTGTTCCGGTAAAAATTGGGCCTGACTGAAAAAAATCTCTTCAAAAAAATAAAAAATCCACTAACTGTTATCGAGGAAAATTTTTCTGATGTCATTATTATTCGCTTCCCTTCTTGCAATCTTACAAGAGAAAAAATTGTGAACAAAACTTTTTTTTGTTTAGAAGAAATTTTCACTTTCCCCCCTTTTATTGTCTCTTTCTTTTTAAGCATTAACCACCCTCTCTCCACATTGAAAAGAAATCAATTTTTTCTCCATAGCGAGATGTAGATGGACCTTTCTCTCCAACCACCACCTCCTCCCATCGACTTTGTTCGTGTCTTCTTAATGAGCAAAAAAAAGCGAGCGAAAATTAAAAAAAAAGGGTTGAAAAATATTCTTCGCGTGGAGTGTATTTTGTTGTTGTTGCCCGCTGCTGCTTGCTTTCATAGCGAGGGTGTTTTAGAGAAAAAAATCAATAGCATTTAAGAAATAATCACCCAGCTTCAGTCTTGAAAAAAATATATAAAGGAAAAAGGGACTCTTTAACTCCTTTCTTCGCCTCATTCCACCGCGCTTCACTCTTTTCTTGCCCAAATTACAATATAAAAAAGAACAAAAAAAGTTTCTACGCAGAAAAAAAGAAGCGCTTAGCGAAGAGAATTCTTTCTTCTTGTTTTTGCTGCTTCGATGGTGAAAAACAAGTGAGAGGAAAAAAATGTAAATTAGAAAAATCTATGAGCGCTTCGGGGAGATTCTAATGGAAGAACGGCACACATACAGTGAAAATGGATGGCGAAAAAAAAGAGTTGTATGGACGTGACAACGACGTAGGAGGAAAAAGAAATAAGAAAAACCCGGGCATTTGCAGCACCAACACTTTTTTAATGTTTAAGCGACTCGCACTCACACCTCGCAGCAGCATCCAACTCGATGGTGTAAAATTTACAATATTTAATTCTATTTCTTAATTACTTGGTGCGAGGGGTGTTTGAGGGAGTACGTGAGAGTATAATTGATGAAAAATTACTTCGAGGTTGGCGCGATTTGTAGCTCTCGACCAGATGGTGTGGCATACACTTTGGAATTTTATTAATTACTTTATTTTTCACCCATGGCTCTTTTTGCACCGGGCACATTTAAATTGTATTTTTATCCTCGCCCAGTCATGATCAAGTTCGAGATCATAAATTGAAAAGTTTTTCATTTCGCTTGCACATATAACTTTAAGGCACAGTAAATCTTAAAGTAACCGCCCTCGAATAAAGTAAGTAACAGAAGCAGCAGCAGCTGAGCGTAAAGAAAGTTTAGGTAATTAAATTTCTCTCTTACTCGTGTCCTTTCCATCCCACTTTTCTCTTCATTACCTTGTTATAACAAAACAGCTAATAAATGAAATAGTCCAAAATTGCTTTTACGATATCTGCATTTACATGAAGCACATAAATCGATTTTGAGTGAACGAGCATGGGGAGAGAGAATTTTACGGCCGCACACATTAAAGTGCAATAAAACAATTTGAAAGAATTTTCTCCGCTTATAAGAATGCAAAAAAAGAAATTGTTAGCAATAACGCAGGTAAATGGTTTTATGACCACAAAAATAAATTCTTCGAGAATTATTTGGTAAAATTTATAGAAAAAATAACAGGGATGAATTTTAAAGATTTAAAGTAAGTCTTTGAATAGGTTTCGTTTTAAATAAAATGACTTCATTTTGTGATTGATATATTTTTGATGCTGTTAAAATATTTCAAGAAAATCTTGCAAATTTTTTAAGAAAAATCTTCTCATTAAAATTCTCTTTAAGGAATTTAAAAGTCTTCTTTTTTGAATACCACAAAATAATTTTATAGAATACGGTATAGTGCGTGCCGTATATAAACACACAAGTTCAAGGCAAAAAAAATTGGGATCAGTTGTACCACTCGTGGGTATTCAAAAAGGACACAAAACTGTACGAGGGGTCATTGAATTCTCTCTCTCTCTCACTCCCTCTCATTCATTCAGATTACTCCTCATTAAAGATCCCAAAACCCAGACACACTTATTTGACCTGAATGTATTTGACTTTTTTTTTCAGAAAGTTTTAAACCATTTTTTTATATGGCTGATATACATGTATTGTGCAAGGGATCACCCCGAAAAAGGGAATCCCCAATTATTCAACCAAAAATGCACCGAAAAAAGGGTAAAGTAGTCCCAAAAAAAGGAGAGAGAGGTTAAAATCATCATATTGTGTTTTGGAGATAGATACGAATGCATAAGAGAGGAAAGCCAGACGAAACAATCACAACAGCAGCATCAGACGGCATGTTTATTAAAAGGGCAAGGTTTTTCCTTGATATCTCTCTTTCTCACTCACTGTGCAGATATTTTTGAGTGAGCAAGAGAATTGGGTTAAATAGCGGTTTATTATCCTCCCATTCATTTCTTCTTGACTAGGGTAAGCGTGTGAAGTTAAAGAGTAAGAAGGAGGAAAAGAAAACTACAAGCAACCCAAAAGCTTAATTCCCCTTTTTTTCTTTTTCTTGATTAATCTTTTGGGGAAAATCTACCTGCACACACTCGCACAGCTCTTTTCCCTTTTTTCCAAGGGTCGGCAAAGAAATCATCCTTTTTCGCAACAGAAAGGAGTCATCAACAAATTTTCCGAATGATTGTGCAATACTATTCTACTTTATACTCGGAGCCATGTGACCTTTTAATTATGATTTCGGTCTACGTCTAGACGGTAAGTGAGAGTGAGTGAGGCAAAACCTTGGCAGCTATAAAGATTAAGATTTAACCCGAATGTGCAGTAAATTAAATTTTTTCTCTATCCTTCTATTAAATAGCGATCGAGTTTATGTAACCGTCCGGGAAGTTAAAAACAATTAATTTTGTGCCATTTTGGAGGTTGCTAAAAAATTTAATAGACAAAAAATTAAATCATTAAAAAATATTTTATGTTGAACTTTAGACTATTCGAACGGTCTCAGCTGACGAATAAAATTATTCAAAAAAATATCACTTAAAATTTATGTATTAAAGATCCCATCGTCAAAACTCTAGACCGACCCAACTTTTTTTCCTCTCCAGCTCTTTTCACTTTTTCCTTTTTCAATGAGGATCCTAATTTGGGTTAAGGACAATCTTAATAGTAATAGTGAAAGAGAGAGAAAGGAAAGGTCAGGAACTTTTGCTAATATCAGAGTCACGAGATTCTTTCTCATATACACACACATATCTCTTTATTTGCCCTTTTTATTTCTCACAACCCCAACAAAACAAGAAAAAAAGGAAAAACCTCAATGATTAATATTTTGTTTCTTTTCCTATATATATGAAAAAATCTAGCTTTAAGAAAAATCAACCTTTTTCTCTCTGATCAAGATCGAAATCTTAAAGATGTGCATTATGTTCACTTTTGCATGTCCCCACACATATATATATACATCATCGAAGAAAATAAGTCACTCTAGAATAATGGCGGGTGCAATCATGATGTGATACATAAAGAAATGAGTGAGAGCATGAAGGGACACAGTGGCCCATGTCTGGTGTAATAATTTTTTTTGATGACGGTATCAAGTGAAATTTTTTGGTGTAAGGATCCTAAAAAAAAGAGGGAATTTGTGAATGAATACAAAAAGATTTATTTATTCTCGGCAGACATGTGAGAGTTCAGATCCTTCAAAGGAAAAGATTTCCTTTTTCGGAGCTGGGTGTGGACCCAAAAAAATGAATGTGATTTAGCAACAAGTGAACGTTTGGGACAATTATCAATTATATTTTGTGTATGTATGTGAGAAGGATACACTTAAAGCTCGAAATTAGGTCTTGAGGTCAAAGTGAAGAAAAGTGATCCTCTCTCTTTTCCCAACAGATATCTTTCTCTCTCTCTCACTTTTATTCACCCTCGCCCAAACTGCGAGATGATGAAG
The DNA here is from genome assembly GCA_038502055.1 of Tanytarsus gracilentus. Taxonomy (NCBI): domain Eukaryota; kingdom Metazoa; phylum Arthropoda; class Insecta; order Diptera; family Chironomidae; genus Tanytarsus; species Tanytarsus gracilentus. The sequence continues at coordinate 4,871,001 of JAXRKN010000043.1, read as the reverse complement.
AGAGACATGGAAGGGAAAAAAAGGAAAAAGGCATGAATGAACTGGGCAGTTCGAGACCGTAAATGCCAAACTCCAAGAAATAAATGTGCAAAAGGTTTATTGACCGCAAAAAGTGTGTAAGGGAAGTATACAAGGGAGTGAAGTTAAACCATCTCTAGTGCATCCCTTCCATCGCCACCCGTCACATCATCATTCTTTCTCTCTCTTAAGATTTTTATGTCTCGAAGGTCCTTCATACCGGTCGGATCTCATTTTTGTGCTATAAAAATTCTGTCCTCTTTCATTAAAGCCATCGCAAGATATTTTCTTAATTTTATTTCGTTGACAATTTGATAGTAAGTCACATATAATTTAACATCGATTTTCCCTGTTTTACTTTATGTATTGGGTGAGTGAGATAAAAAAAGGATCTCTCATTAAAATTGACCTTCACCTTTTTTTTAATGACATCAACATGAAACTCTCTTTTTAAAGAGTAAACTCGATACCATGTGATTTTTTTGGGTAAAAAATAGAATTTTGGTAAAGTTAGATTGAAACTTAGATGTTTGTTTTTTAAAACCCGTTCATAGGTTTTATTATTTTGTTATTTTTCAGATTCTTCACACATTTATTTATTTAATTTAATTGCGTTTAATTTAAAAGAACTATAAAATTTTAAAATAAAACCGTTGCTCAAGTTTAAAAAAATCAAATTTAGAAAAATATACAAAATAATTTTTTTAGGAATAAAAATAAATTTGACTCTTGTTAACATTCTTTAACAACGCAAAAAAATCTTTCATACTTTCGAAAAAGATCCTTAAAAAATCTACAAAAGTCATTTATAAAAATATTTTTTCTTTATCACACAATTTCTAACTCATTGCGTGTTTATAACTCATAATCGATGACATTTCTCGATATCGAGTGTCATTAGCAAAACACCAGAATCGAAAATGAGATGTAATTTAAATCATCATTTAAAATTAGTCGCTTCTCGGTTTCGCCTCCATTTGAAATCGCCGAGTGAGATAAGGAATGACACAATTTTTTATTTTTTCGCCTGTTAACTGGACTGTATTGATGTGCGAGAGAAGAAGGAGAAAAAGGGCTTCATCAAATTTAATGGAATGTCATTTTCGATTCGAGCACGGCGTACTCCAGCAGAATATTAAATACAGTGAAACTTTTGAAAAATTTCAAGCGATATACGAACATCAGTGATATACTGCTGAATGCGGGGGTTGAAATCAAAAAAAAGCGAGAAAGGGAGCGAAAGTAATGGCACAAACTACCCTCAGCTTTTGCCCTAAAAAGAAAATCATAAAATATTTATTTTCAATTTTTTTAGAGAAATTTTTCACTTTTTCGCCGTCGATATAGCAAACACTTAAAATTAATTACTTGTTAATGCACGACAACGTCTAAAATATCACAAAATATCTCGAGTGCTCATAGAACTTTAAAGTCGAAACGTATCGCGCTATAATTCTCATTAAAAATTAATTATTATATACTTTTATCCCGTTTTCATGCTCCAATCGAGCGAGAGTATCAACGTTCAAATTAAAATTGGCACAACAACGACAGACGGCTGACATTTTACAGCCTAAAGTAAATCTATCGATTTTCTGCTCACTCCAGTAATTACAGAGTGAGAACTCCATCCAACACACAATGGAAGTCAATCGAAGTTAATAATATTGCAGTTTCTCTGGTTGATTGGATTGATTTTTAAAAGAGAGTTGTCAAAAAGTAAATTTTTGTCGAATTGAGAGAGCACATTCGACTGTAATAATCCTGATTGATAGGAAAGAAAACGAAAAAAATATTTTAACTGTTGCATACAGCCATGAAAAATGTCTGCAATAACTTGAAATGCTAGTTTTGGTGTCTTACACACACGCTCATAGGTCAAGACATAGGCAAAGGTCTCAGGAGGGGTCAAAAAATATTCTCATAAATTTCGCTGACCATTAGAGGGATCAAAAGGTTATAAGTGTGACATGATACATGCATAAAGATGTTACAAACCGGTTCATTTTATTAAAATTATCCTGTTTGCAATCCTGAAAAAGAAATAAAATCGTTTTTTAACAACCGAGGAGGTTAAAGATTGACCAACCGAAACTTAGAGTAAAAATTACAGGATTTTTCGATGAACACAAAATGTAATTTAAGAAATGTGAAATATGTAGAAAAAGGAAAACAAGAGAGACCCCTTGAGGATTTTTAAATGAAGCCGCTGGCGCCTTTATGATTTTTTTCAGGTTTTAATCCTTATAGTGATGGAGGAGAACAAGAAAATGAAGAGGAATAGAAGAGAAAAAAAATTGTTAAATTATTGCCCTCCTTTGTTCTCATCCTAGGATCAATGGCGATAAATTTTCTCATTAAATTTTATACAAGCGTTGATTTTTTACTCTCATCGTCGTCATGGTGCATCATCAACGTTACTTTTATTATTTAAGAAGAACAAAAAAAATGCATTGGGAAATCCTTTAAATTACAATCTGCGACGTCCCACAAATAGTTTATTGCATTAGCCAGGTACATTTTTTCGTCCTATTACCTTTTGTTTCAGGCACAAAAAATTAGTTGGAAATTCTAAGCTTTTTTGCAATCGACGACAGTCAGATCGAAATTTATAGATACAAATTGATTTATTTCATGTGATAAGGCATCTTTCTTCTGGCTCATTTGATCTCGATTTGCCGTGGCGAGAGAGAGAGAGAAATGGGAAAGAAAGCAAAACTATATAATTTTCGGGGCGCGGCGAAAGTTCAAAAGATGTGAGCATAGAGAAAATCGAAAGATGAGGCATATGAACAGTTAGGAACAAGTCAATAAATTTCATCAATTGTACACACACGTAGAAATTATTGCATTTTGTATATGATTATGAGCCATAAAACTCATCGAGCTGAAATGAAACATTAATTATCTAAGCAGGAGCTTTGAGTTCGGCTTAACGACATAAAAATGACCGCAGATTTTTCTTGGAAATTATATTAAAAAATATTAATTTTTTTGGCCTATTATTAAATTTTTTAAATATTATTTTCGATAGATTTTTGCTCTGTTTTAAAATTTATGTGCGACATCATTAAGGGAGGAGATAAGATCACAATATCCGCTATAGATTTATCTCATCGTTTTGTATTTATCCGCATATTAATTTAATTCATTTTCCATACTAATCGTTAGACCTTAATCATCAATTATTGGATCAAAAAACTCTGAAAATTTTAACGGATGATTTGTGTTTAAACTTTAATCCCTTCATTGAGTTAATCTTGAATAGTTTAAAAGAATCATAAAAATATCTCATTCTAAACATTAATTTAAAAAACTCAGATTTAATAAGTGCAAATAATTATTTTATTAGGTAATTTTTACAAAAATTCAAAATGATTTATAACCAAATTTCCGCCAATAGCACCAGAAAGAAATTTATGTTCCTGTAAAAGAAATTATGATAATTTTTCACTTGATCTATTTCTAACGCCTCGTTTCTCCTTCAATCGATTTAGATTATAGTCAATTTCCTTGTCAATATTTGTAATTTTCTTATCACGATTAACTAAATCAACTCGTATGATTGTGCGAGTGTTCGGTGAAGCCGCTCTCATGCTGAGTGGACGAAATCCGGCAGGAACTCCGAGCAATGTGGGTGTCGACGTACGTGCTTGAGATAATACACTTGCGGAATTAGCGCGATGAGAGGAAGTGAGTGGAATGGGTGTCGGAGGGTGAGTGCTGTCGCAAGGAAGTCTCCCGAAACTATCCATTTCGTAATAATCCAAGCTCAACAAAAGATCGGTATTTATGTTATTGAACACATTGTCACACATGGTGGTATCACATTGGTCACAGTCATTCTCATCGCAATTTATGACAATGTCAGGTGAAATGCCCTCAGCCGTTTTTCGCCGTTGATTTCCAATTAGCGTGCCTTGTATGATGAAGTCATTGATGACTTTCATATTTGCATCTTGAATGGCGTTAAAGTTGTCACTATTTCCATTTTTATTGATCGCCGTTTGATATTGCTTTTGATGGTGAACACAAAACGGAGGTAATTTCCTATTTGAACTATTACCGCTACTCGGCTTCTTATTATTGTCCCTATAGCCGAACGTTTTGGCATCGGGCGCAATTTTTAAATTAACAATTATGAGTGGCGTTTTCTGAGAATCTGGCGAAGATGATGATGCTTGCTCCGAATGCGATGTCTGTGATGATGAACTTCTATAAAAAAATAACATAATAAATTTTCGAAATGAATGGAAAAGAGACAAAAGAGAAAGGAAGTGGAGAAAAAATATTTATTAGTGGCGTCTTTTTATTTAAATTCAAACCATGAAAAAATTCTAAACATTTCTAAGATTTTTTTCTTCGAAAAAATTTGCGGTCACTCATCAATTCCCACCCTAGTAATTATTCTTGTGGTAATTCTCGAGAATTATGATATTTTCAATAAATATTCAAACGAAATTCATCGGTGGAAAAAGAAGCATTTAATTAAAAATTATTTATTTGCTAGAAAAATGATAATGTGTGGATATTTATGTAAATCACAAAATGTGAATGAATCTTAAACATGGGAGTTGCTGAAAGATTTAAGGAGTCATTGATGATTGAGTAACAAAATAAAACTTTATCACAATATTAATTCGAAACTGATTCAATTTATTTTAAAATAAGAGTCACAAAATTTACATTTGACCCCAACTGACTTTTATCTCCCCAAGAGAATATTGACTCATTAAAGACGCATCGGAGTGATTTATAGCTATCGTGTCATAACATCCAAAAACCAACCACATATGGCAAGAAGAAGAAATTTATTTGAATTCTATTTAAGCTATAAAAAAATTAAATTCAAATTTTCATGCTAATTAAAAATTCATTCAAAACGTCCACGGCGAGGTGGTCTATGAGAATTATAAAGAGATGATAGCCGTCATATATTGATAATATCGTGTAGATATAAAAATCACATTAAAACAAACACATCTCGTATAGAGTGAGGAAATTTATCAAAGAAATGCCGCACGAGAGCAACAAATAATGTTACAATGAAATGCTGAAAATTGAGCCACTAAAACTCGTTCTCGACTCGCAGACTTAATAAATTCGCTATATTTGTATATAAACGCTAATCGCTATATATATTCAAAGATATTATACATGCTATATCGCCTTTACAGCTGAGACTTCTTTTTGATTTATATTTGTTGAGTTATTTGCTAATTTTTTTTGCTCTCTCCGCTTGCCTTACTATAAATTTATTTATAACCATCACATTTCCATGGAAATCAAAATTAGTACAGTCAAACTGTGGAAGTCAAGAGACAATCAATTTAATTGTGCCAAAAAAACTCAAAGTTAGGAAAATTTTCAAGTTAAATTTATGAAAAATTCCAACTGTCAAATTTTCGTAGGTTTCACGGTACTAATTTTTAGCGTTCGCTCTCTCTCACTCGCTTTTACTAGCTCCTTCTCTTTTCAACTCATCGCGACTTATCATGAGACTGTTGTGCTTTTTTTGCTCTTCACCGCCCAATTTAAACTCAAGATGAATTTTTTTAATTAAAAAAATTTGCAAAGTCGCTCATTGATTTGACGATTTGAGTTGTCTCGTAAATTAATTTCTATGCGATATTTTTATGAGATTTTTGGTGGCGATGAGAAATAATCGTAAAGTACCTGCTGGGTCGTTCTCTGCTTCTGTAAACCGATGGACATTCAGTTAAATTGTATCGTTGTGCGCATTGTCTCGTTATTCCGTTGAGCTCAGTATCACATTTTGAGACTCTCGGCGGCGGTTTATATCGTCTGTCACTTAAATGCATTCGTGAGCACTTCATCTCCCTGAAAGAGATTGGGAAAAAAGAAAGCCTAATTCAAATAAACTATTTTCACATGGAAGAGCGAGAAGAATTCCTTTTTTATATACGCATATCGAGTTTCACTTCAAAAGAAACGGGAGGCCACCTTTCACATGTTTGTAATTGCTGAATTTTTCTTATACATATATTTATGGTTAGAAATCGCATTTTGATTCAAGACATATCTTATTTCCTTCTCTATCGATGTTCAGCTTGTTTTTTTTTCGTTCGCCATTCACTCCCATTCATCCATACGCTAATGAGCTCTCGAGCATATTCGACTATATAACAATGTCGTCTGGTGACTAGATTAGACTTTTTTTAGGTATATCATGTGTCGCATGTGTTTCAAGAGCGATTCAAATATAGTTCAGTCACCCATGAGATCGAATATGTCTCATGATCATTAAACTCATTATTGAAAGTGACAATTATCAGCAACGTGGTAATAATAAGTTACCGATTAAAGTCACTGCTGATGAGATCTCAAATATCGCTCCGCCATCTAAAATTCTGAGAATTTTGTCAACTTTCAGTAAAAAAATATTCGAGAGATGTTAATTTCAACAGTTGGTTATAAGCTTTACTCGATTGGCGATGTTAATGATTTATGACACAAATGAATCTAATTTAGGCCAATTCGTATCTGCTCTCTGTGACTTTTTGTACACTTGATCAAATAGTAGGACGGAAATGACAAGTTAACGGTAGTTTTGAGGGGAAATATTGGAAATTGGATATTTTCGAAATATTTTTATTTACAATAAAACAAATTTTAAATTTTATAAAATCACCAATTTTTACACTTTTTCATGCCACTCAATTCTCGATCATAGAATTAAAATTTTCGCATATGAAAAATATGTTTTTCGGCATGTGTTTATTGTTAAGATTTGTGTGTGGCCAATAACATCTTAAACTTCTCGAAAATCACATTTTAATTTCTTAGAAATTATCTCGTCATTTTTTAATGTGAAATTATCTTTCTCTTTCGCGAAAACTGTCTCCCCTTTTAGATAGAAAACGAATATTAGGGAGATATTCACTGAGTGGATAATTAACACAATTAACTGCCATTTCTCCGCTGCTTCCCTTTTATCCATCCTCCATCTCTCGCTTAAATCTTCTTCATTCACTTAAATGTAGCGAGAGGACGAGGAGGAAAAATATGACAACAAGCGCTGAGCTATGACAAAAATTGGTTTGATGTGAAGTCGAGCGAATGATGAGAGAGAAAAATAAGAAGAAAATTGCTAAGATGACAACAATCCTTTACAACAAGGATATTTTTTGATTCGATGTGATTTCATCTCTCTCACTCGAAAACATTTGCTGGCTGATTTTTTGGCTGGTAATTAGAAATAAATTCATCGGCAGTGAAGAAAAATAATTTGCTTGAGAGTCCGAAAAGGGAGTTTAGTGATTTAGAAAATTGAAAATATGCTTTAAATAGCATAAAAAAAATACATCAGACGATGGTGTAGGTGTTTTTCTTTCGATTCCTTCATTCTATTTTAAAAATCATCTAGTTATGTGCATAACTAGCAAGCAGTAAAAATGGCATAACAAATTTATTTTCAGGGATGCATTTAGGGATGAAATAAAAGTTTATAGTCATTTAAAATTTTTGATAAAAAAAATTGTCCAAAGCTTGCAATTTTTCACTTTATTGATTTCTGTCAACAAGACCATTAAAGCAAAATTTCACCTGTTTTTATTTTGAAATAATAAAAAAGTATTAACGCGAAAAATTCCGATAAATGTGCTCGTTATGCGGAGTAAAGTGCCATAAAAAATTTATTGATTTAATGTAAACTGAAACACCTAAAAAATCGTTTTGTTTTGTTTACAAATCCTTGAAACAATTTTTTAATGCAAATTTTTGCCTCTTCTACCCTCAGATAATCATCCCTTGCCTGTTAATAAATTTTATATATTTTGATCTAAAATAAATTAAATGAAAATTAAATGTTTTCTCATCCTTCAGTACAGCCCCTACAAATAGCACATTTTAACACTCACACACATTCTCCTTTTTATTATATTTCTTCTTAATAAATAAACGCAATAGAGAAAAAAGAAGAAATCATTGGCAACTAGCAGCTGGAGTCCAAAATTTCCGAGAAACTATACATAATAAAATCTAGAATGAGAGAAAGAGGAGAAGAAGAAGAAATGCATTTGGAGAATCGGCACATAAATAAAAATTTCTATTGTAAAAAGTACAGTTTGAGTGAGAGAGAAGACAGAAAAAAATTGAGAGATTTTGAAGCATGTGAATTCGTATGTTTCTTATTTTTTTGTGTCCTGTATTCTTCTCTACACTCGTAGAAATATTTAAAAGATTTAAAATTTTGTTGTAGTATTTTTAATAAGTTTTAACAAATTTGTTATTTGAAAACATATATTGAAGGTTCGAATCCTTGGATTAAACGATGTATTCAAATTAATTTAAAATGATTTTTTGGAGAAAATTAGAACAAAATCCATTGTTTTTGCTTTTTTTAAAAAAATACTTTTTTCAGTGCACTTCTTGTGCGTCAGTATTTTTTGAGATTGTATGCGAGAAGAAGAAGAAAATGAGGAAAAAATTAAGGACCTTCCACAATGTTAGTTATTCTCACATAATCCCTATTCCATGACGTTCATGTCGTAAAACTGAGTAAGAATTGCAAAGGATTATGATTATATGGTTCTCTCTAATATACACGCACATGCATTCACTCTGAGGCAATACAAATCACATCAAATCTCCCTCCGAAGAATATCGCTTTCTCAACCACATAATTGTTGGCTCAATTTTTCCTAATAACGCGCGGAAATCCACAAGACTCCGAAGCCGATTATTTTATTTACACAGCACAATGAATTTATTTGCTTTGAGGGAGCAACAACACTCACTTGCTTCCCCATCAGTCGTGCTTTCGGTAAAACACCGTCTTTTTCCCTCTAGAATAATATTTTCCTTAATACTTATTTCTTTTCTTCTTCTTACGCTTTTATAATACTATTTGCAGAGCCACCTGTTGATCTCCTCAAAAAAAATTCCTCTGGAAGCTAAGACGCCACTTTTTCGCTGACAATAATAGCAAATATAAATTCATATGATGCGGAGGAAAATCTTTATAAAAATGACTTTCAATGAATTTAAGATGTTTGCAGCTACTTTATGCCAAAAAGGAGTAATAAAAAGAAGTGAGTGTCGTGGAGTGAGAAGATAAACATACATGCGAAAGAAGGCGAGAACATATTCGAATAAGAAGTTATGTTGTTATTACATTAAATTGACAACGCAACATATTTATGTATGTTTGCTCGCGATTTACTCCTTTCACACGCCGATCTCCCCCATTTTTTTTGCCATACAAAAGAATAACAAATTTATTTATCGAACTTGATGTATGGGATTGAATAAAGAGAGAAGTAAATTTCCATGTTGGGTATAAAAAAAGTGTTGATTTCGAAATGTAGCGGAAATAATGTGGAATAGAGAGTGAGATGAAGCTTCTCAAAGTCAAAAACTCTCAATCGGATATTAAAAAGCGAACATACAATAAAAAAAGTTTTCTCGTACAATTTTCACCGTCATCACCGCACGCGCAAACATTCAAAGGATTTTCAGTGACTTTGAGTTTTTTATTTATTGAAAATTTAAGTTATTGACTTTGCGGAGGGTTTTGGTGGATGCATAAAAAAGTGGAGGGTGAATTTAGCATTTATTTTATTGATTTGAATTTAATGGATTAAATTTTATGATTTTTTTAAGAAGAAAATTTTAACGTCTTTTTGGGATTTAAAGAAATTATTTAAAAATTTTAACATTCAAAATTCTATCAAAAAAAAAGTTCAATTTTGATTAAAAAATTTACACCCAATGTCGGTTCGAAACCACCTTATTAAATTTTACAAGACAACCTCATCGACGGCCATTGACCACATAATGTAGGAAATTTCTCCTTGAGTTATTGAGATAATTTTTTTTATCCTCTGCGGCTATCAGAAAGTATCATGTTCTCGTTATTTATTGAACGTAATTCATCAAGGAAAAAGTCAGCATCTCCCTCTGCATTTTTCATCATGTTTACATCTTTCGTTGAAGATGTTTTAATTTTCTAAATTGGTAATTCAATTTTTTTTGGCTCGAAGAATAAAAATCAAATCTGTTTGGACAGCTCCGTGAAAAAAAAATTTAGCTAATGGTTTTATTATCGGAAACTTTTTTCACCTTTGTAGTGCTTTAAATACATCGAGTAAAAATGCCGAGAGCCGAAAAATGTAAATTTTATAGCTGAATGGAGTGGAAAATATGCCGTTTATGTTTCTCCCACCCCCACTCCAATCCACTTTTCGTGGTTGCTGTTGGTTGTTGTCGTGTTAAGACACATTCCCCCGCGTAGTTGTGTTCTCAAAAAATATAAAAATTCCGATGTTCTATTATTCATTCAGATTTTCTCGCGCGCAAGTTTGAAAACATTGTGGCTGCAAGGAAGTGAGGGATGTGGTCGGAGAAAATAAGGAGATTGGCACATAATTTAGTGATAACATCGAGGAGGCAATCTGGATCAAATTTGTATACGACTTGTTATGTCATCAAAATAATCACCTGATTACATAATTTCCACTCTCACATTTTTCATCCTCCTCCCACGTTGACTCTTCTTCTTCTTCTCTTCGATATTCTTCTCCCCATAGCGAACATTCGAGGAGGATGAAATCAAAATTCAATAGCTGACGATAATCATCGTGGATGAGGGGAGATTGAATTACAGTGTAATTAATCAATTTTCATTGTTCGCAGCTATTTTGATTGAATTAAATGAAAATGCGATAAATGGGATTTTCATTGACTCTTCAAATTATTCTCCATTTATTTCCCATTTCTTATCGCATCACTCGTGGTTCGTGACTAGTTAACTTAATCAGTCGGCAGTTTATTTCTGCTGACATTATCACTTTTATGTTCTTCAACTCTTGAGGATTTATCTTCGATATCTTTGAGGTAGAAAATATTTTACGAGGTAACTCACTCACCTAGTTAAAGTTCCTCGTTTAAAGCAACAGAGTTAATAAAACTTTTATTATTAATAATCCTTCTGTTACAAACTTCCACCCCAACCCTTTTAAACTTTTTTTATGCCTTTTTCATGTCGCAAAAATTTTACGCGTTCCGCATTCGCTAGTTTCGGTGTTTTCAGTTCAAGCCAAAGCGATAAACTAACAACAGCAACCCCTCTAAACAATACTCTATACGCAGACAGCGGCATAAAGTGAGCATGAATGTTTTTTTTTTCGAAAAATAATCATAAAGTGATTGCTTCAACAGCGCTATGTTTTCTTTTCTGTTGTAAATTTGCAAGGGCTGAGAAAAAATTAAATTTAGTTTAGTTCACAAAAAATCTACCTGAGTTAAAGTATTAAAAGTTTGCTAAGATTAAAATTTCAACAAATGAAGGTTCGAATCCTAAAATAAAAGAAAACAATTTTCCAAGGAAGGACGTCATCATTAAATTTTTTTTTAAATTTCAATGAATTTATTTTTTACAAAAATCCAAAAATCATAAAATTTTTCACCCTTGATAATAAAGTTTTTGCCAACTTACCTACGGCATTATGTATATAGTGGCAAAATATTGATTTGTAGGAAAATTTTACAGGACGGCGAAAATAAAAAATGCTTTTCAATTAAAATTGATGTTGTCAAATTCATTTCCCCCAAAAGCACTTTTTTTTATAGGTAAACGTTTTCATAATCAGACTTTCATATTGTTCCTACCCTCTTTATTGGGTTATTATTAGACCACATGGCTTTAGAGTCAATATTTGAGCAATGCGTGAAATTTTTTAAAATCCTTCGAGCAAACAAAACAAAAAATTTCAAAAGTTGGTCATTTATTTTTTCCAACCCATTTTTATGGCGATTTGGCAAACGAGAATAATTGCAATTAGGGGAGTGAAAAAATCATCGAATAAATTGCCCCATTTCGACGCTCATTTCGCTTTGATATGTGAGAGAATTTCTCCCTTCACGCTTTTTCATATGCATGGGAATGAAAAACATTTAACACGCAATAATTGTTTTGAACTACAGACAGAGCTCCGTAATGCCGCAATGATTTTTATCGTCATGCTGATGATAAATACGATAAACGTATTCACTGTAAATTACTGCTCAATTTGTTGTTACATGCGAGAACGAACTCTCTCGCGAGTAAGGGGAAGGAGTGTGAAAACATTTCAATCAAATTACCTCGCGGAAAAGTGGCAGGAGGAAATTTCGTGTGGAGACAGGGGTTGAAATTTGATCGAAAATATTTAGATTTGAAATTTTAACAAACAAATTTTTAAATTTTTGAAAGTAAAAATAAATTTTAAATGTCCTTTCCTTGTTCATTTTTCCGCACATATCAGCAAAATGAAAACGGGGTAAAAGCCGTGAATAACAGCACCATGCACATGATTGTGAAAATTGCCACGACTTTATTGGACTCGCTTGAATGTGCTCTCATTTTTTTCTCGCCTTCATCCAGCACAGAAATGACTCTTTAATGAAGCAATTTTCATTCACTGGTTTTTGCACACTTCATTATTACATGCTTTGGTGGATTTAGTGCGAAATAAGCGAAAGAGTTTTTAACCACAAAATGTTGTTGCTTGCGAATGAAAGGAAACTTTATCACAATCAAATGAGAAATTATTATAAACGCTCAGAACATGCTTAAAGCAATTAAGCGGAAAGTGAGAGTGAAAAGAAGCTCTAGTTGAGTGTAAAGTTGCGGAAGGGTGTGAAATTGGGATTTAAAAGAGAAGAGGGAAGTGGCGGTCGGAGGGAAATTCTTAACACTATTTCATAGCTCATGGGAAATCAATCGTGAGCACACATCCTTGATATGTGTAAAAGAAATTTTCCACTAAATTTACGATCAATTATTTTATTTATAGGCGAATGGAAAATTTTCTCACATGAGTTTGTGTGCGTTTAGTTCGACTATAATTAAAATCCATTCAACATATTTTAGAAAGAAATCACTTCAAAACCAACTAGCATTATAATAAGAGTTGAATCATGCGATGCCTTTGAGACATGAAAATAATAATTTTTTTGTGGCTATGATAGTTAAATTATATGGTGGTGATTGAAATGAACAAAACAACATCTTTAAAAAATATTTCTTTCAACTTTTCAGCTCTCATGAATGAGTCACGCGATGTTCACTGAAATTCACATAAAAGAAGTCTTTGTTACAACGGCCTTAAAAAAGGACATCAGTTTAGGAGTAATTTGTGAGGTTTGTTACACCTTACAGAATGCGATATTTTTCTTGTTTTACGACCACATCCCTCCCACCTCTCGTATGTGTCATTTTTCATAATCTTTTATGCGAAACACTCTCGAGATCCACGAGAGTGAAACTGAAATGAATACTAATGGAGGCTGCACACGAAAAATGTGTTAAATTTTTAGAGGAAAAGCGAAGAGGATAAAAAGCCACTATAAAATTCATCATTATAGCACTGGAAACTCTTTTTATGACCTAAGCCGTATCTGTAGCGAAATTCATGGAAATTTGTTAAATTATTAAAGACACGGTGGTTGTAACAAATATGCAAATGCATAAATTTTTATGACATTGTATTTTTATGGTGTTTTACATTTTTCTCCTCATCGGCCAAGAGCATCACTAAGCAAAGGTAAGATTTTTTTGGAGTGTAAAATTTTTTATGAGATGGCCGCATTTCGCGCGTTTATTAGCTTTGGGCGAAAAAAAGGCGATGTGTCAAAACTATAAAACTTCATCTCTCTCTTCGTGTCTTCAGCTGTATAATTTTCAACAAAAACAAATTGACACATAAAATGCTCACGAAATCACACTTTTTTGGATTGTAAATATTTTTCACTTTACACGCGGAAAGTTGAGATAATAAAAGTTAGCATATCTACTCGTTTTAACTGCTGCTGTAGTAAGGATGGATGTAACGAGCATAATCATTTTTATGACGATGATGTAACGTTTTTATTTATGGTAATTTCTTGTGATATAAAATATGTTTATTAATTTTTTAGTTTGCCAAAATTCAGCTAAAAATACTTTGAAAAGAAAATGAATAATTTCAAAAAAAATTAAAAATTTAAGGTTCGAATCCTAAATTAAAAACTGATAAATTACAAACTCTCTTAATACTAACAAATTTTTTGGATTTTTTTAAACAATTTTATAAATTAAATTAAATTCCCTGCGTGGGACATGAAAACCGTTGAAGCCGTAAATTTAAATAAAAGTATACTTTTTGTATACAATTGTCTATTGAAAATACGTTGAAGCCGAGATTTAAATTTTATTTGTATGAGGATTTTTTGAATTTTAACGGTAACATTTGGTCATGTCCCACGCAGGTTAAATTCAAGCATTCAAAAATATTTTCAATGTATCACAAGTTTCTATACATAAATACATTTTTACTCTCCATTAAAACATATTCAAAGATTAAATCTCATATCAAATCCCAAATCCTAACGGATCTAAATGGGCTTTTTAAAATTCTTATTTATTTTTTTTTCTTTGATGTGTCCACTTCCTTTTCGCAACATGTGTGTCCGTATATAATTCCCTGCACATGTGCGATACTATTATAACAAATAAAATGTGACATTTAATGTTACGAAAGAAATATTTTGCAAAATCAGAAATTTAAAAAAATTCCTAAGAACTTTTTTCTCTCCTCAAATTTCTTTCGCAAAATGATGGCAGAAATTTCTTGAAGTTTATGACCAAATGAAAATAACGAAATTCTAGAAATATTTGTGTGTGAGGGAAAATTTATAAATTCTTAAAGGTGGAAAATGAAATTCCAACAAATGTTGCCAACTTTCCCTCTCCATCAAATTCATTCGCAACGAATAAATTTTCGTAAAGTTAATATTTTTCCTGTGAGCATTCTCTAACAATAACGGCAATAATGACGACCACAAGAGAGGAGTGAGAAGGAAAAATTTAAATTTCAGTCAACCCCACACTTGAGAACACTCGCACACACAAATTTTTCGTAATGATAACAAGAGCGAGGCATTTCAAAAATCCTACAAAATCCTTCGAACTAGCAGAACTAGAAGAAAACTTTTCATATTTCATCGCATACATCAGAGAGTCTGTGTATATGTACACATACTTTAAATTCTCATCTCGAGAAGCGTCATGTATTTTCTCTCAAACCATCACTCTCATTCAAATGTCCTCCAGTCAACCCCTCAAAATTCGCCACTCGTCCTCAATTTTCATTCTTCTTACTCCCCACACCACAAAACACATATATTCAACTACCATATTCCGGATACTCAACCACCACCCCACCATTCCTCCTCCTGCCCATATAAGCAATGCCTTTGTAAATTTTACCATTTAAAATATCCACGCATGTTTCACTCACTCACTCCACAATCGCTCGACTCTAAAATGTATGTATTCGTACATGGTAAAAGTTTTTGTCATGCAGAAATGCTGAAAAGCGAGTGTGAGGAGAGAAAATGTTCCGACTTTACTTGTGTCCTTCTGAGATGTGTACATATTAACATATACGCTCATGTGTGCTGCTTCCTTTCACATGTGAAAATTTCCAGCAGCGTACTGTGTGCTGAAAACATAAAAAACGGAAAGAAATTTTTTTTCTGTAAAATTTACCTCCCCCGGTTCATGGTTGGGGCTTTATGTATGTATTAAATTTATATAAATGTACGCACAGAAATCGAGCATATTATGTACACGCGTTTATCGAGGAGAGTATTTGGCCGAGCTTACTTACTCTCGGACACACACACACACATAAACGAGAGGAAAATTGGAAATGTGCTTGGCCATAAAAAGATATGCTGCTGCTGCTGCTACGGCGAAGCAAGATTTCACTTTTCAATACCACCCTTTCTACATAGAGCGTCATCATCGCAATGTTAAATTTTCACTTTCACTCGCTCCGGTTCAATGTTAAAAAAGTGGATGTGGTGTGAGGTTGAAAGTAAAAGTGAAGGGGATGTGAAAAACTGGTCAGATGAAGAAAATAAAAAAATATACATAAAAAACGTCCGACGTTAGCCTTTTTCTCGTGCTTACACTCGCACACATTTTCACTCTTAAATTTAGATGTGAGATCGGAGAATACATTTTGGCATATAGACAGGGACTTGAAATTCTATAAAGCACTCTCCTATCTATATTCTCGGTGGACTCTTTTTCCTCTAGTGTGTCGACCGTTATTTTCTATCTAGAGAGCGAGAGATGTTTGGAAAATTTAAGGCTTTTATCTCACTCACACAATGAAAACTTGTGAAAAGTTACCCCTTTCTCTTTTCTATACATAATTTTTTTTTTGGGAGAAGAACTTAGCATTTTTTATATTTCTCTCGTATACTTTCGAGCTGCAAAAGACTTTAGCATGAGATTGTGTGAGTTTTTTGTGTCCATTCTTCCTCTTACATCTCTCACACTCCTGAATGGACCGCCGCTTGAAAATTATTCCATGTCACCCTTTCACTTCCACCACCCCACAGAAAAAAAAATTGCCAGCCTGCTTGACGATGAGGAAAAAGAATAAGAGGGGATGGACGAGAGAATTTTTTTTCGTCTCATTCCACTTTTTCGTTCAATGAATTTATTTTCAACATCAGAACTTCTCATTCCATGCTTTACTTTATAGTCGAGTTGCTGAAATAAATATAGCGAAAGGGTCGAGATGGGAAGAGAAAGTTGAAAAAAAGTGTGAGAGGAAGATTGCATGCGAACTTTTCTTCGAAAAAAAAGAGACATTTTCTATTGTCTCAATGCGAATACAAAAAGATTCGTGAAAGTGACATTTTAAGACTTTCGGAAGGAAAAAGAGTTTGGCAATAATTGAAATATTTTCCATGATAACGAAATTTTTTTTCTCCTTTTCCTGTTGGCCACACTTCTCTTCGACCACATCTCACTCGTCCCATCTTTCATGCTATATCAAAGTCAATTTATCATTAACTCCGTTTTCATTCGCTCTTCCTCACACCACACATAAGCGCCGCTTCCGAAGATTTACTTAAAAATGTCCATAAATTTTCATGACACTGTCCGAAAGTAAATTTAACCATAAATTTTCAAGTCCACGGGTATTATAAAGGGGTGAATCATAAGTGCGATAAGAAAACATTTTAAAATATTTGCTGAAGTAAAACTTAAATTTTATCTTAAGAAAATTCTCTAAAAATTTTCACAACAATATTGCATTTCACAAAAGTCCCTTTTGTCGTCGCACAAAAAGTCAAAATAATTTTCAGATGAACTGATCTGAAGCCTTTAGGATACACATGGAGTCATTTAATTAAATCTCATTTATCATTAGAATAGATGAGGTGCGTGTGTATGTTGCGTTGTAATGAAAAGGGTTCCCGTTTGAATAATGGGCCATTTTTTGGACAATAGTTTCAAGTTTTGATAAGAAAATTTTCATTAGATTCGGTGTGTGTATGCATGAAAATTAATGAACGATAAGAGAAAGCTGATGTAGGTGGAAATTTTGCCAATATAATTTTAATGAGAACAGTGGGCGGTGAGAGTGGATGGTGTGAGATATCGAGGAGACTTTTTGAATTAATTGAAAAGATTCTTCCTTGGGCATTTTATTGCGCGCAGGTTCCTATTTCACTCCTCAAAAAGATTGTAACGAAGTGGACGACGACACTTTGGCAAACATTTACTCTCGTTTTCATTTTTTTCTGCCACCTCCACTCAAACCCCATCATAAACGCCTTTTAGTAAATTTTTTCGTTACCCCTTTTTTTGCGCTTTACTCTCAATTATAATTAATAAGCATTTCTCACTTTGTTTGAAGAAGAAGGAGGCTTGATATGGCTTTGATATTGCAAAGAGATCAGAAAATTAAATGAGACGCAAAAAAGGGGGTGAAGAGAGAGAGCGAGAGTCCGAATTTAAATTTAATGTAATGATGATGATGGAGCTCATTAATTTTTCATGCTGCCGGACATTACAATACATTTTGTATAAATAATGAAAAATCTCAAATTGAAAAATCTTTTCGCGTTCGAAGCTCATTCTTCATGAGCAGAGAAAAAAGTTGAGGGGCGGGACACTAAAAATCAAACTTTAAATTATTTATTAAATCATTCATTGATCATCAATGTTAGGTTCACAAAATTTTAATTTCCATTTTTCAATCGAGTCCCAAGCCCTGCAAGCAATTTTCTTTCGAACCCCTCCACGTGTTTATGAAATATTGAAAATGAAAAATCTCGCTTGACCATGGTAATAAATGAGGAAAGTGTACGCATTGTGAGAGATGAAAAATCTTGTATTTATCCTAAAAAACATTCACATACATTTGCATACATTAATTTATTTTCTTCACTCTCGCATCGAGTGTATGTAAACTCACTCACTCCCTCGCCGTCATATATAGTCAGAGAAATATAAATAATAACATTAACGACCACTGGAGATTGAAACTGCTGGCGTTGTTATGCGAGTATGCCTTGGAAGGGAGTGAAAAGATTCGCCAATGTCCACACACATGTGTGTATATGCAAAAAAAGTATTTTCATTTTTTATGAACAAAAAAAATGCGAGTGGAGGCTGATGTCGTATTACATTATCGGATGTTCACATAAAGAGAGCGAGAAAAAAAGAATTCTTTCATCGGAGCTACTTTTCCATCACAACCACCCTCCCTCTCTCCATCTGCGATGTGCTGCTGTAATATATGTTAAATCGATTTATTCGCCTTGGTCCGAGCATGAGAGTCTACGAGAGGGAGGAAAATTCCTATCCAAATATTTATTGTTTGACGTTGTTTTGCATACACCCTATTTTCTTCTTCTTCTCCACTTTTTCCGTCAACTTTAATTTTTTTTCGTGCGTGCACGTTTGATTTATAAAAAAATTATATTCATTAAATTTTGAGACTTTTGTGGAGTTTTAAATTTAATAATTTTTGAAACCCCTAAAATTTTTTTGTGACGCAATTTTTATATGATTCCAACTTCACTCAACCCTTTCACTTCCTGCATGTACGTCCAGTTCAAAGAAGATTTTTCCAATTATTTTTTCCTCCAAGAGCGGAAATTTTTTTTCTGTTGTATATTTTCTCAATACCCAAACTTCTCTCACTCGACCGTTGCCGGAATTTTGAAATTAAATAAATATGCGTACATGAAAATTGCTATCTGATAAAACAGAGTCATGTCCTATGTAGAGAAAAAAGGGATGAAAAATAAACATGAAGAGAGTCTTTGATGGACTTTTTAATGCTGCAAGAAATAATTGATAAGCTACTTATTTATTTTTTTTTAAATTGAAACAATTTTATTTTTTTAATATTTCAAATAAATTCCAAAAATATTCAGATTCGATAAAAATAATTTTGATTTTTCTTTAATAGGGTCAAGAAAATGATAAGAAATTAAAAAATAAAATCATATGTTTGACAGAATTAATAACTTTTCTCAATTTTTTAAATGAAACAAATGTGTGTGGAACATTGACGCTTTTAAAAGTAAGCTCTTTCGCAAGAAATGGAATAAATTGCATTGCAGCGAATTTGAGTCATTTTCACAAATTTCTTTGTGAAAAATTATCTCAGCTGATCGCAAGAGTCTTCTCACATTTTTCACTCTATGCAATGTCAATTTTCTCCACATGAGCTCTTCAATAATTCACCTCTCTATACCATAATGAATCTTAATGTTGATAATCTAGTGATGATAGCGCATTAATGCGACAATGGAAATATTCATATCATCTCTCTTCCTCTCTTTCTCTCGATAATTTGACGACATTTAGCTTTTTTTCTCGGGTCATCATATCAGAAATTTCTCCATCGATTGTTGTTCATCTCGTCTTCATCCAATGTCCGTAATTGTTTTCATCTTATAGCTGATATTTCGTGTTGCTTATTACTCACTCTCTCAGGAACAAATGGCAGCTCTCGCATTTGTTCATCAAAAGTTCTGCGACTGAGTGAAATTGCTGTAAAACTTATCAGGTCCTTGACTGTTGGTGAAGTCCTGTGACAAAATATTGTCGCCTTGCGATTCGTCGATGGTAAAATCGTTTTGCGAAAAGTCGAGTCCTGAGAAGCCCGGTTGACTCATCATATTTTGACTCATGCCTTGAGTAAGAGGCCCAGCTTGACTGTTGCTTCCGCTTCCACGAGGTCCACGCATTTTTCCTTGCGATCCAACTGGCGGTGGTGGCATTCTTGGTTTGCTGCGACTCTGCTTGGCGGCTTGTTGAATTGCCTTAGTACAAAAAAATATTAATTATGTATTTTAAAAAAATAAGTTAAACCCACCTGTTGCTGCTGTTGTTGGAAATAACGCGGTGGTGGCATGCTGTTAGTCATGTTCATAAACATACCGACCGGAACTGCATTCCCTGCTAATGCAGCTTGAGCACGATCATTAGAAATGTACGAAATAGAATCATGTCCTCTAAACATGTCCCATTGATTTGGTCCACTCATCATTCCACCGCCCATGCGATCATTTCCATAAAATGGGGGACCGCCACCTCTTCCAACCATCGCTTCTTTCGCATCAAACATTGTTGTTGACATGAAGTGCTGACCAGGATTGAATGTGTTGACAATCTTTTTGGGCTTTGCAAATTGAATCATCGACTCTTTTAAATTATTCAATGATCCCTCAACAAGAACTTTCTTTTCTTTATAGAAATTGAGCAAATTGTTCCATAATTGCTGTTTAGAAAGAACTTTCGGATTGCCAACGATAATTATACCGTATTTAGCGCGTGTTAGAGCGACATTTAATCGACGTGGATCATTCAAAAATCCAATTCCTTGATGCTCATTACTTCTCACACACGACATAATAATTATGTCCTTTTCGCGTCCTTGGAAAGCATCAACGGATGCAATCTCAATTTCTTGATAGAGTTTACTATGTAAACTTCCTTGATACTGCATATATTGAACAAGATATGCGCGTTGACCTTCATAAGGTGTAATAATTCCAATTTGCTCGGGCTTTAACCCAGCTTTCAAGAATCTTGTTGTGATTTTCTCGACATTTGCCGCCTCGGTTCGATTCAAATAGGAAGTTCCACTGCCAGCGATTTCCTCAGAACCTTGCGTAACTAAGAAAAACATTGGACATTCAGGCGATGGCCAAGGAAAGTCGACACGCAATTTTCTCTCTTCCGCACAAACGCCATTTTGAAGGGATCCTTCGTAGAAGAAGTTTGATGGAAATTGAGAAAGCTCTGGATGCATACGATATTGAACTTCTAAACGGAATGGTCGAATTCCTAAAACCACTAATCGCTCAAAAAGTGATTGCGATAGTCCCGCTTTAGCCGCTTTCTTGCACATAACGACAGGTCCAAGTTGGCAATGATCACCGACGAGAATCAGCTGACGAGCGCCTAAAACAACTGGCACCATGCACTCGGGCTCAGTAGATTGCATAGACTCGTCAATTAAAATCGAGTTGAATTTAATTCTCGATAAACGAGGATCACCAGCACCAACGCAAGTACAGCAAATTACATCGGCTGCCTCCAAGAGCTCTTTCTCAGCTTGCTTTTTCAACGCACGATATCTCTTTTCATCGCCCGATGACAATTCACCAGTCTCATCCTTTAGCATTTGAAGTTTCTTCAACTCACTGTTTGTTTCCATGTTGCGAATTTGATTGTGAAGTGCAAGAAAACTGACGGGCGAGTCAATGGCCTCACGTGATTTAGCACACACACGAATGACTTTCAAATTAGTGCGATGAATCTTCTCGGTTAATTGATCGACTGCAGTGTTACTGGGTGCGCACACAAGAACAGGTCCTCCATTAATTTTTACGAGCTGATAAACAATCGTCGCTGACGTAACAGTTTTACCGGTTCCTTTAGAAAAAAAATATCAACATTTTATTGCCCACTTAAAATGAAACTTTAGTAGATTTACCTGGTGGGCCTTGAATTAAGCTCAAAGGACGCTGAATCGCGTGTTTAACGGCATAAACTTGCGAGCGATTTAAGTCTGGCAAGTTTGGTGCGGAAAAGTGCTTCGGTGCATTGCCTATACGAAAGGTTACGTCATCGGCATTCAAATGTCCCAACAATCTTGAGTAAATAAAATTTGACACGGAACTGTCGTCAACTGCAAATTTTCTCAATGCCTGTTGCATGCGATCAAAGCTCGTTCCTTTCCAGATGAAGTCAACGACAAAATTGCTGACGCACTTTGAGGGAGGATTTGAGCTGTGCTTTAATTCGAGGCCAACATCCTCGCCAAAATTATCGGGAACTTTTATTACATGTCCAACGGATGACCATGGATCATGCAGTTCACCGACATACCGCAATCTCAACTCATCGCCATGCATCAACTTCATGTCCGAGTCGATTTTAGCAAGTGTAAAATAAGCAATTGTCTTCTTATTGAGACCAACATCCCAACGCACTTCAATATTTTCCTGAGTCTGTGACTCTTTTAAGCGCTTATCATAGTCCGCTTCAAGCTTAACCAATGGACCGAAAATGTTCTGATATTGATAGCCATCGTCATATCTCAATTGCACTTGCGATGGTTCCTTATCAATGCCCGGTTTTTCTAAATCGGCAATTGACGCTTCGACATTCTCCTTCCACAATTCCTCAAGCTTATTGATCGTGGCCGCAGTGACTTGACGAGCGCGAAGTTGCTCTTGCTCAGTTGGAATTTTAACGAGCCACGGTAAGAAGCAGCGATCAGCAATGAGTGGTTTCCACTGCTCTTGATCCCAATTCATGTCTTTTAATGAATTTTGTGACGCACACGGTTGTCTAAAAATGACTTTATTATTTCACGTTTTGAAGAAATACTAATTTTTAACTCACCGACACAAAAGGACAACAACCGAGTCTGCCTTTGCTGGAATGAAGCCGAGCAAAAAGACATTGCGAATACCGCACGAATAACACTCCAAAACAGTGCTACCGAGTGGTCCATGCTCGTGCAAAGTAACTTCACGATGTTTGGCGCGTACTAAATGATGAACAATGTGCGAGCCTGATGTATTGCCACGGCCATTGCAGAACCACTTTTTACAAATGTTGCACATAACAACCGTTGACGGTTCACTAATTCCACAATAGCGACAGCTATGAGCCGCCAATTCTCGAGTTGAAATCTGATCATCGTCCTCTTCCTCAAACTGCAATTCATTTATGCCCGTCGCAATGGCATTAATCTTACTATTCGTAATGGTTTGCGATTCCAACTTGTCGAAGCCATTCAACTAAAATAGAAAAGAGTATAAGGAGTTATGACTGATAACGACACGTACTTGGTTTATTCTTTCTCTCTCTCTCTCTCTCTCTCTCGCTTTGTATATAGCCAATCATTTTTTTTATTCATGTGAGCGGGATTAAATTTTTTATGCGTCACCATGAAATTAATTTTATAAATGCTCACCTGCGAACCAATATGATCTAATTGCGATGCCTGCGTCTGACTGGGCAGAGTAAAGTCTTGGAAATTGTATTGCGAGTTGAACTGCGATGATTGTGAAATTCCAAATTCCTCGTCATCTTGAAAAGACAAATTATTTTGGCTGAAAGACATCTTTCGCGCAATAATCGAGTCGTTCTCCACTCGCTCGACACTCAACTGCACTTTAACTATAGCTTTTTACAAATTTGTGGCGTTTTTCGCCTTTAAATTCACGAAATTTCAATAAAATTGTGACTTTGAAATTTTTCGCGATTTCCTCCATGCGTTTTGTGTGATTTTCCCCCTTTTCGCATGCGATTCGCATACATTCCGCATGCGTTTTAAAAAATAAATCCGCAAAACATAAAATTTTGTGAAAAAATTAAAATTTATCAACTTTAAAGTCATCACATAAGGCTTTAAATACTTTTAAAAGTTTATTAAAGTTCTCTTTAATGTTATTATGATAAAAGTTTACACTAAAAATGAGTAAAAGCGGAATATTGAAGTTGAAATCAAAATACGAGGAGAAAAATATTAATCTACAAGTTTTTGCCTACTCGAGCAAGCTCTTCCGAGATGACAGCAAGGCCTCTGAACTCGATAGGGAGTGTCACTTGATTCCGGCTCCATTCGATTCCAATATAATGATATCAAGGTAAAGATTAACTGCCTAACGAAATAAACTAGAAATTTTACTGTAAGATTGAGTTCACTGTGATTGCGAGCAGATCCAGCTGGATCTTAAAACGCGTTACAGTGGCACTCTACATCAACTCTATTTGTGAACTAATGAACTAAACAGAATTTAGATTTTGCAGCTGAGATGAATTAAAGAAAAAAAAGTTTCAATGTCCTTTAAACCTACAAAATCCAAATCCAAATTCCTCACTTCTATCACTTCACGAAAAAAAAAATCGACGAGGAATAAGCGACATGAAAAACTATTAAACTCTCATTCTCTAGATGGTGATACGATGATTATTAAAATAAATGCAACGGTTGGTATGAGATGGTAATTATATATGCGGTTCCAACTGTTAAATTATTATTCTACTGGTAATTTTTAAGCAAATCCATTAAGGAGAACTTGTAAAAGCTTTCTCAAGCATTCT
Source organism: Tanytarsus gracilentus (assembly GCA_038502055.1). Classification (NCBI taxonomy): domain Eukaryota; kingdom Metazoa; phylum Arthropoda; class Insecta; order Diptera; family Chironomidae; genus Tanytarsus; species Tanytarsus gracilentus. Next base: position 4,846,553 of record JAXRKN010000043.1, on the reverse strand, counting down.
CAAGCTTTTCTTTTCGTTGCGTCAATATGTGACAATTAAATGAAGAATTTCCGCTTCGATTTCGACTAATTCCATCACTTTTTGTCTCTTCCATGTCTCTTATCAACTTAGATACGATGTGCGTGCAACAATCTCAGAAATTGGACCATACGAGGCGGTGACTCAAACATTTAATCGATTAGATGGACTATCGGAAGCTGAAAAACAAGCCGAGATGTTGGCAGAGGAAGAAAGATATTACAGTCTCTATCGAAATGAAGTTGAAGAGGAGATGTATAAAGGTAAATGATTATTAATCACTTAATTAATTCACTAATAAAACATTTTACCTATAGAGGAGCAAATGAAACGTGAAGCAGCGCTCTTGACAGCGGGCTATAAGCAAGTAGCTTTTGATTACGATGAGAAACCTCAAGAGGAACCGATTGGACCACAAGCACAACCCCCGACTGAAGCTGAAAATGACGATGAAACTCCTTTCGTTGCGAGTGAAAAGCTTAACATACCCGCAGGCATGGAAATTCCGCCTACAGAAAAACTCAATCAAATCATTGAAAAGACAGCAAAATTTATTTCATCTCAAGGAGCACAAATGGAAATTCTTCTCAAGACAAAACAATCGTCAAATCCTCAATTTAATTTCCTGTATCACGATGGACAATACAATGCATACTATAAGCACATTCTTGTTATGATGAAAAATAATACTTATCCATGGTCGCAAGAGGCGACACAAAACGAGGAAAAGAGTGATGAAAAGAGCTGTGAAAATGGAAATGGTGTAGGAAGTAATGGCACATTGTCAATGACCGCTATAATCATTCCGAAAATTCAATATAAGCCATCGGCTGATTGCGCTTACACGCAATTAATAAGTAAAATCACGAAAGCTCCCATATCTGAATTGGAGAGGCGAAATGAAGAGGAAAATTCGGAAGGTGGTGATAAAATGAAAAAGGTCGAGGCACTAGGACTGCTTCAAAGCTACAATTCATCTGACGACAGTGAGAGTGAAGACGATGAAAAAGACTTTTCATCAATTCCATCTGAGATTCAAATTACGATCGATAAGACTGCATTGTATGTAGCGAAAAATGGACCCGAGTTTGAAGAGAAACTCAAAGTTAAACAATCTGAGACATTTAAATTTCTCAATGCTGACAATGAATATCATTCTTACTATAAAATGAAAGTTAAACAAAATCAAACAACATTAAATATCTCCAGCGAACAGCAGTCATCTGTTGCGGCACTAAAACCAAAAGAAGAAGTAGTTAAAGTTTTGCCAAAAGTGCCACCACCGCCAGTCTGTTTCTCGATAAAGAGTAAAGAGGAAAAACAACCACTCACTAAATCAACCATCGCAAACAGTGACGATGAACTTAGAGCGAAAGAAACACTTCCCGACGCACCGAGTCCGCCAAAAATTAGCGCCGATGTTGAGGAGGAATTGGAACGACAAGTGGATATTGTCAATGCTGAGCGTGAAGAAAAATTGGCAAAGGCACGGCTCAACGACAAGCTACTTATAACAGCTCGAGAACGTCTTGGAATGTTACCAAAAGAGAAAATCCTTCAAATTGAACGAAAAAAGCGAGCCATGATGTTCATCAATAAAAATATTAAGGGTAAGCACATCGAAAAATTATATATATACTCATGTAATTATTACGTAAAGACTGAGCAAAAGTCATCCCAAACCGTAATCAAAAATTATCTCATGCTCGAAGTGATTCAAAGACTTTTCAACAAATCTTTTTCCTTCTCTCGCACACATACATTTAGGATCCAATGGAAACTCGAACGATAAGGACGATGTGGTGAATTTAACACAAGGCGATGAAGACTCAAATGACTCATCATTAACCGCAAAAACCTCCTCGCCAAAGGTAGCGTCGAGTAAACATTCTTCGAGATCACGATCAAGGTAAAAAAGTGATTAGGATTATCCATGAAAGTCATAATAATATTTTTATCCTCTCCATAATTTAGACGAAAATCTTCGAGGTCATCAAGTTCATCGTCGAGCAGAAGTTCTGATTCATCGCCGCGTCGAAAGCGCTCTAAAAAATCTCACCGTAAGCGAAAGCATCGGAAATCGAGTAGAAGCAGAAGCAGGAGCCGTCGAACTCGTAGCCGCAGTCGTAGTCGAAGCAGAAGTCATCACAAAAAGCACTCGAGCCGAAGGCGACGCTAGCACAAGACAAAAAACACAATTTTTGTACTTTATGATTGGAAATAAATCAAATGTTTGAAGAGAAAGGACTTGTCATGCAAAACACACGTAGTTATGAATATTTTTCTCCTAGTTTGTGATCAATCGTGCCCGTTTAGCATAAGAATTGATTGCCAAGCATATGGCACACGGAAATCGAAATTTCGCCTTTCGAGCTTAAATTGATAATAGGAAAGGGTTGAAGTGGAGACATTTGCAGGGGAAGGGAAATGATTGGATTGAAGTTCATAAATTCCTTTGTCTCTCGTTTCACAATTTCAACAGGTTGAAAAGAATTTCATTTCCTTTTGATGACATAATGAAAATTCCTGATAGTGTTGAGCTCAATTTTCAAAGGAAAAGCAACAGTGAGAGCAGAGGAGCCTCAATAATTTGTGTGTCACAGAAAGGCTTTGACGATGATTTGAAATTTCTCAAAATTTTCTTGACAAAAGTCACGGTTCGTTTTATGGATGATGGATCTTTTAAAATTCGTGTCATGCCTTGACACACAAACTGTAAAAATTATTTTTAAACCCACGAGTAAAGTTTATAGAAAATCTCTAATTAATTTTTCTAAGAGAAGAAAATTTGTGTTAAAAAAGTTTTAAATTAAAATCTCACAAAAATAATTTACGACACGTGATGAGCTTTTTATCAGCCTAAACCATATTGATTTAGCAATTCGTTCTCTTTAAAATGCAATGAAAGCTCTTTTTCGTGGAATTTTTTATTACATTCAAAAAGCTCATCTCCATATTTTCTATTGCTTTTTGATGTGAAAATCCTCGCACGTACCTTAAGTAAATCCTTTAAGTTGAAGAGGCTTTCATGTATGCTGGCTGTTTGTCTATTTTCGAGTGAGTTGAAATTTGAATACGTAATGATATGAAATGGGGTTTAAATAAGTAGCCATGCCAATCATTAATCTTCCGCCATGCGTGCACACATCACGTACGCATTTAAAGTCAAATTAGCATTTCATTGTTTTCTAGGTAATTCCAAAAATTTCAACTCGATAAATTTAATTAAAACTATTCCACTATATGGGCTTTCCCAATGCTGTATTTTATTTTATTTTATTCGAAAGGCTTTTCCATTAAATTTATCCCCTATATGTGTTCAGGAAGAAACTATGTCAGGAATGCAATTGAAGTTAAAGGCGGGTGGAAGGGGCGGGAATTTTTGTAAAAACCTACGTCAAATTGTAAACGATCCATCTTCCTTGAATAGTGTTGGGGGTTAATTCTGAGATATTGTAACAAAATTTTCTAAAGTTTAAATTAATTTCAGGTGATATAAATTAAAATTATCAATTTTATAAAAACTTAAAAACTTTCATGATGTTACGTCATTATTAATCAACCCTTTCTCGTTTGTACCATCAACGCTTTTGTCCTTTTACTTTTTATTGACTTTTGATTGATTATTATTGTCATAGAACTCGAGTGAAGTTGGTATTAAAAGAAAATTAAATTAACGAAGCGTGGCGATGAAAGTTCTTTGTCAACTTACGCTCACACTTCTTTTTCTTGGAAATTATCAAAGTTCTTTAAACGGCATCATTTGGATGTTTAGACCAACAAAATATGAAGAAGAAAATTACACAAAAGTTCTTTTCTGTATCATGCTCAATTAACTAACTTTATTGACTTAAGAATTATTTATAAATTTGAAATGAGTGCCGCACCAAACTTTTGACAACTTAATGAGCTTTAATTGCGACATAAGCCATGCACAGACGGTATCGATTAGTTTTATTACTTTTGTTTCAACTTTACAACAGGGAGTCTGCATATTCCAATTGAAATTTTAATTTAGAGAAAAGTTTAAACAGAAAACAGCAGCACAGAAAATTAAATGAGTCTAAATTAAATTTGCGAGAGAGAAAGACAGTGTTGAAGTGACTGTCGTGAAAATTTGCATGCGGCAAAATATTTTTTCTTGCTAAAATTATTTTCTCATTAAAATTTGTTTAACTTCAACAATTCGTCCAAAAGTTTCCGCAAGGATTACAGTGGTGATATAAGCAGCAAGTCGTAAAACTTTGGCAATTTAAATTTTCAACTTGGAAACATTTTAAAGAAATAATTTGAGTCTCTGATGGGGGAGGAAATGGCATGAAATTGAAGTTGTTGAATTCGCATCATCATTATCTTAAAAGCCAAAATCGAAGATGGAGAAGAACCGATAAAGTAGGGGTGGTGATTGGACAGAAAATTTTCATCACAAGACATATTTCTTCCTCGCCTCGTTCTATACTCATACAGTGCTCAAATAATATCATTAAATTTAATGTGATCTAATTTATTCGAAGTTCTTTTATCTTTTTAACAAATTTTCTTTGCCATTGCAATGCATTTTTCTCTCCTTGTTTTAATCTTTCAACATAGCAACAGATTCTTTTTATACCTCAAAGCGGTTTGAATTTCTTCTGTTCGAAAACGCTTGTGAGGTAAGAGAGAAATTATTTATGGGTGGATATTGAAAAATTTAATTTTGAATTTCAGTTTAATCATTTCCAAATTTAAAAAATATTGAAAAAATATTTCAAAGAGCGTCTCATTAACCGCTCTATGTCGACGAAATTTTGTTGCCAACTTTCCTATTCAATCCACACTTTGTTTATTCTTCTTCCTTCCGTTTTTCTTTCACTGACATAAAATCAGCTCTTTGCAATAATGAATGATGGTGCGCTTTGATGGAGTAAGTCTTTAGTCTTTTTCATCATGAATTCAAATTTGTTGCACGCTAAAAGCGCCGCCGATGATGAAAAGGAAAAACTTTTATGTATAAACTTTGTGTGCGAAAATAAATGGGGACAGCTATTATAGAAGAGCACGTGAAGCATCATAAATATTAACATGAGATTAATATTCCAAAGCTTTACGTTAGATGAACTAGTAGTCTGCATAGCTTCGCTGTGTGCTTCGCCACCTGCAAAAGAGAGTAAACCTGATTCAAGCACGAAATTATCAAATATCTCATTTTCGTCGACCAATTTAAGGGAAAGGGAGATTTGCAAAGAAGAATAATTACTTAATTATTAGTATTACCAGTAAGCACAAACACTCGCACGCTGGCCACGTCAGCATTAGATGGGCTGCACGAATATCGTCCCGAGTCGCTTAATTCTGCATTTTGTATTAGCAAATAAGAGAAAGTTGTATCACCCTTTTCGGTGATTAACGAGACGCCTCCTCTCGAGCTATCATATGATATTGGCTGCAAGACAAAAGAGTCACATAAAAAAGGGGTTAAAATTATATAAATTTAAATTCCTATCAAAATTACCTCGTCGAGATGATACCAAATTATGTGCGACGGAGGCTCGGATGAGAAATTTATTGTGCATGTAAGATTAATTGTTGAGCCACGGTCAAAATGTAAATCGGGACCGCCAAGAATGGAGGCCGTTGGAACTGCTTCAGAAATGATCAGTTAGACGATTAAATTAATTTCTTTTTACTTTCGCTTACCCACGACAGTTAGGGCCACAAAAAAGCTTCGCACTGGAAGCGTTGATACTTGACATTCGTAAACTGGAGATTAATTTTTATTTGATAATTTAATAATTATTCATTAAAAACACTTTTTTACCTCCACTATCTCTCTTTTGAGCCCACTTGATTGATAATGTCCATTCACTGCTCTCTTTATGATGTGTCGCTTGAAATCTTTGATCACTCGTGTACGTATAAGTTCCTACAGTTAATATGTGGACATCCCGATGTCGTATCCATGAAACGGTTTTGTTGCCCAAATTGCGAACGCGACAGCTTAAATATGCGGATTTCCCTAGTCAAATAAAAATAAGACGTGTGTTTCGCTTTTATTATATTTTCTTTCTTATTTTCACCGAGAACTTTTTTTCCTCCTCTTGTCATGAGAGATTTTCTATCTCTAATGACTCTTCTGAGACTTAAGTCGGCAAATTAGTTGCTATCGATTATTTCGTTTTACAAGCTCCATACCTACTAGTCCCGTCACGTTTTTGAGTGTTTGGGTATCAAAAAATGGCTCAGTGATTGCTGATACTTGCGTCAAAACATTACCGTCATCATTTAACATCTCATAATTCCCCGTTGAAGTTAAATTTGTGTCAATGACGGCATCGTGAAAGCCACCGCCATTAGCGAATTCTATGATGGATTTAAATGTGTCTTTGAGGGCTCTTTTAAATGATGATGAATACTCACCCAAAATATAAATTATAATTATACATAGATCCATAATTTTGGCGTTCGTGTAATCCATTTTATCGAAATTTAATTTATATTGATCTGACTCACTCTTCTAGAATTAATTTTACACCCTCCTCGCACTGATTTAATCTCGCATAGTTCTGTTCAGATTTATTTAATCACATATTTTAGTGTGCATCTCGTGTCCATAAATCGAAAGTGCAATATACACTGTGTTGAGCTTTCAGCATCCGAGTTATTACTATTGTGTGCACACAAATGAGTGCTGGAGCGAGGAAATGTGAGAGTTTTTACCGCACAAAGCTTGTTTGAAAAATATTTCACTATGAAGTGCTCTCGACCATTCGGCAAGCTCTTAATAGGAGGCATCGCACGTTCCATTTAATTCCATTGAAATTATTAATGTATAGTCCTTTTTCATATTTTTAAACATATTTTTCTCTCCTATATCTATAAAGATATTTTCGTATATTGGTTTGTCCTTCGCATTCGCAGAATGCAATGCAACGTGAATAATTTTATTTGGGCGAGATGAGAACAAAAGAATATTTTATGGTTTTGTAAATACCGAAGAATACTAATGGATTATGTCGAATATGATGATGATAAATAAGCGAGGAAGAAAAATTTATGCGACCCTCTGACAACTCTATTTTATGAAAAATATGTGAAGCGTAATGTGCTCGTGAATTTATTTTAAAAATTTTCCCCTTTTTTATTCCTTTTTCAACTCACTCGCTCGGAATGTGTCAACAGCTCAAGTATTTTTCACATAAAAAAAAATCACTTCAATTGGATAAAAATTTAGTTTTTGTATTTTTCTATGCTCGACATACACTCACGTTCGGTGAAGGATTTGTGAAAGAATTTTTTGTCTCGTGATTTCTTAAAGCAAAAATATTAAAAAATTTTGTTAATTTTTTTAACACTAAAATTTCATAGAAAAAATTAAATTTTTTAAATAATTTCGTGACACTATCAACTCGCACGACCGTTTCTCGCGGAACGTTCAATTCAAATGGGAAAATCTTTGAGATTGTTCTCAAGCACTCGATGATGTGCGCTTCCAGTTTGGAATTTTTCCAACATTTTTATATCTTATTTTCCATGCCATGTGATTTTTTGTCATTTTCTCTTTCTCCTCTACATAAAACACGACTTTGCATTGACATTTTATTTGTTGCCGATAACTCTTTTCGACTGTTGGGAGGAAAAAAGTTTAGTTTTGCATTGGGGGTCATTTGAAAGTTTTTTAAGGGAATAATGTTTGAAAATGAGCTTTGACAGCTTGCACTTCGAGTGAAAATGCGGTGATAAAAATTAAATTTAAATGTTGAAATAATTTTTTCAAAATTTGCCATTTTTTATCACTTTTTGATCCACTTTGAAATTAAAACTTTTCTACCCCAAAAAATTTATGTTCTCTCATATTGCATTTTCAAATGAAATTCCCGCAAAATTAAAATCATCCCTATATCACATTTAAACTCAACCACCCCGACTCTGCACATCTCCAAAAAAAAAAACGATTCAATAAATTTTGCGGACCCAAATAATATATGGACGTCGATTCTTTCTTCTTTTATTAGCAAACGTCATGAGAGACTTTTTCAATTTGGTTCGGTTGAGGTCAAGTGTGTTTGCATGGATGCTGATGAAATGCGATAATGAAATTACGATTTTTTGTGCCACACACAAATAATGATGGAAAGCAACTTCGTTGAATTTGACATTTTGTTTATTTTTTATTTTGAAAAAGAAAATTTATGCAAACCCTCGAACACACGTTAGAGTATTTGCATAAATTTTTCACGTTTTCCTTTTGACAACACTCAACCATCCGTCCCACTGTTTATTTATCAATTTGAATTCACGAGCATCTCTTTACCTATGACACGGATGATTTGCATAAAAATTCAAAATTTCCACATTCGCATGCAGACATCGGGTGAAAACTTTAAAGTCATATGGAATTTTTCACTCAACTTCTCATCGTGAAATTCAAATTTTATGGGCAAGAGGTTGATGAAAGGAATGCATTAAGTTAAAGTGTGCGGAAGCGTACCAAGAATGTCTTGCCAAAAATTTCATCCTCGAGCATGTATGAAACAGTCTTTGATGTCAAATTAGTATTCATTTCGCACATGCTTACATTTAAATTTCATTTCGCCTTTTTTCTTAAATCCGAAAAAAATAAAAAAGAATCCTTTTTAGGAGTTTTTCTTAAAACGTTTATTAAATTTTCATAGTGCATAGAAAATGTAAATGATTTCAATAATATGGTTGATAAAAAACACTTTACAAATATTTTTAAAATTCGATATAAGCTTTAAAAATCACAATCATACTTTAAATCCATCCCTTGATTAAAAAAATAATTGTCATCCATCAAATTGATTTTTTACCACTTAACAACTCCCGGTATGTATTTGTCAATTAAACCCTGATAATAAGGCCACAATTCTTTGATGTCTGGAATTTTGGTTGATTTTGTGTAAAGGTCATACCGGCTGTGGTAAAAGAGAAGAGAAAATTTATAAAAAAAAAGTTTAAAATATTAAATTATTATCTCACTTGAAGGTCAAAACCCATTTTTTTGTTTCTTCATCTTCCGCCTTCGTAAGATGCTGATAATCGTTATTTGAGTGCCATGGGTAGAACGAATGAAAGCGAATAATGTTGAGTGCATGTTGTGGAAGCGTTGTTTTATGATTTTTAAGAACTCTATAGAGATATTCGTCGTGCCCCCATGACATCATCAAATTATCGAGTCCAGTATTTGGCACATAAATGCCGTATTTGGTGTTGTACTTTTCGTTTTTTCCATCCGGGTTTCCCTCAAAACTGTCGCTCCGATAAACGATATTTTTTGACCACTCGCATCCGACGACAAATGTATCTCCGACAACGGACCATTGCGGCATGCCTGTGTGAAAATGGAGAAAATAAATTTCGCTTATCCACTCCATCTCGACTTCTAATTAATTTGGTGTTGCCAGGCCCATCACTCACCATAAAATGCCATAACCTTTCCCATATCATGAATTAAGCCGGTCAGATGAATCCAGTCGTGTTCGGGAAATTCTTCACGAGCTCTTTCGGCCGTCTGAAATGCGTGTATAATGTTTGGTAAGTCCAGGTCTGGATCGGACTCATCCACAAGGTCATTAAGCTTCTCCAAGGCCTCTCGAATTGTCATCTCGGCATGATCAAAGCTAAGCCACGTTTTGTGACATTCTAGAGATAATATTTGGAATGTGGATTTTAATAAATATTTTTATATTTTTGTCATTAAAAGTGTGCAAGTAGGAAAAAATATTAAACTTGACCCAGTACTTATTTTTTTTAGATTTCAACGCAAAAGTCGAGCCTCCCATAATTCATTTTATTAATTATTTTGTTTGTCAATGAATGATTTCAGACGTACTTCATATCACTCGTTCTATTTACAAACATCATTTTAAACTTTAGTGATAACTCACGCTTTACGAAATCAACAGTTTGATTGAGATGCATGAGACGATAAGTCCTCCTGACCCTCTCCTTCAAGGGATCATTTTCATCGACTGAATAATCTCTGAATTTTGAAAGTCCCTTGTCAGCAAAATCAGGCTCGGGTCTGTGTGGATTTTATTTTGTAAGATTTAATTTTTTTAAATGGAAATATCTCAAACCTCAATAATTCTGATGGATCAATGACATTCGGATGCTATTTGATTGAAGGAAGAATTTTATTTGAGATTAAAAAATTTCTTGGAATATTTTAAAAAATAATAATTTGAAATATTTTTTATACTGAAATTTACAACTTTATGATAAAATTTCAAATCCTAAATTTACAAATTTCAATAAAAACGAGATTTATTTTTTTCTGCACTTTTAAAATTTAATTTTCACCTCATCAACTATTAATCTCATTTTTTGAACTTCTTTTTTTTTACAATTTTCCACCAACTAGTCGCGACTTTAAAATTTCAACTGAACTGATTTTAATGCGATGAAGTTTATTTTATACTGTCTGAGCAGATGATTACAAGCTCATTCATTCACACTTCTCTCCGACGTTACAAAGCATAACTCACAATCTCAGATGAGAAAATTTAATTTATATTTTTCAGTGATAACATGAAAATCCGCTCGAATTAAAAACGAATAAATTTTCTTACATTTCCACGTGCAGCGAAGAAGATGCAAAAATAGCTAGATATTTTTTAATTTCTCATAAAAATCTTATTGAATTTTAATCTGTTTCTTTTATGTCATAACTCATTCTAGGCATTAATGACTCACTCTCTCAAAAATTAAATTAAATGGTGAATGAAATGATTGTAATATGACATTGAATACAAAATTAATCTCTTTAAGTCACATCACAAGAAATTGCCCGCAAAAGAATTCGTCTGATAAGCAAAGTGTGTAATTAAAGCAATTATCATTTAATGTCATGATTAACATTCACAGTTCATCGCAAATGAAATGGCATTAAATTCAAATTATTCTTCTTCACGCTTCATTTCGCTGTGAAATATTTTTGATAAGCACAAAAGTCACGTTGGAAGCTGTAAAGGGAGAAAAAATCATCTGTTACACGTTTTCCATTTCTCTCATCGCATGTACACACTTTTGAATATTGCGACCGAAGATAACACATGAAGAAAATTGATAGAGAATTTGTAAAACGAAAACGATTTTCAATGCGGAAGGAAATCTTCTTTTTTATGCTCTTTATTGCTGTCGGAAATTATGGCAGAAGAGATGTAGATCGAAAGCTTTTTTCTTTGGGTCACATTTGTCAAGTTTACTTTTGTACCGAATTTTTAAGAATAAAAGCATTGAGGACTTTTCTTGATAAAGAGCTTTCGACCATGAAGGACTTTTTTTTCTATAAAAGGAAGATTTATTTGATGAAAAGTTTGCACGTGTGAAGCCAATTAAATAAAATTGGAAATTTGGTTTTGTATTTATATAGAAAATTTATTTGATCAACTTTAATTTTGTGTCAGTTCAATGCTTCCCATTTCGTAAGCGTTTGCTCGTATGGATTCATCGAGAATAGCTCTAATTTTCTCACAACCCATTAAAGCACAGTCGAAGATTTTGTTTAGATCCTTAAGATAGAATTTCTGTGAGAGCTCAACAAATGCCACACTTTGATGATCTGCGTCGGTTCGAGGTATTGCAGCTATTGCTAACGTTGGTCCACCACTAATTTCCTCTATGTGTGAAACATCCAAAAGCGGCACTCCGTCGGGTGTTAGCGAAGCGGTACAAGCACAAATGAATTCTCTCATGCAGATTCCGGCATCGATTAGTGCCAGCGTGGCTGCATTAACAGCGGCACAAATTTCACCGCCTCCATCCGTTTGAATAATTTCAATGTTAAGGTCGAGTTGGGATTTTTCATATTTCTCCACGATAATGACAGACTTGAAGATATTCCTTAAATTGAGCTCGAATTCACTTAATTTCTTGCTATTCTTTACAACTTTTTGTCTCTCGCCGTTTTTTGAAAATGTCGCAAATTTAACTCGAACATTGAAATTAAAATTTTCATCTTTTCTATTTGAATTTCTCGATGGATGTTTCGGACCGGATATGGATGCGATGATTTTTGTGTTTCCATGTAGGAAGTAAGCACTTCCATCACAGTCTATAAAAAAATAGTTTTTAAGTTGAATAAATTTAACCAAAAAGCTCTTAACTTACTCTCTAAAACACCTAATTTGCACTGAATTTGTCTCAACTCGTTATGTCTTCGACCGTCCATCCGAAGTCCTTGCGCGGATAATAGCTCTTGAGCCATTTTTGCGAGTACTTTTTAATAATTCTTTTAAAAAATATTAATCGTGTGATTTGTTTTGAAAACAAAAATTCTAAATTTTAAAGTTGTTTTTTTCGAGTGGAAACTTTTCAAGATTTAAAATTTTCATAGCCGTTACAACATTGAAATTTTTATTTTTCCTAAACACGTGCGCGCACATTAAAATATGTTTTTAATTATGTTATTAATAAATTTTTAAATACTAAAATATTTATCTTATAGCATTTTATTGTAATGACGTTTATATAAAAAAATTAAATCTCCAGACATAATCAACCTTTGATTAAATATTTTTCACATGAAGTCTTGAGTGCTTTCACCATCTAATCTTATCCCCCGGCTTAAACCGCCCACTTAGTATTTTCCGATAATTTTAATCACTCAATAATTGTCGATCTCTGTCCAAAATTCCACCTCAAAGTTTCATTTTGCTCCGGGTTGTCGAAAGGAAAAGATGCAAACTCCATACAAGTGGTTAATTGGGGTAGTGGGACTCTTGGTAGTCGCCGGAATAATTGTTGGCATTGTCGTACCGATTATGCTCAACAGAAAAGATTTTCCTGAAGATTTTACATTCGGTGCTGCGACGAGCTCATATCAGATTGAAGGAGGTCATAACGTTGATGGAAAGAGTGATAGCATTTGGGATACGGTGACTAGAAATTTCCCTAACATGATTACTGGTCGTGGAAATGGGGATGTTGCAGCTGATTCTTACAACTTCTATAAGGAGGATGTTAAAGCTGTAAAAGAGTCAGGGGTAAATTTTTTAAATGTTGCGTAATGAACTAAGATAATTTAATAAATTTTTTTCAGCTAAACTTTTACCGATTTTCACTCTCATGGTCGAGAATTTTACCCGACGGTGGATTAACGAATCAGGCTGGAATTGATTATTATAACAAGCTCATTGACGAACTTATTGCACAAGGATTAGAACCTATGGTAAATTTTAAAGAATTATCACATTTTATACACTTAATAAATTAAAATCATGCAGGTCACAATTTACCACTGGGATTTACCTCAATATTTGCAAGACATTGGCGGTTGGACAAACCCTTTGATTGTTAATTATTTCATCCACTATGTTGACGTTGTTTTTGAAGCTTTCGGTGATCGTGTTAAAAAATTTGTGACTTTCAATGAACCTTATATTTTTTGCACAAATGGCTATGGATCAGCAACACATGCACCTTTAATTAATCAACCAGGTCTTGGCGAATATTGGTGTGGCCATCACGTTCTTCAGTCACATGCTAAGGCTTATGAATTATATCAGACAAAGTACAAACAACAGCAGAATGGGCAAGTTGGAATTTGCCTTTACAGTGCATACTTCTATCCCTACAATGACAACGTCAATGCCACACTCGTCAATCAAGCCTTAAATCACATGCTCGGCTGGTTCGCAAATCCAATATTTTCGTCAAGCGGCAATTATCCACAGATAATGATTGATAACATTAAACGTAATAGCGATAGCGAGGGTCGAGCAGTTTCTCGATTACCCGAATTTACTGCCGCTGAAATAACAAGTTTGAAAGGCTCTTCAGACTTTTTGGCACTCAACTACTACACGAGTCGTTACATAAGACCAAAGGAAACATTTCCAGCTGAACATAATTGGGAAAGTGATGCCGGCATCGATCAATCGGTTGACCCTAACTGGCCAAAGGGAAAATCTTCTTTCCTTTATTCAGTACCTGACGGACTTCACGACTTACTCATTTGGATTAAAGACAGCTATAGCAACCCAACAGTTTTGATCACTGAAAATGGATGGAGTGACAGTGGAGAGACTGAAGATGAGGGAAGAATCTCATACATTAGAGATCATCTCTCTGCCATTGTACGTGCCATTAAAGATGGAAGCAGCGTTAAAGCATACACGGTTTGGTCAATCATCGATAACTTCGAATGGATGGCAGGCTACTCGGAAGCTTTTGGCATTTACAAAGTCGACTTTTCAAGTCCCAACCGAGAGCGAACTCCAAAAAAATCCAGTTATTATCTGAAAGACGTTGCCACTAGCAGAAAGATTAAGTGAAGTGTAATCGAAAAAAAATATATAATTGATTAGATGGGAATGCAATAAAAACTTTTTATTACTTCTATTGTAATTTTTAAATACACACTTTTTTTATAATCTTGGAAATAATTATTTTAATTAACATCACAGTCTTTGTCTTGTTTTGTTTTATGATGAACAAGCCATCAATTATATTTTAAGAGTTAAGTTGAAATTATCATAAGACTAGAGGGCTTGAGGAAATGAGAGGGTTGAATGGAAAGTATGAAATATTTTTTTTAAGTTTATGAGGAAAAAATTAATCCACAAAAAGTTCAGAAAAATTTAAATTTTTTTCAACCCTCAAATTTTCCCTAAAAACTTTAATAAAATCTTTTTCAACCTAAAATTATTTTAAATATTTTCTAATCTCGTCTTCGATATCTTCTATTTGTCATCTCGTACCGCCGTCATAAGCAACTATGAGTTCCTTTAAATTCAGTTGAACATTCTGGTTGAATTTGCTGTTATCAGACCGAATAGAATGTGGAGTGTTCTGATTATTTGAAACTGAAGAGTTGTTTACTTTTGAGTGTTGTGACCTAAGAAAATGAGTAATAATTTATTGTAAAAAAATAATTTCTTTATAAAACTCACTTATTCCACCAAATTAGGGTGTAAACTCCACCAATGACTAAAATAATCAGCACAACCGCTGCACAAGTGATGAGTGAATAATTGACTGCTTCCGAATTTTGGTGCGAATTGGAGATTTCTAGATGATGAATTTCATTTTCCATTTCCAGTGGTGCAAACACTCCTTCGACTTGCGATCGCAGCAGTCGCGATATGATAGGAATTATTTGATTTTGAACTCTCGAGTCCATCATGTTAGTAAGATTGCGTGGTAAAATAGTTTCAGTCTTGGAATTTAGGACGTAGAAAAAGACATCTGTCGAGTCTTGTCTCTCGATAATTGTGCCATTCGGCATCATCGCCTTACGATAAGTAAACTTTTCAATTTGTACCAAATTTCCGTTTGATTTTTCACTCAAAATTTCTTCAAGCTTAAATTTATGCTTTTGAACTTCGGACGGAATTATCTCAGAAATGCCGAGAATGTGTCGATTATAATCTGATAACACACTAATGACAACACGTGCGTAGCTCTTATGAATTATTCCATTATCGCGACCATAGTTATCCATCGCTTCTACTTTAAATGAAAATTGTCTGTCGACAGCTTTGTGTAACGGCTTTCTGGTTCTTATTGCTCCTGTCTCGGTAACGATGAAATATGAGCTCGGCAAGTCATCTTTACCGATCGCATTGAATTCATCATCGACCAATTTATATTTAATTAGTCCAAATGTACCCGAATCTTCATCGTAAGCTTCCACTTTAAGCACCGTCGTTCCGATTGTACTGTCATAATTTACAATTCCATAATACGAGTCATTTCTCATTGAAAACCGTTTGTGCGCATTGTTGTGTCGAAATTTAAACACCGGCTGATTATCATTTACATCTTGAATGAGAATTTTTAATGTTGCCATGCTCTTCTCGAAATTAACGCGCTGTTTGCTTGAATGCAACTTAATTTTCAATTCATGCGTGGTTTTATTTTCAAAGTCAA
This sequence comes from Tanytarsus gracilentus, assembly GCA_038502055.1. Classification (NCBI taxonomy): domain Eukaryota; kingdom Metazoa; phylum Arthropoda; class Insecta; order Diptera; family Chironomidae; genus Tanytarsus; species Tanytarsus gracilentus. The sequence continues at coordinate 4,830,665 of JAXRKN010000043.1, read as the reverse complement.
GTCCATCTCTTAACTTCACGGCGCACGCTAAATCCTCAATTGTCACTGTGAAAAGATTCAGCTCATTTCCGGCCGTAATCTCGCATGAAAAGGCATTTTTAGTTTTAGTCGCTTTCTTTACATTGAGAATTGGAATGAGTTTAATTATTGCATTAATGTTTGTTGTCTCAGGAATGTTTGTCACATAATCATCATCGCCGAAAGCGAGTCCGAGCTCTTCGGAAGATTCATGAACAGTTGAAGTTTCTATTTTTTGAGTTTGAATGTGTTTAACGAAAACGAGTAGCGTGGCCATTGAACTCAACTGTGGATCACCCAAGTCATAAGCTCGAACATTAATTTCATATTGATTAGTTGTGAGTTCTTTTCGAAGGTCATCTTTAATCCTTATATTACCATTTTCAGGGTCAATGTGGAAGAATTTCAAAGCTTTTCCCTTTCCAGTCATTTCATATCTAACAACACTGCCAGGCGATCCCGGTGAGTCAGTGTCGACCGCATTCAGTGACGCAATGTGACTTCCAACCATTTGATCGTCGGTGATTGAAATTGGCTCGGGTGCTGTTAAAAATACTGGCGCGACATCATTTCGATCCTCAACAATTATTTTAATCTTTACAAAATCCCCTTGATTTTTGCCTTCATTTTCGAGCGTGCCAACAACTAGTTCATGCCACGATTTAGTCTCATAATCGAGAGCTTTTTTCGTTCGTATTTCTCCACTCTCTTGATTAATTGTGAAAAGATCTTTTGATGAGCTTTTCTTAATCACATACGTCACAGTCGGCACCAAGTCTCGATTGCTAATTTTTATATTGGCCACGAGGGCATCGGGAACATTTTCAGGAATCTTAACCTCAAAGTATGTCTTATCAAAGAGTGGCAAGATAGTCGGACTGTCCTTAACAATTACTTTAATTCTAATCTCGGAGGACAAAGGCGTCGGATCGCCTCGATCTGTCGCTCTGACCATAAATTCGTATTCACTCTGCTTTTTGAAATTCAATTTTTCTTTTGTATAAATTTCACCGGTTTCGTCGTTTATTCTGAAAGGCACATTTGATGGCAATGAATAAAAAATGTCGCCATTCTTTCCCTCATCAATGTCGTAGGCCTGAACACTTCCAACCAATGCATTCGACTTGCCTTCATCAATAGAAAACATATATGGCAGTGTCGCCTCGTCAAAGACCGGCGAGTTATCATTCTGATCGAGAACTCTCACGTTGACAAATGCTGAAGTTTGAAGACCATCTGGGTCTTCTGCACGCACCACAAGCTGATATTTCGTGAGAGTTTCTCGGTCCAATTTTCTAATTATTCGAATAATTCCGCTTTCGTGATTAATCTCAAACTGTCGCAAATCGTTGCCACCAACAATGGTAAACTTAACAGCATCGTTTTCGGGGTCTTCAGCGTGCACTTGAACAATCGTCGAATTAATTGCCATAGATTCATTCACTTGAATTTCATAAATATTCTTAATAAATACCGGTGGATGCGTATTCAGTCCGGCAATGACTGAGACAATTAAGCTCGTTTCTGAATATAAATTGCCGCCATCAGTTGCGCGTACAGTTAGATTAAACTTTTCATTTGCATTCAAACGATCGACAGCATAAATTTCGCCCGTTTTGGCATCAATTGAGAATCTCGAATTACGTGTCGGTAATGAGAATGTTATTGATGCATTCATACCGACATCGATGTCTTTCGCGAGGGCCTGCGTTAAGAGTCGTTTCGATTTTCCGGCAGCAACCGTTACAGGCTGTAGCTCATAAATCTCGGGTGCATTATCGTTTTGATCGAGAATCGTTATGTTTATGCTTAATGGGGAGCTCGCAGCATTTCCTCTAATTTCTCGCGCCACGACCTGAATGAGAAGTTTTTCGGCCTTTTCACGATCAATTTGAGCATCATTAACAACCAAATATCCATCTTTGATTGCGAGCAAAGAAGAAGTCAACTCGAAAGTGTAAATTGGCAGCTCAATTTCAGTCGAATAGTCTTCATCCTTGATGCTGAACTTAATTGGCATTTTATTCTTCATACTTAGCACTTTTGTTCCAATTGGCGCATTTTCATCGACAAAACCTAAAAGGTCCGAAGCAACTATGGTCGGTGGATGTTCATCACTGGCTTTAACATTTATCGTTAATTTAGCGGTCGTAAATCTTACTTCGTCAGTCATTTCTTCAGCCTTAATTGTTATGATAAATTGTCGATCCGCTACCGACGAATCAACCAACTTTATTTGTCTAATCTCGCCCGTAATTTCATCAATTTCGAAGTACTCGTTAAATGATCTCGGCGTTCCATCGTAAAATGAGTATTGAATGCTAGCATTAAGCGCATCTAGGTCAATGGCTTTTATAGCCTCGGGGTAGATTGTGAGATTTTTTTGAACCGTTCCCGGAATTATGGTTGCAAAGTATTCTGGATTAATGCAGGAATTTTCAAAAAAGAGGCAATCTTTATAGACGAAAGTGGGATCAAGATCGTTGCTATCTCTAATATTGATCGTTAACGTTGTTGTCGCTGATAAACGCTCCGACACATTTCTCGCTCGATCCTGAGTGGAAAAAAGAAGAAAAAATCTTTAATTTTCACATCATTAAATTAGATTTGTATGTTGAGGCGATCAATTAATTGAATTTATGCACGAGTCACGTTATTTGGATTAACTAAATCACGATTTCTTCTCCTCCTCTTTTGTTATGCTTTTTAACATACAATGAACACATGCTAAAAGCTGCTTTCAATTCAATTATCATAAAACATTATGAAAACGATATTTAGAGTCGTGTAAAGTTAAAAGTATATTAAAGCCTTCTCTATATCATATGAGAGACAAGTTTATTAGAGGCGAATGTGAAGCAGGAAAGACATTAGAGCGTTTGACATTGTGTCATGCACTGGTTAAAGGCTTTAAAAAAATTTATGACAGTTTCAAAAAAATTTAAAATTTTTCTTACAAAATTGTATTATGAATTTATTTAGGATTCGAACCTTTAATTTTTCATTTAATTTTTTCATTAATTTTACTTTCAACAAAAATTATTAAAAATATGTAACAAATAAATTTATTAGATTTTTTAAAAAATAAAATTTAATTCAAAACCTTTCATCCCTTGAATGTTTAGCCTTATTACTTTAAAACCATTCAACCTGAACACCGATGTTTATAATAAATTCTTAAATTAGCTTAGCACTGACTTTACTATAGCCGAAGCGACAATGGCTCATAATGAAGCTTAGGTACAGCGAATTTAAAGCTCTGCGTGACTCCGCTAACGGCGAAAATAGTAGCAGCCACCATAATTTGCTTGTGACAAGATAAAAAAAATCATAAAAAAACTTACCGATGCAATTACGGTGAGATAATATCGTTGAACACGTTCATAGTCTAATGATTTTACAACCGTGACCTATTCGATGGGAAAAAATTACTAGATATTCAATTTTTTAGAAGAAATCTCACACTCACATGACCTTGATGACGATATGCAATGGCAAAGGTTCCGTAGCCGTCAGCAATTTTGACATTATCATTATCTGTGAAATTATTATTCGGCAAACCCTCGACAACGAAATATTCGACGGCCCCATTAACTCCGGCATCGATATCCGTCGCCTTGATTTCAGTGTATATTGTCGTCCCAACGGGTGTTGACTAAAAAAATGTTTAAGAAATTAGCGATCGAGGTTCATCGAGTGAACGTCACAATTTCACTTTACCTCATCAATTGACGTCTCATAAGGCGTGTTAATGAAAACTGGAGTCTCATCGTTAATGTCCGACACGCGAACGATAATTGGAATGTTGCGACTTCGACTTGGCATTGACTTGATTGAACACGAAATCTGGAGCGAGAAATTTTTTTCGGTTAATTGTGAACTCAGTGATCACCCGCGTGGTGCACTTACCGAAAACTGTATGTGACTTAAATTGTCCTTATCGCGATCCAGTGGATGAACCAGTTGCAAAATTTTGCCATTTAATTTAAATAAGTTATTGCTTCCTTCGGGCAAGTTTAAACTGAGCGTAATCTCGTCATCAACATCACCATGAATTGGAAGAACGGGTGAATTTTCGTTGGTAACGACTTCTGGATGAAACAAAAAAGATGGTTTCAATTAATGACGGGGTTCTTTAGTGGAATATAAATAAAAATGATTAATGTCGATCAGCATCTAATTAATTCATACTAAATTATCGCGATCTTTATATGTATATTCTTCATGTGGCCCACAAAAGGCCAAGCAGGTATTTATTAAATTGTTCTGATGATTTGGGGATGGACTGTGAGTTTAGTTAAAATTTTAGTTTAATGAAAAACAAAATTATTTGGTTACAATTTTTGGCATGACCTAAATTATTTTTAAACCCTAAATCCTCCCACAGCAAATAGCTCGAGCTTTCCGCGCATTTTAAATTATTATTTTTTCGCTAGATACTTGAAAGTCTCCAACTGAGCACTCGAATTGCCTCTCCACATATTTTTTTCTATTCTTTCCATTTTCGATCGCAGATTTGAAAAGCAATTTTTCGAAACCTAATTAGCTTAACATCTTTTAAATTTACTAAATTGCACTTCATGTGGTCAAAAAATATATTTTTGTGAATTTCAATTCTGCAAATAAAAATTATGATGAGAATTTTTCGCATCAATAAAGAAACCGTTAACTTTCAACATCGCATTTCAATCTTGAAGCGTTTACATGAACTTTTTTTATTGTTTAATCAAAAAAAAATATAAAGAAATCATGACTGGGCTCGAAACTGTTAGTGAAAGTCATTAATTTCTCTTCATTTTCAATTGCATAAATTTCTCATTCATGCTCAATGACATCTTTCTTTTATCACGATGAATAAATTTTGAATTTAATGACACTTACCATTTCCACGAGTCTCCTCAATGTCAACGATGATATTATTTTGTCCAGTCTCCACCTCACAAAATGGTTTTCCATAAATTCCTATCACCATCAGTTGATTAAAGAGCACAAGTAAGACCTTTGTCAAAAGCAGTCGTCGTCTATTCAGTCTCCACATGGTCTGCAGAAAAAAAAGAAGATGAGAATAAGAAATGAGCTTGTGCAATTATAACGCGAACGGATGTAGCAATAAATGTTTTCGCACCGCCGTAAGTGAATTTATGAACGATTAAAATTTAAAAGTTAAAACACTAATATTCATTGTTCGTGGCGTTAATTAATTCCCACCTCGTTGTCGTGGAATTTATTTAAAAACAAGTTAAATAAAAAATTATTCTTAGATAATTTTAAAGACTTTTTAATTTTTTTCTTGTTTCACTCGAATTAAATTTCATTTCATTTATTTTTTGTTGCAAAATCTCTCTGTGAATTCAAAATTTTCCCTCGGGCCTAAATGGCAACACGCAAAATGCTTTAAAAATAATTACTGATGTCATGAAAGTTAAAAAGTTCTCAACTCGCTTTAGAATTAATCGCTGGACGCCAACAAACCGATAAATTCTAAAGTGTATCATCGCTAGCTTAAGACATTATCGTATCGTAAAAAGTTCCCCATAAAAATTCACGGCGTTGACGTCTCCTATCTAGAAAAAAGCATTCGAGCGAAGAGGTAAAAGATGAACCATGTGATAATGCGCTCTCAGTGTATATTGACATCACTCGCAAACGCCTGCAAACAGGAAAATCAAACGTTTTGGGTGTTCTTGATCAGCATTTTTATATGTTCGTAATAAAAAAACTCTTCTTTTTTCTCTGATGCTTTTTTTTGTTCCTCAATATTCTCTCGCGATGTAACATTTCAGTAAAAGTCTCTTTTTCTCTCCACCACTCGTTGTCTTTTCATGTTTTCTTTTTTTATATATGCTTTTGCCATCGTCGTTGTCAGAATGAGAGTGGGCCGAAGGCTTTGTTGAAAAAAAAGAGATTCTTTAAGAATTTTTTACTTAAGCTAATCGTCATTGCTCGATGTTAAGTGAAAAAAAAATTCTCTCTTTTGTCTTCGGGGAATTTGCAATAGCACGCAATGGCCGGCTAATTATTTGTGAACTTTTCAGGAGTTTCAAATTTTCAGAGAAGAAGTTAATAATTGATTCTAAGAAGAGCAACTGTGTGCGAAAAATCGACATGCACATGATGTGAGATTGTGTAACAGGTTGAATGAACCGATTTTAATTTTACTAAAAATCTTCTTCAAGCATAAAAATTTTACATAACTTAACATTGAAGTGATAAAAAGATTTTTAATGGCGATACCGTTAAGTCCATTATCGTCATGTGATGTTTCATCATTTCTCAAATTATGTGTATTCATAATATTTGCGAACGAGCGCAAACATATATATAGCGAAACCGCCTCACGATCATCATTGTTGGCGTGTGTGTGAAAATAACACAAATCTTAATCTAAATCTTGTTTAATGATGGTTCGAATGGAGAGAGGAATTTTCAATCTTATTTCTTTTCTCCTTTTTTTACCATCATCAGTTCAGAACCGTTAGAGAATGTAATTTTGCGTAATCGCAGTGAAACGAGAGAAGAATTGTCATGTGTACGCGAAATGCAATGGCAGCGCAGCATTAACATCATTAATAATGAGGGGGAATTCATTCCATTTCAATTGAGGTGGATTAGAAGAGCACAATCTTCATGTCTAAAATAGCAAACAAGCCCATGATTATTTTCTCTCGCTCTCCCTCTTCTTATTTTAGCTCGTGTCTCCGCATTAGAAAGAAGAAAGTACATCAAGTGAGTGCGAGCAAAATAAATGCTTAGTCACATGAAACCGTTAGCAACAAACAAACAGAGCTTTGATTCAATTAATTCTTGAATGACTCTCTTTAGTGGACGCTGCGGAATTAATGTTGGGGTTCATCTAGAATTTCTAACTTTTTAATTTGTAGCAGCAAATTTTAAAAAATCCTCAATGACTTTCTAAATTTTGTCAAAATCATCTCAAAAAAGTTTAATATGAATTTTTAATTGAATATTTCAGTTTACATTCAGATCAACACAGAAAATTGTAAGCATGTGAAAAATTCTACAAATTGTCCCTCCAGCTCAGTAAATTCAATGAAATATTTCATTTTAAAACAAACATAAAATCGTGCCCTCCAATGAAATTCCACAACATCCTTATAATGATTTTAAATGAATTGCTGTAGAGTTTTACAATAGCATGTGAAAGTTATTTTAACCTAATTTCTCTCTCTCCTCATCTTGACCACGGCAACATAAATATTTTTAATTGATGATCAGTAATAAGAGCATATAAAAATGGTATGAGAAGAGGTAAGAAAAAGAAGCAGTTTTGTTTATTGATTCATTTAAAGAGATTGGCGCTTTGTATGGCAAATCGCTGCTGGATATCGACCTCTTGAACGCTGCTGCGCGTTTGGAGTGAATGAGCGCAAAAGAAGGAACATTAGAAGACGGTGTATTAACTTAATTTATGCATAATAATTTGGCTCAATGCGGCGGTTCAAGAGTTGGCCTGCTCACACACTCACCGCACCGCGATTGCCATACAATCAACTTCTGCCTCATATATAATTTTATATTCTCCTCTTTTCGACAAAAAAATATGAGCATAAATATGAAAGGAAACTTCTTTCTTGTCACCTGCTGTGAAGTAAGATGCCTGCCCAGACAACGGCAGCAGGAGAAGGAAGAAGAATTTATGAATTGGTCCGCGTGGAGGCAGAAGAATGAGAAAAAGTTCATATCAAGTTTGGTAAAAGTTGTAAACAAACAACTTCAATGATGGTAAAGACCACTAAATGTGAAGGAAATTCAGCCTTAATTATTTACGGAAATTAGAGTCAATTTCTTGACCTGCTCGCATGATAGAGACGACCATAAAATAAAAAGGTAACCGAATTAAGGGGAGAAATTAATGGGAGCGTCTTCAATCGTAATTTTGTTATGAAAAGAAAAGAATGCACGCAGAGGAGCCATCATATATCATTTGATATTATAAGGAAAAAGTAACAACACCATGAATTAAATCTCACGGGATAAATGAGAGGATGAGAATGGCCGAAAATGTGGTTAATTTTTTAAGAATTTGTATCTCGACACCCAACACAAAATAAGCGAGAGAGAGAAATATTTTTTTTCAAATGCCTCATCTTTATGAGGTCCGCGATTGTGTATGAAAATAACCAGAGGAAAAAATCAATTTGCTCTTGCATTATTAACTGAAATCACGAAACATGAACGGCGGCAACGGCAGCAGCATCAGACGGGTGCTTATAAAAATTATCTTTAATCACGTAATATTCTTTCTTGCCTCATTTTCAACTTTAACACTTACCATTTTCATATTGTCTGCAATCACTTTTTATAAATAATTTTTTCTTATCGCTTATTATCAGCAACTCCACTTCGCACACATTAATTCACTGTCGCACATGTGTGGATGAGAACTTATTTACTCTCTTAAGATATTTTCGAACTTAATTAAAATTCATCTCATCATTATTATTTTTTTCACTCGGTCTTGATATTTCATTAGCACACAAATCTTTTTTTTTGTGGTTTGCACAAATTCCAGTTATATTTGCCTGTGCCTTTCTCGCGATATATTTTTTTGTATTTACTAAGCAAACAATCTTGGAGGTTTTTCATGCAGCACTTTTCTCTCTTATTTAAGTTATTTTTTTGCATGCGCTCACGATGTATGTGCAATTTCGGTATGTTTTATGAACTGTAAATTCTTCCCTCTCACTCACCACAAGCGATATTGAATGCACTTCTTACTTTTTTTTCATATATATATTTTTTCTCCTTTTATTATTGACACTGAACATGAACGCACATAAAACTGTAAGATCCAATTATTATTATTATTGGCGGCGGCAACATCTTTGTAACCTCTTTGCATTTTTCCTCATTCACAATTGCGAATTTTGCATTTCGCCGTTGTCGATGTCAAGTTGGAGGGGGAGAGAGAGGAGGTTATGTGTGTACGAGACGATGCTCCGTCTGAAATGAGACGAAATGAGAAGGACATTCATTACTTTATAAAATAAAATGAGGAAAGAGAAACGCAATAAAATATTGAGCAAATCATTAAAATTCTTGTTTATTTTTCTCTTCTCCGCGAATCATGAATTAAGAAATTAAACAACAGCGAGACATTGCGAGGATTTTTTAAGAGCATTAAACTTCCGCGGTGTGCAAAAGTTGGATGGAATTATGATTTTTTATGGATTTGAAACAAAATTTAAAAATTCCAGGAACTTTTTATTTTATTAAAATACTAAAAATTCTTCAATGATCACCTTGATTAAAATATTCCTCATCCAAAGAATTGACGAGAATTTTTCAATCAACTTTTATGGTTATTTACTCTGATGATCAAATAAAATTTGATTGAAATGATTTTAAGCTCATTTGAACTTGATTTTAAGGAATGTAAACAAACAATTTATAAACAGCAAAAAAAACTCTTCGAGAGAGTTTAAAGAAAAATTATTTCACACCACGAATCCGCATGTTATGCATGTCAAGTCTATAAGCGACGCGGCGGTGGTGAAGAAATAAATAATTGTGTGGGCGTCTCTTGTTGATTGTGTACAAGTATTTTTTATTACCTTTCATTCTGATCTTGTAACAGAAAAATAAAACCTGATTTAATTTCCGAGAAAAACTTCTTTTATATGCAAATTTAAAAAAATATTGGCATTGAACAATCGCCGATTTAAAATAAAATATAGTCTTAATCGTTAAAAATGCAACCTGTTTGCTTGCGAGCATAACTCTGGCGAAGCATAGGCAGAGCAAAAAAAAATATAGCGATAGGAAATTATGACTGAAAACTATTCAGCTGTCCAATATCCAATTCGCAATCACTTGTTCGACTGTGTGTGTGTTTGTCGCTTAACGAGAATTAGAAAAATTGCTTCTTGCTCAACATGATCGAGCGCGCGGCATGGGTGGAAAAAAGAGCGAGATAATAAGTCCTAAATGCGACATAACAGTATCGCTCAAATTCATTAGTGCACATAGCTCCAGAGAATAGTTAATTAGAATCTTAATTTTTTATAGCTCATTCTGAAGAATCCGAGAGAGAGGAGACGGACGTGAAAGATCACTCTTCATTATCTTTCATTTCATGTCGAAAATGAGAATAAGTGTGTTGAGCCGAGAAATTAGCAAAATGAAAAATGTGAATTTTTTACGATGCCCCATTCAAAAATCGATCTCTTCGTGAGAGATGATGATGAGATGAAAGAGGAAAGAGGGAAGGCAGATAGAAGTGAATGCTCGCATGTCTATGAATGATGAAGACTGATAAGATGAAAATGAATTATTATCAATTAGTGGCGAACGGTAAAATGAAAAATTTAAATTAGGGTTTTTTCTCTCTTTCGAGAATCAATTTACTTTTAAACTGACCTCATTGGGTTAATTTGTAAATGTTATGACCACTAATATTTTACAATTAAGCGACTTAAGAGAGCATTTTTGAATAATTTGAATATTTAATGTTGACAAAGAAATTTATGAATAAAATTTTTAATGTTTCAAAAATAACTTTTTTAAAAAAAGTTAAGCCAAAAAATAATTTTTATGTCAAATTCTTTTATTGTCCATCCTGAGAACTAATCCAATTATTTTCTCTTCATAAACTCACCAAGAATTTCAAACCATTATTTCTCTCCTCCTTTTTTAGTTCATTTTTATGTGCGTCATCAAATCCATAAAACTCTTTTTTGGACAAAATAAAAACTTTTATCGCACTTCCAAGACCGAGTTGAGATGTTTTCATTATAATGACGAAAATCTCGAAAAGAATTTTTTAATGTCTCTTCGACTTTAAGCCGGACAATCTACTTTTAAATAGAATCTTAGTAAAATTGAAAAATGGGTGCTGAGCGTGCTGAGTTTATTATGATAATGATGGGCAGTTTACGTAATTCATCAGAATTATATTTTTCCTTTCAGCCTCGTTTGCCGCACACAGAAAATATCTGATAAAAGATCGGGTTTCATCTCTCGCATGTATTTTTCAACATCATCACATCCACTATGTTAATGATTAAGTTGTAAAAAAATATAAATATATCGAGAGAGGAAAAGAGTTGTATAGAAAGAAATCTTTTTTTTCAATAATTAATTATGCAAATGATATCGCGTGTGTGCGAAGACATTTTCCTCTCGTTTTTCTTGCTAGCTAGCACTCACAAATTCAATAAACCTGTTCACTCGTTTTTTTATTCCATCCATTTCTTGTGAACATGGAAAAGAAAGCGTTTTGCCGCTCAATTTATCTCTCACATATATTTATTTTATTTTCGAAAGAAGATATTTTCTTTTATACATGAATTGCAGAAAAAAATCACCTTGCACTTTAAATCAAAAGAGAGAAAGTGCTGCATGGGGATCACGATTAAGAGGAAATATTTCAACTTTTATGGATACAATTTTATTATTTAATCTAAACAGTGCGGAAATATCGAATAACGGTAGAGTTGAGGATGTCACTAATGAAGTTTTATAGGTTTGCAATTTTAAAATAAATTTGGTTTCACAAATAAATTTTTCATAAGCTCAACAAGAGTGCAATCAATTTTAATCCGAAAGAGAATATACACTCCCAGCTACAAAAAAGTACTGCAGACATTGAATCTGTGCATAAATTAATTGATTTAAATTTTTACGAACACAACAGCGAGCGTACAAAAAATTCCAAGCAGGTTTTTTGCGGAGGCGTTGGACACATTTCACATGTATATGCAGTTCTAAGGAATAAAAAAATGTTGTTCATATCGCAGAAACAAAAGTCCATTGAAAGAGGAGAGAAGGAGAATTAAAGGAGACGTTCGGCAGCGTTAAGCGAGAGAAACAATGCAGAGATTTTAGTAGAAATTTATTGCAATCACCAAAGAATTCTTGGTTCAATTAAATGAATGCGCGATAAAAAAAGTTTTATTCTCTCCGTTTTTGCTCTTTTTTTTCGACGAGATAAAATCAAATATCGCGAGGATGGGAGGAAAAATTCTATTGATTTGTCAATTTCTACCTTCTCTCCTTCGTACAAGAATGTAATATGCTGTTGAGAGATTTAAACAAAGGCAAATGTTCGCTTCTGGTGTTCTCGCCACACAGGAACTATACTTCGATTATAATGAAAGAAGAATATTGGAGAGAAACATAGAAAAATTGAAATATCAAATATGTACGAAGAACTTTTTTTTTCCCTTTTCGTTATTGAATCCATTGTTCTGTGATCTCAAGTGTGACAATTGAATTTATTTTGGTTCGAAATTCATTCATTCTTTCTCACTCGCTTTATATATCTCAGCTTTTAATAGCCATAGGTAGTGGAATCGAGATTACATTTCGAGAATCATCATTAAATTTTGAAATAATAAAAAGAGTAATAGAGGAAGAGGATTAAGAGAAATAAAAAAAAGGTGAGTTGGGAATGTCTCGGATCGGTTTGATTGGAAGGAAGCGCATTAAGTGTATCGAAGTTTTAATTAATAAGAAATTTTAATTTACCAAGTTCTAAAATATTTAATTTTTTCATATATTTTTAATCCGTTAAGAAATAAAGCAAACTTTTTAAGACAAAGCGACACATTTGAACGAAGATTTAAAGATGCAAGCCCAAAATTGGACAAAAGAAGATTTAAAGATAAAAGAGAGTTTTGTACTGTTTCTCGGTATATTGATGAAACCAGTTCACGTTTTTTATGTATTATTTCATTCTGCCTCCGAGTTGAGCCACGAGCAAGAAGAGCAGGTGAATGGTGTATAGTGTGAGCAAAACAAGCGATTTCAGAGCGATTCTTGAGAGAAAGAAATTCCAAACTTCTTGTAATTGGATTACTACAATTCTACATTCCTGCACACATGCCACCACTTTTTTTTTATTTTATTTCTACTTCACTTATTGATTTATTTAGTCGAGAGGAAAAAAAAATATATATACATTAATGTAAATCTCTGATCGGAATTCCATCGTGAATCAAGGGAGAGGAAAGAAGCAAAAGAAAAATAATTAAACGGCTACTAATGATCAAATGATAAATGTTTCACTTCGTCGTCTGTTGGACGCATCGAAGGGAGAAATTTATGTTCGAAGATGAATAATAATCTATAAGCGATTCTTTATTCAATTAACTGATTTTCATCCTTCTCGTTTGGGAGTCGGGCAGATATCAAGAATTGAGAATGAAATCATTAATAAATGAGCAGAATGTTCATTTCTTCTTTCTCTGGTTGTTAAGGGGTTGATTTGTGGGTTGGGTGATGGTGGAAATAAATTCAAATTAAAAAATAAACGTTTGTTAATTTTCAAGTTCTTAACAATTTTTACAAGAATGCCAAAATTCAGCAAGCCTCACCTAATTCACATCTCAACCCCTCCTAAAATCATTAAGCGATACATTTCGCCTTTGTTGGTAAATTCTATAACCGCAGCCAGTGGCAATGTGCGATGTCAGGAGAAAAAAATTGAAACACGAAATGCGAAGTGAAAAGAAGCCCACAAAAGTCAAGAAGAAGAAATTATTTTCAGCAAAAGCGAGTACAAAATGATTTTTTAACAATATCATTTCATTAATTGTTATCTCATGCTAGAGATCTTGCGCAGTTGATGTTTATGTGTACATATTTTCCTTAGGTTCGATTGTGTTCATCAGACATGTTTCGATATAAATCTCCAGAATGTTATTTTTTCTTCCTTCTCTCTCTGTCGCTCACCTATTCTCACATAAAATTAATATTATAAACTTTTATCGGAAACCTCAAACGACGTTTCGATCGTGTGTGTCAGCATTAAAACAACTTGATTTCTTCTCTCACTCATATTTTTTTTTCTTGATGAAAAGTAAATAAAGATCATTTCAAAGAGATTTTTTTCGATCATTATGATGTTTATTATTTATTTAAGAGAATTTTTTGGATTCTCATTTCCAAAAAAAAAATATTTTTCTTTCATTTCTTCGTTCACATGAACATCATCGCATTCTCTCTCTTCTAAATATATGAGAAATCATTAGAATAAACTTCCTGTATAATCACTTCATTATGGGTTAGATGTGCGATGATGGAAAGGCAAAGTTCACTGAAGAGTAATGTGATTGTTATGTATTAATAATTAAGCTCATTTGAAAATGATGTTTCAATATAAAAGAGCGCGGCTCTCTATTAGGATTTTAGAGAAAAGAAAACACACACAAATCACATATAGTCAAATCACGACCGATGAAATTCAAATCAATTCTCGAGGCGGAGAACAACACCGTACGATAGATGAAAATCTCTTTTTGATCTCCAAATGATGATGATGATGATTATTGTAAAATAATAATTTTTTCTTCAAATCTTCTCGCTCTCTATATTTTTTGTATATATTGGAATTCTTTCTCTAGAAAAGCGCTTGATTGATTGATCGCAAAATTATTATTACATATTAATATTCAATTTTTCTTCTTCATGTTTTCATTCGTAGATGACAGCGAACTGACTTAAACTTGAATTTATTATAGAAGCATTTTTGAAGCTTATAGACCAAATTGATATACACAAGGTAAATGTTGAGTCGGTAGGCAGAGAGAGCAATTAAGAGTGATATTCAAGAAGAAGAAAATTAATAAATCAAAATGAAATTAATTTAACTTAATGTGATTGAAGTTTGAAAATGATTTTTTAATTGGGGGAATACAAAAAATTTGGTACTGAGCAGTGATCGTAAACATAAAGGATGTGGCGGATATTTTTGAAACATTGTATGGAGTCATTCATACATTTTTTAAAAATTAATTTTAAAGTATTTTTCATTAAATTTATTAAGGATGAAAATAAAGGAGCTCAAAATTTTTTAGTAAATTTTTCAAAAAATTCTAAAATTTTAAATTTATTTCATCCTTTTCAATTCCGCATTTAAAAATTCACGCCTAGTCTTATAATAGCTTTTTTGATAATTGACAATTAAGGAAATAAAAGACTTAAAATTTTTTATATCAAGGCTCAGCTCATGATCATGAAATACATTTTTTTCTCTTTCATATTTTTTTACTTACTTTTATGAAACCAGAATCGAGCGTTGAGATTGATATTCAATTATCCTTTATTACTTCCTGTATATCTTTCTTTTGTATCGAGTAGCACTCACTTTATCTCATCGAATCGAGTAGGTAAAAAAATCTTCTTCACTTCACATAAAATAATTATCTAACATTATCGTTTCTCGAAAACGTAATTTTTCATATCTGTGTTTTTTTGTATTTCTTATAGATGCGCGAGATCAAAGAAGTTATGGAATAGGTAATGATTCAAAATTATACGATATATCCCACATAATACACACAAAAATATTTCTTGCTTTATTTTGCCACTTCCTTTCTATTCATTCACCTGTTCACTACTTTTTTCCTTTCTTCGATGCTCTCTCTATTCACAGATGAGAGGTATGAAGAAAATATATTTTTTTTTCTAAATGGGAAAAGATTTCAATGCTTCCGCACTCACCGACGTATGAACTGCAACTGAATCCGATCAGCCGTGTGTCTAAATAGAAAGTGTGCTAACAACATGAGAGCAACAGAAAACCTGTTCTCATGTGGTATACACTGAGAAAAAAATGTCTTCGGCCTTATGTACGCATAGAATGAGAGACGAAGAGAACCGAAAAAAATACTCACCACTAAGTGAGATGTGTTGTACGCGATAGAGGCTTCGCAAAAAAAGGTAGTCGCTGGTTATTTTGTGTAAGGAAAAGAAGTCGTAAAAAATTAAAATAAAAGCAAGAGATTATAAATTATGTTTTGAGCATTTCAGCGACATGAGAAGAGGGAAAAAGCAGCAGCAAAATTCCTCTGAAAAAAAGGAATAGCGGCGATTCATTAAATTAATTTAGATATCGATATTCTTGGTGCTTCTCTTTTGCACTCTTCACAATTTGCGCTATCAGCGATTATGAGGAGAAAAGGGAAAAATTATAGGATGATTAATAATTTTCAATGAACTTGTTTGAATTTTTTAAAACTTTTCTGGATCTAAAAAAAAATAAAAATATTTTGTTGATGCCAAAATTCTCCTGGTAATTTTTCGGTTACGAAATTCACGATTAAATCCCTAACAATCTCTCGCATGCGGCAAATATGTATCATAATAAATTTAACGATAAAAATCCTCGGAAGAATGATGACGGAATTTTGTTCTTTCTCGCTCTCTCCCTCGTCCATCCAGAGGCGATTTATTGTCATCGCACATATTAATTAAATTTATTGGATGGAATTTAATTCGAGCTCATTACACTTGATCTCTGCTTCTACCTCGGTGAGGAGACTCGGCGTGATAAATTTTATCCTCATCTTCGAGTATGTGTTGAGATATCATTGTACGATAAAGTGTCCATTCCTTTTTTCGCATTGCCATAATAAAACTGAAAGGGAAGATTACAATCAAGTGATAAGAAGGCGAGAGAGAAGAATCTACAATTTGCAATCAAATGCAATCGCCAAGAATGGAATTTTGCTTCTTTTATTCGAGTAGTCGCGCTTGCGGCGAGATTCTTCTTCCTTTCCAAACCGCATATTATTCTTGCTGGTAAATATTTGAACATGAATGAAGCAAAATATTTTAATTTAAACATCACACAAGCGACTGCAAAACATTATTGAGAGAGAAGGTGAAAAGAGAAGAAGGATTATAAAGTAGAACAATTCAGGCACGACCGCTTAAAAAATACTTTTTCGTTGTTCACATGTTCGGTTGATAGAGAAAAATTTATGCGAAATGGGAGGGAAAAAATTATGTGTAAATCGCAAGAGTAGTAATTTCGCTCTCTTCGAAAGCAATTAATGCACATAAAATTGTATTCATAAAAAAATTACAAAGGACGATCAACTAATGGAATTTAAAAAAATTTAATTCATTTTTTTAAATTTTATAAAATGATTCCTGAATGATTCTAAAAATTAATTTTAATATTTTTATATGTAGAGTTGCACACCCTTTACCACAAGTTATTAATGAAAATTGACGCAGACCTCGGCATGAGCGATGACGATGAGAGAGACCAAAAGTTCATGTGACTGGTTTTGCGTCATTTTTATATTTTATTATTTTAGTGAAGTGACTGCATTTCACTTTCTCTACACTATATAGTTATAATTATCGCATGTAATGTATATGAACGAACTCGCGTCGTGTGTGCGCCCAGGTTTTTAACTTTACCTTGAAAGCATTCCGTACGCAAATAATGACTGCTGATGTAATATCGCATCCATTTATCTCTCTTTTATTCTATCCTCTCCTTAAATGTCATTTTCTCGCCATGAACCGTGTGCCGATGCATTGGGAGGATGTGAGAGTGCGTCGCATAAAGGTAGAAGTTGACAATTTATTGAATCATTTTTACTTGTTGCTCATTATTATAAGAAAATTGATGATTATAATTTATCGCGAAATGGATGATAATTCATTGCAATCAGTGTCTCACATTGTTGACATTTTTTTACCTCAAAAAATGCCATCATTAAGACCTTAAAAAATTATGGCCATCATTGTTGAGTTCCCTTAAAAATTATTTAAAAAAAGTCAACCACAGGTCTGTGATGTGATCAAAAACAGGGTTAAGATCACGTACGGAAATTCGTGAGAAGTTCATTTAAATTTTTTTGAGGATTTTGTGGTCGCTTTGACAGGAAGTGGTGTATAGAGGGAATAGAAGATGCATGATGAAGAATTTTTTAATTTTAAGTCTTTGAAATTAATACGGAGAAGGAAATGAGAAGACTAGTCATGATTTGCAGATGTTAGAAATTTTTAAATTCAACATAATTAACGAAAATAAAATTGTCGATTGAAATCTTAAACTCTGATAACCTTCACCGCGACACCTGTCGTAAATTCAATCCCGTGTGCTTACTGGTTACAACCTCGAGTATTCATTAATTAAATTAACAAGCAAATCTGATTTGTCTATAAATTTATTTATCGTAACTCGCACCCAGTTAAAGGCGATTATAGTTGTGATTGCAGACAAAGTGACAAAATATGATAAATCGTATATTGAGTTGCACAAACGTATATATGCTGAACATGCTGTATGAACATTAACAAATAAAATGAAAGATGGGAGGAACTTGAGGTAAAACTTCTGCCTTTATTCATCAGTGTATGGTTTCAAAAAAAATATTTAAACTTTAAAATTTAACGCTTTTATAAATTACACAATTTTCAACCAAAAGAATTTCTTGCGATGGTTGTTAAAAAGTTTCGTATGTGCGCACATAAAGTTGTCGCCTTAAGCAAGTCGGTGGAAGAATTTCTGCTGCTATGTGTACAACACTCGATTACCAAACATAAATCACCTGCACCATACAACACGACTTTTGCTCGCGAGATTAATCGGACTAATCTACACGTGCTGCAGCAAACATGCTTCTGAAGTCATAATGTTGTTATTGTTTCGTGGCGTTTGTGTGAGAAAATAAAGAGTTTGGTTCTCTCTCGCATGCATGGGATATTGGCACAAAATATTTTAGCTGCCGCTGCACTGCAAACCTGTCGAATGTGGTGTTTGACCTTTACCCATATTTTCACCTCTCGGAGACTTATTGATTTAATTATTTTTGTCCCCATTCTTTGTCGTGTACTTGAAAATTTAAATTGAAAGAATTTTTTTTTATTTGTTTCATCGAAAACAAATTTGCCGCTCAACTTTTTATTCGTTCATTTTTCTCTTGAAAATAAAACTACGCATTTAAATCTTATCTTTAAATAAAGGACTTTCACTCGACTTATCATCGTCGAGTAATATAAAGCATTTAAAGTTTGGAAGAATTGGCTATAGCGCTTTGAAAGCGATTTAAAATTGATTTTTATTTCTAAAACTTTTAATAGATTTTTTTTCTTTGAATTTGAAAAAAGTGAATGTAAAATTTGTGCACTATATAATTATTATTTTTTTTAGTTTAAAAAGGTTTCAAATTGTAAATGTTCTTTAAATAAGTTTTTTTATCTCGTTTATTTTGATCTCTCGTGAACGAGAATATGTTTGTGTGTGGGGTATGCACTGAGACAGTGTTGCTCAATTAAAATACGTTCGGTTGATTTATAATAAAAATAATCTCGAAAATGAACTCATGCTCATGTTAAGAAATAATTAAATATTTATTTTTATTTAAAATAAATCATTTTTATATTTTTTTTAAATCTAAATATTTTTCTAAATATAATTTTATTAAATAGAATTCTAAATTATCAACCCTACGAATTTTTTGAGCATACTGTTGCATTTTACGTTGCAACAACTGGACGCAAAGAAATCAACAAATCACTCATCATAAAGCATTGAATTTACTTTTCATCTGAATATGTTGGATTTTATTTAGATTTAATAGATTTTCTTTTAAATATTTCTTTTTTAATTTTGGTTTGTCATAAGAGCTTTAATTAAACATCTTAATCACATACTTATCGTTTTCTCAGTGATATATTTTCTCTCTTCATCTATTCAATAAATTCATTTAATTTAATTTTTTAATAAATTACACAGATAAACTCATTGAACGCAATAACAATTTTTTAGAATCTAAGTATTGCCAAAATATTATGAAAAATTATCTTAAAAATAGTAAAATTATTTAATAACTTTTCTATGCAAAGTTTCTTCTTTGAAGCAAATTTAAGCGCATTTTAAAGCAAGAACTCTTAGAAAGATAAGACAAAATATTTTTTATATATTTATCGAGCACTTTTAGTCTCTTTTTTCTAGTAAATAATTGAGAATTTTCTTATTAGTTTTTTGATTTTTAAATTTCTAACTATATTTTTCTTCTTTTTCGTATTTTTTTCTCTCATTTAATAATTAAAAACAATTCTTATTTTAAAATCACCAGTTTCATGTTGCTATAGTTGTTGTTGTTGCGATTTAATTTAGCTTTAAATTTTTCGAGCAACTTTTACGTGAAAATTTTCTCGTCGAGCGTTTCTAAAATTCTATTTTTTCTACATTTTTTTTGTTCATAAGGCTCTCATTTAAAAATTTTGAAAATCCATTTTTTCACGCGATCAATTAATTTCCTTTCGTGTCGATTATTTGAATCGCTTCCGTTATCATTAAATTCAACTGTCAACGCTGAATATATTCAGGAATAAATAATTAGAATTGTGCAAATATATGTGCGCGCAATTCAAAACACTCAGAGAAAAAAAATAAAAATTTTATTTAAATTACATGCGAAAAATTTTAATCAATTTTGAAAATTTTTCTCCAGTGCATATTGACAGTATTTTAAATTAATATTAAATTAATTCAGTTTATAATTTTCAAGATTTTCATCTTAATTTTAAATTGAAAATATTGCAAATTTTTTCTCTATACAATCATGTCACACTTGTGTCACACAGTTGAAATAAATCAAATAATTGATGATTTTTTTAATATTGCATTTAATCAATTGTTATTGTTTTTATTGTTATGAGTCATTTAAAGTTACGATCATAGTTTAGAATTTGAAGAACGCGCGTAATTATATAGTTTTTAAGCTGCATTATTTTTTGCAACATTTTCTCAACTTCTTTGAAAAATTGTTGATTAAAAAGAAAAATTAGTTTTTGTATAATTTTTAGATCTTTAGCTATGGGGTTTCAATTTTTCATATTCTATCTGCAAAACTATTTTGAAGTTTAAATAAAAATGTAATCATCAAAATTTTTAAACCTTGAAAAATTTTAATTATGAATTAAAGACACTTAATTTTTCTTTTCAATCAACAAACTTCAAAATTTAAATTTTCATAGAAAATGTTAATTTGATACGAGAAGAATTTTCAATATGATAGAATAAAAATTCGTATCAATCCACAAATTTGGTGTAGTAAATCTTTTTCAGGCATGATAACTCGGCATTTCCCTTCCTAAATTTTTCAATTATTCAACAACTTTTTTCCCATTAAGCCAATTAACTGCACTAAATTATCACACCTTGGCATTTTTTTTCTTATTAAAAATTATCTAATTTGAATTATCGTGAAAACTCGATTCCATTATATTCGTGAGTGGGGGGAGTTGAAAAAGGTTTTTGTGAATCTAAATTAGCGCATTTAAAAAGTTTTTCCTTAATAAGATTTAATAAGCGGTACTAATTCGACGAGGAGCGGTTTGAAGACGTTTTGCTGACTCAATATTTCGTCTGCGGACTTCTTTGAGTGCTTCTTTGTCTTGCGAAGTTTTCTTATGTTCCTTTTTAGCATGATGATGATCATGTTTCACGTTCGTTGTTGAGCTGCTTGGACCTGTAGTTTGTTGCAATTGTAAATTTCGTTGTTGAGTTGCACTTCCATCATCGGGAACGTCTGACATCGATGAGCGTCTATCGTAAATTTTCTGATTCTTAAAAATCGTAAATTTGCGAGTTTTGGTGGTGCTTTGTTGAGGATATTTTTGAAATTCATTTTCATTATAAATTTTTGTCTCCTCAATCGTCTTAAGTTCGCTGTGGTCATCGTGAAGAAGTTTAATTGGCATGAGCATTCTTAAACTCATGCTCAACGATTTCAAACTCAATATCGAAGACTTTCTAAGATTCTCTTGCGATGTCGAAGTCGTTTGACTTTCCTTGTTGTGCGATGCTGCAATTTGCACTTGTCTAGCGACGGGTGGATGAGATCTTTGAGGTGCAATGCTCAATGCATTCGAGTTTGGAGTGGTCGGACCTTCATTTTCAATGTTTAAATTATATGACGATCGATAGCCAAGTGGCGATCTCACTTTCATCGGTGCACTCAAACGAATAATTTGAACTTTATCGTCAACTTTCTCTTCGTCAATTTTCGAAATGGATAAATTAAATTTCTTAGCATCGTCAAGTCGTTTGAAATTCTTTTTACTAAATTTCTTTTGTTGTCACTGAATTTCACAAAATCCCATTTTACCATCCTCCTTTTGCTCCTCCAAAATCTCCACTTCCTCATCGTGAACGGAACCAGCTACACTTGCATCGATAGCAGCTTCAGCCATCGCATCTAAAAGTAAATAAAAATTGGATAGTTTAGAAAAAGATAAAATAAGTCATTTTAAGAATATAAAAGAAAGCTTTAAAAATATTGAGACGTAATTCAGCCATTTTTTATCAGCACTCGATTAAATTGAAAACAAAAAAAAATAGAGAGATATAATGCAAAGTCAAAGGAGGAAGGGAAAGAAAAAAAAACAAATTATTGAAAGAAGAATTACCGAAAAAAGGTTACGGAAATGCTGTTATGTATATTTTGTGGAAAGAACGATGATATCCACAACTGAGAGAGAGAGAGACTACGACCAAAAAATTTTACTGAAAAATATAACAAAAAATCGTGTGTGCGTGATGTGGTGTATTTTGCGTGTTCTTGCCGTACATTTTCGTGGTCTGGCGATACTTTTTTTTCATGCAAAAAAAAATCGTTTTCTCTTTGTGTCGCGTGTGTGTTTGTGTGTAAGTGTGTGTTTGCTTTTGTGTATTTTGTGAATTCTTTTTTTCTCTCGGTTCGCTGCACTAACAATTGATCACTTGGCAATTTGCGTAGAAGAAGAGGAAGAATTTAATCGAAAATTGAGAGTAAAGGAGATACGAGAAAGCGATTCGACGTGCGCTGACACTACAACAAAGTCAGTTCTCTAGTTCAGGAGGAGGTCCGACTTTAATCATAAAAGTGGTGTTTTAAAGAAAAAAAGTAATATAGTTTTTTAGGATCCATCAATTTTTCAACAACTTAGTTCAATTA
The DNA here is from genome assembly GCA_038502055.1 of Tanytarsus gracilentus. Lineage (NCBI taxonomy): Eukaryota > Metazoa > Arthropoda > Insecta > Diptera > Chironomidae > Tanytarsus > Tanytarsus gracilentus. The sequence goes on along the minus strand of JAXRKN010000043.1, from coordinate 4,807,938 downwards.
ATTATCAAATGAACACTCACCGTGTGAAATTAAGCCACGCATTTGGAGTGTCGAAATCATGGGCGGTCTAACTGGCTTATTATCGAGAATTCGTTCAATTTCTAACATTACCGATACTGATAAACGTGGTAGTAACTGAAAAATTAAAACCGTTAGATTTTCCTTATATTCAAATTTTTGTATTTTACTTGTAAAGCTTGAAGATTTTGAGTCAATTGTTCCGTTGACTTTGCTCCAATTAAGAGGCAATGAACGGGCTCGTGCTTGAGTGACCATGCAATTGATAATTGAGTTAAACTACAGCCGAGTTTCTCTGCGAGAAGATTTAAATCTCTAATTTTCTCTAAATGTTTGCGAGTCTCTTCAACACGATCCTGTGAAAATTTGAAATTCAAATCAAGGTTGGAAAAATTAAAATTTCTAATTAACAGTGGGCGAATAAATTGGTTTATAGATTTTTCATTTGTCGTTGAAAATCTTTAGGGTAGTTAGACTGATATTAATAAAAGATTTCTATCAATATTAGGTTCAGTCACTCTATTTTAAAAACCCATAAATAATTAAGCATAACACCAAACCTCACCTCTTTAGCAACCTCATCTTCAGTCCACGAGGAATTTTGTGTCTTTGATCGCAAAGATGTTTTAGAAAAGAATAATCGTTCGGTGTTTTCCGTTAAGTACATTCCAAGAGGTCCCCATGCCATCTGAATTGAATAAATAAACCATTGAATTTTATTGTGTGCGCACATAAAAAAATATATTTTTTTCACTTACCAAGCCAACGCCAATTTTATTATACATCTCTGGTAAATATAATTCAGCACGATCGCGACAAAACATGTGATATTCTGATTGTTCCATAATTGGCGTAACACAATTGAATTCGCGGCAATTTGTGTAAGCCTCCATGATTTCAGTTGCCGTCCACTTAGAACTTCCTATAGAAAGTTTTTTTTATCTTCAATTTATGTTTGCTTACGTTTGCCAAACTGAACCTACCCCAATAGAGAACCAATCCCTTGGTGATAACATAATTCATGGCACGCACAACCTCTGTGAGAATAAATACATAAATAGAGTTGATGATTATTTTTAAAACTAGGTCAATACCTTCCATCGGACACATCGAGTCTGCCTTATGTATAATTACGATATCAATATAATCGAGCTGCAAACGCTTTAAACTCGCTTGAATGCTCTCAATGATGTGCTTTCTTGATAGACCACGCTCTTCACCTCTTTATGAGTTTTAAGTATTCGCGTTGAAGTGCAATGAATCAGAATAAAAAAAAAGAGCAATTTTTTATTCATAAGTGAGAGAGAATTTATGCACAATAAGCAGCTTATTGTTAATGGTGTTGCACTTACTTAGTACTCCAGTAAATCTTAACTGCTATCACATAAGTCATTCGCTTCCAATTAGTTTTCTTAAGGATATTTCCCAGCTCAATTTCAGCTCTTTGGCCCGAGTGAAAGTCTGATAAATCGAAGAGGTTTATGCCACTTTCGTAGGCTAATCTCACCTATTAAAAAAATATACCGTAATTATGTTCATAAATATTTCTTAGGCTCATTTTCCATACAATTGTTTCTGCCTGCTCCTCCGTAACGCCATTGGAAAAAATTGACCACGTTCCTAGTCCGACATTTGAAACGCGCAATCCACTCTTGCCAAGATTCTTATAACGTAATCCTTGCGAGAAATGCAAATAATTTTATGGTTATTGCAAATGGAAAAAGGTAAACATAAAGTGAGCTTGCGATTATACCTGGCGTGGACGAAGCTTGTTTCAGTGAATTCTTCGAGCCGAGACTTATGGAACGACCTATCGATAAAAATCCAAATAAGAGGTGGCAATTTAGATTTTTAGAGGACTTTTACCCATGTTCATTTCGAGTGTGTTATTGCTAAATTCCTCCATGCAATCTAGGCTCGCTATTGGTGCACATAATCTGAGAGAAAATTTTGAAGCTTTTTTATGTACACGTGAAATTTCATTAATGAATGATTTTTTTATGAGAATTTTTAAAATTTTAATTTGAAATTTTTTAACGCCCATTTTTAATTTAAAATTTCCTGACTCATTAAGTTTTCAATCACGAAGCCGTCAATCAGGCGTCAGTTTGAATTTGATTAAAAAATTACCTGTAGATGGTCATGTCACCACCATTTTCCGCTCCTGCTCCTGGCTGCTCGTTCATTTGGCCCTGGTTATTATTATTATTGTTATCGTCCGTTTTTTGACATAAAGCGAGTGACATTGCAGTTGTGCTTTTCTCTTTGCTTTTGTGCAAATTTTTATTTCTCTTAAATTTATTATTTTTTATTCGAGTTTTATATTAATTCAAATTTATTCTTTTAGTAAACTCTCAACTCGTTGAGCATCGAGAGATAATTAAATTACGATGTACCACTTAGAAAGTAAGGATCGTTTTGGGAAAAAGTGGTTTTGTTTTATTGCGAGAGAGAAGAAAGAACTTAAAAACTTCTTAAACACCTACGACAGTGACACACACGAAATTTAAATTAGCGAAGAGAGAAAACGAAATAGAGGAAAATAAAAAGACGGGAAAACTTTTATCCGGTCAATTTTTCACATCACGTTGAAGGCATTTCATATTGCATCAGTTCCAATGGTTCACTTTTAAAAACTTCAAGTGTCCTGTTGCCACTTTGAGATAATATCAAAGTTCTCTTTTATTTTTTTTCTATCTAGATTTTCCACACACAAATTAAATTCTCTACGCACAGTCACATTACACGGATCGTTATTAAATATTATTAACAGTTTTTTTTATTTTGTTATGTTTAAAGTGGTTTAAAGCACATATCTGTAAGTAAGAGAAGAAAAAGAGGCATCGAGATTTGTTTTTATGATAAGATTATTTTTTCTCTCATTATTATTCGCCTTTTTTTACTGTTCTGTTCCTTTTCCCATCAACATGCACCACACGTTAAATATACACCGAGCACCGCAAGAGTGAGAGAAATAAGAATGAAAAGCTATTCACATATTGTTAATATGAAAAGTCAGGAAAAATCAATGATTTTTATGAAAAAAATTTTCACCAGTGGCGGAGTGAACTCTTTTTCATGTGTGTCGGGCACAAACGCACAAAGAGAATTGACATGAAAAGCGATTAACCGAGAAATATTACACATTAGCAATAGATCAACTATTTATGAATATTTAATCGCCAAATATGCGTCACCGAAGATGATTCCACAAACACTCTACGTTAATGTGTATCTGTTGTTGCATGATTGGCTTTCGAATTCAATTTAGCCTTGATAGAAAAAAATTGATTACCCTAAAAATTGATCTTGAATTATCGTTTTTTTTCTTCATTCGTTTGCATTTATTGGGGCGGTACGGAAAGTGTGTCATGTGTAAAATTTTCAATTTTTTTAAAATTTAAAATCAACCTTTTTAAAAATATTTAAGCTAACCGGATTTTGCAAATTTTCCCACCTGATATTTGAAGTTACTCAATTTTTGCATTATGAATGTCAACTCTAATTTTTTTAATCCAATCGATACCTTGAAAACCTTAATAGCTGCACAATTATTTAAAATGGTCACCTACTTTCTTCACAACCCCTCCTCATCGACAGTTTCGTTTATTTTTCCTTTTATTCAAAAAAGACTGCCGATAAAAGAGATATTTACATAATGTACACCATTATTCTTATTGCTATATATTTTAATAATTTGACTAAAACTAAATTTCTCGGTCATCGTCATCGATTTTTATACCATAACATTGAATACTTCTCAGTTTTTTAGAACTTAAGCTTTAGAATGACTTAGAAGATGAAAGAAATAATTTACATTGATTTCCGCATTGCCTCCCTAAAATTTTCACTATACATAATCCTTACCCCACCCCCAATGAAAAAAAAGATCAAAGAGAGCGAGAAAAAAATTTACGCGGAAGTGCATAGAAAATTTTGAATGCGAATTTGACTTTAAAGTTAAGCTATCGAGATTATTTTAGAAAAAATTTGAAGCCACTTTTTATGATTGATTTATCACCGTGCGAAAATTTTCACCTTCATATTTTTTACTTCACATTTTTTTCCGCAAACTTCCGTATTACACTTTCGTGAAATTAACTTCCTTTTTCACTGCATTCATGTCTTTTTTTCCTCCTCACTCCCTTTGCCCAGCTCAATATTTAGCGGGTTGTGCGAATAGAAAAAGAAATTTTCACGTACGAGTAAAAAGGAGAAGAAAAATAAATTTTTAAAAATGTCAATTAAAATTTCATATGAGAAAATATAGTGTTTTTGAATGATTCTCATTTAGGGTCTATAACAGATTTTATGAGATTGTGAAAATGATTATTTTTAGAGTGGGAAAAGTGTGAAAGAAAAAAACTCATAATTTTCTTCTTTTTTCTTAAATATTTTTTTTTATAGGAAGAAAACTCACAACAAACCAAAACACTAGAAAGATAAATAAAAACTGAGCGGAAAATTCTGATTCCGCGAAAATTTCCTGCATTTCATGCTCTCTGTCGCTCTACACATGCGTGCTACTCACTCGAATGTTTTCTGAGAATATTCTCTTTAAAAAAATTTCACCGCATGAGAAAATGAGATCGAGAGACAAACTCGAGATTGTTTATAATAATTTTTATATCTGATTATCTTAAATATCTCAAGTGGAATCTCACAAATTAATGGGATTTTACTCAGTGTTTACAGTTACTCCATTTGGCACTTCGTGTGTATCTAAATTCCATCTCTTGTCGCAAAAATAAAAATTTGTTTATACAAAGTTTGTTATGCGGCATAACCTCAACAACGAGAGTTTGAAATTTACTGCAGAATTTTCTACAAGCTCTTTGAATTTCTGATGGACGTTGAGAAAAGTTGAATGGCAAAAAAATAATATGTATTGTAATCTCATAAATTTTATGTTTGAAATATTAAATATTTTTATTTTTAAAATTTTAAATTTTAAAATTTTAAATTTTAAAAACATTTTTTAACTTTAAAAATAATTTAAATATTTTTTTTCTCGAAATTCTATTAAAAACCTGACCTGAAAGTTCAATTTATTTGAGATTAATTTATGAGTGTCATGTTGTGACCGACTTTTCTGTATCAACTCAAGTTATATATTTTTTCTGGAAGAAAGATTTAGTCACGCATAAGATTTTTAACCACGAAGATGTGCTTGAAACTTTTGTAAGAAAAAATACTAAGCATCACAAAGATTAGAATAAATTTGAAAAATATTTTACACTAAATAAATAATTTTTTTTAGATCGATTTTATTCTTTATCCCCATTTTAACTTTCGTGTCTTCACATCCAATCACCAACAACTTGGAATGTTATTTCGACGAAGAGAAAGTTGTTTCGATAACTGGCTACACTTGCGTGCTGTCCGAAGTTAATATCAATGTGACAAAACAAACGCAGAAAATATCCATTTCGGGATATCATGAGCAGGGTAAAACCGACGAGAATATTATAAATATTAAAATTGTCAACTCACACACGCCTTTTATTGTACCTGAAATTTTGGAGGCTTTTCCAAGCATCGAAGGGTTAGAAATTCGAAAGAGTGGATTACAAAGAATTCAGCCATTCGTGTTGTCCACTGCACCCAATTTAAAGGTAGAAATTTTTCGTTTTTAATTAATTTTGTAAAATAATTTTTTTTAGGATTTAATTGTGGTCGATAACAACATTACAGCTCTCGAGCATGGTGCATTTGAAGGTCTCGAATATCTCGAGCATCTTTTACTCGTCAACAATCAAATCCAAAGAGTTGAAATGGGAGCATTTTTTGGCCTGAATAATTTACACACACTTCGACTCTCTGACAATCGCTTCACATCACTTCCTCCTTTAATTTTTGCCTCGCTTCATAATCTCAACAAATTATTCATCACTCATAGCTATTTGAAGAGAATCGATGGACAAATGTTTGCAAACAACACAAAGCTGCACCAGCTTATTTTGAATGATAACAAAATCAACGAGATTGAGTCGAATTTTATCGATGAACTCGGTCTCGAATTGCTGAAGCTGAAAGACAATATTTGCGTTGATGAGGACTTTGTACAGCATGATGAAAGTCGAAAAATTCACAAAAGTGATTTGGTTGTAAGACTTGACAAGTGTTACGATAATTTTGCTTTAAACGTTAACGGACGAGATGAAGAGGTGGGAAAAAGTGTCACAACGACTGCTCTTCCAAAAAAAGTTCAAAAAATCACGTTGGAAGTTGAGGGTAAATTTGTGATCAAAGGAGAGGATGGAGAAATTTTATATGCAAACTAGAACGCGTAATTTTATTTCCATCTGTAATTAAATTAAAATTAAAATCATTTTTTTCTTTTGTCTCAAATTTGTATCATTTTTCTTTATTATTCTACTAATTTTTTTCACAAAATAAAAAACGAGAGGGACACAGACATACAATTTTCATCTTTTTTTCACAAATGATTCATGAACTAAATGGGGTCAGTAATTTGATGATAATTTTTTCGTTAACTTTTTTTTTTGCTAAAATAAAGCTTCAAATGCAAAATCAACGAAATTTAAACTTGAGAAAATTATTGCATTTCGTTTTTATATTGAGACTTTTTAAAAAATCGAATGTGATTTTTCTAGATAATTTTTACCTTCCTTATTTAATTCTTGTAATTATTTTTTAATCATAAAAATCATCTAAATATTTGATCATGTTTCTCGTGTTTGTGTGTGTGAACGTGTTTTCCTTAAACTTTCATCGAATATTATTTTTTTTAAGAAGAGAAATTCTTTTAAACATCTTTTTAACTTTCATCAAAAAACAGAAACACTTGAAACCTCTTGTTTTGGCTATCATTTGATTTTGATTGATAAAAAAGTTATTTTCTGGTGAAGATAAAAATAATCAAGTCAATTTATTATATTGTGAGTGTGTATCATTCGCTTTCCATCTTTTTTTTTGCTTTACTACAGTAATTATTCATCTAATTAACAACATTTCTTTAAATATTTCATTTATTTTCTCAATGACATATTTTTTATTAGAACTTACCGTTAAATGTGTTTTCTTGTGTGATGAAGGAAAAAGAGCAACTTTATCGAGCATGAATGTAAACGCTCTATCATTACTTTTTTTAAAATTTAGAATTGCACAAAAATTTAACAAAAAGTCTTTCTCAACAAATGAAGGTTATTTGAAAAGAACATGATTCTCATACACTTTATCTTTTAAAAGGTTTCTTTATTTACTTTGTTAACATTTTTTGTTTTTATTCTCTTTTAAATAATTTTTTTTAAATCCTCGTTAAGGATTTTTCCTCGATTTGATTAATTTCAACTCTTATGACATTTTCTTATCGCATGCGAGGAAAAAATATTTTCGATAGTTTGAAATTTTGCAATTTGAAAAGAATTAATGTTTGGATTACAACGCAAACAGAAAAAAGTTAAATTAGTTTTTGCACCAAGTTAATTTTTTTTTCATTGAACTTTGAATCAAAGCATTGGGTGGAAAATTATTCAAAACTTTACCATCAAAAATATTCTTTCCATGCACATTTTCACAAATTAATTAATTTTCTTCTTTTTTAAACATTGTCCTTTTATGATTCTTTTTTAAAGTCTCTAACTAAATTTTTCATTTTTTAAAAAAATTTTAACTCAAAATTGAAAATAAAATTTTTCTCTTTTTATTGAGTAATAAATTTTTAGTGATCATAAAATGCTTTATGAGTTCGTTACTAAAAATTTAGCTCAACTCTCGGAAAATTCCAAGAGGGAAAAAAATTATTTTCAATTTTTTTATGCTTTAGTCATCATCATTATGCGTTTCTTCTTCATTGCCTGATTAAGGTACGATCTTTTTTTAGGGAAATAAACGAAAAGGAGTGATGTGAAGATAAAGAGAGAGTTATTGCATAAATTTCATTATTTGTGTTTGTGTGTGTTGTAGCAACCGAGGAATTTATATAATTTTTTTTCTTAAAAAGTTTTTAGATATATTTTTAATAAGTCGTCACTCAACGTTCAAGTTTCTTTCATTGAATACATTATTTTCTGAAATAAATTCGTTAATCGAGTCCAGTGGAGACAAAGTTTATGGTTGCGGTGTGATGAGAGTAGGAGTTTTTTTGCTATAATTTGTTCTTCTTTAACACTTTAAATCTTCATTTTTTATGAGACTAATTTTAATATTAAATTTCATCGTCTTAGATCCAGAAAATTCGTTGAAATTTCTCCGATTTTTTTTTGTGTGTTTCTGTGGGTTTTTCTTTTTGCGTGACACTTTTATCATAATAATTGTGTGACTCTCTTTCGAAACTTTGGCATTGCCTTATCACGAAATTTTCCGAATAAATTTGCATGCTGAATAAGCTGCAACGAATGCGCTTCACTTTTTTAACTAAAAAACTTTTTTTGTGATTTTTTTCTCATTTTTTCTTTTCTAAAATAATTCAAGTGAAACTAGGTAATAAATTTTTCTATAAATTCAACCGAATTCCACTCTAAACTTAATTAAATTTTCCTAACCAAAAGCGATAAATAAATAGATTCGTGATGAATTTAGATCATCCCTTCCGTGTCACATCCACAATCATAATCCTCGCATCCGTTGAGACATTGATCGCAATCTAATTCATCATCTTGTCAGTATCTGGAAAATAATGAAAGGAATTTTTAATTACCATAAATAAATTTTTGCTTACGGATTTTAATGTGATTAAATTTTAATTAGTAAATTTCACTTACAGCCATGAAACCGGAACCCATTGTGGTGTCGATTGAACTGTATCGATTGCGTTTTCTAGCTTTGCTATCGTTTCGCCGATGTCATTGTTCACAATTGTAAGATCAAAGTAGTGACCGTATGCCGTTCGAAGCATTTCAGACTCCTTTCCTAAACGTTCCAAGCTTCCATCATACTGATTAAAGAAAATAAATCATAAATTTTTAGACTCGGATAAAAATTGTAAAATATGTTGAAATATTTGCGTCGCATAACAACCGACCGTACTCACATCAGCAATATTTTGAAGAGACGGTGCAGCAATAAATACCACGTATGGCGTAAACTCAGCTGTACGAAGGATCTTTAGGGCTTGTGGCTCAACATCGAGTATCGCCATCTTACCCTCACCGTGAATTCTTCGAATGGTGTCGAGCTTTGTGCCATACATTGCATCCTCATGCGTTCCATACTCGAGATATTCGTTTGCAGAAATGTCCGACATCATCTCGTCGTGCGATATAAAATAGTAGCTTCGACCGTTTTCCTCGTCAGGTCGTTGCGGTCGGGTCGTGTCTGTGGGAATTTAGAATAAAATATTTTTATGAGATAAAATTTATTTTGAACTCACGAGGAATGGGGTAAGCATATTTGTCGGGATATTTGGCAATCAGTGTATTTTTTATGTGACGGCGACCGACTCCGTGAGCGCCAAGTAAAACTAGTGTGCGTCTTTGGAACGTTGGATCGTTCACTGTGGAGCAAAAAATTTAATTAAATTCCAATGTTTGAATTCGATTGAAATTGCATGTCTCGTACACCAACCTGGAACTTTCACCACCTCCTCATATGTCACCAAATCCAGCTGATCGAATACGGCATTGTGCTTTGCCAAATATTTGTCTCGGCATTGTTTCTTCTTACGACTAAAGATGGAACAATTGACTACAGAGAGATGGAGAGAAAGGAGAAATGTAATTGAAAATAAATTGCTGACAATATTGTGACAACTGTCGCCATTAATTCTCTCCGCTTGAAAGCGTAAGAAAATCTTTTTTAAAATCACAGCCAAAAAAGCTTTTATAATTTAAAAAAGGGAAAAAATTAATTTCTGTGATGTGAAAACTAATTAAAAAGAGAGACTTAAAAGTTAAAAAGTGCTTCATCAACATCACGTACACTCAACCTTTTGCCTGTGAGTGCAACTTTCCAAAAACAACATCAAAAGCCAATCAAATAAAAAAGCAATTTTATTCTAATTGCATTTTCGAATATTTTTTACACTTCATGCATAAAATTTGACGAGAGGTAAAAATTTTCACACATGTGCTTGCGCTCGTTTATTATAAAAAAATTTTATTTTATTTTATTGCTGCTTGCTGCTCCGATAAAACAGGTTTATAATATAAAAATATTGCTAAATAGATTAAATTATCAAAAAAGTTTGGTGGAATATAAAAAAAAATTAACCTATTTTCGTGCAAATAAATTTGGATTGAAAAACGCCTCTGGAGGTCTGCAAATTTTAGAGGTGGAACTTTTTAGGATATTTACTCTAATTTTGTGGCTCATTTATGCATGAGCTGACATTATTGAAACTCATTTTATATGAAACGTAAATAAAATGTATTTTCGAATATAAAATGGCTGAATTTTATTTAATTAAAATAATTCATTGAAATTAAAAATTTCAGTCATGAACAATAATTTTTTATCGTCCAAAAAAAGTTTCACCTCACACGTTCACATTCAGACCCGCTCAGATAAAACAAAGCCAGAACAAAACCCATAAAAAAAGTCTTTAAAGGGAAATTAAAGTGAAGGAGGACATTATCAGGAAAAGACGTGAGATAAAAATTAAATCAAAAGAAAGGAAACCTATTAACTCTTTTTTATTTGCTTTTCAATACCTGTTGAGCCATCACATCCATCTTCGTGAGCAGAACAACCTGGAGCAGCTTCGCCTGATAATGTTTTTTTTTATAGCGAGGGAAGAAGGAAGTGAAGGACATGTGTGGAATAAATTCGAGTCATTTGACATATTTTTTCATGATTTTAACGATGGATGTTTGAGAGGCGATGAGTGAAGAATTTTTTAGTGTGCAATGTGATTTTTACCGTGCAAAGAAAAAACATGTACATGTCGAGTTAAGGGTGGATATTTTTTTTGTGATGGACAAGGACGAACATAGAAGATGTGAAGAAAACAAGACAAAGGTTGATGAAAAGCAATTTGACATGTATTGAGAGAAAAAATAGAGATAAAAAATACATGAAAAATGAATAAACATCAAGAATGAACGGAAACGTAACAAAAAATATTTTTATGAAGAAAATCTTTGACATTTTCTCACGATTTTGCATATATGTCAACTCCCTAATGATAACAACTGTATACACCTTAAAAAAAGCTGCATACACAAAAAAATATTTCTTTATCTTCATTTTTAAAGAGTTTTTTTGCTTTTAATGTGACATTCAATATTCTGAAACGACTACGAAAAAATAATGAGCGATATGATATGCTTTGAGTTGAAACTCGCAACTTTTTTTTTAAATAATTAAATTCCTAATCAAGATGCTTTAACAGAAATAGATGGAAAAGAAATCATGACTAAAAGTTATTTATAAAATTAGTTATGCTTTAATTTTTTAAGTAATTTCAAACTTCTTTTTCAAGTTAATTTTTCATTCAACTTTAAATTTCTTCTGTCCATTGCCAAAAAATAACTTAATTAGTGAAATTCTTAAATTATTTAATACCAATTTCAACACATTTTTCTCATGAGAAATTAAAATTTTTATAAGCAATCACACAACGATTTTAATGAGGTAGATAATGAATAATTTTACACCATGACATTGACTTAATTATAAAATTCGGATTTGAATTTGAAATTTTATCTCACCTTGTTCCGATTTCGTTTTATCGGCTGATTGACATGCGGTGCGCCACTCTTGTAGCTCGGGCGATGGAATCAAACCAGCAGAACCGCCTGCAGTATCGTGACGTGCTTGCCACCAGTGATGATCATCTTTGCTTATAATCTGAAGGAAAATTAATTTTATTGATTTATAAGTGGACCTTTTAAATTATGCAGGACATTAAAAAGTTTTTGTATTTTACCTGTAAAATATCGCCAATACGAAACGCGATGCCAGCTTGTGCGCATGGAATTAAATCGTCATCCAGTGGATCATAATCAAAAAGCGCTCGAACGAAAATCTAGCGAGAAGAGAAATGTAATAAAAATTTGTTAATTTAAAAAGTTTTAAACGAAAATTTATTTTTTCTTGCTTTCACATGATTTTTTTAAGTTATTACGAGAGGGATATGCTGAAGATAATTGGATAATCTACACGTGTGTTCATAATGAAGAGAAATGCAGCATCATGTACTGCTTTGGGGCGTGTTCATGATGTACTTACTAAAACTGGCGCTGGTCTAATCCTGAATAACTGTATGCGTGCATGATGAGGAAATTTATTCAAGGGGTTAGTGTGTGCTAATTAAAATTATTTTGACTATCTATTGTGCAAAATTCTATTGTGAGATCAATTAACATATCACAACACATACCTCGCATGGTGGCGGTGCACTTCTGTATGAAGGAACTATCTTAAATGTTATTGAGCCTCTAGCGTCACGCTGCAAAAAATTAAATAAAAATAGTTAAAGACATTCGCAATTTATTGGTCATGTCCTCACCAGTAATCTTTGTAATTGACTAACGGTTTGATTCTGCACTGGCTGGCCATTAATTTCACGAATTTCATCGCCAACATGCAGAGTCGCCTGACGATGAATCATTCCACCGTGCATGATTCGAGCAACGATGCATCGACCGTCTTCAGTCATTTTGAGGGTAATACCCATCGGCTCATCGGTGTTCTTTTGGAACTGAACGAGTCGAACGCGCGTGACGTGCTGAAGCTCGCCATTATCTGTCATATTATCCACTTCGTCTCCGCCATTAAGATACGGTTGAAGTGGAGGTGGTGTGACACGAAGAGCTTCGTCGCCATACACTTCGCGAGCGACAACATCATGCGTGTGCAACAGAGCCTGCGGATCAAAAAAAAATACTTTCATCAAATTTCATTCATTTTAATGTTTTTTTCGTTCTTTCTCTTTTTTCGCACTTTTCGACATCACGCTTAATTAAGATTTCTATTTATCAAAGCTTTGAAAGGAAATGCCGTAAATGCTGATTTAATTCGCTGCTGGTGGTGACGAAGACTTCTCGCAATATTATCAAGGAAATCTTATAAAATAGCTTCAAGATAATTTTCGTTTCGTGAAACTCGAACTTGTTTCATTTAATTAACAAACATTCACAAAAGAAAAGGGGGAAAAAAGTTTGTCATGCTTGGGTGGAAATTTGAGCTCTGAATTTAATCACGTATGATTTAATTTGCCTTAAACGGAAGGAAATTTTTAGGGTGAAATTTTATAAGACTCTTTTCCATCCGACAAAGTTCATAAGGTATGCTTTGGTTCATTAAAAATATTAACCATAATTGCCTTGAAGGACTTGCTTTGTTTTGGAATTTTTTATCATCAAAATGTAAAAAGTTCAAACAAGAATTTTTTTAAATCAGTTTACGGATAAATAATTCAAATTAGCTTAACCTCAATTAAAAATGTTAAAATAAAAATTCGCTCTAATAACTTTTAATTAACTTAAATTTAAAGGTTAAATAAATTTTAATTACGGGTCAGGTTCGGATGGAATAAAATAATTCTCTCTCGAGCTATAAACGATAACTAATTACGACGAAGGTGAGGAGGGTTCAAAAGCTTTACGGACACAAGTTTATGATATTGTGGGGGATGTCTGCCTTTCACATGAGATGAAGGTAAATTTTGGTTAGAAACATAAATAAAAAGATCCTTTCAAAGTAAAGCTTCCACACATACAAAAGCATACAACTTTTAACCCTTCAATTCGTTTCGAAGGCCAAAGGGTGTATTCATGTGTGCTCTTTACATCGATCACTTTTCTTTACTGAAATAATCATAAGAGTGAGAGCTTGAAAAAAATTCTTTTCCAAGCCAGACAGAGGTCAGAAAATCGAATTTAAAGTTGAAAATTTACGCAAATCAATTTAGTTGAGGTTTTAGGTGTGTGGTGATGAGGATAACGAAGAGAACATTTTATGGAATTTCCATAAGAATTTTCCAATTTCAAGAAGAGAGATGGGAAACATTTTTCATAAACCTTCTTCTTGCTCAAATTTCGTGCTGTGTATTTTCAACATGAAGCTATTGATTGAAACTTTTTAGGGTGAACGAAACTTTTTCTGTGAGCTTTTAAAATCTTGTTACAATTTACTTTAAAAAAGTTTTTGAGGTTGTAAAAATTTTAATTGTAATGAAATTAAATGAGAAAAAATTATTTAAATTTTCCATTTTATAAAAAAAGTTTTCACGTTGTATTTTTTAAGGATTTTTTGAACTTTTCAATTTCTTTCATCCTCTCAACCAACTGAGGGTGCCTCATGAAAAAGTGACTTTCACTTCCAACTGTTTCCCCTCTTCTTCAATTTATAATAATCTAAAATGTAAATATTCTTTCCATCATCTTGCTGTCAACCTCGTGCCTTCACCATTCAACGCTCCTTTCGCTAAGTGAGTAAGCGACTTGCGCAATTTATATTATATTAAATTAAATTAAATTTGTGGATGATAAAGTGTATTATCATTATGATAATCGTAACGTTGGATGGAAAATTTAGTAGGTCGTAGAAAAGGTGCGAAAGTGAAAAAAAGAATGATAAAAAAATGTTTGGTGAGATCAGGGTCCCTGGATAATAAATCATGCAATATGTCACACGCTTTCTTTCGTTCTACAACTCTTCACAAAATGTACACAGCTTTAAACGATTAATTATGCTCATGATTTCGAAAAAAATAGCCTTTTATAGTGTTGCAACATATATGTGAGGGAAAATTAACATTTGGTGGGAAATAAAAGCGTACGTGACGTCATCAAGGTCATTCGTCTAAATTTTATTTAATTGTTTTAAAGTGGAAAAAAGTTACTTAATTAAAAAAATTTCTGAAAAAAAATAATGTTAATCGGTCCTGCAGTTGACAGAGAGTGAAATTCGAGTTGTTAATCATCTAATAGACAGTTAATTGGAAAAAAAACGGATCTACAAAATTTAACCTCCGCATCGTGGGACAGTAAAAAATTTTTTCAAGGCAAAATTTTATTATTTAAAAGGTGCAGATATTCCATTGAGACTATTTCTTCAAGTATCGAAAGAGCTTCACTTGTGATAATTGTGTTTTCAGAGTGACGTAATTAAGGATCTTTACGGAGCGACCCAAAAAAGACGACCGCAGTTTAAATAAATACAAGGCACTGTGAATGCCTCTTGAAGGTGAAAAATTCCTATAAATTCGATTTCTTTGCCATAAGCGTCTACACTTATATCGATTTTTCCTTCGCATGCGACTTCCTTTGCTTTCAGAGCCATGAAAAGATCTCCAGTCAACAAAATTCAATCGGAAACAAAATCGCAAAATGAGACACCTCCACCTTCAAAAAAACGCGACCACCAAAAAGTCGCTCAATCGCCAAATTACGAGGATCAACTAAAACAAACAAAGAATGAACTTATTATGGCAATGGACGCATCTCAAAAAGGTACAATCGATCAGATGAGACAACTTTTGACAACAGAAATAAGCCAACAATTGTCATTCGAAATGGCCAAGCAAACATCAGTGATGCAAAACGAGCTGGGGAAGATAAAAGAAGTTACCGATAAGCTTGCTCGAGATAACAAAAAAAAAATTTGTTTCTCACAAAATAAAAAGATAATTTGCCACCACAAAAAAAAAATTTAGAAAATTTCTCATAGTTCAATCTCATATTCAATACAATAATTTTCTTTCTCTTTTTCTTCTGAAAAAAGTTTCCAAACAAATTTTTTTTAATTTTTTTTTTTTTAATATCAGTAATTTTAATTTGACAATTTTACAAAAAAAAAACCCCCCCCAATTTCATAAGAAGTTTTTTACGCGTAAATTTCTAGAGAAACCAAATTTTACGATCAGTAAGAACTCTTTTTTTTTTCCGTAAATCCAACAACCGCAAATTATATATTCATTTTCTTAGTTTACTACTCCACTTCGTAAATTGTAACTCTTCTTCTAAAAATCAAGGATCTTAAAGGAGCTCGCTCAATTACACTATCCACTTCTATTTAAATCCCGGCAATTTAACTTTTTCAATTTTATAAAAATTAAGTTTTTATCCCCTTTGGAGGCTTTTTACTTACATGAAAACCCGCAAAAATAATAATAATAATAATATCTCGATTTGGAGCGCGTCCAACTTTTTTTCCCATCTACAAATGAGATACAAATTTCAATGCTGAAAAAGTACAACCGAAAAAGCAATATAATTACAATGTTCAACCCGACTTAATTGCACCCATAAAACTGTTGCATTATTAAATGCTGTACAGAGGTTTTTTTATGCGGCAGATCATGTGAAATTCTTTATATCTAGTAGAATTTGGTTTCAAAGCATAAAATTGAATTATTGTGTCAAGCTGTTGTGCTTTAATGCACGAGACGCTCCTTTCTTTCGACATGAAAGTCGCATAAATTCTACTTATACAATAATTATCGTACATTTTCTCGAAAGCGCACATAGAAAATTCATTTATGTCTGGGATGTGTTCATTTGCTCTAAAGGCCAAAGACAAAAGGTCGGAGAGGATTATTTTACATGTGGAATGAAAATTTATTAGCTGAGTTTGTCATGAGGATATAACAAAAAAAGTAAAATTGAGTTCTCTTCATGGCACTGAGACCATAAACATGATTGAACTCATCCGTATATCTAAGAAAGAAAATGATATCGCTACTCAATATTAAAGCATAAACTTTTTGGGGTGAAAAAAGTTGATCCAATAAAAGCTTTCGAGTTTTTGGCTTAGTATGAAAAAGTTTTATTATTTATGAATTTTTTACAAAGTTTGAGAACCACGAAAAAAATTTGAAATTGTCTTTTTTGTAATGTAAGCAAATTGAAAAATTCAGTGAATCATTTTATAAAAAATTTTAAACTTGAAATTCAAAAAATATTTTAATAAAATTTAAACTCAGAATTATTCACATATTATTTTCTTAAACAACCTTGAATCCACCTCACATTCTCACCCGATGAACATCAACAAAAAAATGCTTTCTTTTTTTTCGCGTGGTGTAACACAGCGACGCTCGATTAAAGCATGAAATACCGCAAAAAAAAGTTTTTCGCAAGTGGATTTGAAGTGCTTAAAGAGGAAATAATGTGATGTTATTCGACGATATAGGCGATAGTTATGTGACACATACACGCGCATACATTATAATAATCCTCTTGGCGGTTGTTTATGAATTGTAATTCGAATGAAGCCACAATTAAATATAATTCGCAAACGTAGCGAAATGTCGCGCGCTTATAATTTAATTTTGCGAGCTTATGGTAATGAAAATTGTGTGGTTATGACAAACACGGGGGCTTTGACAGCTTCGGCATTTATTAATATTAAATGACACCCTAAATTTGCATAATAATAAATAATGGACTGACTTGCCACTGTCGTTGAGATCATTATAATAAAAGTTTTAAAATTAATTCCGTTGAGAAAATTGAAGTCTATAATTTTTTCGAAAGCTTTTTGCTGTTTTTCCTCATTATTACCCAAATTACACTTTATTTGTCACCCTTGGCAATCTTCGCAGCAGTCGTTAATGAATTTTTTGTCTGGGCAGCTTGAAGAACTTGGCGAAGGAACATGCAAAAATGCTCGAGGCTTGAACCCATTTTTTAATTCCCTTCTCGCTGAGTGAAAACGGATAAAGGAGAGAAGAAAAGTCGTTAGAGAGAATTTTGACCCAAAGTTAATCTCCCCATCATTGCAGTCCATTCAGCATTTTAACTCTTAACAACATACAGAGAAAGGGATGGAAAATTGCTCGTTTAAGGCGTGTTGTTTAAGCCATTATTCTTTATACATACAAAATAAACTTTCTCATGTCTATGTACTCATGAAGCATGAAAAAACTTTAATCGCATTTTCAAAGCTAATTCAATTTTCTCTCTCTTAAACTCCAATCCCGATTGTACTGTGCAAAACTTTATAGAATACCTTCATTATAAGCACGTGCTAGTGCTTTTTTCTATTCAGAGCTTAAGAAACATGAAAGAAAATCTTTATGATCTTTGTGTGTTGGATTCGGACAAAGAACACATAAAGAACATCCACAAAGTATCCCTTTTTGAATCAACTCATGCATGAAGTTGGAAATCAATATTATTTCTGAATTGCTTGATTATGTCATGCATAATGTAAACATGTGAAATTTTATAAAAACATCGTTGCCGAATAAAAAATTTCAATCGTGTATTGATGACATTTTAACAAGCTTTCCTATTTGAAATCCCCTTTAAGCCTTCATTAAATTTTAATAGGGTTGCCGGTACACGAGTTTGACTTTATCGCTATTATCATTAAATATCGCATAAAAATTCCTTAGAAAAGTGTCTTGAAAAATTCCATTAACGAAAAATTCTCAGCTTTCATTACGAAGATATTCGAGCCCTTTCAATGACTTAAATAATTCTGAAAAAGTATTTAAAAGTTTCGCTTCTTCTTCAGCTTAAAGCTCTCGATTTAATTATATGCCATTTTCCGAGGCATTAAACGCAAAATGCTGTCGCGTTAACATTTTTACAACCTCTTTGTTAGAACATCATCATCAAGCCACTTCCTTCTCTTATTCCGTAAACAATACCGCAATAAATTACTGTTGTTCTATAAATTTACTTTTCTCCCACTTTAACAAACGACTTTATTTGTGCCTCTTTACATGAAAATATTAGCATATTTTTTTCCGCATGTGAAAATTGAATTTCTTACACATGAGGGGTGAAAATCTTATAATTTCAATAACAGTAAAAGCTTGTTACATCTCTCGGAGGATTATAATAGGTGAACGTGCATGTCTTTTACGTTATCCGAAGGATTTTTGCGACAGCCATCATCAATGCTCATGTCAATAGGTAAAAAGAATAAAATCACAGACTGAAAATATTATGTTGCGATAAAATGTCAATTTTACAACCCATAAAAACATTCAACGATGAGATTAGGGGAGGGCAAAAAATGGCAGAAAGTTTATGACAAGAGATACGCGTGTTTAGACATGTGCCAATTGGCTGTGACACATTTAAGCAGTTATCACACCGCCACATATCGAGCATCGATAAAATTTACTTACGTAGCACAGCATTTTGAGATGTGAAAATTTGCTATGAAGAGTTTATCCTATTGCGTCCATAATCTCTATGAAAATACAATAATTCCATTGTCGAGGCAGACATTAGTGCGCTCTCGAGCATTTATTGTAGCAGGTGTTTGGCTTCACATACAATCTCCATTCGAGTTTCATTTCTTCGTGATGGCTTTTAATAAACTTTTACTTTTCAACTAACTTATTCATATTTCACTTAAAGTCTCTTGGAAAAATACTTTTTTCGGTACCTTCGTTAGATGACAACTACACTCGAGTTTGTTTTAATGCTAAGTATCTTGGGACAATCACACTAAAATGAACCTTTTCAGAACATGAAACTAATTCACTTGTCACACGAATATCAAAAGAGCTTCTTCTTACTTATATTTTATAAATTTGTTTGACGATGGTAAATAGAAAAATATTTTTACATCCAACTCACGTAACTTACCAACTGCACCCTCTCAAATATAAGAAATATGTCGAACATATTCTTAGAACGCACATGCATATCTGCGGAAGATCTTTCACTCTTAAGAAACAATCATAAATTATTCAATCGTGAAAATGCTTTTGGCGTTAACTCCCTTATTGCTGCTACGCTTTTATGATTGAAAAGAGAAAAGTTTATCCTTGAACGCAACAAAAAAAATTGAGGGAAGAGAGAAAGTTAACCTCATCATGCATGAATCATAATGCGAAATAATAAAAAGTTTCTTTCGAGAAGCTAAATCTTCATCATCATCAACATTGTGCTCTTCAGCTCACAATTTGTAGCAAAACTTTCAATGAGCTTTCGGTAATAAACTTATAATATATTGTAGAGAAAAATCTTTAAGGAATTATCAATTATTTATTGTTCATGATACTTTGTCAGTTAACATGAAAAGATCATAAATGTGCTCATGAAATTTACTCAAAACTTTTTTAATTTAAATTTTTGATTCACTCTTATGGGAATTTGTAGGCGTGAATTTCTAGGATTTTCATTTTGTTAAATAAATGTGAATTTTCCACCATTTAAAATTCAAATTTATTTGGTGAACTTTAAAGTGAGAAAATTATGTTGTAAAAAGTTTTAAAAACACCAATTTTTTAAAGCAGTTTGAGAAACTTTTAAATATTTAAAAGATTTTAAAACTTTTGAAATCAACCTCAATATTGTTAAAACTTTCAAACTTTTTTAAATTTCTTCGTCACAAAATTTTTTTTAAATATTTTTAAAATGATAAAGTAAAATATTACTTTTATTAAATTTTTGAACAAAACTTTCGTATAGTTTTCAGAATTTTTCCATCTTCATCTTGTTCCCTATCTGCAACGAAAATTGTAAAGTCGATGTAAAGACGATGTAAAATCACGAATGAATGTAAAGTTAATAAAAAAAAATAGTTTTAAAAATGTAAAAAAACTGTTTTAAAAATGTAAAGTCAATGTAAAAATAAAAATGTAAAAACAATATTTTTTAAATAAGAAACTATTACAAATTTGATGTAAAATAAATTAAAAAAACATGCAATTAAAAAGTAAAAAAAATGTAAAATCAGTGTTTAAAAATTAGAATATCGATGTAAAAGCACTGTATCCTAACAGTAAATTCGTTAAAAATTTACTGTAAAATCAATGTAAATTCGAACGTTAAAATGGAAGTAAAAAAAATGTAAAATCAGTTCAAAGAAACTTCATATAAACAGTAAAGTTTATAAAGTTTTAATATAAAATCAATTAAAATTAAATGTAAAATCATTAGTTAAAAATTGTAAAATCAGCAAAATATAAAAGTAAAATCAAAACAAAAGTAAGATGAAGCAAATGTAAAATCAATGTAAATTCGAACGTTAAAATGGAAGTAAAAAAAATGTAAAATCAGTTCAAAATAACTTCATTTAAACAGTAAAGTTTAAAAAGTTTTAATGTAAAATCAATTAAAATTAAATGTAAAATCATTAGTTAAAAATTGTAAAACCAGCAAAATATAAAAGTAAAATCAAAACAAAAGTAAGATGAAGCAAATGTAAATTCAATGTAAATTCGAACGTTAAAATGGAAGTAAATAAAATGTAAAATCAACGGTTTGAAAATGCAAAATTATATTAAACAAAATGTAAAATCAATGTAAAGTTGAAAGGTAAATCCAGTGTAAAAAAATAAGAAAATAACTGTAAAATTACTAAACTTTAACAGTAAAATCTATTGAATATTTATGTAAAATCAAGTAATTGAAAGTTTTTAAATGGTGTGAAAAATAAATGTAAAATCAATTCAAAAAATGGATGAAATAGAAGTATTATCAATGTTTACAAACAGTAAAATCAAGTTTAAATACATGTAAAATAATGAACAAAAAATTGTAAATTCAATTTAAATTCACTGTAAAATGTGCTCAAACGACTTGAAAATTAAATGCAAATTCACTATTTTACAAATTTTGCTAAAAATTATCAATCTTGTGGAGTGAGTTCGAATCCTGATAGGGACCCAATCTTTTTTGCTTTACAAACAATCATATTGTACTTATGATTTCAATCAATAATATCCGACTCTCAAATACAAATCTTGTAACAAATCTAATATTGTGTAAAAAGACTTGAGTCGATTGCGTTTTTCGCCAATCAACTTAAGTCGATTCAAGTCGATTGCGGTTTTATGTCTAAATTTTAATTTAATTTTTCTGAACCAAGATAAGTGAGATCTGGTGCAAGAAGTGAGATCCAGTCAACCTAAGTTTCAATGCTGGAAGTGAGATCCAGTCAACGTATGATACAGTGCTGGAAGTGAGATCCAGTCAATTTAAATTTCAGTGCTGGAAGTGAAATCCAGTCAACGTATGATACAGTGCTGGAAGTGACATCCAGACAATCTAAGTTTCAGTGCTGGAAGTGAAATCTAGTCAACGTAAGATACAGTGCTGGAAGTGAGATCCAGTCAATTTACATTTCAGTGCTGGAAGTGAAATCCAGTCAACGTATGATACAGTGCTGGAAGTGAAATCCAGTCAACCTAAGCTGAGGTTCCAGCACTGTATTTTCACCCCAATATGGATTCAAGAAAAACTGTTTTTAAATGTTGTTAACTTCTAAATGTGTACTTTAAACTTATTTTTTTCTCTCTTTTTTACGGTCTTTTTTAATCAAAAAGCAAAAAAGAGTTGAAAAAAGCAAAAAAAAATAGTGACTTGTCAGGATTCGAACTCACTTCATAAAAAGTGACAAAATAAAATATAACGTGAGATACAATGTAAATTCAATGTAAAATCTATACTGTTGTAAAAACAAGTTTCTAACAATGTAACGACAATGTAAAGAGTCGAAATTTTTCGTGAAATCTCAACTTTTGCTTATATAAATCTTCTGCCAAACCTGAATAATAAGAGTTTTCGCGAGTTTGGCAAAGTGGATAGAGTGTCGCCTTAAATGAGAAAGCAAAAATTGCTTAAGGTGTGAGAGTGGTGTAAAGGCAAAGTAAAATAAAGGTAATGAAAATGTAGAGGCAATGAGGAAAAAAGGTAAAGGCAATGTAAAATTTAGTAAAGAGGTGTGTAACGGCAATGAGAAAAAAATGTAAAGGCAATGTAAAATAAAGATGGAGAAAATGTAAAGAGGATTAAAAAAAGGAGTAAAAAAAGGAAAAAAATAAAAAATGAAAAAAATTATTTTTTTTTGAAAAACCTCATGTTGTTTTTACATTTTTTTAAACTGATTTTACATTTATGTTTTATGAGTTTTACATTGAAAAACAGTAGATTTTACATTTTATAAGCAGTCATTTTACATCGAAAAAAGATAGATTTTACATTTTAAGAACTAAAATTTTGTATGAACTTTACATCGGAAAAAAATAGATTTTACATTCTACAAACAGTCATTTTACATTTTTTAAACTAAAATTTTGTAAGAATTTTACATCAAAAAAGGATAGCTTTTACATTTTATGAACAGTCATTTTACATTTTATGAACAGTCATTTTACATTTTTCAAACTAAAATTTTGTATGAACTTTACATCGTAAAAAGATAGATTTTACATTTTATGAACTAAAATTTTGTATGAACTTTACAACGAAAAAAACAAGATTTTACATTCTACAAACGGTCATTTTACATTTTTTAAACTAAAATTTTGTAAGAACTTTACATCGTAAAAAGATAGACTTTACATTTTTTTTGTATCATTTTTATTAAAAAACACGCGTCGCTAATCGCTTTTTTAACGTTGATTTTACATTTTTATTTTACATCGTCGTTACATCTTTGTTACATACATTTTACAATTTCGGTGCAAATAGGGATTGCTCATAAAAAGCATCATCACATTGATAAAAACCCTCAAAATTTCATGACGCTTTGAAAGCATCCCACTCATAAATCCTTCTCGCAATAAAACAAAACTTCACTTCTCATGCTGTCAACAACAGAATTCTAGAATAAACTTGTTGATCATTAAGTGAGAAGATAGAGGAAATTAATTTAATTGCGGAACTTTTTCAAACAAATAAGACTCATTAGATGCGTTTACATTTTTCCCGACATAAACAGCAGTTGCTGACGACAAGAAATTTTAATTTTTGAAGGCACTTTGTGTTTGCGCAAGATGTGTCAAAAATTAAATAACTTTTGCAATTTTTGTTTTTCACACATCAACCAAATTTCCACTGCTTTAATTTATGGCTTGCGTGACACTCTTTGCGCTTGATGTGCGCTCGTGCCTCGTGAGCATGTACTCAAACAAGAATGCAAACACAAACAGAGCAATTTACAGATCAAACAAGTCACAGAAAAGGAAATTCTTTGAATCTACAAAATTTTTCAAAGCGGAATTGCGATGTAAGCATGTAGTTGAAGTGATACATGGTGCTGCTGGTGGTGTTGATGACATTGCGGATATTCAAATATTTGTAGGTAAATTTAATCATTGTTGTGTAAACATTTCCGCAGTGTTCTATGTAAAAACTACAACTGTGTTTAAAATTGGAAATTTAATTAATAATTTTTCATCTTTTCTAAAATTTTCGCTGAAGAAATTAATCATTTTAATGATTTTAATTTATTACCCAACATCTAGTGAAAGATTGCAGTGCTTAATTTTTATTTTTATTGTGATGTTTTAACGGCTTATTCGGATCGTTTACAATTAATGTTGTGTAATTAAATTGAGGAAAGGAATTACAAATCCTTCGAACCAGAGAAGAGCTTTAATTGAAGCTTAGAAAGCTCTATGAAAAAAATTTATGAGCCATAATCTCACTCTAAGGGTGTTTTTTTGAATGAACATTCATCTTCATGATATTCTGAGCACGTTCATTGAAATTGACAGGAAATCACCGTCCTCATATTTCATAAGACCACACACACACACACACACACACACACACACACACACACACACACTTGGCTTTACTTTCAACAGCTTTCAACAAAAAATGATCCTGCTGATGTTCAATTGAAGGAACAAAATTAGTCCTTTTTCTCGAGTTTTTATTTTTTGATGGAATTCGCTTGGGAAATTAATTTCATAAGCGTGAGTTGATTGAGTATTTTCGAAAGAATTTAATATTTTGCTTGTCAATGCATCAAGTTTAGAAAAGTAAATAAATTTTTCAATATTTGACACTCTTAAAGCTTTTTGAACATTTTCCCATTTAAACTTCAAAAACAAACCAGCACTTCATTCATCCCTTAATCCACAATGCACTCAAATTTTTAAATTTATTCAGTTAATAAATCCAACAAAAGCAATCTAACACAACTCGAAAGTGCATGGTTTTCCATTATTTCAATTCCGCCATTTAAAAATTCCCATTTTTTATGATATCGCGATAAATTTCTCGTGTGTCGTGCACACATTTTTTATGTATATTCATTTCCCATTTATCCTATTCAATAATTTATTTCTATTCTTTGCGTGAGGGCAAAAAAGGAAATAAAATTTATCTGCAGTAAAACCATTAAAAAAGAGCAGACATGAATAATTGAGATCTTTCAGATGGTTCTAATTAATGCCTTTTGATGTCCACCGGATGAAACGTTTACAGTTGAAATGATTAGAAAAGGTTTTTAATCTTCTGTGAAGGAGTTGAAAAATTACACCCAAATTAATCGCTAAATGGAATTCTTGATTGCTTTCCGTTGAGAGCTTTTTCAGATTATGTGTGATATGTTCAATATAATTGCAATCACCATAGAAGTAAAACCAATGCTGGACACAATAAAAGAAATTAATTCGTGGGCGATATAAAATAGTTCAAATGAAACTATTTTGGAGAATTAATTTTATTGCAAATTGTATTTCAATTCAATTAATAAATGCGATATTCCATCTAATTAGTGAATTTTAATAATTTATTATTATAATAAACTAAGAATGAAGCTATATTAGAGTGCATCCCATTACTTTCTTGACCTCACCCCAATTTGAAATTAGCTTCATGTTTAAATTTTAAAACAGTGAAAATTTAAATCAAATTAAATTCATTAATATTTTTTGAGAAAACACTTTTTTGTTTTGAGTTTCACAAATGAACAAAAAAATAAAAGCCGTTTTTTGCTGCACGTAATTTTTCATAAATTGCATTGTAAAATTTTAATAAATTCCATTAAAAAAAGTCCCCAGATTTTTCAATTTATTTTTTTAAAATCTCTCATCCAGATTTTCTCATCTTTGTCCAATTTCCGCCAACACCCTCACATGTGAGCAATTTTTTTGTTTCAATATGATGTTAATTGGTTTGCTCATAGCAAAAGCAATTTTATTCATTCTTTCACAGTCCCGTATATTTCAGAGAGATAAGCCACTGGACGTTTTTCTGCGGTTGTTTGTCCATTTAACTTTATTACATGCCCAAAACATTCACGGCATTTTATTAACGACTTATTGTGATAATATTGGTTGGCAATTTCTCATCAGCTTCGTTATCAAACATTGCTCTTCAACTGTCATAATTCTCTTCCGGATATACATTTGGCTCATGTAGTTTATTAATGTTGTTAAGTGTATAAGGAAAGGATGATTTCGGTTCAATCGTCATCACCGGAGGGATGTTTTGATAGGTTTCAATTTACTCCGCCTTTATTCGGTTTAGTTTAGTTGATATTTTGTTAAGTGTGGGTTTAGGTAAAAGTTAAAAGGAATTTAATGGACATTTTCTTAAGTGTTTTTTAAACTTAAAGTTGAAATTTGTTAAATAAGTTATTACATTAAAATATTCCATTTTAAATCATTAAAAAACTTCACACAAAAGAATATTCAACAAGAAAAATTCATGTCCGTTTTTCCACAATGATAAAATAGTTTTCCAACTCAATATAAGAAAACTGATAAAAACTTTTACTATTTCCATCCTCCTTCATCGTTTGGTCTTGCGGAAAGTTTTTTTCTCGCTCCATTTGACAGTTGGTAATTCACTTGTTCGTGTCATTTTTAACTTTCAATAGAATCAAGAAGAAGAAGAAAAAGGCGCAGGAAAATTTACTCTCTGACATCGGCAGCAGCAGAAGCATGACAAACATTATAAAGGAGTTCAGTTATAGAGATAATGTGAAAGTCATTAACGTCATTATCATTTTGTGCGCCGTGCTTTACTCGCTTAGCTGCTGTATCTATTCATGAGGGGACAATTTTTTGCCATTTTCCATCGCATGAATTTCATCGCATCGATCTTGACTTCTTTATTTTGGCCTTTATCATGAGAATATTAATACCACCATCATCGCCCAAATCGAATGTACGTTTCATTGAATTTTCATGTGGATAAAAATCCTTTAGAGAATGAAAGTTTGATTTTTACGCATCCGTGAGCTGGGAAACGACGTCTGGTTGTTGTTAGTGCTGAGAAGAATTGATAAAGGAGGATGGGTTGGAGACGCACATGCATACATAATATAAATTAATGATCTCTCTCTTCCTTTCCGTATATAAACGAGCCAATTTAGCCAGTTATACAAGAAGCTCTTTTGACATTGTACACTTCGTTCAAACACATCGTTAACTCACAAATTATTGCCATTTTTATTTTAGTAAATTACTCGTAAAGGTGGAAAAAATTACACTTAGCACTTTTTATTACAATTTTATGACCTCAAAATTAACTTTCTACACTTCCGTTCACCAACGCCTTTGAGAGTGTCTTAAATCCGAGAGGGAAAAAAATCACAAGCATAGCGATCACAGCAACTTGCTCACACGGACTACCGTATACAAATGATTCTGCGAGGGTGAAGATTTTTATTTTCGCTATGTTGAATTTCGAAAAGCTCTTTTTCGAAAATGTCCTGAGCTTTTAAAATTGTCGAGAGATGGAGCAATTTTGAGCTTTTAAAAGTTTCGCTACCGACCGAAAAGTTTTATTTTTCTGCGTTACCGACTGGCGATGTTTTCGAGCATTCATAAAGACACAGTCTTACAGTTAACATTTGCATCAAATACCAAATGATTCTCTGTATGACCGTGTCCTCATGTGATGCCATTTAAAAGCTCTCGTGAGCTTTTTCCACTCTCATTGTAAAGGACGCCATAATTTGCTCTTGTTAAACACCAACAAGTAATAAATTAAAGCATTCTCATGATTTGATAAGTGTTTTACAGCAACTGCCTTATCTCTCGATGAATTGTTTGAATCAACATGCTAGCTACACTCTCATACAGTGTAAACAAATCTCATTGTTGGTATGTCCCTGAAAAACTTTTATTTTATGGAGCGTCTGCTATCACCATAATGTACATTTGTTCATGTCTTGATAGTGAATTGCGAATGAATGGAGGAAAAATTTAATTAACTTCCTTATCCTTTTTCTGTTTCCTCAACGTTATTTTTTCACAAAATTAAAAAATCACACTGCGAATGGTGCGAGCGAAAAGATGAAATTAAAATTCTCTTGCGATATCAAAGGAAAATATTTTTCTTAAAGAGTTTGTATAAATAAATTTTAATTGAATTATTTCTAAAGTATTTAAAGAATTTAATTTTCACTTATTTAAAGAAGTGAAAAATATCCTTAAAAAAATTTCGAAATAATGAAAATGGAATTTATATGAAAAAAGTCTTTTTATGGGATCACGAGTTTAATGCTCCGAGAAAAAAGAAACATAATAAAATTTACAATAATGTGATTTACAGAACAAGAAAAAAAATAAGGATAAGAAAAGAAAAGTCATTATGAATTCATGTCACGAGTAAAAACATATACACAGCGCGAGTGCCACATACGCAGTGTGTGATTCTCAAAAATATATGACAACATCTGCATGGAGTGCTCGAGTTCTCGCTCCCTCATTTAGACTTTTTTTGTCATTCAAATTACACGCCAAGGATGGAAAATGAAGTGAACGCGTTCCCAAATGATATTAATTTAAATTTGAATGCTGCAGTTGTGAACGCGTCTAAACAAGCGTGAAAAGTTAAAAAGGTTAATTTAACATAGAACCAATTATCTCGCATTTGCTTTGTGTGTTTTTAACATGTGCAAAATTAAAAAGCGAATGCTTTAAAAATATTATCTCTCCAAAACTCAACCAACTTACGTGGGCGGAATATAAAAACATTTCACTTTTTTGATATCAGCTCACTTCCCCACAATTGTACGGAAAAGTATCAAACACAGGAAAGTATAAACGAATAAAGACAACTCGAGAGACTGTTAATGAAGGACTCATTGAAATTCCTTCTTTTGCCATTGTTTTAATCGAATTTTCGAAGGGTGATTTGAAAGGCAAGAATTGAGTAAATAAATTAAAGACATCGAGAATGATTTTGAGAAAAGTTAGTCACCAAAAGTCATGCCAATTAATCGTGACATAAAAAATTTCAAAAAATAACCGTTAAAATTATAAAAAATTTCATGTCAAAATCATCAATAATTTAATCAAACGGTAAATTTCAGCATGTGCTAAAGTTCTTGATCTCTTTTGACATCTCGAGGAAGTTACGTAAAACTTTTCGATACACACATGCCTGCAAGCCTAATTCCTCTAATGAAATTTCAGATAACTCCCATACAATGTAATGTCTATTAATTCATCAACACTAATCTCAACTCCATGTGTGTGTTTTTGTCTTTTCATTGAAAATATTGTGCAAAATCCGATCGATTTCAAATGGAATTAATTGATTCGAAGAGAGAGAGAAAAGTTTTTACTTTGTCATTGACAGGAACGAGTGGAGATAAATTAAGACACATATCTCACATCCCAACTCATTCTTTATGTGTTTATCTTTGAAATAAAGAACTTTTTATTTCTGTTGATGTTTGGAGAATTCTTCTTCATTTGTTCTCTAGAATATCACGTCAATACCTGTTCATCAATACCTTCATCGATTGAGAAGGGATTTAATTTTACTCGGAAAATGTTTGCAAAATATGTACATAATTAAATAAATTAACAATTTCAAGAAAATAAATTAGTGAAGTTAACATGAAAAATTCATTGTATATTTGAATTTTTAAATCCTCAAAAATTTAATTTTTAAACTTAAAAAAGTTTTCGACTTTAAAAGCAAATTTTGTCGACAGAAAAACTCACTTTATGTCTGCTTCCCATTTTTCTTAATCACGAGTTGTCAGAGAGATCAAATAAATTAATTAGTTGCGTTGTCATGACACTGCCAACGTATATATGTATGCAAAATTCAATGGGATTTGTGTTACCAAAATATAAATTCATAATCCGCTCGAAGGGAAAATGTCTGTGAATATTCGACGGTAAAATTACATAATATGTTTCCAACTCACTTACAAATATCAGAGAAAGAACGAAATACTTTCAAAGCCATTATTAAATTACTGGCTTTCGTGGGATGGAATCGAAAACATACCTGAAATGAGAGGAAACAATTGAAATAAATTAATTAGTTGAAATTAATTTTACATTGTGTCAAAAATCTTTTCTCTATTTCGCATGAATTTTTGGAGAATTGTTTTAAAAGAATTATTTTGAGGTAAACACGAAAAAATTAATAACAAACGACATATTTGCCTTTTTTAATTAATTAAAAAAATATACGAATGAGGTTGAAGTCATGGCTGTTTGCACTCAGTCTCTCTCCATCACATAGTTACACAAAGAATGATATGAAAATGGAAAAACAATACATCGTGATACTATGGGTGATGTACGTGGGCGTCATTTGTGTATGGATCAAAAGTGAGTTAGCACTCCAATTTTTATGTATGTTTGTTTGCTGCTGTATTAAAATAAGACTTAACAACCGACCATAAAATCCTCTTTTGTATATTTTTCTTGTGTGAGTATAATGCATGAATTTTATCCATCTGACGTGAGATTAAATTTGGTATTTTTCTCTTTTTGACAAATTTTATTATCTTTTCCATTATGGATGATGATTAAATTGAAAATGCACAAATTTCTCATTTTGCATAAATTTTGTGGTGAACGGTTGGAATTGACATAAAAAGTAATAAATTTGTTAAATTCTTTTGATACAAGAAAAATTGTTAAATAATTTTGAAATATTTTCCACTTTCGATGACCCCAAAAAAATAACCAATAGCAACTCAACCTCGATGGTATTAAAGTTCACTCTTTTTTCCAGAATGAAACGCATTATAATCTCATATATGAGCACATACATTCATCGCAGGAGCACAATAAAATGAATCGTTTTCCGAAATCCATAAACCCATAATCCCATGTCATTAAATCGTCGAGGTTTTTTGATGGAAATATCGGTATGGTGCTGGATGTATGTTTCTGTGTTTTCATTTCACTGAAATGAATATCTGCAAATCAAAATGACATCAGCATCGCCAGGAAATTAAGTTTCTCATTTAAGTTTTATGTTTTATTTCCTCATCTGTGCACTCTGGTTGATTTATGCTCGTACTATGTTGATACGACACAATGTGTGTGTGCCTTTTACAATTTTTGGCAAACACTCTTACTTTTTGGCTGTTAAAACATTTGTGGTTCGTGTGGTTGTCGCCATCATCAAGTCTCTCAGCGTGCATTGACGATAAATCAAAACATTTCATCTGTCGGGATGATGATGATGATGTTCTTGATGTGCGTACATATGATGAAAATATCAAGTGAGTTTTTTGCATAAATTTTATGAAAATAAAAAAAAATCATGGCAAATTTTTTTTCCTATGAAGGACATTCAGTGAAATGAAATCCATTTTTTCACACAAGCATTCAGTTATCATGTTTAAAACATTCACCATACCCGACTTTATTATTTGCTTTCTGCGGTATGCTGTACTGCAATTTAGTGGATTTAAAAAAATTTCTTGCAAATGCAATCGAAAAAAATTTTTACTGCTAGCAATTTTTTTCATCACTTGATTAATTCCTCCATATAATTCCCATGATAATTCCACATATATACGCTCTCGAAATTCATTCGCTAAAGTGCGGCAAGGAGAGACAGTAAATGGCACAAAATTAATCAAGTTGGAAAGCAAATCATGGAACACCAGTCGAGAATGGTGCAGGTGAAATCACGAGAATGCTTCATATCTCTTTCTGCAATCAAATCGCACATTCTCTTATGGAATGTAATTTCTTTTTCAACTCCCCCTCAACTTTTCATTTTCACTTCGAAATTCAAATATTTGCAGAGCATTTTTAGCTCGTAACTAAGAAAAACATTCCTTCATTTATTTTCGTGCTGTTGCTGTTGGCGATTGCATTATAATAGAAGGTCTCTACGTGATGTTGTGCAGTTAAAAAAGGAACGCTTTAAACTTTAGTTCCAAAACTTTGGAATACCTCCCTAGCATATTAGTTTACGATTTACCCAACATCCTTCGTTTTCAATTTTTGTTTGCTCGCTCATAAGAAAAGGAATGTAATAAAATAAATTTATTGCAACCCCATGAAATTGCATAAAATCGAATTCTTCCTAATTCTCTTCAATACACTCCGAGAAGTGCACGTGTTGAGCACAAATAATATGAAATAGTCTATATTGCTTTTCTATTCAAATCCAATCATATTTCAGACTTATGCAATAGTAAATTTGCTACATCGATTCTTCTGCTGTGTTGTGTTGTGAGTGGTGCTCTCTGATTGATCTCAAAATGCTTGTTTATGATGATAAATGCTTTAGACATTTTTACTCCTTCGGATATTGAAAAATTGCCTTTATAAGCTTACTTTCCTCTCTCTCTCTCTAGACGATAAAATTTAAAAATTCAATTTATCTCTCATAAAATTAGGTTACGATCATTATACGAAGCGAATAGCTTGAATTTCCTTAAATCCATACATGCGGCATCTCCCTCTTAAAAAAAGGGATCAAATGACGACAAAACTTTAATGGCATTCCGATAGAAAAAACATTAAGCTCTTGACTGGTTCGTGTAATAAAAAAAGAAGAAGACACACATTACGTATGCTATGAAAACAATTGATTTTTCCCTCCATCACTAATGAATAATTCATTGTAACAATTTATTTTCCCATATTCTTATGATTTTGTTGCAAAAAGAAGAAGACTCTGAATTAATGTAGGGATGCCATTTTTTTGTAGTTTGTATGACTTTTAGTGCGCAACACTTTTATGTACATTTAATGGGGAAAAAATGTCATTTTATCGTTTTTCATTTTGAATATTTTTAAAAACATATTAATAAAACATTTTATATATTTTCCAGATTTTAAATAAATTTCAAATTAAATCTTCAAAAATTTCGAAGAAAAAAAACTTGGAAAACGCGTAGAAAATTCATTCACAAAACGATACAAAGTCAAAGTGCTTGATTTGTTGATGATGAAGAAAAAGAAGAAATAAAAGTGAGCGAAAAAAACTTCAAGAGAGAAAATAAAATAGACGATCTTGAAAAATGAAAATGATCTTTATTTTTAGTCAAGGCCAAAAAATTATTGCGTTTTCTTTTGTGAAATATATTAATTTTTTAAACTAAACTGATTAAAATTTATTTATGTCATCCATAAAAAATTGAAAATTCAAATTTGAACAACTAAATATTAATTTTTTTTTGAACACTGCAAGCAGAAAATTATTTTCTCGCAATTTTAAAACGTGAGCGGAAAAAGAAAATATTTCTTGAAAAAATAATTATTCAGTCTTTGTTCACTAAAGTTGAGACACCTTTTTATGTGAATAAATATTTAAATTCATTAAAAGACATGCCAACAGTGATAGAACTTCCAAATCCACATCAACATCGAAGACAGCAACATGGAATTAAACTCGGATGGTGTAGAGTTTGTACTTGTGAGTAAAAATAATTTTTTTGCGACATTTTTCCCGTAAAAAATTTTTACAGGTCTGCATTTAGAGTTTCTCTTCACGCAATGCGGATTATTGAAAATTTTTGAATTGCTTCTCGGTAAATTTTTCATGTCAACAATTTTGTCTATGGAATATAAAATTTACATTTTTAGGAAGCTGCT
Source organism: Tanytarsus gracilentus (assembly GCA_038502055.1). Lineage (NCBI taxonomy): Eukaryota > Metazoa > Arthropoda > Insecta > Diptera > Chironomidae > Tanytarsus > Tanytarsus gracilentus. Next base: position 4,774,541 of record JAXRKN010000043.1, on the reverse strand, counting down.
GTGAGACACTTTTAATTAGGTGAGAAATGTCATCTTAAAAAAGATTTCTTCTAATATTTTTGATTAGATTTGGAATGCCAAAAATACATGTAGCTCCAGAAATGGGTAAATAGTGTCCTCGTTACATTTGTTTTAAAATAATTTAGCATTTAACTTTTAGGTGAAGCGTTCTATAGTTTTCATTCAACAGTGACGGCATGTCTGACAACAACCTTCATATTACTGATCTCATACATTTTTAGTGCACGAACCTATGGACTGATTAGACAATCTATTTTTGTGAGTAAAACAGGTTAAATTTTTGTGACATCGTAAAATCATCACGTCAAAAATTTATAGGAAGTTTTCTACAACGTGGTTGCATGTTTTCTCTACATTAGTTCAAGGTAATATTAATTTAAATTTTTCAAACCATAACTTCTTAACTATCGATCTCAATTAAACAATTTTTGAAAATTTTATAACTAATTTTTAGTTTAATCACATTTTACAGCTCATACGTGGCGTACTCAATGAATTTGTTTCTTCATCCAAGATTTTCTCCTCTTCCTACAAGCGATCCATCGTACCCGGCTTTAGTTTGCGTTTATGTGAGTATAAAATTGAGAAAAAAATTAAATAATGAACTCGTATTAAAAAGCTATTTTTGTTTCATTTTAGTACTTGGGTTTCATTATTTCCATCGTTTACGGAATGGATGCATTTGTTTCTTACAAAGCTTATAAGGGATACGTCTAATTATTTCTTATTACTTTATTATACATCTTGCAAAAATTATGACGCCCTCTAAAAATAATCTAAACCCTCTCGTACATCTGTATATGAATAAATCAAAAAAAAAAGATTGATCGTTCTTTCAATATCTTTTCAACAGACTCGTCTCGAGTTCCTTAAAAAATTATGCTATAAATTTCCAAGATTTTTTCATATATGTAAAAGTCTGTAGATGAGGTCAAATGAAAAAATCATGCTGAGTTTTACGATTCAGCATTTTTCATCCTGTCAATTTTTTGTGCTCTTCATTGAAGCTTTCAGCCAAAAATTTCTACTAAAAATTGAGTCAGAAAATTCTTGTGAATTGATCATTAAATTTTAATTAATTTCTAAGAATCACTCGAGCGAACCCATTTTCATATTTTGTATCACTTTTGAAGTAAATGTTCGAAAATTGTTTGCTGAATTCCAACCGTAAATTGATACCATGAAAATGGAAATAAAGTTCTCTTTCGACATGGGAAATATTTTATGAAGAAACAAATAAAAAAATCTCAAACTTGATCGAGCATTAAACAATTTTCAATTGACTTTTAAATTGGAATCTAGAGAGGAAGTCATTCGAAAAAGTTTTTCTGTTCTGTTGATTTCTTTAAAAAAAATAAGTGAACTAATAAGTTTGGTCCGTTCAACTGAAAATTTCCTCTTTCGTTAGAAATTTCTCAGCAAAGAATTGTTTTATGAGCACTGAAGCAAAATCCTTTCTATTTTTTCTCTTTGAGCCTCCTTTCAAACTTTTAACATTAAATTTTAAGGCTTTTATAGATTGAGAAATACTTTGAGAATAAAAGTAGAAAGCGGGAGAGTGGAAAAAGGAGTAAAATTCTGCTTAAGTATTCACAACACGAAGGACGTCTTATACTCTGGCAAATGTGCCCTTTTTATCACAAGTCGAATGTGTAGTAAAATTTTATTAAATTTTAATAATAAAATTGCGTGTTCGACAAAGGAAGATTTAAGGCTATGTGCGAAGGAGAGAACTCTAAAAAATTTATCCCAAGGTTCTTTAACAGATGCTATCCACGAAACATATTGATTGTCTTCGTGCGCACATTTGCTTGTGAAAATTAGTTTTTTTGTTTGAAAGTTTGAATTTGTCCGTTAAATTTTCTCAAACTCGCTGAATACATAAAAACTACATCACATTAACTTTTTTTACGATAATCCAGCAAAAAAATCGTCTTTAATTTATGATCGGAGAATCAGAGAAGTAATTGCATTTTTTTGCTCTCAATGAAGCTTTTTGTCATCGTGGACGACGCCTCAACTGTGATTTTCCCATAATGTTCAGCATATTTTCTATATAAATTTGAAAAATGGCATACAATTTCGCTTGTTATTAAAAGAACGCCGCAGCTCGTTAATCATTTTATTTTTCCGGAATAAATGTGTCATGGGTCAGCAACAATAACCCTCTAACAAAAGCTTCGCATTCAAGGAAAAAGGGGAAACGATTAATTTAAAGGGTATGAGAGCAATTAGATTTAGATTTCGGCAGTTTTCATGTCACGTTTCTAAGTGACATCATTTCCGCACACTCAAATTACTTTTCTTTCTTTTTCAGCAAATTGAATCCTCCCGATTAAAATCGTCAACAGGGTCAATGTATCATTCGAACATGTCGAGAGGGAGAGAAAATTGAAGCGAATTTAATTATTGTAAGTGTATTTTTATGACAAATGCTGTATAAACATTTTATCATTCGCAAATATTTACACGGTCTGATGAAAATCGATTAATTTGCCTCATTATCGGGAGAAAAAAAGTTGTCATAAAATTTGAGGCGCTCTTGTGTGGGGTTTTTTCATAAGCTATGTGATGTTGCAAGATTTCTAATGAAATCGATTTAAATTCGACCTAATTGACAAACAACTCCCAGCCGAGCGTTATAATGTTGAAGCAGCAAAAAACTTGTTATTGACAATTTTCTCCTACACTTCATATCGAAACTGGTCGAAAAAGAGCGGAGGATCGGACAAATATCGTTAAATCACTGTAAATGTTGTTTTACTCTCACGAACAACCATAAACGACTTGTCGCATGCGAGATGAGACTGGATGGTATAATAAAACATTGTCATTGACTATAACAACAACATCGATGAATTCACTCGTGAAGAAGAATATATTGATCTTGCATAAATTGCATACTAAAGTGAGTTTTTACATTTTCTTACGCAATTTTATCTGCGCCATTTTGGATCTCAGAAATGGATTTAAAAATCATGTCTAGAAAAATTTAAATTTCAATATATGATTTCTAAACAACAAGCATGAAAAAGACAAAAGATTTTTTTTCAGTCCCTAAGTTATGAAACATTTTTTCCAGCAACAATTGTGTCGTCTTTATTGTCCCAAAGAATTTCTCTTCTATTATGCTTCTAATAACTCACAACTTGGGCCTTCGAGCAGTGATTACATATATGAATTGTGCAGTAAGCCTGTAGGATGCCATTAAAGAAACACAAAAATGGAACGATGATTGTGATAAAGAAAATTGTAGTTAATTATCATCATTTGTTTGCAGCAATATTTTCTGATGACTTGACATTTTCCTCAATCCTCCTACATTCTTCTTCGATATCTTTCTCTCATCATTTTTCTGCTGCGATGAGACCGAAAAGAACAAAAAAAATCTAAGGACTAAATATAGTGAAGGACTATCATTAAAATGATGGCATGTGCTATCTCGTTGCTGGAATCTTGAAATGTTTTTCTTTGTATTGCTAAGGACAACCAGAGTTTCCTTTTTTTTCAATTTAAGGACCATATTTACAAACAAGTTGATGTTTTTGGAGGATGAGGAAAAGTCTTTGATAAATATTTTTATAACCTTAAGTAAAGGCTTTCAATCCTTCTGTTTATTCTTAAGCACGCCCACACGCTACCTTTTAATAAACTTTTTTTTTTGAGGAAACACATTTAACTCAAATATGGTTGCTAAACAGATTGATAAGAGGAGATTAAAGGTATTTTTATGGATATTAAAGATGACACTTTAGCGATAAGGCGGAAAATTGCCTCGAAAATGGCTCTTAAAAAGTTTTACTTTGAGGCATTTAGAAATTGTTTGATAATCACGTGCGTTTGATTAAATTGATGCTAAAATAGAAAAATCCTTAGAGCTTAAAATTTATTATCTTTTAAAAATATTTGATGATTTTTAAAGAACCCTCAGTCTAAAAAATTTCCAACAAACCCAAAATGATTTTCATACATATGAAAACAATTCGAAAAGAGATCAAAAAAGGAAATGAATGACATTTGGGTATCATTTACTAGATGAGACATGTAATAGTAATCACAAATGCGTATGATATCCGAAAAATCCCACAAGCAATTGATAAGCATTTCTGTGTGTCTATCTCTGACATTTAATAAGGATATAGTTTACGGGAAAATTATTACATTGTATGTTATGTGTCTGTTTGATGTTGAGCGTGAGTGTATGAAAATATAATAATGTCTAACATATTTCCAAAGGGGGTAATATCATGGTGGAGTGTGGGTTGTTACATTCTTGAGATGTTCTCGCATGACACAAAGTCGGTTGTGGGTAAAACACTTTGAAGTAATTACAATTAAGTGAAAAGTAACAGGATATTGTACATGAGATTCAATTTACTCGCACTTGAACACGAGCATTTTGCATACCACACGATATTGAGGGCATTGAGATCTAACGAATTGAAATTTTTGTGGTTTTAGATAATCTTAAGATATTTATTGAAGTATTAAATTATTTTCTACAGACCAACACCCTTCGCAACTGATTGTTTCATTAGCTCAACGTCGACATGTTCTCATATGCGAGCGAGTGGAAAAATTGGTTCGGTCTTTATTATATTAAACTCGATAATACAATAAATAGTCCTTCATGAATAAATTATCACTTGCTTATCTATAGTTAGGAACAACAACGTTGTATTCAACAGCTTTTCATGTAAAGAGTCAATTTGATTTCATGGTAGGTTGAGCTCGTATTTAGATTGCCTAATTGATAGCCACATAGTTAAAATAATGAGTATGTAAGGTACTGTACAAATATTGATTTGTAATTCACAGCTGCTACCGTTTTATTTGAAAAGGTGCTGCCAAAGGTGAATCACGTAGAGCGTATAATACACTCTAGTGTGAGTACTTTAAGAGATTTTCATTTTGTGAAAGAGAAAAATTAGATATCCCGCTGGAAATGATTTAAATGCGATTGCACACTAAAAGTGACACTCAAATGAATTCTAATCTTCTATCCAGAAATCCCTCATCCACCACCGAGTATTGAGCAGTGAGATAGAAAGTTGTCATAAAATTTTATACTAAAAGCACCCGAAAAATGAACTTCAGAATTTAGGACACAATATCATATTAAATTCACAGCGGAGATCTCTCCGAAAAAAATGTGTCTCGCTTTATTTCACAATGTTGAAAATTGACAGAATAAAATTTATGCCAAAATGAAATTCCTTTTTAGAGTGAAGCTATTTTGGAGCAATATGAAGAATACGAATAAAAAAATATGTTGGAAATAGAGGCATAAGAAGCGTGTTTATACAAAGGTCGTTAATGCATGTGGAAAATGGAAAATGACTTTTACGACTCTTGATGTGAGTTCTCACTTTTGCTATTTATTAAATTTTCATCGCTGATGCGAGAAGAAAAAGAAGAAGAGGGTAAAAGGGAGAATAACTGAAAGCGACAGAGTGTCGTAAAAGGGGCGAGTATGATATCGTTAGGTTGAAAATCGACGGTGAAAGATATCGCATGTACGCATAATAATGTCAAGGTGTGCGAAAAAAGAAAATTTTATGGGGTGAATTTTAAAGCTATAAGAAAATATTTTGCTACAAATTTTTAACGTTAGAATTTGAATTAATTCGAATTAGAATAAATTTTTAACAGGCAATTCAAATTTTGTATTTCAATAATCTTAAAATAAAGCTTTTAGCGTTTCCGCACAATTTTGTACCGCAAACAATCCTCAGGAGATTTCTTACACCATAAACTCAAATCTTCCGTTGAAATTACCTTTCCGCATCACCGTAAGGACTTGATATATCTTCTCTCATCCTCAACTGCCTTCGCAGCAGAATAAAAAGTTCATTTACTTAAAAGGCAACCGGAAAAATAAGCGAAGATATATTTAAATCTGACAACCACGTTTCAGTGCGGTATCATTCACGATGAGGTCAGATTAAAGTACGATAATTTAGGTTTTATGGAATTAACCTCTAAGAATTATCTCAGTTAATTTCCTCATCTCTGCAAAATTTATACAATCCACCGCGTTAGATAACGAAGAGTAACACAGAGATGATAATTGCCTCTAATTATTTTAAAATGCTTCCTCTCTGTCTTTGCTATCACATAAAAATGAGGCGTACATGCGCTTTGACATTAGTTGAAATATTTTATGATCGCCATTTCATTAAATATCTCTTGATTTCAATTCAATAGCACAAAATGTGAATAAAATTCTCTACAACATTTCCAATGATTTCGATTCGTTTAAATGGCATTCAAATAATTTTATTATAACAACATCATATTTGTAAAAAGGTCATAAAAGTTCCAAAATATACTAAAGTTATTTTTAATGACGTCAAATGCGAATTTTGAATGAGAAAATATAAAATTACGGACATGCGTGGGTGTCAATCCGAAAAAAGTATAAATTATGATATTTTTATTTTTCGCGGAAAAAATTAATTGTTCAGGAAACTTTTTTTTTCGGAAAAGTATCAGAAAATAAATTTTTCATGTCATTAAAATTATTTATGGCTCCGGAATTGAGAAGAAGAGAGGCCAGAAGTGCCTCAGGAAGTGAAATGAAGCTGCTGTTGATATTAACTATGAGTGGCGGAGGATTTTGTGGTGGAATTTTTGTTTTCCCCCACAGCACATGTTGTGTGCAACTTTATAATATTTATTGACAGCATAATCAATTACAATTTATCCTCACCATGCTCAATTTACACCAACAGACAAACAATTTTTTTCCTCAACAACATTTAAAATAATTTTTTTGCACTCTTTAAATGACAGCAAAATAAATAAAAAAGTTCGAGAGGGATCTAAAAATTGTGGCTTGTTGTAAAAAGTTTGTTATTACGTAACAACAAAAAATAATTTATGGCGAGTTAATGTCAGTTGGCACTCGAGCTCTGAAACTCTTGTACTTTATCATTTTCTTCACCTTATTGCACTCGATGCTTTTAAGGAAGTTGGCAGAAACTGATAAGGAAAAATTTATATATATTTTTTCAAACTTTTTCACATCCAGTTTGATATTAATTGGAAGGTTTTTGTGGTCAAACTTTGAGTCTCTTACTTTTATTTATAAAGTGAGAGAAAATATTTTTATCATGCATGCAGAAGTTGTTGCGGTTCTCATTTAATGAACGAACGTGTTTTATTAATTAAAAATTTCTGTAAGATGTCTCTCGAAATGCTTGTGGGAGTTGCTTTAAAATCTTAAATCGCATTTTTATCCTACACAAAAAAAATCCCTCGGCAATTTTGTAAAATATATTTTTTTCGTAATAGCTCGAGGGCTTTGTGAAAATAAAAATTAAGCCTCGTTGAAGAAGAAATGGACGGATGAAGGCAAGAAGATTGATCAAAATTGACATTCTATTGATTGATGCGGCTGTATTGAGATCAACTTTTCCTTTTTGCCTCTTTTAACGCCCCATCTATCGATTTATATGAAGGTACATAAGCATCATCGAGAAATAAAAATATCGACACGAGATAAACGCCTCGAATTATATAAAACTGTGCATATGAGAGACATTTGGGACTTATTTTGCCATCTTTCGACTGATGACGAGTCCGGAATGGAAATGGAAATCATTCATCGAAAGATTTGAAGCGATACGCATATAAATTGAGTTCAAGGCAAAGCTTCGAGTCTTTGTGGGATAAGAAACTGCTGATAATGATGTTGAGTCAAGCATAAAAGTAAAACTTTTCTCTTTTGTGATTTTTTTTTGCTGCCGCTGCTGTGTATTTTATTCCTTAGCAAATTTTAAAAGAGGCAACAATGTGAAACTTAAACACTTGAAAATTTAGAAGTTTTTTCGCTTGCAATTTTGAAGAGAATTATCTTGCGAAGTTTTGAAAGAGGAGGGTGGACGATTTGTGAAATGTGTAACGTGAAAGTTTTCCGCAAAGAGTGAATTGAATTTTGATTTGAGAACAACCCCTCACGATTCTTTTTAAAGGTCACTAAGCATCAAACTTTTAGAGTTTATCTTCGGAATTTTAATATTTTGCAATATATATATTGGTAAAATTGATCAAGAATTTTTATGAAGTCAGTGAAAATTGCTAAACTTTTTTTTCTTAAAATTTGTTTCATTTTTGAGATTTACAAATGATTTTTTTTAGAAAATGTTTAAATATTTTAAGGGTCATTCGAAAATTATGTCATCAACTTTTCAAATGTGACAAAATTTATGAAAGTCATAAAAAGACTCAAATCAATAGCCTCTAACGAAGACATTTACAATTAAGGCGAACTTTAATAAAACTTCGTGTCAATAAAAATTTACACAACAATTTTCTTTTATGGCAATAAATTTCCTCTAAAGACCCGCCCCTATTTACATACTATTCGATTTAATGCCTTTCTGGGTATTCCCAGAAGACTCTCGTGAAGACTGAGCACAGAAATTAGATAATGTTTATGAAGGCATGTTTTTTATACACGCACATACCAAAAGGAGAAAAAAATAAATTGAAGGGAATGCGAGTGTTCGGAGGAAGGAGAGACAGGATGTAATTATTTGCGATAGAAAATCACCTCATTTATAGGCTATTACTATCAACATTAAATGTTTTATGATTTGGAAGTGCTCGGAATGTCGCTTGGCAACTTGCAAATTTTCATTTAATGCTTAATTTATAGATGCGAGTGTATGTGGCATTTGTTATTGCTGAATGTGCACGATTCGTTTCAGTTTTCTATACGGAGCTATTTAGTTTACAATTATGCTATCGCTATTTGTTAATTGATCGTGACAACAGCAGTAGAGAATGAGAATGTAATAATCGTGTCTAATTAAGTTTTCAAATTAATGATCGATACGTTTAATAACACTCAGAAACTCATTAAGTTTTATGGCATTTCGTTTTAGAGCAAATAAGTGGCAGATGAAGGCGCTCATTTTATTTTTTAAAACCTTCATCAAGTAAAATGAGATGAAAAAAAAACGAGAAAATGAGAAAAGTCCTTCGTGAAATCTTCCAAAAAAAAGCGATTTGACCTTTTTATTATGTAATCCTGAAGGCATTAAAACTAACGGTGGTATCTACTCTAAAGACTCTACGGCATGGTTTTTGTGAAAATATCTTTTTTTAGTGGAGGTTAGAAAAAACATCAAGACATAAATTGGAGCTTAGAATTACTACAGAAGGAACTAATCTCATATGAGATTTTAAAAATAAAAAAGCCTCTCATGTACGACAAGATTTTATGTGTTAACAAACAATGGAAATCCATTGAGATGTCGAAAATTATTTCGTTTAAGCTCAACATGCAAAATATAGTTTTTTTTCAATTCACTTCCAGAAACTGTTTTAGAAGCATGTTGCATGAAAAGCTAAAAACATAATAATTTTCTCCGAGATTATAAAGGTGGAAGACTAAACCTTTAGTTTTTTTTATAAACTCCATCTCTATTTTTTCACTACTCATAATATTTTGTGATAAAGAAAGTTGAAAACATGAAACATTTAAATTGTTTTCGTCTCTCTTGCATAGACGAAAATGAAGAATGAATTTCAGTGAAGAAAAACAAACATTTTCTCTCCATTGTTTTTTCGTGTGGTTGAAAAATAAGCTGGTTGGGATAACACGAACATCAGATATGCACATACAGGAATTTAGATAAAGAAGAATGTGTCGGTAAAATAGAAAATTTAGTGAGTGAGTGTGCGATTAAATTTTATCTAGAAAAATTATTTTTTATGTCACAAAAATTAAAATCATTCAAAATAAAAATTTTAATGACTTAAAATTTTCTTTTCTCGAACCCCTACGGGTGACATTCTGTGATGTTATTCACATAACTTTTCGTACAAAAACTCAAAAAAAATTAATATGAGAAAAATTTCTCTCGTTCCAACTGAGGTAATTGAAAAAGTTTAATTTCATCGTTTCGGGAATGAAAAATTCACCTCTCGTCAAGGGATTGATGATAGAATTGCTTAAAAATTTGAGAAAAACTTCGAACCACGATAAGCAAGTTCATGAGAAAAAGTTTTTTCCCGATCGACGCTAATGGGAATTTTCTATTTAATCTTTTCTATCGCTCTGTGGCAACTAATTATATTGTCATTGGCAGTTTCTTAAATTATTTTCAGCCATTACTTACACTTCATTTTGATTGATAGTTGTGCTGATTACGGGCAAGAATTCCCAGTTACAACATCCTCAAAAAAAAATAAGGATTGGGTTCTTGATAATTTGCACTTATTGAAATTAATGACTTCCAGTGAGGGCCTATTATGGCCAGTCCCAAACTCCCACATGTATGTGCACAACATGTTCAAATGCGAAATAGAGAAATCACCAGAAAAATATCCAACATTTACCTGTAACGAGAAGAGAGAGAAAAAAGGTTTAATATGGGACATTAATTTCTGGATTCGTGTTTACTATTCACTACAATCGTAAATCCTCAATCGAGTCCCCAAAAAAATATTTTCACTAATGCGAGGCAAAATAATCCTGGAATTTTTGGTTACATGTCACAAAATGGCGATGAAAAAGTGTTGATTACACACACAATTCCAGCAAAAGATTAACTAACTGATTACACCACCTTAACTGCATACAATCATCATAATCATTTTCAACATAAAGAAAATTGTGAGCAAAAAAAATAAATGAGGAATTTTTTTCGACTCACTTAAAATGAAAAATTACACATCATCTACTGACGATGCAAATGTGTTGGGAAAATTGATTTTTTTTCTCTCCTTCAGTTTTTCATCTCTATGATTACAGCAAAAAAATATATCATATTATGCAGCATGGAATAAAATATATGAGTGCTGCAATCCTAAATTACCACGAAACCATAAAAATATTTGCACACGTAATACACAGCTAGAGGTACACAATCACGTTCATTATTCAGTGTGATAAATTTGTTTTGCTGCTTTTCACTGCCTGATTTTTTTTCGTCGTTTATATATATGGTGAGAAAAATAGTTGGCAAGTACATGAATATGAATTTATATTCCAGAATTATAATTTATTAAAGAAGAAAAATTTTTGGGGATCGGATAAAGACTTTTTTAGTAAAGAAATTCCATTTTTATGACTCGTCCTTTTTTCTTGTCCTTTACAAACACTCTAGATATTTATGTCCATTTCAGCACTTTTTAGTGACCCTTACGCATAAAATGTATGTTCCATAACTTCATGGAATCATAAATTTTTATTGACACATCGAAGGAACATTAAGAAAATTCTCTTGGCTATCAATTCTTATCGTGTGTGTATGTAAATTTTAACTAATTCAAGCATGATTTTTGAATCACGACTTTTTCGCTCTAGAGTGGCGAAAAAATAACAAAAGGAAGAGAGGATAAAAAGATCGATGAATTCAACAGAGAGAAAAAAGGTCGGAGCGTTGAAAATTTACGATATTTTTGGTCTCACAACAAGAGCAAAAAAATTGTTCCGCAACTTGCCGAAGGGTAAAAAATTTTCCTCTACCAAAAAACATCCAACTATGTATACGCATGAAGAAATTTCACTCCTTAATCTTGCGCTTTTTCGAAGCATAGCGAAAGAAAAATGTCTTGGGGTATGCTTAACGCGAACAGTGTCCTTGGTTGAATAAATAATACATAAAAAATTTAAATAAACAAGAAAAGCTAGAAGAATTTTTCATGTGTAAAAATTGGCTGTCGAACACACTCGTTACGCATTTTAAAAATTCTTTATTAATTTATTCAAAATTTTGATTCAAATTGAATAGAATTGAATTGAATTAGAATTAAAAAATTTAAGCCTTTAAATATAAAATTTATAAAATTGCATGATGTGAAAAATCAACTGACCCAAGGCAACTCCCAAAATTAATTTCAATTTTTTATCTGCAACGGAATAAAATCACCGCAATGCTTAAAAAATCTTCACTTCACCACGTAGATCCTCGATTTAAAGCTCTGTAAACCTTTAAATACAAAATTGATCTTCCTTGTTTGTCTTCCGTGCGCTTTCATGTATTTTTTTCTGTGCTCATATTTTAATTACGCTTCGTTGTTTGTTTGAATTTAGGTTATTTAAACATTTTTGCTTCCTCTCTCGTCTCCCCATCGCTCTCGTTTGCTGTCACTTCACCCGCTTTTAATTTTCTTCCACCCACTCGTTTCCTCTTTTGTATTCAGCTATCGCATCATGTTCAACATCATCTCGCTCGTCGGTTCGTGTGAAAAAAGAAGAGAAGGTGATGATGACGATATGGTTAATAGCAGAGATGGAAGTATGTCAGCGAATCCCTCCATACATGCCTTTCTCATTTAACACACATCGATTTTCGCCATCGAATGGGAAAATTTTTTCCTTTTCATCGCATCCTTTAAAGTCGAATGAAAATTTTGATTTACCGCTACCAAATTGTTAAATGATTCACGAAGCAATCGCATAAATCAGGAACGCAATTACCTATGTCAATGTCTATGTACCACAGTGAAGAAAATGCGAAGAGAGAAATTTATTGTTTTAGATTCATTAGAATGTCTATTCATTCGCACACAAAGAGAATGCGAAGTTGAACAAAGATTAAGTCAATGACGATAGTAAAATAATAAATTTTTAAAGAGATTCAAATTTAAAATATTTCCGTTAAAAAATTTAAAAATAATAAAATTACTCACTGGGTACTTCACGATTTGTTAAGAAGAAAAATTTAATGTAAATATTAAGACACCGCATGAAAAAATGCTTCACATCTAATTTGCATAACTCCCCTTTCACACACCGCCATCACTTTTATTCAACACAAATATTTATAATCGCATTATGAAAAATTAATAAAAACATTTCACAAATGCTACACATGTTTCAATGTAAATTTTCCATCAACGCTTTATTTTCTTACTTAAAGGAAGTGATGGTATGAGCAAGAAAGTAATAAGTGAAGCGTAAGGAGGAATTTTTACAATTATACTAAAAGCGAAAACAAGCAAAAATGCGAATTCTTATACATAATTAAAGAGACGCGCTCGCGATGTTGAATGGAAGACGATTTAGGCCGTAATGCTCACACATTACGCGAAGATTTAATCCCTCGCATTTATCGCGTACATCATCATGTTCCTCGCTTCATTTCCATCTCAGTTTGTTCATGTCAAAAGAAAAATTGTCGTCACAAGGTTTCACACGCTTTCACTTTCATGTGAAATTCCAAACTTTATTCAATCTCTCTCGCGTTCAAAACCATAACGATGTAAAAACAAGATTAAAGGAAAATTGCTCAACACATCTTGAGTTTAGTAAAAACCTATTACAGCGACATTAAATTAGCTCGTAAATTAATTAGTTGTGAGAGGGCAAAAAAATGGCAATTTCAATTTAAAACAAAAAAAATCCTTTCCATTCCACTTGTCCCACTCTTTTCATCAACGATTATGAGGTGTAGTAACGACTCTTGTTTTCCTTCAATGCACTCGATGCGATGTGTCGTTAAGCATGAAACTCGAATGACTTTTTAATTAAAAGATAATCTTAAAAGTGCTTCTGATTATTCAAGCAAGATAAAGGCGTATTGAGAATTGTGGTTATGCGCTTCCTTTCACCATCATCATCATCACCACGGTTCGCATCAAAGCGAGTGCGAACAAGAAAAAAAAAACTGGAGCGAGAATAAAAATCGATAAAGTTGTGGAAAAATACTACTTTGGATTTTATTAATATCTTCCCACTCTTTCCATTCACTTTTATTCCTTCTTAAGCACATGCCGTTGGGCATTCGATGGATAGTAGTTGCTGACGATGAAGATCAAATGAGAAAAATATTGAGAGAAAGCAAAATTGAAGACAAAGAAGCGAAAAAATAAGACCAGATGATTAATAAAGTTTATCCTTTTTTTCATTACTTTTTTGCCTATACATGTCGAGTCACGTTCGATAGAAATCTATTGGCCAGAAGAGCACACAAATTTTCCTTTCATTTAATTTATTGCTTTATTCACGCATTGAATGTATTGCTAATTGAAGAGAAATTCATAAGAGACTTCATTTAATCCTTCAGATGAGCTCATCATAGAGACTTCAATAGATGTTAAAAAGTGAATTGTTACTTTGTAAACTCTTGAAAGCTCAATCAAGTGCTTTTATTCTATCAAAGGATGAAATAACTTACTCTAACAATGTTGAACGAAAAATTTTCTTCTTTTAGAATGTGAAAAATTATAAAATTCTTTCAGAGCGTTTTTAAAATTCTAAGAAATATTTTTTCAGTCCTGTTTAACTTTCTATTGAATTTTATAAGATCGAAAGAAGAAAATAACAGCAGGTTTTTCTCTATCATTGAGTACTTCAATAAAGCTTTCGAAAATTCAATCAACTTTTGTGCTCGATAACAATGTTGACCTACATTTATCGTTCTTCCAGCTATTTCCGCCCGTTGCCTTCATCAAAGCTTCTATTTACTTTAAATCAACAAAATATTGATCTCTCACGTAAATTGGATATTTTTCCAACATGAACACAATCAAGCTCATCATCGGCTATAAATTGGGCCTACTTATTTCACTTGTTGGCAGTTGACCGAGACCTTCCCCCATGGTTCTTCTTTTTATTCCTTCAATATTTCTTTTGTCACATCTCTCTATTTCGGGCTTCAATTTATGGCACAATTCTTTTAGAGAATAGGACAAAAGTTTTCTTATTTTCTCACATATCGAGACGATGATGATGGTGGTGGAAATAAATTTGGCACAGTAGTGCGGGTTGAATGTGTCGTAAGAGAAAAAAGTTTATTTTCTCTCTATAACAAAAGCAAGGACAATAAATCAATTGATGAAAGTGCAGAATGTGACAAAGAAAGAAATATGAAATTGCATAATTTGATGATCAAGTATTAAAAAGATCTCAATAAGTGATAAGTAGACATAATGCTCTTATGAGGAGAAATAAATTTATTGATTTTCTATGAGACGACGTGACGTTAAGAAAGAATTATTTATAAGTCATTAGAAATTTTGTATTGGGAAAAAATTAGAAGCTTAAAATTGAGATTTTTTAAATTTAGTAAAAATGTTCACAAAAAAAATCCTCTATACAGCCATTTGATCTGTGAAATGGAGCCAGGTGAACATCAATCTTTCCCTCGTCGTAAAAGAAACAGACATTTTGAAGGCATTTCACTTTTGAAAAGCCCTGTCAGTCATGAAATTTCAATTGCTTTCACCTTCCTGTTAATCGATACTCGATGAGAATATGGAAAGTGAACACAAACGAAACCTCCATTAAATTTCTAAAGAATCACTTGTTGTCCTTGATTACCTTCGGTCGGGAAAATGTTACATTTTAAAATGATTAATGAACACGTTCTAAAGCTTTTTCACGATAAAAATTAAATTTGCTTGAAAAATCGTCGAAAATTAAACTTTAGTTAAATTTTAAATTTCCACTAAATATTTTCATAAAAGGTTAAAAATTCATCGCTTCCTTACACTTTTTTAGGACATCCCAAACAACTCAAATTTGCACACCTAATTAATTCCTTTAAATCATCAGTTTTGACCTTCTGAGAATTTTTTCCACTTTCATATTTTTAAACACTTCCTTCCTTGAAGACAGCCTTATTTATTTCTATCTTGGAGACGTTTTAATGAATGCGTGTAAAAATATATTTTAAATGGTCTAACAAAAGATCCATTTCAAGCCTAACAAAACCTCTTCTTTTTTTGCGTGTCAATATTTCCCTGCTACAAACAAGAAAAAAGTTACAAGTATCCTATGGCAACATTAAAGAGTCAAGAGTATTTCTTTTTTATAATTTAAAACTTTTCAACCTATGAGATGCTCATATATGCAGGATATAATTATGGCGAAGGTTTGTTTAATAGCGGAAAACTTTTTGGTCGTTATCCTCAAAGTAATTTTTATCAGTAAATAATTAAATCTTCATATATGCATGATCCTTTTTCCGAAAAAGGGATTGAATTGGAATTGTTGTACAACAGCTTTTGTTTATCTTTTCCTCTCTAAATATTTAAAGTTAAATATCACGAGTATAATGAAATTTTATGCTTTCGTGAGTCTTACAACGATTGCTCATAAGCAAATTTGTATATCATGTCATCCCTTATTATTAGCTCTTATATAAGAATATGCCATATTCAGCATAATCGTGAAACGACACAAATATGAGAGAAGAAGTCTAAAATCTTTTAGTGTACACGTTTTTCGAGCAAAGAATCTCTCAAAAAATTCACACTCAATATGCTCTAACATCTGTCATAAGCCGTCATGAATGAAATTTCACTTTCATGGGTGAGAAAAATTTCACACGTGAGCTCGAAAAAATTTGAAATATCATGAAAAAATAATTCAAAACTCGACATTTTCTGAAGTTTGGTTAAAATTTGTTAAAATTACAATTGTCGAAATTTTTTTCAATTTTTCCATCTTCAAGCTTGCAAAAAAATGCTGAAAATGTTGAAAACAAATTTTTATCTTTCACTTATTTTACACAAATTTTTACACGAGAACTACCTCAATCAACAAGAAGTAGAAAACTTAGATAATCTGCATTAAAACAGTCCACAAAAATGTTTTCAGAAGAAATTTTACTTTCAAACTTTCTCTATGTCTCTCTTTGCCACCAACGAACCGTATGAAATGCGTGTGGATGAAGGCATGCTTGCATATGGTTTTTATTGACACAATAAATTAGAATATATTTGTTCTTCCAAGCAACTTTCTCCCCATTTTCTTTTGTGTGTTATAGTAAACGAAACGAGATGTAATTTCTTCTAATTTATACAGATGCAGCCTTACATGGTTATGTGTTTTTTTTCGTAAGATAAGAGATAAAAAGATGCTTCAATCCTCACACAAATACACTCCCGCTTATGAACATAAAACGAGTGATTTTGAATTGAAATAGCAACAGTCGCTTAAAGCCTGTCTTTATCCTTCATCAGAAAATATTCTTGTTTTCGTTGCCGTTCGCAAACGACGTGGAACATAGATTTGCTATACCAGGAAAGAAATGCCGAGAGCTCATAAGTACGGAAAATCTTGTAAAGAAAATCCTTTTTGCAACTTTTTCACTCACGCTCGCGTGAATGTAAAAAATAAATGAGTGTGTGTGTTCGTCGCATTTAGAGGCACTTAAGTCGCAGAATAAGTTTGCAAGTGAAAAAGTTTTATGATCATATAAAATCTCTTCAATAATTTTCTTTCGCGTGAATTCAAATTTCGCTCAGGATTAATAATTTTGAAATTGAATTTTTATGAACATCTTGCCGCGCCTTCACAGCAGATGTATTAATTCGCCGTCGTTATTTGACGTCGGCAATAAATAGAAAACAACGTCAATTAAAATGAAGAATTAAAAGCAATTTGTAATTAGAAATTTTCCCATTACAGAAAAGGAGCTTAAGATGCTATCGGGTTGGCAACTTGAAAGTAAAAATCAAGCGGATTGGAAAGAAAACCCCTTTAAATTGTACTCTTAACTCTTATTAAGTATTCGCTAGAAGAAAAAAATTGGAAAGTACTTTCTGTCGTCCTCTATCAATCCCTCACTCAATTCAATTCATTTCATTATGGTTAACGACATAAAAATTATCTGATTACTTTTCAATCCCCGCTATTTACTTCTTTGCGTTCTATCAAATGGAAAAAAATGAATTTAGAAACTCAAAATGTTGTTGGAATTTAATTTTGTAATAACTTTAATCCTGGTAAATTGGAATAAATATTTTTTTTGACTGTAAAACTTTTTCCTTCATCAGCTATTTTTTATGATTTGCCACCATCAGATTACTATCAACCGCCGTCATCGCTCGAGATTTTTCTCGTTTAATTTTTCTGCGAAATTGAAACTTTAGCAAGTGCGACAGTTTCAGTAGATTTCGTTCAAAATTATCCGAGATTAAATTTTTCATTAAACAAAGAAATTAAACTTAATTAGGACGAGGCGGCAAAATTTCTTGAACTTTTTAATGCTCGAATTAATAACAAATTGAATTTATTTAATTTTTTTCCTTCGCAATTAGCAAAAGTTGAGTGAGAAAGAAAAATGGATGGAATTATTTGATGAATTTCCTTTTCTAGGGAGATTTATGGTACAATGGATGATGAATGGATTTGAATATAGTTACACACTTGATGAGAGGATGAGAAAATTCATCAAGGGGTGGAAACTTTGAAAATGATTTAATTAAAAATTGTATTAAAAATTTTTTCCTCCATTTTTAAAAAAATAATTAAATTTTTTAATGTAATCAAATTTGCATCCCTTGACATAAAAAAACTCGAATCATTTCGAGCTCTTTTCTTCCGTTTATTCTATAAAAACCGCATTATTCGAATTTTCTTCTTTATTGACCTAGAAAAAGTAATCTAAAATCAATCTCAGCATAAAGCATTGAATATTATGCAACCAAAAATCTTTGATTGAAATCTTCCATTGTTCCCCTTTTTTTCTCTCTCTCTCGCTCAAGCTGTTTGGTTTTAAAATGCAAAATAATGGTATTGACTTCAGCAATGCTTTTGGCAAAATCTACTCCCCTGAATCATCATTCTCCATATCTGAACGCAATAAATTTCAATTTAAGGGCCAAACTCCCCTTTTTTTATGTATGCAAAATAACTTTTATCCGCTCTTGACTGTGGCATTGCATTAGATTTTCAAGAATGGGATTTTTAGGCTCATCTCTTTCGAAAATCGTGATCGAAATACAATAAATCTATCGTGAAATCTCTATTATCGTCTTTTAGAGCCTCTCTAGTATAATTTTCCGCGAACGTCAAAATAAATTTTATTTTTTGCGTTCATTCGAAGAAGCAGCCACCGGATTGACGCAACCGTCGTTGCCGGAAGGATCAAAAAATAAGCTCGGTAATTTTTGAAGTTTTCATGGACATTTTTCATTCTACGTTGAATATTTATAATTCATTCCAAAAACTAAGGGAACAACGAAAATTGGATAGCGAGATAAAAAGGACAAACATCTCTCTTCAACCTCTCCCTGCGACATTTCAACGGAGGGCACATAAATTTTTCATTTGTTTTATTATTTTTACGTGGGTGGAAATTTAAAAGCTAATAAAATGCCTCGAAGCTATTAAATTTAGTAGCGAAAATATCATCTAGGGGATGATCCAGGAGCAGAATTTTGTTTGTTGTTGTTGTTTAAAAAATAACAACAGGAAACGGCGTCAAATTTCAAGAGTTTTATTTTTTGTGCCACATCAATTTTAAATTTGTATTTTTTAAAAAGAAAATTTCAACTATAAATTTGAAAAAAGTTAAACGACCGAGGTTTTTTCTCCTGAGTTCAATGGCAATAAAACCTCATAAAAATACCTTAAGTATCTCATTACTTTTCTCTCACATATAAATTGCTTATTTTCAAACTCAGCATCGCATGAATTTTTTAAGGAAACTTTCAACTATAAAGTTGATATGAGCGTTGACATTTTGGGTAAATATTTTTTGCTCCACAAAAATAACAATAAAATCGTGTGCGAACTCTCGAGTGCGATAATGCACAGAAGATGCTTTAAATTTCACTTCTTTAAGGATGAAAAATATTCCCAACGCGGATTTCACATCAGCAATAATTTTTCTCTCCTGCTAACTCACTGACAGAGATGGTTCATATTTTTTTAACAGGCTCCCTCGTTTATCCTTGCATATAAATAGGTACTGAGATGCTGTCCGTACATTTTATAATTGATTGATGGCTCATAACTCATTTTATGTCTTGGAATATTTCATCAAGATATCGCTTCTGTTTTTGAGAGCGTACAAGAAATACTTGTTTATGATCCTTAATAAAATAAAAATAATTTTGAATAATTCAGAGAGGGATGCGTTTGTGGATGATGTTGAACTTTATGAAAGAATAATATTTCATCTTTTACTACTTGAATTGACATAATTTATTTAAATCCTCTTTATCTGTTAGAGAGTCGAGAGGCCAAGCTACATGATGTTCAATTAAAATTTACATTCCCATCTAGAATTTCCTTTCATTTTCGAGAATTAAGATAATAAAATGTGAATTAATGGACTTCTTTCTGAGAAATTGAAGAGATAAAAGCTAAAGGTTGTTAGCGAGAACATATTTCGTTTCCGACTTCACTCTAGGTTCTTACTTAATCTCACTAATAGCTCCAACAGCTGCGCGTTTGAAGTCGTCTTTCACTCGCAGCAAACACATTAAAATTCTTTCATCTACTTACTTAAGAAAATTGCAACCCTTTTTCATTCTGACTCATTTCCCATTCTCTCATCCCTTTTTCTGTTCGATTAAATTTTCATTGAACGTACCTGCAATGAAAGTAAGAGAAAAAAATATTTTTGTTAATCATTCAAATATTTTCGGAGCTAAAAAAATGTTTGATTCAATTCATTCACGTATTTTGTATTTTTTTTCTATTGATTCGTGCTCTTGCTGCAGTCATTTTTCTCGAATACCCTCAATTAGATTTAACGAGCAAATTCTCTTGACTTATTGAAATATTTTTTTTCGTTCAAATCTGCAATATTGAAATAAATTTCAGCAACATAGAATTAATGAAAAGAAAATGTTTTCGCTCTTGACATTCCGTGCACTAAAAATTTCTTCGAGATTTTGCTATTACTCGCGCAGATGCTACATTTTGCTTCATATTATTTCAAAACAATCAAAATTGTTCATTTTCATCTCAATTCAAAATATTTGTATAAATTTCAACAACAATTGAGCTCAGAGTGTAATTAACAAAATCATCAGAGACGCTTAAAATATTAGAGAATTAAATGCCTTGGAGTAAAATTAATGTGTATGTGGAAATAAATTTTTGTCGTGCGCTCGATTATGAAAGCTTTTGTTTTTGCTGAAGATAATTGATTTTCACCAATCCAATAATTTGTGTAAGCATGTGTGTGCTAGTGAAAATTATAATTTATGATGATTATGACACAAATCCATTCGGTAATTATCGGGATAGAGATTTTTGTGACACCTGCGTGTGGTTAACATGTACACAGTTCTCTCGACAATTTTCATCATCATCGTCAACCACTGCAATAACTCACAAAAATATATTATTTAATTAATTTCAATTTCGATGTTTGAAGAGAGCTTCCATGATTGCGGTTTGAGCTCAGAAAATTATGGGTTATTAATTAAAATTGCCGCAATTTAGAAAAGATTCCGAATTTATGCTTAAAATAGTCTCAAATCGCCTCCCAACCCCCCAAAGTTCTGAATTATTTTAAATTCATCTGCAACTGCAATATCAGCAAACATAATTTGATTTCTAACAAATGGAATTTCTGGCACAATATCGTGGTGGTGATACCCTGGGACCATAAAATAAAATTGATGCTAAGAGCAGAAGTTCAATTTATCAAAAAAGACACCGTATACGCATGCCAAGCAATATCTCCTAGCAAAGCAACTTGAAAATGGCTGAAAACTTTCTCAAGATACTCAATTTCTTCTTCTTCTTATCCACATGCTTCCCGATATTCTTAGAATAAAAATGCGAAGGTTGGTAATAGAGTCGGAAAAAGAAAAGAAAAATTGCTCGCATGAAGGTAACACAGTCGAAAGATTATTCTTCATTTTTCTCTAGCTGTGTTTATGCTCATTTTTGCTGATTTATAATAGAGAAAGATATTATTGATAACACACCATCAGTCTGGCATGTATAAAAATATGAAAAAATATTAGGTTCGAATCCTTAAATTACTTTAGTATTACCTTGATGGAATCTTTCACTTTTTTTGATTCGTTGAGCAAATTCTTAAAAAAATTATTTCCACTAAATTTATCATCACAAAAGTGAATGAAACACATCCAAAATCGAACACATATGGGCCGAGAAATTGAGCGAGAGAACGCTAGTTGTGGCACTTTAATTTGGTTATTGTGTGCTCGCACTAGAAATGTAAATATTGAGCTCTCGCCAATCGTCCTCGTTGTCGTTCTGCTTTCGACTTCACTTCTCGCATACTCGATGATGCTAACGAGGACATTTTTCTGCCTTTATTTTCCCATTTTTACGCTTCATTGACTTGAATCAAAGTCCGTGCGTGGGTTTGAGTTAGTATAGTCATTCTCGAAATGGAAAAGGCATAAAATAAAAGGTCACTTGCTCGAAAACATGACGACAAAATTTGCTTTTATTTTCTGTACGAGAAGGCAATAGACTTTGATATCAAAAGAAAGAAGTGCTTTTGAAATTTCACTGGCATGGAAATAATCTCTAGTTCATTTTTCCTTGTAATTTTAATTAACATCATCAATTGACTGACGACATTCGATATCAGACATTGCATTCGAAATACAAAATGGAATTAAGAGAATATCAAAATGAAAACGTTCGTATGATTGGATATCAAATGAAATCGATAAGCACGTTGTATGGGAGGATGTCAAAAGTGTTGAGGAAAAGAGAGAAGAAAAATAATGCAAGTTAAATTAGAAAGATTGTCGATATTGATTTCCCATCGGAATAAATTTAAGCCCGTCAATTTCTCTTTTTTGTGTGTCTCTTGACCCTGTTCCGCTTCTGAGACACTCCACAAATGTGGTTATGCTTGCCCAAAAAAAAACCAGAAAGGATAAAAACTGGAAGGGATTTAAAGATAAGAAAAATGACAACTATTCCAATTGGCTTAATTCATGAGAGACATTCTGGTGACACAATATCTTTTTTCCATTTGAACTTCAAGATCCTCAATCTTATTGAATCCCCTTTGCTTATTTATTTTCCTGTGTTTTTGGAACCATTTGGTGTGTAGAGAAAAAGAAAAGATTTATAGGGTTTAACTCTAATGGTTTGAACTGCCATGGATTAGAAAAAAAGTTTAAAAAATAATTTTCAAAAAATAACGTAAATCATCTCAAAGTCAATTTAAAGTCACTTGAAGAAATAAATTTTTTACATCAATGCGTCGCTTTAAATTGCCATCATTAGAATTGATCGAAAATTGGTTTGAACAATTGTTTCAAATAAAAAGCAGAGCTTTTGAGAAGTGTGTTTGAAATTTGATATTGAATAGTACTGACATGTGCTTGCTTTAAGTCTTTTATCACGTAGAGTTTGTGAAATTCACATACACATGCTTATCCTCCGCCTTTAGCTTCTCATCATGTCGCATTTATATTTTGTCACTTGTAAAAGTTTCCCTCGAACGTCATGTATGGCTTTTTACACTCGCCACACGATTTCATTGAGAGTGACAATGGTGATACTTGAAGTTTGTAGATGATGGCATTTGCAGCTGGATATTTTATGCGATGTGAGTTTATTTTGCTCACACTAATAATACAACATGACATGCAATTTGAAAGCCACCGCACCACACTGAATGCTATTTCAGCTGTAATGGAAGTGAATTGAGCGCAAAGAAAAGCAGTTTTGGTGAAAGATCATTAATTTAGTGGAGAGAAAAGCAGCTGCAGTGACTTCTGACTCTGCAAAGCAGCAAAGCACAGCGTCCTGTCACGAACCGACGATTTATAAATAATGATTTTCTCATCCCGAGGAAATTAATTGAATTAGTCCTTCTTATGCTGCTTGTTTGCTTATTGTCATGACACGATATCAATAATTTAGAAAAATGTCACTTGGAACCATTCCAGCATTTTTTCCATATTTTCCTCAAAAAAAAGTTCCTTCAATAAATATTTTTTTTGAGCTGTCATTTCGCTCATCATCTAAGACAGCAAGATGGATCGAGATTTATTTCATCATAATATCATCATTGGTAGTCATGAGACATGAATTATATTTTTTTATCTTAAGAATCAAAGTAAAAAAATTTAACGAATTTAATAAATTCATAAAAATCTTTTTTTCACCATCAATCTTTCATTCCGGACGACTTTGCACATAACGTCATGTGAATGAGTTTGAAAAAATATAAATGTTTTTTACTCTCATCATCGTCGTTACTCTTTCGCCAGCATCATGCACACACTCGCTGTATGAATACAGAAAATTTGATTTTGTTTTATGTCATTCATCATCATTTTTCTCTCACTGCTATATATATAAAATAAAAAAACAAGACGTTCAAGAAAAGCAAGCCGCAATCGTGATCGAAGCTTTTCTCGTTTCAATATCTAGAGAATCTCTTTTTTCGCAAATAATTTTTCTTCTTTAACACAAGAAAAAAATTATGCAGGCATCTCGAATCGTTTGTTTATGCTTAAAGTACACATGAGAGTGATGAGAGAAAAAAAGAGAGAAATGCGACAAAAAGAATTGATATGTGTCATATGTAGGGGGAGTGGAAGTGCTGGCACTGAAGCGAGCTGCTTGGTGTACGAAAGGAATGAATAAATATTTTCATCATGCGGATTTGTTATTTGGAAACTATGAACGTGCTCGCTTAGAACCGAATTAAAGTGGTTTTGATGGATTTCAAATTCATTTTCCTGCTCTTGAGCTTAACTTGCAATATGGCAGTGCTCTCAGCGCAATGATATTTGAAAATACAAATTTTTCATGCACGTGTTACATTTCTGCATAATTTCTTTCTCGTAAAATAAAAATTGAAGCAATGTTTTGATTAATAGCTCGAAATTTGTGCGGGTCCATTTTTCATGCTCTAGTGAAATTTGATTAAAAACTCATCAAGATTCAAGATGATGGATTTCTTTTTAAGTTCGGCTTGTGGGTGGTTTGATAACTTTTAACTTCTACAATTTCAAACATAATAAAAAATTATAAATTTTCACTTTATCCTGTCATGAAGGATTTAATGATTTTTTTGCACGCCCGTGGTCAAAGAAACTTTCACTAAACGAAAACGCTTTAAGTGAAAATCTCTCTTCAGTAATTTATGACAACGCATTGTGCCATTAAGTGGAGAAAAAAGCAATTGTGTGTGGCAAGTGAAATGCTATAGAATTTAATTTATTATCATCGCAAGCGAACAACACAAAGCAACGAGTACATTAATAATCATCGCAAAGGTGTTAAAAATGTCAAAAAGTATGAGTCAACCCATGCGATGATATTTAATTTAGCACACATAACCGTCATACAGTCCATTCATGATGCTTATGTAATTCTGAATTATTGTATGACTCGAGCAACAATGGACATTATACAATCGGCAGATGCTATGAAAGAACCAAACTGTTGATAATTGCCTCCAATCTCTCCCCTCTTTCTAAATTAAATTTATCAACTCTCCAGTTCCCAGATGCTCGCCATAAAAATATATTAGAGTGACCCCGAGTCACTGACATATTTTTTCTCTTTTTCTTTGCGCGCGCTCCGATGATAATTGAATTATTTGCATTATTTTTTTATTCTTTCCTTCCATGTGAATTTTTTCAGGCGACGAGAAGAGAATAAAAACAAATTTAATATGGAAATTCAATCATGACAAACGACGCCACTTTTTCCATTGTTTTTTAAGCTCAAATCGAATAATATTGTTATAGTTTTTCCTCTAATATTTCAACATTAAAGAATTTAAATTGAATTTCTAAATCAAAAGAAAAATTGTGATTTTTTTGTTTAAATTAATGAAGTGCGCATCTCTTTGAGGTATTTTTGGCTTTGAAGTAATGGCATTGAATTTTTAATTTCACAAATTAAAAGAGATATTTTGTTAGAAAAATATGCAAAAAAGAAGAAAAGGGATAGATCACAAAATTTCATCTTATAAAATTAAACTTTTACAAATTTTATAAATTACCCCATTATGGTTATGAGAGCATCACCCTCATTCAGTCGATATCCAAAGCATGACAAGTTTAAGAGATAATACACATGAGTAAAGTTAGGGACTCAGCAGAATGTCTTAGAATCATTATTTAAATTTTATGAAGCAGAAAATTTTTGACCGATTTACGAGAGTCACTCTGTCATTCATTATCGTTCTTAAGAAGCTTTAAATCTTTTTCCATTAAGCGTTTCATACGTCAGCTTTATCCACAATATTAATCCTATCTCACAAAAAAGGGATCTCATCATGATTATTAATTATTGTTACTCAAATAGAAAATAATTTTACAGTGTTGAAGTTGTCTTTTGAGGAATTCTTTATGTCACGTTTAAGGAATATTTCATTTATCAACTGGGGTACATTCTCAATCGTAGAAATTTTACAAGTTATGAAGCCTAAAGCCTGAATCGTTCACTTATGTTAATGACTCAAAAAGACTTTTGATGAGAGAACGCTTTGTCGTAACGAATGAAAATGAGAAAATGTGCGACAATATTTCACGTCCTTGGCAGAGCAAAAGTGGTTGAGGAAAAAATTATTCCGAGGGTGTGGAGATGAAAGGTATGAGACGAATGCGGATGACAAAAAAAGAAGAATATTGAACAATTTTCCTTTTCCACTTGCGTTAAGAAAGCAATCAGCTAAAGGCATTCATTCATTAAATTAATGATTTTTTCATCTACAACTCGAACGAGCTCATTCAAAAGTGTCATTTTGCAAAGTTATTTTCTGGAACGCGGATGATTTAAAAAATTAATTTTTAGCACGGATTTTTCGATAGAAATTATTTAATTTAAAGAAACTCAAAATGATTCGAAAATTCTCAAAATTTATTGAAATAAATTTTATTACAAAATCACTTTATATTAACATCCCACAAAAATCAGGACTGCGCAATTAAATTTACTTTGAAGCTCACTACTTGAAATTGATTTCAGTCAAACACTTTTAATTGGAGAGTGACAGACAAACGTTTAATTGCTCACACTCAAATGGTGAAAATTTTTGGCGTTTGAACTTTGATTTCAACTCATCAAACGTTGAATGCAGTCATCCGTTCTCAAAATGCACAATCGATGTTTGAAGTGGGAAATTAAATTTCGAAGCAACAAAAAAATTTTCAATTGTGCTCGTGTCACCAAAAAATTTAACACAAGTGCTGACAAATTTAGAGAGAAAAAAAACAGAAAAGTGACAAACTTTCTTTTAAAAGACGGTAAAATTTAACTTTTCTAACAGCATCGTTTGGCGAAAGTAAAATGAGAATGTTAAAAAGTTTTTCACTCCGCAGTTTGAGGGGAAAAATTGTTTTATGAAATAAAAGTTCTTCCTTCATATTTGTATTAAGAGGTAACTTTTATAAATTTAAGTAGTTTCAAACTGAAATTTTACCTCGAGCATTCGAGTGGAAATTGAATAAATTTGCAACAACTTTGGCTGCTTGAAGTGAATTTGAAAAATGCACTCGATATTTTTTTAATTTTACTAAGTGCACAGTCATGCCAACATTGTATGAAATCCACTGATTTTTCTGAATGAGTAAAAAATTTTATATTGCATAATTCCTCTCTCAAAATAAAAATTGATAACCTCTTCGATGCTGAATTGATTTGATAATTCATAAATTTAGTCTATTTCGAGCTCCGAAGCGTAAAAGTTAATTCTAAAAAATGGAAGAGAATAAATCGCGAGTGTTATTGGCTTATTCAGGCGGACTCGATACGAGTTGCATTCTCAAATGGCTTTTGGAGAAAAATTATGAGGTCATTTGTTTTATGGCTGACGTAGGTCAAGAGGAAGACTTTCAGGCGGCCAAGGATAAAGTAAATTGAAAATAATTTTTTAACAAGGATTTAGGTGATAAAAAAATATTTTTAAAGGCCACAAAAATTGGCGCGAGTGACGTTATCGTTAAGGACATAAAAGCTCACTTTGTTGAGCATTTTGTGTGGCCAGCCATTAAAATGGGAATCATTTACGAGAAAAGATATCTGCTTGGAACTTCACTTGCAAGACCTTGCATCTCGTTGGCACTCATTGGTAAAAACTTTTTTAAAAAAAATTAAATGTCGTCGTTAATTTCCAATCATAATTTAGAGACAGCAAAAGAGCACAACTGCACCTTTATCTCGCACGGTGCAACAGGCAAAGGCAACGATCAAATTCGCTTCGAGTTATCGAGCTATGCACTGAACCCTGACATAAAAGTATGACCTGATAGCGCACGCTTAGAATTCGTCATGATATTTACATTTTTTAAAGGTTATCGCTCCGTGGCGACTCCCAGAATTTTGTGAAAGATTTCAAGGTCGAAACGACTTGCTTGACTATGCGAAAGCGAAAAATATTCCCGTGCAAGCAACATCGAAAGCTCCATGGAGTATGGACGCAAATATCATCCATATCAGCTATGAATCGGGCATTCTCGAGGATCCATCGCAACCAGCACCGAATGACGTCTATGTGATGACAAAAAACCCAGCAAATGCACCAAACATGCCTGTGAAACTTGATATTGTTTTCAACAATGGTTCTCCAGTTCGCTGCACAAACGCATCAACTGGAAGTTCATACGAACAACCATTGCACATTTTACAATATCTAAATCAAATAGGAGGTGAGCATGGAATTGGAAGAATTGATATTGTTGAGAATCGATTTGTTGGTTTGAAGTCACGTGGCGTTTATGAAACACCCGGTTGTAAAATTTTATATGAAGCTCATCTAGACCTGGAAGTTTATTGCCTCGATAGAGAAATTTTGCGCATCAAAAGTTTCCTCGCTGATAAAATGGCTGAATTCGTCTATAATGGCTTTTGGTTCTCCCCCGAAGCCGAATATGTCAAAAAATGTTTGGACGAATCACAGAAATTCGTCAACGGACGTGTTACGGTCGAATTGTTCAAAGGAAATGTCATGGTGATCGCTCGAGAGTCGTTAAGTTCACTCTACAATCAAGAGCTTGTATCGATGAATGTTCATGGACAGCTGAACTACACGGCCGCAACCGGATTCATTGAAATCAATTCAATTCGATTGAAGGAACATCATCGGGCACATGGCAACACTGCCAACCATGTTCGCGGCATAAGTCGAACTTTTTCGCGCGTTAAATTGAATTAAAAATATTTTTGAATTAAAAATTACTTGAATAAATGAAGAAAATAGAATAATAGCAGTACTTTCATGAGAAAATGTGAAGTTTGCCATGCTCAAGATGAAACATTGCAAAAGCATTTTAAGTTTCAGTAGAAACAACTATTCGAATTTTATGCTCGAAGAAAGCTATAACAAACTTTTTTCTCTCCCATGCGCCTCCGCATGTGTAAAGCTGATGCCAACTAAAGCATGTGATGGTTTTCGGGAAATGAGAAATTTCGAGAATTAAATTGCATTTGCACACAACTTTTACTGTTGCAATGTGGCAAATAACTTAATCCAACTTAAACCGAGTGAGAGTCATAAATTTACATTTTTCACTTACAACATAAGCACTGAAATCGCTGCTAAGACAGGTATGCATGCACACACTGTTGTAAATATGTGCATTTGCGTCTACCCAAAGTAAATGGATTTTAGATTTTAATAGCATGCAAAGATGGGAGAAAATTAATTTCAAATACATTAAGCCGGCTTTTAAGGTTTACTTTATGCATTGCCTAGACAGCGTATAATTCTTTTTAATACTCCCGCTCGAAGAAATATGCACTTTACAAAGAGCATCTGCTATTATGGACGGAGATTGAAATAATTGAGGACGCATTTCAATATCGAAGGGAAATATTTTCTTTTTGAGGTTAATTTAGAAAGTTTACATGAATGAAGAGAAACTTTCAATGTACTTAATTAAGTGATGTATGTGAAAATATTTTCTTCCTCAAATTGTTAGCGAAAGAAAACTTTTTTAATTGCTTACGATCAAAGCCGAAAAATTCCCTCGGCTGATCATTAATAATTTTCTTCCCATTTTATGGCTTTGCCGGGAGAGAGACGTAAGAAGAAGAAGAAGTTGAAAAGTAAAACTTTTTAAGCTGTCTATCGTCCCTTTCAGCTTTCTTGTTTAGATGTTGCCATAAAAGGGACTCGGTCATGGAACCTACAGAATTTTCGAGAATTTCTATAGAATTTTCACAGAAATTCATGGGGTCAAGAAAATTTGTAAAATTCACAGAAAGTTCACGATTTTTTTCACAGAATTTTCACAGAGCATTTTCTTAGAAATTTCACAGAAAAATTCAAGTTTTCTAGAAATTATAAAAATTCTGTAGAAATTTATCCAAAAAATTCTACAGAATAATCCACTAAAAAAAACAATTTTTTTTCTTAGAATTTTCACGATATTTTTTCATTTTTTACTAACCCACAAAGTGGTGTAACGCTTATATCCGTGATTCCGTCCGTCCGTCCTCCGTCCGCTGCACAACGAGATCTCGGCCCTGGACCACTAGAGACTTCTAGTTTTCGCCAGATGGTAGCCTTAGGGTCTATATGTGCAGGCACTGACTATTTTTTGAGTCATACCTAGTCTGCCATGGACGGCCATAACGCCATTTTTCATACAAATTTTCTTATACTCATGTATCGTTGACTCGGATTGGCCAGGAATCGATTCATTGATTCGAACTGCCAAACGATGACAACTGATTTTCGTCTACCTATGCGCCACAGACAGCAAAATCCATTTTTCAGAACACCATGGATCGTTGAACCTGATTGGACCAAATCTATTATAAGAGATTTTGAAAACGCAATCAAGCCGCCAGTAGTGCCACGAACAGCCAAAATGCCATTTTTCAAATTTATAAAAATTTATACGAACCCAAATATCGCCTCAAATAGGCACGGAAATTCAAAAAAACAAAACGTTAATCAAGAGTTTTGAGCTCAATATATCCCGATTTTTAGTCAAAAAAAAATATGCAATGAAAAAGAGAAAAAAATTTAAAATATGTTCTATCACACCTTATCTTTTCGCACTGTTATAGCTAAAACCACCCGACGAGCTATCCAACGAAAGCGAAGCCGGTTAGTGAAGGAGTAAACTGAGCGAAACACAGGAGGGAAGGACGCGATTAACACAGGAGGGGTTTGGGGCGCCCCTCCAAAATGATCCTATTGATTCAATAAATCAAAGACTTTATCAATCAAACCTTCCTATATTTCCAAAACAATTTTCCAAACTATTTCCCTTTTACAAAAATTTTATAAACAATTTTTCACAAAATTTTATTCCAAAATATTTAATTTCGAATTAAGAATGAAAAAAATTTATTTCAAAATTAAAAATTTTATCTTTTTTTCTTGAAGAAAATGAAGCCAATGAAAGAAAAAATATTAAAATTTTATTTTTTAAATTTAAATAACCATTTAATTTTCAAAATTTCTAGCCCAATTTAGGCCGCATATTTCGGTTATTAAATTTTTAACTATAAGAACCTCATTTATGCGGCCGAAAAAAGCGGAGAAAATGTATGGATAACTTTAACGGGTGAAGTTTACACCAATTAAAACGGGAATTAAAATTTTTCTTAACATACAAAAATTAATAAAAAGTTTAAGGAATTATTTGAGTAATAAGCACAACATAAATAATAATTAAAATCTTTCAAATTTTAAATTTTTAGATTTAAAAAAAAACATAATTTTTGAAAATTATTTTTAAAAATAAACTACCAGCATAATTTTTTTTATTTATTTACATAAACTACCAAAATCACAAAAAATTAGAAAACATCGCCACCAACAAACACAACTTTTACCCAAAAATCTTGCTTTTTTTAATCCATGCTCAAAAAATGAAAAATATTCTTAGAAAATTCTACAGAAAAAAATTTTTATAATTTTCAGGGAATTAATTCTGTAGAATTTTCTATAGATAAATTTCACAAATTTTCTATAAATTTTCACAAAAAACCTATAAATATTTTCTGAAAATTTCTACAGAAAATCTCTGTAAAAATTCTTAGAAAAAATTCTTGAACTTTCTTAGAATTTCTACAAATTTTCTATAAACCCCATAAATTTCTAAAAATTCTATAAAATTCACAAAAATTCTGTAGGTTCCATGACCGACACCCGCCATAAAATCAAAATTTTATAATTCCATAGAATGAGCTTAAATTTATTCTCTCATGAGACTTTGCCGACATTCATGTATAGGCGGAAAAAGTGCCGAGATTGTGTGATAACGAGGGAATACGGAATAAATTTGTATTTACCTGATGGCCTGAGCAGATGCTTCCATTCGGTATTCTAGCTCTAAAAGGACTATGTACAGGACAAGAAGTACGAGGACCCCACCGGGATGACGGTCCTGGTAATGGCACTGAGTTGAAATTATTCGGTTGACTACTACAAGGATTACATAATGGAGGTGGTGGCAATGGACCATGGAGCGATGTCATTGATGGTCCGTGTGCGAGCATTGATAAGTGATGAGACATTTGCATCGAAGAACCGGGTCCCGGTCCAGTTCCAGCAGCTAAATGATGAGCACACATTGGACCCCCACAACTCGAAATTGGCCATTGTCCACCACTGTTTATTCCTCCGCTGTTACAATATGGATCCACGATGAAACTGTCTTGGCTACCAGAGCATTTTAGTAATCTGGATGGTGGCGGCGATGATTGTCGCGAGTGAATCTTTTCAGCGTTTTCGTGTACCTTAGGCTCGCCTTACAATCCTCGCCAATGATCTCAATGATGAAAATTCGTTTTTTCAATTTTTTTCCTTCCTGTCGATGCTTGCGGCGTACAAGCGTCTGATAATGAAATCGAAAACCTTTTTCTGCTTTCTCAACAATTAAATTTTCTTCCGTTTCTCTCTTTTTTTTGCTAGTTTGATCCCTCTTTATTAATTTTCTTCATTCATTCGTAACCGCTGCCTTTAATTGAATACCGGATGCTATCTCTTCTGTTAATTAAATTTGATCACGTTTCATTGTGCATTCGAAATTTGATTAATTCGACTGCTTAATATTTTTGTTAATACCCATTCAGCAGTTCATATTGTATCGAGAAGCTTTGTGATGAGATGTGTTGAGTTATGTACAGCAGTCGTTTCAAAAATATATATATATTTCTTCTTTTTATATATGTATCTGATTTTGGTTTATATATAAAGTTCTATGTAACAAGAAATAACACTTTCACGCCTTCACCATCTCCTCCTAAGTCGGCGTCTCGTCTTTTGTAGTTTACTTTGTAACAAAATATAAAGTGTTCAACTTCCTCTTCGCAAGCTTCTCCTTTTGTTTTCGAGCTATTGTTGCAGAGCAGCTTCTTTAATTATTTAACAGCAAAAACTTCTTTCCTCCTTTTATTTTCGTATCTAGTAAATTTTCAGATAGAAAAGTGATTTTTTTATTGTTTTTATTTTCTTCAGTGATTTTCTTCTTATTTCTTTGGCGAAAAGCGATTCGTAGAGCCTTAAAGCAGGTCGAGTGTGAATTTTAATTTACTCCCATTCAGATTTCTGTTTTGACTACAATGTCACTACTCGTTATTGTCATCATCCACCCACTCTTATATATTTCGAGACGACAATTTAAATTATAAGCAAAAAACAAGCCTTTTTCATTAATTTCTCAACTTTCATCATCTTTCTCGCACCGCCTCCGCATTTTAACAGGAGGTGTTGTTTGAAAGTTATGTCACGGGATAATTTACATTTCTAGATCAAAACTCTAAAATGGCTATTTCATGAACTAAATTATTAACAAACATCTTCTTTCTATTATCTTCATGAATATTTTTGTATCAATTTCAGGAGCTTTAGAATTTCAATTGCAATCACATTCAAATGACCCCATTTTCTTCAATACTCAAAAAAAAAGAAGTGAGAAATGAAGGAAGTTACATAATTGAAAGGAGGGAAGGTCGAGAAAGGAGGCAGAAAAGAGTTGCTGAATCAACTTTTTGAATATTTAATGTGATGAAGAACTAGGAAAAAAGTCTCCTTTATGTGGATGTATCTTTTCATTTATATGCCCAAGCACCCTTTTCAAATGCCAGTCTTTCCGCTTTCTTTATTATAAATTGCTCCACAAACATATATTTCAATATATCCTTCATCTCTGCAACTGCTCGTGTTCATAAAACATATTTTTGTGGCCAAATGTCTTGTATGGAGAGCCGCAAGTTTCCTTTTTGACTAAAGACATCCGGCTCTTTAGGAAATATCAGAGACCGGATTTGTTTTTTTTTGAAGAATTTCCCCTCTTATTAAGTAAGAAAATTTTAAAATTTTCGCACAACAAAAATTGATCATTAATCTGGTTACTCGTGAAGAATTCATGAGATTTTCAAGAGCTCAAAATTCTACTCGTTTTCCTTCCTTCCTCATTTCTCAACTTTGACTGCAGTGCTGATTTTTCATCATTTTCTCGCTCGAAATAAATGAGGAGAGAAAAGTAAGTACAACGGGTGAAGAAAAATTATTATGTAGCGTGTGCTGCTGTGGATTAGAAATGAAGGAACACACACACCAGAAAATCTCCACTTCATTAATCAATTATTATACAACTTTCGTGCTTTGCTCGCTTGATGAGAAAGAGTGACGGAAAATTTTTCTTATTCTCATCATAAACAGCCTGAAAATGGCGTGGATTGTAATTTGAGGGTTTTCTTGTTATTTTCGTATTTTCAAGGTAAAATTACAAAAACTTGATTTTATCATCTAGAAAAATTTGATAAATTTAAATATTCATAAATTCTACAGAAAAAAATCAATTTTATTTTAAATGAGTTCACTGCAATTCTTTTCAAGCGCAATCTAGATGGAAAGAAAACATTTTACAAATTTAAATTCAAAATTAGCAATTCCGACCCGCTCGGACAGCGTTCATACATTTGGAATGCACTTAAATCATTCATGACTGACAGCATCGCTCCTTTGATAATTCGAGAGAGAAAAAAGTTTGAAACCCAAAGAGTGTGTACGATGTTTCATTTTTTCCCTACACATTTACTTTGTTCATTCATCCAACATCATCATCCTACCCAAAGAGAGTTATACCGAGCAAATTGCTCTCAATGGCGCTCTTTCGCCTTGAATTGTTTTTCTTTTCCCTTTGCACCTTCTTCTGCCTTTTTTCCATCATCCACACCCACTTTTTTAACCTCCCACTGTTAGTTGAATTTATTTTTCTATTCATTTACTCATTCGATAAAAAAAATACATAGTGATCCAGGAAATGATGGGTGGTTGTGACTGGTGAACGTATGATTTGTGAGAGTAATGTGGTTTTCAAAATGTTGCAGGATTTTTTTGGCTATTTAATTTCTAAAAATTCGTAAGGAATTCTCCAACATGTTTCGTAATTACAATTTTCGCTCCCGGAGCAACCCTCAAATATTTCGTATGCAAATTACCCAACTGTAATTAAATACAGACCTGCGAGAGGAATTTAAATAAAAATTTCAACAAGCACCCATTAATTAGGGATCATCATGAAGTTTAGCAAAATAGTTTTCGAGAGTGTTAGAGAGTTATGAAAGGAATTTTCTAAAACTCAAACCATCCCTTATCGTGTCTTAAGAGACAAGTTAAAACTTTCAACTACAGTATCACCAACTTCTTCGTTCTTCCCGTTGATATGTCTATGATTTTGCTATCGCAACCCATGCTCCACAAAACTTAGTTACGCTTTGAGGAGTTGTGTGAGTTGTTTAGAAATTATTTTGAGGCAAAATGAATTATTTGAATATTAAATTGCAATTATTTGTGGAACTTAATTGGCTTAGCAATGGATGCCGCTCGAATATGAAAACTCTATCCGAAAGTAGAAGTTGAGAGAGGATACATTTTATTCAATGAAAAGCAAAAGACACAACCGAGCACATCTGATCGACGCTCATTTAAATATTGATTAATTTTTAATTAAATTTGATTTATTTCTAGACTACAACTCGATCCATCTATCGAAGTAATCAATTCATGATATATTTTATGGTTTAAAACCAAATGATTGATTGATGGACACCCGCAGCACGCACGCACACCCACAAAAATGAGTAATGAAATTCACTAAAATTGTATTGTATCATCTCCATGTGAAACGCAATGTCGTAACTCAAACTCACGTCCGAATGTGGTGAGCAAAAAAATTTTTGCTCAAATATTTTCGTGTAATTAAAACGGAGAATTTTTTCCACATGAACCGTTGGAAAATATTTTTTATCTCATTCACCTGCGCTTCAATTCAATTTGGCCAGTGCGCTTTAGCTAACGTTAATGTCCATTTACAGTGTTTTTCCGCAATCAACTATGACTAGATTTCCAGCGAAAAAAAATGGAGGAAGGAAAACGAGCTGATCGAAAAAAGCTTTAAACATAGTTGTCCAGCTGAAATCACATCGACAGTAAAAAATATTTCAATGAAAAAAAGCTTTTAGGGGTGGCGGTGACGATGAAAAAAATCCCTACAAAACTAATTCAATTGCAATTATTCCTTTCGAAATTGAATTTGTTGAAAAAAAAACTAACAAAAGCTGATTGCGCTATGAAATAACAATAGAGCTTGCACAGGAAAACTAGAGGTTGGGGATACACCGGTTTTTGAAATTTCGGTATTCCGGTATTGAAAAGCTAAAATACCGGTTTCCCGGGATACCGAACGGTATTCAAATAAAAGTCAAATAATTTAATTTTAACATTTCGTGTTCGTCATTTTTATTTTTTTACGAATTTTAAAAAGAAATAACATATCAAAGTCAAAATAATATTACTAAATATTTTTATTAACGATACGGAGACACGTGATTTTTGATACGACTTTATTTTTTTCATCTCAAACACTTTTACTAACTAAACTTGAATTTTTCCAATAGTAAATAAAATCGTTTATTTAATTTATAAAATAAAAAATTTTTTTTTTTTTTTATAAAAAATTTTTTTTAAAATTTTTTTTTTTTTTTTTTAAAAAAAAAATAAATGTTTATCATTCCTTCAAATGTTTTATTTTTTTGAGATGTATTTAGATTTTTCTCTCCCCATTCTCTTTAAAATTTCTCCATTTTTTTTTTTAAAATAACGATAAAAAAATTTAAGATTTGTTAATTTATACCGAAATTTTTTTACGGGATTCCGGTGTTGAAAACTGAACGGTATTTACCGGTGAATACCGAAACCGGTACACCGGCCCCAACCTCTAAGGAAAACACACACATTTACATTTGAAAGACACAAAGGACTCACGCTCAAAAAAATTTAATTTCCCAAAACGCTTCCTTTTTAGAAAGTAGACAAAAGAAAAACTCATCTGAGTTCAACAACAATGAACGAATGTGTGCTCACTTTTGACATAATTTATAACCTCAGAGGGAGGCAGTAAAAGTACCTAAGTAAGAGGATAATTGAAATTAATTATAGGTAAAAGTAACGTTTATCATTATTTCAGTTTTCGTCGGGCTGGAGCATCGTAAGCCTTTTTGAATAATTGTTAAACCTTGTAGGATTATTTAACATGAACTTTTATGATTGAAGATTTATTATGAATTTTTTAAACAAATTCCTAAAAGCCTTTTTTGAGTTGGTTTTATAAAATCTCTTTTTGCATTTAAAACTTTTTAATTAACAATTTTGTTCTTTATGTTCGACTTTCAATTTCAAAAGTTTTTCGCAATTTTCTAGCTTTTTAAAAATTCATGACTTGAAAATGCAACTTTGCAATGACTTCAAAAGATAGAACTCTTCATATAGATCCGTTGATGGCTGCATATAAAGAGAAAACAAGATTTACGAGCACCAC
Source organism: Tanytarsus gracilentus (assembly GCA_038502055.1). Lineage (NCBI taxonomy): Eukaryota > Metazoa > Arthropoda > Insecta > Diptera > Chironomidae > Tanytarsus > Tanytarsus gracilentus. The sequence continues at coordinate 4,737,071 of JAXRKN010000043.1, read as the reverse complement.
ACAGGAGCTAACTCGTTAAAAATTCCAATTAACATAGTTAGAAAAGTTTTTTCTCTCTCTTTTCTCAAATTTTATATTCGTGCCACTCAAAAATATTTTTCGCTCCGAGGCTCGTGGAAAATTTGATTATGTAAAAAGAGAATTTTTTTTTGAAAAGAGAAAGCACTTCGCATAAAACGACATTCATAAATTATCATGAAAATAAAATTTATATCTGTGAAGATTTTTTAAGGTGAAAGTTTTTTTCAATGCCGCCATCTTCATCATCATTCGCCGCACACCACTTCCACCTCGATTTTGTCATTAATCTTTCAATGAATTGGAATAATGAAAAGCGAGGTCTTTTCGATTTGCGTTCTCATGATTTTGACTTTTTGAAGTCATTCGCAAACTGAGGAAATTCTTTCAGTGATGATAAATTTAAATTTGAGGGAAAATAAATATGAAATATGAAAGAGGGAGTGACAGTAACAAGAAAATGCTGACATTGAGTGTAATTACTCACAAAATGCCAACGCCTTCCAACGAAATAATCGTATGTACATAAAGGGCAAGAGAGGAAGCTCAAAGACTGCGAGCAGAAGAAATAAATTAAAAAAGTCCGTGTAGCTTTTCACGAGGGATAATAGCGGGTCAGATGCTGTCATAAAGAATTACTTAATACCTAACACACAAACGTATGTATTACGGTGGCAAAATGGATTGCCACACAGCATATGGAATGATGCTGAGTCAAGGGATGGAAATTTATTGTCTCACCAAAAAATCAAACGATTTCATGATAAAAAATTAATTGCGACAAATTTACTTACAAAGAATGTGCGAAGAAAAATAATTGAATCACTCAAATTACATAACATCTTTAAGCGAGAATATTCACTTTATTAAAGAAGCAATTTTTTTCCCCCTACAACGCCTCATGAAACGCAGCATAAGGTAATAAAGAAGTTTCCAATTACCCATATTTAGCTAGCAACACAGCGAAACAAAAAACAAAAAAAAGCGAGGTGGAAATAGTGGAGGCAAGAAATCTTACAAAAATTCCTACTTTGTTTTCATTATTATCGTATTTAAATTTTGTCGAACGACACTCTGAGCCAATATGAGTACTTTTATGATGGTATTCTTTCTTAAAAAGAGTTTTATGTTCAAGAGGAGACATTTAAATTTGATGGCGAAACATTCAAATTCAAGTCCTAAAAATCCTGGATTTTTTGAGAATTTATCTTGATGTATTTTTTATCATGATACTTAAAAAAATTCCATAAAAATTTGAGAAATTCTTCTTTAATTATTTAAAACTCATTTTATCGTCCTTCAACCCTTCTTCCAAAAATATCAAAGGATGGTTTAAAATCGGATTGTCACTCAAATTTCAGAGAGCAAACACATGTGTGTGGGATGTGAAAAAGCGAAAGGAATTGCCGCAAGAAATTTTTCAAAACATGTTCGCTTGTTTTTGACATTAAACGAATCTATCAGGAGAGCTTCGAGAAAATTGGTTGACTACCTAATGCGTGGTGGTAAAAATTTGTGTACCAAGACAATTGCCATTAGCGCGTTTGTTACATGACATGAATTTCATTGCTCTTTCGGCGGCGACGATTGCGACATTCGACACAAATCAGCTTGTCTAGCAAGAAGAAATTTCGATTTAACTCACAATTCTTGCACGTTCGGGCGACAGAAAAAAAAATTAAAAATCATTTGTATTCCGAATGGTGTTCGAGATGAAGGAAGGTAAAAAAAGGGCAGTCTATATGGAATTAAATAAACTTATCAAGAATAAGAAGAAAAATCGTAAAATTGTTTCGTAGACGTAATTATTAGCGTAACAGTTCAGCATTTCTCGCTCCAATTAAAATTCGTGATTATTCATTGAAGTATCCAATTAATCCACTTTTTAATTATCCTGATAAAAAAAAGTCCATCGATCCACTTCAATATTGAAAATATCTTTTTTCGCAATATAATTTTATCATTGGACTTTACGCACATGTTCGAGTGGCTCTCATTTTTCAAAAATGAACACGTTTTCCCATTTAAAAAATTAATGGAGAGCACTCTGCATATATTCACACACTGAATGTGCATCTCATAAATTTATTCACATTCCCTCAACTAATTATTCAGCGACATTCATTCGCACAATAACTTTTCTCCGCGCTGTTGTCAAACAAGGCTGTTTCAAGCCTCGTCGACGTGCCAGCGAGTTACAATACTAGCTGTAAACAACTATCCGTGATGCCTAGTGCTTTTACCACACATCTCCCATTATTACCTGAGGAAAAAAGTACTCGTTATGTGTGGAGCGAAGTAATAGCAAACAAAAAAAGCTCTTTCACTGTTTTTTTCCCTCACAAAGAAATTTATAAGATGAAAACGTTATGCCAAGCCATTGTTGCCAAATCTAATTTTTTTCCATACAGCTCTTTTTTCACACACAGTCATTCTTTATAGCGAAGCGTACATGTGTGTAAAACGCAATTAGTACGAAGCAATAAATTGTCGTGAACAAAGAGGGTGCTACTAATCCATGCTATCGTTGTCGCTAGCGCCACACATAAATTGCTAAAGCCATCCGAGGCACTATTCCATCACATTAAAACTTTGATCATTGCCCGTGAAGGAATTGAAAGTCGTTTCATGAAACTCACATCAATAACTATCCACAGTTAGTAATCTTTCTCACGTTCTACGCTTTTTTTCTGTATAGTCCTCACACTCTGTCACCACTCTGTGACTTTTGCCATGACTCAGACGAGTAGGCACGCGAGAAAAAGTTTGTCGTTATTTTAAGTGAAAGAAAAATTTTATTGAAAAGAGAATGTGATAAGAAAATCATCAGTTCTAAAATTTATAGCAATTTCTTCTCCTTTTATTTTGCTTAACATATTTTACAATTTTTAATTTGTATTAATTTGTTCATCAAGAAGTAAATTTTAATTTCTCTTTTCAAAAAGTTTCAGCAAAACATCCTTGGAAATTATAAATCCCTTCTAATGCTAAAAGCATCAAACGTGTTGGATTAAAATTACATCTTAACAACATTTCATCAGATTTATCTGTCTCGTAAAAACAAATATGTGAGTCCTAAGCGGTACATGGTAAAAGCTTTATTTCAGAAAGGAAGCTCAACGTGAGCCGAGAGACGAGAACTCGCATATTAAGCTGACAAAAGGCATAAAATGGAGAAAAAGGAAAAAATCAATAACTCTCACATTTGTTGAGGAAATAAAAAAATTTCTCGAGGCTGTGTAGAACTGAGAAGATTTTGCATATCGTAATTGGAGAAGATGCGAGCATGGGATATGAATCAATTTTCGATAACAAATCAAATATATATTGCTCACACACGCAATTTTCCTTGCCTGCATAAATCTTTTAGCATTCACATACTTAAACACTCGAAATATTATTTATAAGGTCTTATTGTCACTCAATAATAACCTAATGATACATAATTCACCCATCTCCCAATTTTTATTGCACATAGCTGGAGCTCGACAGATTGAGAAATATGAGATGATAGAAAGGTCGTGAAACGGAAGGAAAAAAGTGTGTAAACAGATTTCGACCTAGGTTAGGCTATCGGATAAGCAATGACAGAAGTATAACAGAAAAAGAGAGGAATCATCATAATTTCTCACAATCTCTCTACCCAAAAAAACCCAATGCCCAGTGCGAGAGAGTATGCAAAAAGGACCGTGATGAAAAAAACACGAATACAATAGAAAGATTGTCTTGCTTTTCACATCAGTCGCCCACATTTACTTTTTCGCTCTTTTTGTCTTTTCCTTTTTTTTCGGGCCATAATTTCCATCTCGTTCGGGTGCGATGATTTTTTTTTCATCAAAATCAAGTGCTTTAAGGCTTTTCAAAGTTTTTTCCTCAATTCGCCAAAAAAATAAGTTTTTTTGCATATGTACAATATAAAAAGAATTGAAAATCTTACTCGATATATTTTTGTGGTTAACTTTATATTTCGTTTTATGTTACACGCACTCACACAGTAAAACAAACAGAAAAAAATAAATTTATTATTCAGTCAACTTTTTTTCTGCTTCAACTTTCACAAATTTCCATCATAATTTTCGGATAACTTCAAAGTTTTTTTTTAAACAAACAAAAAAGTCAAAACATGTAGAAAAAAAATAAAAATTAGACGCACACGAGAAAAGAAAAATGAAGGAAAAGTTTTTTGACAACTTCAAGTTCTTTTAGGTTTTTTTTTTGTAACACTCAGCAAGTGAAAAAGTCCTCGCTTTCGTCCATTTAACTAGTTGTGCTCCTAATTGCAACTTTTTCCTTTCACCACTCTTCTTCTTCTGCTGATGTTACTACTTTTTTGCTTCAATAAAAAAAATTATAATTGAATTTTTCTTCTTTTTCTTTTTCTCTCTTTTTTACACCTTCAATGTAATACGAATTTCCACCCTTATCTGTTAAGGGCTCACGTTAGACTAAGAGTCGAGTGAGAAAAATAATTTTAGACGAATTATGGTGAGGCTGTGTCGTGATGCAAGGAGCATTCGAGAGCAAACGGGAGAGAGAAAAATGCGAGAAAATGAGAAAATTGGAGAGATATTTTCGTTATAATGGCCGACCGACGTTGGGATATTCGACGATTCTCAAAGGAGATGAGAGAAAATCGAGAGAATGTGCGAGAGAAAAAGCTCCTCGACATGGCAACAGCTAACAGCTTCTTTTATGGACCCGTTCATTGCGCAAACGTGTCTAAACTCTTGCTCAATGACTGGAGGGGAATTTTCACAATTTTTTCATTCTTTCATTGAAAATTTTAGAAGGGATGATTTTTCTCTCTTTCACTCGCAATCGATGCAAAAAGCATTCACGACATTTGAAATTTTTTCAGTGCGAAAAAATTCCATCACATTTTCAACTCCTGTTGATCGACTTCAAAAATGCAATTTGGCATTGACAGAAAATTGATTTCTCGACATATCATTTTGTAGCGAGAAAAAATCCATATTTGCAATTTAAATTTGAGTTGGCAAATTAATATGAAAAATCAATTTCATGTGAATTAATAAAACAATATTTTTGCCTGTCATTTAATTGATAATAAATCAACGTGAATGAATCGTGGTGTAAAAGCTTTTCTGACTTAACCAGAAATTATTGATTATTTGTTTGAATCTGGGGTAATAAAGCGCAATTTTTAAAAAATATTTGTAGTTTATTTTTAAAACATTGAATTTGACTAATTTTATTTTCCAAGTTCCATCCCTTGTTAGACATACAAATTTACCTGGTAGTTTCACATTAACTTTTACCTTATTAAAACTTTATGCATAAAAAAGATTTTTTTCCTCTAATCTGGTTCACATATTCAGTATATTATAGCTCCGCTATATATTAATTTTGGATTTTTCCAAAACCTGTTTTCAGCCCCTAGTGCTAAGACATTACATTGTGTAATATCAAAACTTATACTCAAATGATAGGCCTAGTCAAGCCCTACAAACTGGCGAAAACAGATTTGAAATCGGTTGATTCTACGAGGAGTTAGAGCCATTTAAGTCATCTTACTTTCTTACTTTCTTACTTTCTTACTTTCTCACTTTCTCACTTTCTTACGATCTTAGTGAACGCCGTATCTCAAGAACGGCTGGTCGGATTTGACTCGGGTTTGTGGCTAAAGATCGGGTTTTGGCTCTAGTTGTGCAAGAAGTATTTAGTTTTGAGGTACTACCCTCCAAGGACCGTCCCTGAGTGCAAAAATGTCCTTTTTCATACAAATTTTCTCTTATATGGCTTCATGGGTATCGTTGAACTCGTAATTGCATCAGGAATCGATTGACATTGACGATTTTAGAGGAATGTCCATCATGGTTGGTCAGGAGTGCCACTAATGTCCATTTTTCAGAACTATGGCTTCATGTATGTCGTTGAACTCGTTATTGCATCAGGAATCGATTGACATTGACGATTTTTGAGGAATGTCCATCATGGCCGGCCAGGAGTGCCACTAATGTCCATTTTTCAGAACTATGGCTTCATGGGTATCGTTGAACTCGTCATTGGATCAGGAATAGATTGACATTGATGATTTTGAGGCATGTCCATCATGGTCGGCCAGGAGTGCCACTAATATCCATTTTTCAGAACTATGGCTTCATGTATGTCGTTGAACTCGTCATTGCATCAGGAATCGATTGACACTGACGATTTTTGAGGAATGTCCATCATGGTCGGCCAGGAGTGCCATAATGTCCATTTTTCAGAACTATGGCTTCATGTATGTCGTTGAACTCGTCATTGCATCAGGAATCGATTTACATTGATGATTTTTGAAGAATGTCCTTCATGGCCGGCCAGGAGTGCCACTAATGCCCATTGCAACGGAGTAGGGTACTAATCTATGCGGAGCTATTGGAAATGGCAACGCCGTTTGCAGACCCATCTTGTTTTATTATTGTCATTGCATCGCTTCCCATCCTCCCAATCACACCACGCTACCGTCGATTTTTTCACCCTTTCAATTGAATGCAAGCCAAACATCAATATCGACAACAACAGTTTCGTTAGAATTTTTATTATCATCCTCTCGAACTCTCCATCTCACTCTCTCACATTCGTCCCCACATATATACAAATATAGCATCTTTAGTTGTTTATTTTTTTGTGCTGATTTTGTTGCTATATGTGTACAACATGTTTGGCTCATCGCATCGATTTTTTTCCTGCTCCTACTGTTGCTATTGTTGTTTTCCACTTTTTTCGTCGCTTTTGTTGTAAAGATGCACAGATTGTGTCTTGCAAACATTTTTAAGAGCATTGTTGCTGATTTTTTATGATGCATGTTAGGTGGGGATGTTTTGTGAGGTGTGTCACTGCAGAAATTTTGAATTTATTTTATGATAAAATTAAATCTGCATTGATTAGAAATCAATAATGAATTTTTACCTCCTACTCGATTAAAATGATGGTCACTATATAGAAAAGCAACAGAAATTTTCTCAATACATCGAGACTCCATGCGGTGTTTAATGGAAAATATAAATTAGATTTTAATTATTATTTTTTAATTACAAAAAACAGACGAGTTCCGCATAAAATCGGTCTGTGTGTGTGGATAAAATCGCGTAGTGGTCTCTGAGATTGACCTGAAAAACCACTTATGGTCGTGGACGTTTATGTAAGCAGCCGAATTTTAAAATAAACATAATGCACTCGAGAGATGGAGGGACGGGATGAATTTATTCATATAGATGATCCGGAACGATGGAGATGGTCCAAACACGGCATGTCCACTAATTAAATTTACTTATGGATTATGCATTTAAGTTAAGTGAAGGCAGTTTTCCCTAATGAGCGGAGTTTGTATGTGTTTATAAATTTTCATGTACACCTGCACAGTCTTGTGCCCCATCAAACTTTTTTTTGGGTTTAAAATATCCACAAAGTTCAACAAGCGTTGAATTGAAAACACTCCTTGCTATTGTAATTTTTTTCAGAGATTCTCTTTTAATGGCATTTAAAAAAATTTATTATACTCTGATTACAAACAATTCATTCTTCTGTACACAAAAAAACCAGCTCTTGTCAACCTATTTTGTTACGGATTTTTCTTTTTTGTATTCTCTCGCAATTTAGCTTGAAGGCAACGAATGACTTTTTTTTGTTCCTTAAATTTCTTCATTCGTATTGCTTATGATTTTTTCCTCTTCCCTAGTTTTCCTTTTTTTTAACCACCTTTACCATCGCGTTACCGCTTTTTCTCTTTCTTTCTTGCTTCTAACAACAATGCAAACGTTAAATAAAAAAAGGAAAATTCTTTTCCACAACAACCGAAAATTCATTACCTATTCCATCCCTTTTTATTTAATAGCAGAAGTTTGTAAGAAAAAAAGGAGTTGAAGAAATTATTTAAGATTTTGTTGAACTTCTTATCTGTACTCGAACTTTTAACAATGAGAAGATTATGGGTAGTTTCTTTTAAATAATTTGTTAACGTGAGCCACAAAATCTGGATTTTTGTTAAAAAAGTTTTCCTCATGAATTTTAAATGCAAAAAAAATAACAAAGCGTTGAAATAAATAAAAGAAAGCAAAGAATATTTTCGACAAATAAGATTTAAAAAAATATTGGCAGCATCACAAATCAATCGAAAACGATTCAAGAAGAATTTCCGTTATTGATACGCACACTTTTCATATTATCTCGCATCTCAAACAAATCCTATATACACATGCAGAAGCTTCTCTTGCAGCAACCACTATATATCGCTGCTTATCACTCGATGAAAAAGGAAATGAGAGAAAAAAAAGAGAATGGAAAATTCAACAACAAGCCACACAAATTGAATTTATGCTTTTTTTGTGAGTATTGTGTGTATAACGATTTCATATCTCTCAGATTCATCGTGTTCACAAAACCGAAATTCGAGATGGGAATGAAATTCATTGAAATGGATGTTTCAATGATGATTTCCGTACATATCCTGAGTGACGAGATATAAATTATATCAATCTCTCTAAGAAATTAGAGAAATGTGAACGAGTGAGTGATACATGTGCACATGTCGATGGTTTTTACTCGCACATTCGAGTCCGAAATGTATAAAAATATGGAATTAAAATGAAAGTTGGCCTAGTTCAATCAACGTCAGGGACATAAGCTCTTAAGTGGTTCACCAAAGTTGGTGGTTTTACTCGATGATCTTTTTTCTGGCTAGTTTCGTCAATTTTTGACCTTATTTGCATTGTTAGTCACTAGATTAAAGAGATTACGCTTCAAGAGATTTCATAAAGATTCCAGATTTTTTATGTTTAAAAATAAAAGAATGGGATTTGGCATTGTATTTTGTTTGAAAACTGTTCGGTTTTTTCAAAAGATGAAAAATTTTAAAATTGACATTGTAAATGACAAGAAGAAAAATATCCAAACCCAAGTGTAGGTTTTACTTAATTTTCAAGCTTCATAAAATATTTCATAAATTTTATCCTCTCAAAAGTACAAAGATTTTCATGCTGTTAAAAAAATCAATATTTCAGACTATAAAAAGACTTTGCGATAATGTGAAAAGTTATCGAAAACGTTCTTAACTTTTATAAATTCTCATAAACTAAGCTAAACTTTTATGTCTTTTCAACAAACATGATAAACATTTTCTCCAGCTCAAAAATTTTAAAGTGACATTTTGTTGGCAGGCAAATATGAAACAATGAAACAAGAGATTGCTCCACATTGATTTGTTATCTCCAACTTTTCTCGTTTTACATGACATTTCAATAAAAAAAAGCATCACAAAGTGACGGTAGTATGAGAGTCGGGGGAAATATTGAAGATGTCTCAAAGAAACTTTTAGAAATCTTGAAAAGTCGAAAAATGAACATCTCGGAAATTAACATAAAATTTTTTCCTTTAAAAGCCAGTATGTGGTCAGTAATAACTTCTTAGCGTGATTTGAAATTCAATTTCCCTTCTTATCACTCATTCCACGTCATTGACTTCATCATAAGCGTTCCTTCTTCCACTTGTTGTGTTTAGACAACTGACATTTCGAGAATGAACGAATCTATACCAGAAAATAATAGAGCTAAAGCTTTTGTCAACATTTCAGGCCTCATGAAAAGTGAGTGCGAGGCAATTTCCTTGTTCACGTATCATTGATTTCACAAAATACGCTTCATGCCAAAACCATTTCATATTGTTGCTAATAATAATATTTTTTAAGCAGAAAACGATAAGAAATCACTTTTCGTGAACACCATCTTCGACTCACACCGTCAGGTGCTGTTTTGGAATATTATTTTAGGATAATCTACTTAAAATAATATTTTGAGTAAATCGACCGGAAAGAAAATTATTTATTTTCAATTGGAAAATAATTTTTTTTCAAGTGCTTTCAAATTTTTTAAATAAAGCCGTTAAATTTTTAATCCGAACCGCATAAATTTAAAAAAATAATTTCTCTCGTTGTTATCGACTTTCATAGTACTTATTTCCTTCCTTTCTTTCTTTTCCTCCCCATTTAAATCACTCTATACACTTTCATTCATTTCTTTTATATTCTCTTGTATTGTTCTCGGAAAAACTAAGATGAAAAGGAAAACGAGAGAAAATTTGAATGTCATAAATAACAATTTAAATCTAATTAGCTTCCGTGCTTAAATATTTAAATATTTTATCTGCATTATGGCCAGTTCTATAGAACACCACAGAGGGTGATGAAATTTTTATTTAATAACTCACTTTATGTAATCAAGAATTTAAAGGTAAAGATTTTTTCTGAAGCTAGAAAATAGAAAGACGTAAAATGTAATTGATTACAAAAAGGATGAAAAATCACAAAGGTTCAAAATATGGAGAGCAAAAAGACACGTAGAAAAATTATGATGCATATTTTCAATTGAAAATTTTTCTGAAGGGGTTATAAATATAGCAGAAAGTAAAAAATTTGATTGAAATCCAATTAAAAGTACAAATGAATAAATTTTTTTAAAAAAATCTGAACAAATTGTCATTGGATGCCGAATTTTTTACCCTCGATAATTTTGATCATGCACACATCAGGTCTCAATTATAATTGATCAAAAAATGTTCAAATTGCACGCTTCGTGTGGCACTTTTTGTCATTTTATATCATAAAGTTACAGCATTCATCGAAATGTTTGTGTCTATCAAGCACTTTTAATGTTCTTGTTACTTCATAAAATTAAGCAAGGGTGCGAAATTTAAATATTTTTAAAATAAATGAATTAAGTCTTTAAAAATTTCTTTTCATTCATTATTTAACAATTTCCCGATTGCACTTATGAGTAAATGTAGTTAAGTGTATTTTTATAAAGATTTATCAATGAAAATAAAATTCAATCGACTCTTAACTTTTCAAAAAAAACATCTTCGATCTCAAAGTGAACAGCGAAAAAAAATTATCATCAAGAAGAAAACTCGAAAGAAAATTTGTGATGAGAAGAAAATTGAATGAGAAATTTAATTACTTTTGTCAAACGATGCTAAACGTTGCATTTTCACGCCAAGCAGTTCATTAAAATTTAATAAAGCAGCAAAAGCCACAAACACCTTTAAAGTTTGAAAGCTTTTTTGTGACAAAATGAGCAAAAATTTTTTCATAAAACATTTTTTGCATTCCATTACGGTTGAACAAGTTTCAATTGAGTTCTCAAATTATAAGAAAGAGAGATTTTTCAAACTGCATTTACAGTCTTTTTTAATTATCGCTCTTTATTAATTTACATAAACTTTTACCAGCCATTACAGTGGTAAGTTCAAGTTTTCCATTTAAAAATTAAAAAAGCTCTTGAAGGAGTGACAAGGATCTGCAAATTTTCAACACAAAAAGTGACTTTATAAACATTTCACTATAAAATCATTTTTAATGTTGGAGAGAAAAAACCTGTGTCTGAAAGCAAGGGCAAAAGAGCATGAATTCTTTTTAATAATGAAAAGTCTGCTTGAAATTTTCCTCATTTAAAAAACTAAAAGATGAGAGAAAAAGTTGTATAGCGATTCGATGATGAAGCATAGCGAAGATAGTTCACGTTGAAAAATCTGCAATACTTTCGTAATTGCTACTGCAGTGTTTGGCGAACATTTTCTCGGCGAAAAAATGATGATAATGATGAAAATGCTTGATGTTAACTATAGCTGGTCTACTCTCGACAGAAAATATCTTCAACGACCGTCTCGATGGTTATGCGTAAAACAAAATAAGTACAAAGCATTTTTTCCATGTTCTTAAGCAATAAAAAATCATTTTATGACGCTCTTATAAAAAAATCCCTTAAAATTTCATTTTGTTATAAACCGAGTCATTCTTGGTAGCATGAAATTTTTGAGACATCTGCTAAAGAATTTCAATTGGCTCGCTTATCTCAATGGACGCGCAATTTTCTATGATGTTGCATATTTTTCATGTCATATAAAAACTTTCGAGCAATGATGATGCTCCATAAAATTATTTTTAGTAACAGTTTTCATCATATATAAAAGTTTTTTATTTAAAATATTTTATAGTTGCGGATTATCTATGTGATGAATGCAAACTATCATCAAATTTATCTTAATTAAATCTTTATTTAAATTTTGATGACTTAATAAATTGTGTTTGGGGTTGATGCGGAAATTTTGTTTTATTTTTTCTGTTCGTTGTTATGTCTTTTTAAAAGTCAACGATCCTCGTTTCGATGGCAACTTTTCACACTTGAACCCACGTCTTTATTTAAACACAATACCGCACGAAAATAATTCATTCTACAATGAAAGTGAATGACAGTCGTTACACTTGAGCAATGGAGTAAACTAAATGGGTGCTATAGGGATGTTTTTCCGATGAAAGAGTTGCGAAAGTTGACATCATCAATGCTTCAAGCATTTATAATTTACGTTGATATAACTTGAAGTTGTTGTTGCTTTTAATGACGATGATGAAGAGAAAAGAATAAAATTCAAAGATTGTGTCATTTTTTTTGAGAGAAAAGCGGAAATATGTGAAATCTGTCGAGCGACACAAAAACAACTTCTTGCCTCAATCGCAATTTTGTAGATGTGTATGTTGTGCTTGAAGCTATCAGGCGATTCAAGACAAAACAAAACTTTTTATATGAAAAAAAAAACACTTCCGGACATGCTTGCAACAAGATTTCATGAAAAGTTACAATCAAACTCATCGTGTGTGAGGAAGAATGAAGAGAAGAGGACATAATGAGATCGTGTCATTAAAAGTGTACTTTTTAATTAAATGACAAAACATAAACACGCACCATTAAGATCGAGTCCCACAATTTTTATGCTTTCAACATTAATTTCATACGTCGTATATGTGTGTGCACGTACTTGAGTGCATGAATAGACCAAAATTCTACTTCATGGATCATGAACATTAAGAATAAGGATTTAAAGTGGATTTCACCTCAACAGGATGGAAAAATTTCGAATTTTTTTCGAATATATTTAGTTTTTAATTTTTAACAATAAATTGGAAATATAAAATTTAATAAATATTTAATTACCGAAATTTCATCTTTTCCGTCCCATCTATATCCATTCCAAATGTTTTTGTTCACACAACCTCAAAAGAAATATTTCAAAACATAAATTTCTTCATCTCTTTGGAAACATCTATGAGACGAAAATATTTTTAGCACACACGTTTACGATGACAATTATGATAGTACCCAATTTTCAATTGTCATTTAATGACATTCGTTCTGGATACATTCACATATTTTTTATTGTGACAAAAACATTTATGTTTGTCGGATTTAAAGCATCCGAGCTATGAAAATGAATGAAAAGAGTTTTTATCCCTTTTTGTAAAAAAGTATTAAAAAGAGGAGGAGAGAAAATATTTTTTGCTTTAAATAGTAATTAGGGCTATATTTTATCATCATTATCCTTAAAGATTATATTTTATAAATTTCCTATGATTAATTTTAATTTTTCTTTTCCCACCGTACAAATTCTCTCTCAACTCAGTGCAAGAGAAATTAAATCTATAATGGAGGTAGATGGAAGAATTGTTATGTATGCAAAAAAGGAGCGACATGTCCGAAGGCCCAAAGCGCTCATCTATCTCACCATAATCGCCTTGAAGCTCTTTTTACTCTTAACCATTGTTGTTGTGGAAATGGAAAAAAGAGGATTGAAAATGTGATATAACAACATGGTAAACATAATATGCAAAAAATCACATAGGCAACACTAAAAATGAGTTATGAAGCTCGAGTCTTTAAGAGAGTGAGTTAAAAAATATTTATCATTCTGTTCGACTCTTTTTTTTGCAAGCTCCGCTCCTTTAGCATTACACGACGATGTTTTCTTCCCTGATTATCATAGCTTAAGGCACAAAATGACTATCTTGCAATATTCTCGACTCTATATCTCACTCGTTAGTGACAGCGGATTTTTTCATAATTTAATGTGAAAAAAATTTCATTATGAGCGAAAAAAAAGGGAGCAGCAAAAAGAATTTCATGACAATAATAATGCAAAAGGGAGAGGATGCAAAGTTGACATTCTCATATCACAAAAATGAGTGAGCGTCTGACGAAATCTGTCAGGACTCAGGACGATTATGCAAGAGGGAAAAAAATGAGAGCAATGCAGACGACAACGATGTAAATTTAATCAAAATGTGCTTTCGTTGCAAATAGCAATGCAATGTTGAATTGATATAAGGAGATTTTGAAGTACTCTTCAGCATTTATGAATTATGAAACATTTTATGCAAAACTTTTGCGATATTAAATGACAGCAAGAATAAGGCTTTAATTGCCTCGGGCTATTGTGAAAGTAATTTAAACAATTATTAACTTTTTGATTTCGGTAAATTGAAAAATATGAAAAAAATTTAATAATTTTTTGCGAATGAATTGTTTTATAAAAACAAAAATAAGTAAAATGTAATTTCAACGTTATAACGTTTACAAAAAAGATGAAATAAATTGACATCAAAATTTACTTTTGAAAATGAATTATGCAATATTTTAACTTAATTTTCTGAAACGCTTTTCCTGTTATTCAAACAATATAAGCTTGCATTTAATGCATCAAAATTTAAGCTCTGAGCATTTAATTTATAATAACCCTATAATTTACATTTTGTGCTTAATTAATTCCAACTTTTCATAACAAAAATACACATTAAAAAAAGAGAATTATGGCGTTCATACAGAAAAAGAGTAATGAAATTTAAAAAGTTTTTAAAATAATTTTCTTAATCAAGGTTCGAATCTTTAAATTAACATTCCGTGCTACATTATAATATTTTTTGGTGTCAATTTTTAATACTTTTTTCAAAATAAACTTTCCTCAAACCCTTAAAATTATTTTTGCCAAATAAATCATGTTAATGAAAATGAAAACCAAAAAAAGTTTTTACCCATCAATATCACAGCTCTGTGTTTTAATTAATTTACTCGCTGCGGTTATTTTTGTATCATTTTTCCCTCATTCATAAAATATGAAATAATTTATCACTTCCCTGGGTGTAACCTCTGCAAACTTGCAAACAAAATCTCTTCAGGAAATTGAAAAAACAAATCTATTTTCCTTTCTTCTGTTTTTCTTCACTCGTGTCTCGCTGTTATGCATTCGAAAATGCAATATTAAGTTTTTCGCGGAACTAAATCGAATTTAATGCAACAAAATCAAATAATTTCATGCTTTCAGGCATCGTCGAGTGAAAAAGCAAACAATTTGCTTTTACTTCGATGTGATAGTTGACATTACGATCACGTTGTGCATGCTCTTAATTCTGTTTCAAAGAAAATTCTTTAAATCTTCATGAGATTCGTGGAGTGTATTATGATGATAGAGAGCATCCATAAGTAAATGATCAACAGTTTCTGTTTTACATTGCATCCACAGAGAGAAGCTGTTGAGTTAATGCCTTTTTATGTGCTGCTCTCTAGAAAAAAGGTACACACATGAGTAATGAAGGTATGCTCACGTATGTACTTATGCTATCAAACCACAGCAAAAAAAATTTAGTGCGAACTTTCATTGCATTTCTCATTCTTGCCCTCGACGCCATCAAAATTTTGCAGACACCATAAATTCTTTTCTCAATCTAGAAAAACTAAATTTACAACCCTCTTAATAATACCCCAAAAAAAAATATTTAAAAAAAAAAATATAAAATATTTAACCCCCCCCCCCAAAAAAAAAAAAATTTTTTTATAACAAATTTTTAAAAAAAAAAATTTCCCCCCCCCCCCATTTAAAATTATTTTTTTTTCTTTTTAATAAAAATAAAAAAAAAAAAAAAAATTTTATAAAAAAAAAATTTTAGCCCCCCCCCCCCCTTTGATTTTTAAAAATTAAATATTATATTTTTTTCTTAAAAAAATAAAAAAAAAAAAAAATAATATTTTTTAAAAATAAAAATTTTTTACCCCCCCCCCCCTTTTTTATTTTTAAAAATATAATTTTATTTATTTTTTTTTTAATAAAAAATTAAAAAAAACCAAAAAAAAAAAAAAAAAATAAATTTTTTTTAAAAAAAAAATTTTTTTTTTCTTAAATTTTTTTTTTGGGGTGTTTAAAAAAAAAAAATTTTTTAAAAAAAAAAAAAACCCCATTTTTTCAAAAACCCAAAAAAAATCCAACCCCCCCTTTTTTTGATATGGTGTTTTTTAAAATTTTGAAAAAAAAAAAAAAAGAAAAAAAAAAAAAGAGAAAAAGTGAGAAAGTAAAATGATTTAAATGGCTCTAACTCCTCGTAGGATCAACCGATTTCAAATTTTTTCGCAGTTTTAGGGTTTGACTAGGCCTATCATTTAATATAAATTTTTATATTTTAAAATTTAATTTTTTTTCACTAGGGGCCGAAAACAGGTTTTGGAAAAATCCAAAATTAATATATAGGATATAATATGCAACCATGTATGTGTAGGTGTAATCTATCGCATTGTTCTATCTTTCGGTGAAAGCTAACAGAAAGGCCATTCATCATTTTTTAGTATCTGTGTTTCGAAAACTTTTACGAATGGCTTTAGCAAGGTGCTCTCTCTGATACAATGCATATTTTAGTGATTTTTATGAGAGATTTTTTTTTGCCCCGCTGAGGATGTCCATGTCGTTATGATATGTTTCATTTTTACCCAAGTTTTTAATCCATTGTAAGTCATATGAATGAATTTTTTTTATGTTTCGTTGGATAAAAACCATTTTTAAAAATTACCTTCAACTTGAGATGCTTAAAATAAATTTTAAGGTTCTCCAATAATTTTTTTTTCTGCTCATCTTTGACTTCTTTATAAAAGGGATTTTACAAATTCACAGTTCATAAATAATTCTTTATCTTTTCAATTGATCCCTTTGGGTTGCTTCAGCATTCTATCATCTCAAAATCTCCATGGTCATGCGAGTACACGAGAAATGTTGTTGAAAAGTTATATCATGAAATATTTATCAACAAGTGCAACCAAAGTGAATTCTCATAGCTTTTAACTTGCGGTAAATTGGCATCATAATGCGATGCATTTAATGATCGTTTCTTCTATCTGTTCTCTCATGAGAGATGAAGTCAGTGCTTGTACGAAAGTCGATAGAGAAACTTTTATTTTTACACAAATTATTCTCCACAAAACTGCTTCTTATATTACAAAACTTCGCTCATCGTATGTGAATTTTAAATATGTTGAGCAATAATAATGAAAGTTTTTGAGTGGAACGCACTCAGCTGTCGATGTACAGCTCAAATTGCAAAATCGAGGGATGAACGAAGTTAATAAAAAAGTTTGCTTTCTATTTTTCAAAAAACTACTAAAAGCAAGGATAGGTTCATGAGGTTTCATGAATTTTTTAAATTTTACTATCATCCATTAATGAATGTGCTCTTTTCTGACCGGCAAAAAATCAACCTTATTCGCATTAAAATGTTCAAACCCATTACGTTAATGAAGCTTATCTTAATTTTTTGTGATGCAACGTCACCACATTTACAGTGTGTAAGAGCCAACAATTGGCTCATATCATGTTACAGTCTCGTTAGTCACAATGAAAATTCCTCTCTTTTTCGTCCCGAAAATTAACTACCCGATGTATATGTGTTAATCTACTTTTAGCTTCATTTAACTCGCTTGGCAGTAGGGAACTCAAGTGTATGCTGGATGCAAACAAAACCACAAGCTAAAACAATAATTACTAATATTGCACTGCACTTCAAATACAGAGATTGAAACCCGTAAACTGGCAGAGAAAGCTGTGAGCTTTTATTGGAAGTGAAATTGAGAAAGTTTTCACATTATTAATGCATGATATTTTTCGAGAGAGATGCAAATTGAATTCGATATATAGGAAAATCGCTAATAGAGATTCATGAAAAGTTTTGAATTTCATTCCAGGATATTTATTGTTGAAAAGGGACTCTTTATGGCATTTGCAAAACGATGAATGAAGTTCCTTGATTTTTATTTTATTTATTTTTGCTCATTGAAAAAATTTTTAAAAAAAATTATGGCCATCAATTTTATAAAATTAAAAAATTATATCCTTTATCGTAATCCAAATTAAATTCATAATATTTTTTACGAGAAAATTCTCATTTTTAACATTGGATTCAATATTTTCCACGCTATCGAAAGTCATTAACTTTTTCTCATTAATTTCAGTCAATCCTGTAAATTATTATCGAGCTTATAGAGTTAATTTGCAAATTTTATTTGGCAGTTCTTAAAAAACGATTCAAGCATAGTAAAACTCAAATTATAAAACTTTTACATTATTGAATTTCTATCAAAACTTTTTCATCCGATTAAAATAGTTTCAAACTCTAAATTTTATTTTGGTAAACTTGAATAATTTCTCTCCCGATTTTATCGCAACTTTCTTAACGATCCTTGATTTTTCAGTCAAGCACATTATGCCTTTTTATCAACAACATCGTGTACCTACTTCTTTTTCTTTAAATAAATCAACGTGTT
This sequence comes from Tanytarsus gracilentus, assembly GCA_038502055.1. NCBI lineage: Eukaryota > Metazoa > Arthropoda > Insecta > Diptera > Chironomidae > Tanytarsus > Tanytarsus gracilentus. The sequence continues at coordinate 4,718,652 of JAXRKN010000043.1, read as the reverse complement.
ACAAGAGGTTGAAAAAGGCGTAAGAAAGTGATGTGGAAGAACTCGGCAAATTCTCTCGAGGAATCAGACCGGAAAAATCAACAAAAGAGAAGGGAAACAAATGAAAACATTTTAACACTCTTTCACAATCCTCAATCAAATCAAATTCATCAAAGTTCATTAGTAGATCCCGACAAAAAGGGATGATGAGGGGTCGATTTAGTGAGGAATAGAGAAAAGGAAAGGGTTTAAAATGTCAATTTTAGATGCCATTAGTTTCTTAACTTAGAAGCTTACCCACATTTTAACGTTATAGCGAGTTAAAGCTGATTTAGATTAAAATATGAGTCTTTAAAAAATAAAGCTTTAAAAGCTCCATAGAGCTTTAAAAGCTCCATAGAGCTTTTTAAAATTATGATTTTTCAATTCCACTCCTTGACACCTAAACACGTATTTTTATAAGAAAGTGAGTGTGAGTAAGAGAAGAACAAGTGGATAAGAAGCTTTTCACTTCACCACAAGGAGTAATAGAAAAGTTATGGAATAAAAAAATTATTATAATGTGCAATAACTTCAAGTCTTTCCTTTTCAACAGCCAAGTGTTAAATCCTCTTTATATTCCTTGAAACATCTTCATTCTTCAAACGTCCACCCTTTCTTTCTCCACCCCACACAAACACACACTCCCTGTCTAGTACTTAAATTGCTTTTATTCCTACATCGAAGCTGAACGTCTAGAATATATTCTGATATGCATATTATACGACATGGCAGTAAAAAATAAATATTGCTGCGGGAAAAGAACAACGTGATGATGGAGCAGAAAGTGAGAATCAAGATAAGTAGAAAATGTGCGACAAACGGTGAAATGGAAAACAATAAATATTTTTATGAGCTGATGAGATGCAATGCGCTTTTTGCTTTCTTAGAAAACAATATATGTATATGAAGATATCTAGCGAGTCGAGTATAATGTTCTGAATATTGATGTTTATCAAGTTACAGGTGCGTCATAATAATTTATAGCATCCTTGAACTCTTTGAGATGCTTCATAAAATTACAAATTTTTCATTAAATTTTAAAGTGAAGAATTTTCCCAAGAATTTAATCTAAAACTCGAAGCTTTTTAAAGCCAATTCAAATTTATTACTTGAAACTATTTTCTTCATAAAAGTACATCAGCTCTTTGTTATGTCAAAGATGCAATTCCATTTTCCCAAAGCCGATTTTATTAAATAAAATAAACATAAATTTTTCTTGTAATCTTTTCTCTTTTTCTGTTAAGAAATTGTACTCAATGGGAATTCCATAAAATCAAGATTGTATTACTTACGGTTACAATGCCGACTTTAGCAAGAGCACGATGTTCATAGACGGAAATAAATTCCAGACTATCCGGTTGCATTAAACACTAGTTTTTCTTTTGCTTCATATCATTGTTGTGCTTACCTGTAAATGAAAGAAAATCAAATGGATAGAGTCATATACAGATTGAGAATGGGGACACATAAATTTGATACGGAGCTGCAAATGCATTGCAAAGTCTAAAGCGTTTTACTATAAATAATACGTTTTAGATTTTTTTATGCCTTCAAAGTCACAGGAGCTCTTTGTCACCATTACTTATCCATTCAAGCATTTCACAAAGAGAGAGAGAGTGCGAACAATGGCTCGTTCACTTAAGGTGGCACCAGATGTTTGTATATGGACGTGTTCAGTTTAAAATGCATTATTTCTTCTCGAAAGTTATATTTTCAAGATTTTAGAAATTCTGAAAAGCTTTCATTCGGAACACGAAAAGTTAAAGTTCATCGATTCGATGTAGAACTTTTCAATTAAAAGTTTTCTTCATGCTCTTTATAACAGCTTTGCAAATACTCGACATTTTGCATTTTGCTGTTGCTGAGAGTCATGATGAAAAAATTATAAACTGTAAAAGGAATTAATTTAATTTTGGTCCTATACTTTTAAAACTAAATTTATTTAAATTTTTTTTCACTATAATCTCCTTAATTGAGAACCTTTTAGGATTTTTTTAAAAAATATGTAAAAGCTACAACTTTCATGTTTCACACAACTCCATTTACTCGGATTATAATCGATTACTGTTTTTTATGCTGCAATCCTCCTATAAATGTATGCTTAAATTGCTCCAAAGCCGCACTCGATATTACAACATTCAACAAAATTTTCTGATTATCATTCGGATCGGCTTGACTGCTTGTCACCGCTGCACTTTTATAAAGCCATTGCATCTCTTCACCTCCCATTGGTACACGAATAGTCATTTTAACTCGCTCTGTGGCTTCCAGCATTTTAGCCTCCATGTCCATCAGCAATTCATTAATACCCGACAAATTTGTCGATGAAATCAATGGGAAATTCCCAAAATCTTTTTTCTCTTTCAATAAGTCCATTTTGTTGCCAACATTTATGACGTTTTCCAACTTTCGAATGATTTTTTCTTCATCGTCTGGGAATTTTTTAGTCATCAGAGTCATTAACGTTTTTTCCACATGATTGCGCTGCAGACACCAATCCTCATGAGAGACATCTTGAACATGAATAATTATATCTGCGTCTAATGCATCCTCGAGTGTCGCGATAAAGCATTCAATCAAACCTGTGGGTAAATCCGTCATAAATCCAACGGTATCCATGTAGAGAACCTCAAGTCTGCATGGTAAAAGTCCAGCATGTGCTGTCACGTCGAGCGTAGCAAAAAGTTGATTGCGCGGTTGAAGGGACTCTTCTCCTGTCAGAGCTTTGATTAGAGACGTCTTTCCACAATTCGTATATCCCACCACGGCTATGACTGGAAATTGTTTTTGCCTTCGCTTATTTCGTAACAGTTCACGATGTGACCGCAGCCGTTCAAGTTCCTGTTGAATACTTTTTTCTCGCCTTTTTAGCATAAATTTTTGCGATTCGGTGAGAAAAAGATTCTGACCGACGTTATTCTGCTGTGTCTCTAAATCCCTCATCTGTGACCATATGTAAGGTATTTCCGCTAAAGCCACTTGCAAGCGTGCCTCATTTGTGGTCGCATGCAAGCGGAGTATTTGAACGACAACCGAATAACGATCCATCACGGGAATACCGAAAAACTTTGAGAGATTGACTTTTTGCATAAACTTTAAGGTACTCAAGCTGACGAACATGCAAGTTAATGGGCGTCCCTCGGCTTGACGTTGATTAATAGTTTGCTTAAGCTCATCCAATTTGCCACTGCCCAACACCATAGTCCGCTTCATTGAATGGTCAATTGGCACTTTCATGCTTTCTCCAACATTCCAATTCAACGTTCTAACCAGCGACTCGGCTTCAGCCAATTGATTTTCGGGCTTTACATCATTTCGCTTCTTTGGTCCCCATTTTACATACGGCTGAAGAACAATTACATTTTGAATGTTGAGGAGCTTTTGATTTACGACATGCATTGCACTATTAGCTATTGTCTCGTAATCACTGCAGGAGAGAAGTGCATAAATTTAAGAGAGAACTTTATGAGCAACAGAAGATTTAAACTTACTTGTCCTCTAAGAGCTTATTGCTCTCGTCAGGCTCTCCATAAAAGACTTGCTGTTGCTCCGTTTCATTCTTTCCATGATGCGTATTTCCACTTTCCCTCCTTCCACTTCGAGCATTGTGTACACTCCCAACTCCACCGCCACCGCCACCCACTGACTTGTGCTTAAAACGTACATGATTTGAAATTGTAACTAAACTACTACTGTAGCTCGAAGGAGCAATACGATAAAGTCTCGATGATAAAGTTCGAACTGCAAACATCACTATTACTTGTTTTCGACGCTCTCAATACTCTTCAGTGCCGTGTGCTTATCTTCCTGTGCAAGCCAAGCTGAATTACAAATCTTTGCTCGATCGGATGTAACTTTCCAAGCGCAAATAGATCCAATTGCTGTTGAAATGAGGATGTTTGTTTGAAGACGATAGGGAAAACGACGTTGAATGAGTTTTTGAGTGAAGTAGATTGATGCAAAACCTTCAATAGACATAAATATATAAATCTTCCGAAAGTATTTTTTTTTCAATGACGACGTACCTAAACAAAATCCTGAAAGCCCGGTCGCATAAGCTCGTGACATGCACTCTAAATAACTTCCGATTCCGGGATGTGTATCCTTATATCTTTCAGTTAGTCTTTCTTTGCTGTTCATTCCGTCAATTTCGCACTTTTTAGTTCATTTATTTTCACTTTTTCACTTTTCTAATATTTTTATGGGGTTAGTTTTAGAGTTTTGTGACCTCACTTTTTAATTTTTAAAATTTTCCGATACAAAACTAGACGTGACATCACTTATACAATCAACCGGCATACAATCCACAGTCACTGATGAGTTTGATTATTGTCCCAAAGGAATGTCACTGAATTAACTTTTTCACTTTAAGCATTCATTTAATTTAATCCCGGTAGTAATTTTTACATTCTAATGTGTCTCGTCTCTAATTTTCACTTTATTACATCATTTTCAATTTTCTTCTGCGATTGCGTCACTTCCACAGAAAAAAGTTTGAATAATTCAAATACGTTGAGATAAATTTTCAACTTTTTATTTTGTTATGCCGCAATTTTAATTAATTACGCATTGAGAATCAACAAACGGAAATTATTTAATTGGAATATCATTGATATTAAATTACACTTTTTGAATTCAGACTGACAGAACAGTTAATTGGAGAGTCGGAAAATTTAATTAAGTAATTTAAAGGATAATCATGCAAAATTGATTTAATAATTAATTTTATAATGCTTTAATTACAACCTCTTTAAATACATCATAACGATCCCTTTTTTAAATGATTTTTTGCGTCTGCAAAATTTTAAATCACGTTTTCGAATTCGTGCTCATTTCCTATTAGTTTTTCATTTAATTGCAAAATTATGCAAAATTTCTTAATGCTCATTAAGTAAGTTAAGAGTTTATTGCCGTTAGCATAAGACTCGACTCTTCCTGTTGTCATCTTCTTTGCTTCATTTCATTTTTCATTAAAAGCTGATTCAAAGTTTCAGCAAATCTTAAAACTTTTCCTTCTCTCGCTCTTGCATATTTCCCAATGCTGTGGAAAGTGTCAGTTACTTTATTCACTGTTAACCATAAGAAAATGTGAAACATTGCTTAACTTAAAATAATGCACCATTAAGTGAAGTCTTCATAGAAGATGATTTTATTAAAGTAGTCAAGGTACTTTGAAAAATTACTCTCGCATGCGAGTGAAACGGGTTTTACAAAAAAGTCATGATGCGGAAAACGGAAAAGTTGAGAAATTGCACATGCAAGCGTAAAACTAAAGTCCTTTAAAAGGTTATTTTTTTTTCGAGACATCAGCAAGCTCTTTAAGGCACTCAATCGCATTTAACGAGACAACATAAAAAATCTCAGATGTGCATTTTGAGAGACATCGTTAACAAAAACTAGTAATGATTTTTAATTGCTGACTAAAATATTTCATGATGCTCAAAAATCCTCACAATAGATAGAGAGAGATTGTTATCGACCTCGAAGGCTCAATTAGTTTTAATTGTTATCGAGAGAGATTTTGTACGGTCTCGTGCAACATGTTGCGAAGTCTATTTCTATTATTTAAAAAATGAATAAAGGGAAAAATGGAAATGTGCAGGTGGGTTTGCATAATATTTGCATTTAGATATTGATTTCGTTATTCGCCTCCAGTCACTCTATGCACATGAAATCCTTTTATTGCAACATTAATGTACATGATACTTGAAATGCGAATACAATGTGGCACAAAATAACAAAGAGGTATTCAACGTCGTTCGTTAAAATCTTTTTAGTCCTCGAAGAACATGCTTTTCAGTTTTATAAAAAAAATCACATTTTTTGCTTCGTATTGAATTTCGTTTTTATGTCCATACATGAATTTCCGAAAGTGCAAAATTTGTCATGGATACGGCTTTGTTCAAGGTATTGCAGTTTGAATTTGTCATTCAGTAACGAGGAGCTTATGTCAAAGGAACTGTAAATTTTCCATTTATGACATTTATCATTTTATGCACATTTGTGAAAACGCTTATGGCTATTGATGTACAAAAAAGCTTTCATTTGATTTCGCATTTATTGGTTTTCGAAACGTTGTTTCAATATTTTCTCTCTTCTGTTGAAATAAAAAGTTTTAAATGAAAAATGCAACAAAGTTGATTTAATCCCTTTTACATTGATAATATCAAACAGGTATGTAGAGAAGTGAATCAATTGGACATGACTTTTGGCTTTTCAATGATGTCCTCAGGATGAACTCGTTGAGATAAAATGTATCAAAATTATTATTGACTCAAATATTTAAACATTACATCGAGTTGAATTGCTGAAACCATCGAATAGAAAATTAATGAATTTTTAAATCCCAAACTCATGCGACAGCAGTCAAAAATATTATTGAGTTGATGTAAAACATTCAAACTGAGGTTGTTTATCAGAAAATTTTGAATAAATTTGAATATTTCATTTGAAAATAGTTTGCACAATGCAACGTGTAAATTGCGCAATGGCCATGGAGAAGAGGAGGATGGTATTTGTCCAAACACTCACATGCAAAGTTCATAAATACAGAGCGCACTTCTAATAGTATATTTATGAAAATTGCATAATAATTCATCATCATGGCTCGCATGAATGCTAAATTTTACAAGCGTGATGACATTGCATTTGCAGCATGAAGCCACCGAACTTGTTTAATATTAATGCGATCGCATGCTGTTATTTTTAATGCTTCAATGTACATTAAATATTTAAGGATATCTAGACGTAAGAAAGCCGCAATAAAATAAATTATAAACTTTCAAAAAAAGCTTTAAATTTTATCATTTTGACTCTTGAGAGTTTATGCTGAAATTGAAAGCTTAATAAACTTTATTTCTCTTGAGATTTGTAAAAATTGCCGCACAATTTTTCACCAGAGTTTCTTTTGAAAAATTTATCTTTTCCTTATAATTTCCTTTAAAAATGCTTTAAGATTACAGAAATTTCTCGCATGAAAAAGTTTGCTACCTAAACTGAATCATAGACAGATTTAACAACAAATTTTCATTTTATATAAAACCATTGTAACCATAACTATTGATGCATAAAATTTTAATTAATCCGGTCAGATTAAAATAATAATGAATGTTCTGAACTTTGTTTACCATTCAATTTAATTGGTAGCAAAAATAATATTCGAATCCCTTTTCCGACGTTGCAAAAAAAAAATTAGAAAATCACGTGTTGGCTTGAATTTATCTAGGACACAAAGATATCCTTGCAACATATCGAAAGCTCCATCTATCGAAAGCTTCTATAAAAGCTCTATTGTAAGTTTCTAAAATCTCGGTACATGCAGACTGGAATGATTCTGTTTTTCCAACTGGAAAGCGGAAAATGAGAGAAAAATTCAACGTGAGAGTTAAAACAGGAAGAAGAGAATCAGTTACAACATCACGAAATGTATTAAAGTTTGTTGCTCTGAATCACAATTTGATATTAAAGTAGATAAGACTAGCGGCAACAAGATTACCTCGATATGAACAACATTAGAGAAAAATATCATGAGGAATTGTCATAAATCACTTTCAGGTTTTCTTTTTTTTCTATCCAGGAAGAAACTTGCTTCACATCAGTGAAAGCATTTTCATTTAAAGTTGCCGCGCGCACACTTGTGAAAAAAATAATATATTGTTTGTGATAATGCTTCACGGAATAAAAAGAACTTCTTGTTGATGGCATAAAGGCGAAAGAGTCAAACGGGGGATTGTTGAATAATAATTTATGAAAGCACTCACCTGAATGTGAGGAGATCCTAGAAGATGAATAAGCTCCGCTCTATCTCTCGAATATTTATGACTTGTGGCTGATTGTATGGCATCGACTGCATCTCGACATCTATTTATTGCGTCGCCTGGCGGTGCATGAGAAGGTGACATCACTTGTGAATTGATGCGATCAAAAAGCTTTGTGTGGGTAAATGGGTTGAAAAGAAAGAAGAGGAGAATGATAATTATGAGAAGTGATATTAGAGTGAAAGGGCAAAGGAAAGGCACAAAACACACAGAAGTGCTTTCCATTTGAGTTCACGCAATTAAGCAGCTGATGTCCTCTCTAATTGCCTACCTGTAGCAAGGCGTGTAATCGACCATCTCGCAGCATCGAAATCAGCACGTCGGGGTCAATTTGTGTGTCTTGTAATGCCGACACGTCATCGAGAGCATCAAGAATTCGCTGCACCGCCTCAATTCCCGCATCTTCATCCGCCCACTCATTAAGCATCTCTGACGCCGTTCCGATGGGCACTTTTTTTAATGAATATGATTTTTTATCTCATTATAGCTTAAAAATGTGTCATTCATACCTGCATCAATGTCAGTACAGCATAAAGGATCAAGACTGACGCCACTCGCTATTGCTTGAACAGCACCTTTCAGCTTTCGTCGTGCATTGAAACGTTTCAGCTCTTCTACCGTGTCATTCAAGTGCTGTCGTTGCTGTTTGTCTCGTTCCTAAAGAAGAGGGAGAAGAAAATAAAATTATGTGATAAGAATAAAGTCGAGAGCAAAAGCCTCCCGGATACTCAATATATATAGAGAGAGCAAAAAGTGACACAGGAAAAGTAATATTTTTAGAAGAACGTTAAACTGGTGCAAAAAGATGTCGTGTCATAAAAAGTAAGTCCCTTTGCACTCATATACAATTTGAATATTTAATAGATGTACATAAGGGCGTAGTCATAAACTAAAAGATGAGCAAACATTACACAACAAAATCATAACACACTAGATGCTTTTTGCTTTTGTGTTCTTTTATTCTCCATAACCCTCGCTCATGCACACACATATTTTATGGCATACGAGAGAGAGCTGTGGAGAAGAAAATTTTTCCAACACGTCATGAGAAAGGAGAATTGAAAAGGAAAAATCCAATTGTCTCTACAAATTAGGTTAGCGTCCCATAAACAGATTTCTTCTTGGAAGTAATTTTCACCTGATGCTGTGGCATGATGTTTTTTGTTAACTTTTTTCAAAGGTATTAAACTAACGTGATTTGCCAGCAATACTAAATTTGTGTTTCTATGGCGTTTTTTAATTGCTTGCTATGTGCGAGCATAAATTTAAAAAATTTCACTTTTTCATTATACGTTGCTCATGTAATTTTAGCAATTTCAAATGTCTGCCCTCTGAATGCAATGTAAAATAATTCCACCACTTAGTATGCAATGCATAGCATAATTGCAAACTAGAAAGTGAAATTGTGGGTAGCATAACAAATTATTCAGACCAATTAAATTACCCAGAAAATACTTTTTTGTCTCACAATTCAACGGAAGCAACAGAAAATTATCTCGATGCCAAATTACTCACTCGTATCCATGGATGATCTAGGACTTCCGTTATGGAAGGCCGATGATGGGGGTTGGGTGACAACATTTTCAGCACTAAATCTTTGGCGGTTGATGAAATTTGTTTCCACTCGGATGTGTCCAACTGATGCATGACATTTTCTCATAAAGTAATTTTTCTTAAGAATATTATTTTAAGGAATACTTACACCAACACGTGCTCTTGCAATCGATTCTTGTAATCGTCGACCAGAACCAAGGAAAGGTAAACGACCAGAAAGTAGGACATGAAGCATGACTCCCGCTCCCCAAACATCACACGGTTTACCGTACTGTCTTCTTGAAACAACCTCAGGTGCCATATAATGAGGACAACCGACTCGTCCTATACACGCAAATAAAAAATGCAAGAAAGAAATCATTAAAAGAGCTGGTGGAGAAAAATCCATTAAGAAATTAATTAATCTTCACAATTAGGAGCAATTTAGAAAAAAAGGATTAACATAAAAAATGTACTTAGCGGTAAAGGAAACAATGGTAAGAGACTGTAAAAACAACCACATAAACTCACAAAAAAATGATAATTAAATTTGCTTAAAAGTAACACAACTAACGAACAAAAAAGGTACATTGTAAAGCCATACAAAAAAATTTTGTGTAAGATGCTTGAATTTAATCATGATTGAAAGGTTCCATTTTCGGAGAAAAAAATGTTCTCCCCCTTTTTCACGCGTCCTTTTCTTTACTCGTCCGGAAAATATTAAGTCATTAGGCATAACTTTCCAATATTTATCTTCAAAATGACTTTATAAAGTGTCCGAAAGTTTATAAACTTTTTTTTATTGTTGCTCAAAAAGATTTTTCTGCACGCTGATTGAGACTGGAGATTATGGCCAGATGTTGCCGTTAACATGCAATTATGCGGCATGTTTGCCATCCTTTGTGTACACATGACGTTTTGAAGATTTATTGCTGAAGGCTGGTCTCGAAAATAGAATGAGCACGATGTCGAGGATGCTTTGCATGAAACTCTATCTACAAATTGCCTTTGCTTAAAGAAAAACCGCCTATTTTCGCCCAATAAATTTCAAAAGATTTCCTGAATCACATTATATTAAGAGACTTAGGCGACCCCACGTAGCTTTTAGAAAACATTTTCATTATATTACAAGTTAATTTTATTAAGAGCTTTTACAAATAAAGATTTTTTTCTTCATCTCTAAATTTAATTAATCTTTGCTAATTTAAAACACTTTTAAATGATGGAAATTATTTTTATGCGAGCAATAAACACGTTTTGTGTGTATAAAAAAAACTTTTCGAAATTGTGCCAAAAATGGTTCGCATACATCCTAAACTTCCGGTCTGAGATTTTGTTGAAAAATTATATTTTTCATCTTTCACAGATTTATGATGGTGTAACTTTTAAAAGCTGAAAATTAGGGTCAAAATTCAAAGTGTGAGGGTAATAATTTTTGGAGTGCGAATCATATACTAAAGAATTTAATATTGAGGGTGGAGAGATGTTCAAGACAAACTTTTCTAGATACTCCTAGAGTAATCCTTAAACATTTAAATCATCAAAATTAATCGGATAAAAACTACTTAAATAAATATTTAATTTTTCTCACCCTCAGGAAAAATTTTAAGCTTACAAGAATCTCTTCTCGTAATGATTTCAATCAATCCCAATATTTCTTGAACATTAAGAAACTTTTTATCGATATTAAACGCAAAAAAGTTCGAGCTAAAACTTTTTCATTAAGCGTAAGACACATTCCAAAATTTATGTGGTTAAATTCAGCGCACTGAAAAGTTTTAAAAGCTTTTGCAATGGATGTAGTTTAGCAATTGATTTTCTTACTTCTCTCTAAACTCATTTGAGCATGAATTCTACCTTAAGCGTTTAATTCAGACTTTTTGTACGCATTTCAATCAATTTTCAATTACCTTTTATGAATTTATGTTTGAAGAATGACAAAAAGCGCTCGAGAAAAAAATTTAAATAATTTTTCAAATTGAAAAGGAAAAAGTACAAAAAAAATATTTTCATTGACGCAACACGAAATGGTGCAAATTTGAATTTAATTTGCGAGAGTGAAGCTTGAAAATGAATTGTGAAAGAAATAAAATGTAACGTCGCGTTAGTGCAACAAAAACTGCAAAAACATCGATAACGAAAAAAAGAACACTCACACACATTTGTTGTCAACAATTTTTTGTGCTTACCCTCTGCATCAGTTTTCAAATAAAGCTTTCCACGTGGACTCAATTTATGTCGATGCATTTCGCTCCGATCTGTTGAGCGTAAAAATATCACACAAATTGGTTCGAGGGGAGGAAAAAGAGAGTAATTGAAAATTCTTCATGTTACAGTTGATTTTTTGTGTGGTTTTATGTTGCATAAAAAAAATTTAATTACAAAGTTTTGAGCCCACAACTCAGATGAGATAAAAAATTTAATTAAAGCTCAAATTATCAGGAAAAAATATACATTTTAATATGAATATTGTGCAGTGTGCGAATAAATATTTTTGAATAAATAAAAGTTTATGAAACCTTCGTAAGATAATTGGAAAAAATAAGTTTGATGAAATAAACTTCATCACAAGAATCTCTTTTCCTCGGTAGCATCTGTTTAAAGTCAAATTGGTCAATTTCACGAAACTTTACGAACTTTAGGTAATTACACTCCTTAATTGTGTCATAAAAATCTTTTTCTTTTATTTACTTTCCCATCTTCGACTCTAGTGAATCGTGTGACGCGATAGAAAAGCTTTTTAACTAGAGAAAATAAATTTTTATTTCCCAACTGAACAATTTAAGCTCAAATTAAGATTTGATTTGCGGACAATCAACCTTAATTTTTTTAAACATTTTAATGTACGAATCCGCAATTTTACGGTATTGAAAAGCATAACAAATAAAACCATGATGTTATACAAATGTTGACGGAAGGTTGTGATTTCATGGAAGGATGGATGTTTTTTCACCAACTACATAAATATTAAAATATGATTTTTCTTTTCAGAATGATGATGGAAGCATTTCTTACAGCTCTGTAAAAATTCATTCTTGCAAATTGAAATTTATTCCTGGAAGTTTAAATATTTTACATTCATAGCATTTTAAATTCAAATGTATTTAAAAAACTCCTGGATTTTACAGTTTACCCTTTCAAGAAATGGGTCGAATTCATTGCATCAAAAGTTATGCTCGAACCCTTAATGTTCTCCATCAAACTGTCATCTTAATCAAATCCACGAGGTACTTTCCTATGATAAATACACATGAATAACATATATATACGGGTTGAGATGTAAATACGATCCTCAATAAAAAGGGAACCCAACATAATGGAAGAAGGGTAATAAATTAGAGAAATATTTCTTTTACGAGTGAATTCCATCGAAAGAGTAAGTACTATGAAAGCTAATGGTCGCATCTTAAGATTTAGAGAGAATGCTAAACGTGATGATCAATCAAGAGCTTACCGATAAAATTGAATGTTCATCTCGTTTAGGTATTCTTCCGCTTAGAAGCTTTAATAACCTCATTAAAATTTCTTCCATTCAAAACTTCCTTGTTAATTAATTAAGATTATTTCCTCTTCAAATATTTTACAGCGAGGAAATTTTTTTGTTCTAAACTTCCTGAGTTTTATCTCTTTACCTTCCATTCTATCGTACGTTCTTTTTATATAATACAATGAGAGAAAACTTATACGTGAATCACTGCTAACTAAACATTTATATTTCAATAGTCTACAGATATCTAACGGTAGAGCGATATATGGAAAAATCCACGTAGATTAAATAAAATTAAAAACTGTTCAGTGAGCGAGTGAATATGGAGGGTGGGTCTTACGAATAAAAAATAGTACATATGCATGATGATTAATGTTATTGCAGGAATGCCATATTTTATGAATCGTATATGTATAGAGGAAGGAAACTGAGATGGTAACGAGAACTTACCATGAATATCGACCGTTTCTCTTCCGCTCGGTAATTGAATGGATGAACCGAAGCCGGCTAATTTTACGGGTGCCGAGTTGTCTGTGGTGGCTAGAAGCGAGCATGCGGGTCTCACATCTCGATGTATGATGTCATTTTCATGACAATAGCGAATTGCCTCGAGAATTTGTCGCATGTAGTGACTTTAGAGAGAGAGAGAAAAAAGTTAACAAAGTTAGAATTTTTTAGTAATATGTCTGAAAAACTAGTTGCTCACCATGCTACAGCCTCGCTATAGACAAATCCATCCGTTGCTCTCCGTACAATTTCAAAGCACAAATCTGAACCTTCCATGCTGAAATGAGAAAGTGACCGGAAAACAAAAGCAATTAATTTTTTGGAGTTTGAGTAAATTTTTAATGAATTTTCAAGCAGTGTGAGAGGTTGTCGATGACAAAACGCCTAAAGTAAACTACACCTCATTGACATTCATCGCGAATTAAATTTAGCTTAAACGAATTCACATTAAATTATTAATGATCATTGTGTTGCCAACGAATTTTCAATAAAGTTTAAACATCAACGAACAACGTAATGTTGAAACTATAATGAGATTAAGTCATACAATAATGGAGTGAATGCAAGTGTAGCTTAGCGGCAAAAAGCGTCACTATCTCTGTCTCTGTAAATATTCACATTTTCTCTGCCTGCAGAGTGAAGCTCTGCAAAATGTTCATACAATATTCAACAAAAAATTTTCACTCTATGAAACCGCAAAATGACACTAACCTACTCCATATAAGGATTATCAAAATCAGAAGGATGCACATGGGAGAGAAAATCGAGGATTGGCAACTATTTTCGGAAACGAGAATTTATGCTTAGTTTCCTGGATGTTTAACCACTTTAAAGTTTTTTAGGTAAATTTACTTTAAAAAGATTTCTAAGATTCAAAATTTTAAATTCAATACACTTTGAATGTTTATTCATTTATGATAAAACAGGACGGCAAAAGTTTCAGTTTTTTCATGTCAACATTGATGCAAAAACACAAAGACTGCATGGAGGATTAAATATTAAATATGTATAGGTCTCGGCAATTTTAAAAAATTCTCATGTTCAAATTTTGGGATATTTTGTTTGAGCTCAACAAAAAGGAAAAAACACGAAGGCGAAAAGATATTTAAGCATGTTAAATATTTGTAAGAGGGTAAATTTTATGTTGAGCGCAAACAATGGAGTAAAGAAAACTTTGTCGTCATTAATAACATAACAGGCAGCAACAAGCATCATTCACACTTCATCAGAGTGAGGGAGAAGAATGTAAATAATGTTTGAGAATTTTTTTTTCGGCACTCAACTTAAGAAAAGAAACATGTATCGCATTCATTTTTATTTTTTACACAAGCATATCCTTGTGCTCATCTTCACGCTTTAATGAATTTAGAAAAAAGTTTTAAAAACATTTTATTACATCATCGCTCGCTTTCTCAATGTCAACACCACTCTCTTCGATATTCTGGTGTTTACTTTTCTTTTCACAAGTAAAATTATATACATCCAACTGCTTGAGAATTCATCAAGGGAAAAAGACAAATACTTACAATTCGAATACCATGTAAAGCATTCCTTCGGAGCTGTATGTTTCGAGCAACTCCACAATATGTGGATGTTTGAGCATGTGACATATTGTCGCCTAATTAAAGAGAAAATTTTATTAGGTTTTGAATTTTTAATTGCTGCGTGCGCTTCAAACAGAATAATTAGAAAGATTCATGTAAAATTATTCTGTGAGTTTTGACAAATTTAGCAGTTAAAAATAAATATAATTTTAAATTTTAGCCGTTAAATTTATCTCATAAGCAAAAATACTAACCTCACGTTTTAAGTCTATAAAGAAGAAGATAATAAAATTTCGATAAATTTGTTATAAATTTTCGCAATAAAGAAAAATAATCCTTGGAGCTATATTCTTATGGGCAACAAATCTTTTAACAATAGCATGGAGTGATTGGCTGAATTTTTACGTCATCGTCATAACTTGATCTTGTAAAAAGCTCATACATCATGAGAAAAGGTCTCAATGTCAAGTTATAAAAAAGGAAACGAGATAAAGAGGAGACAAAGGAAATGAAAATACTTTGTATTCATCCTATGTAGATATTTGACATCTTTTCTTTCTTCATAATCATCCCACATTCATATCAGTCCCAATTTTCATTCCCATGAACATGAAATTGAGAAGAAGTGTTATGATCATTATATTATGGCACTACATTCAACTTCAAGAAGAAAACTTTGAAATTATAAAGAAAAAATTGGATAAAATTTTTAACCCTTGTATGACTTTAAAAGACACTTTTTGGATCAATGATGTTCACATGACACTGTAGCAACCTCTCTTATCGACAAGTTCATATTCAAACTCTATGCGCCTCAAAAAGCATTATTATCGATGTGTGCACTGAACGAGCAGAGTCAATAGCTTTTCTATTGAACTTTTTAGAAACTGATCCAATTTAATGGAGCTCGTTATTCGCCGTCGTTATCATCATAGACAAGTACATTAAGAGAGAAGATTTTATTTTGTGGCATAAATTTTAACCGCAACTTTTATGTTTAAAACTCTCATACATGTTTGGAAGTATTAAAATTTCATCTCTTATTGCATGTCATAACAATCTAAAAGATGAATGTCATATGATTTAATATAATTTGTGTTTGCATCACTATGAGCGCTCAAATTAAATTATCATCATTTAAATTTTCACATTTATGGGGGTGGAAATTAAGTTACGTAGCGACGATTAAATTTTAAATAATTTAAAATTTATTAATTATAAATTTCTCATCAACTTTTAAATCAACCCCTTTTAAATAACACGTTAGAGGAGTGTTGTCATTGCCATTAATAATAATGACTTTGCACATTTTGGATTGAACGAATTTCAAATATTCTTCCCAAAACAAAAAAAGTAAAAGCTCATTCCTCGTTTGTAACTAAGTAGATCGAATTTCAATGAAGTGTGCTTGCAAACAATTTTTTCAAGTAATTTGTAAGAGAGATTGAGATAACAACGAGAGTTTTTGAAAAGGATGTGAAAGAGAATGAGAAGAATTACGTCATGAAATGAAATCTTCGCTCGTATTTCTTTTAATTTTGACAACTTCTGCAGCAAGTTTATAGTTTTAAGACATCTCCCTCCAACTTTTTAGCAAAAACTTTTTAATATGAAAACTTTTAAATTTTCGTCACTTGCTCGCTTGATTCGATAATAAATTTTTGCATTCATCGAGAATTTTAGATGATGCCATAAATAATTAATAAATGGGGTAGTTATAAGGGATTGTTTAGAACGAAGGTTCATCAAATGTGTTTGGAAAAGTGTTCAATAATCTTGAGCCACAAACTTAACGAACAAATCCTTATTAAAAAACTTCTTTCAATTCCCCTTGCGATTATTGTAGTGAGAGCGTGACTAATGACTTCATTTATTTCAAAGTTATGTTCTTAACGCTTTTGCTGATTTAGAAAAAAATCGATAATCTTCCTCATCATTAGATAGCTCTCTCCTAGATTACATTTAATGATTGCAAAAAAACAGTGTTCAATCTTACCCGAAGTACTCAGTCCAGGGCTTGCAGTAAATTTGGCAACGTCTACAATTTTAACAGCAAACTGCTGTCCAGACTCTCGATGAATACATCTTCGTACAATAGAAAAAGGACCCCTGCGAATTAACAGAACATGACGGAAAAGTTTGAATTAATTTGTAAAGCATGAAAAGAAAATTTTAAATGAGCAAGTAAAATATTTTTCCAGCATTGCTCCAATGTAGTTGATTACAAAAAAATTTGTTCTCGTGTCTAACTAGCTTCATTCAGTTAATTTACTTTTTTTCATGTAGCCAAGTGATAACAAGATAAATGCATGCGATTATTTTCATTTCTTCAACAATAAAATATTCCTTTTTGAGTTTATTTCGTGATAAATTATTTTTCTCATTACATTTGACAGCAAAGAATAATTCAATACTCATTTTACTCTTTTGCAATGTTCGGAGATTTTATGAAGCTTCAGTGACAGCGAATTGAGGATAATTAAATAATAGAAAATTTCTGAAGGGCTTCAGAATAAAAAATTTTATGTGAGGAATTTATTCAGAAAATCAAATTATAAAATAAATTTTAACAAAATAATTGAATGAAAAAGTTCAATCACCTAAAAATTTTTCCTCTTTGCATACCCAAAAATTTTAGGCTTAAAATACCTATGAAATTTTTTCGCGAATTCTTCAACCCATCTCATTCTTGCTATTACCTCATTTTTAAACGTGAAAGCTTTTGTCATCGATCAGACAAATTGAATTCCATACGCGCCACATAAAATGAAAGCTTGCGTGTAAAGCAAACGAAAAAAAGAAAATTTCCTGCCTCACATTGAATTTGAAATTGCCTTTGAATTTTGAGTGAGTATGTGCGGTTGAAAGTGTATGCTTTACATTTCAAACTTCATTGATATGTATCTTTTTTAAAAATCGTTTGCACGTTCCTCTCATCTGTCGATTTGAGTTTTCCTTTCAACATTTGTGTAAGAATATTTTCGCAAATTAACTTCGTACATTTTTTCTTCCACTTCTTATTGTTTGCATTTAAAATTTTTGTTTGAATAGCGGTGAGAAGGAAGGATGAAAGCGTGCTGATAAATTAGGTTCACTTTTCCTGCATTGCAGGTGAAATTACATAAGTGGAAATTCTATGTTATAAAATAAAATGTAAAATTGTAATTCACATAAATTATTTGTGTCTAGAATTTTTACCATATCAGTTGGAAATTTAAATACTGCAAATTTTATAAAAGCTTAATACGAGAATAATCAATTAAAGTAGTAAAGCTTTTTTATGCTCAGTTGATTAAACACAAATTGATCCCCTATTCGCACCATGATGCTATGTCAATTCAGGTTATGAAAATTTATTGAATTCACAAACAGCGAACAGAAGTCGGTTCACATGTAAAAATGGTAATTCAGTCTGTCATCATGAATTACATCAACAATGCAGAAAATATTCGTATGAATAAATCGAGGAGCAACAGTCAAGGAGAGAAAAATACTGTCTCATATTACTCCATGACGAGAGGATACAGGATACCTCATGCATGTACATTATGATCGTTATTTTGCCTTTCATTGAATCCGGTGTATGAAATTCTCTTTTTTTTCATGCGCACGCCTTTATAAGTGTAACTTCTCTTTTACACGTTTCACTCCTCGGTTCAGAACGCGGAATGTTTGTCGGTATTGCTCGTGCCTCGAATTTAGTATATTCGCAGAGAGGGAGCAAGCAAAAAAATCGCAGTCACTCTCTGTGAAATCTTACAACTCGTGTCATGAATTGAAAAGCCATGTTCGTAAAACCGCATTATATTCTTATCTGTCATGAGTCAGTCATTAATTTATATCTCGACACAAAGCGATGCCCGCACTCGATTCAAAAGTTGTGAGTCGTGAAAAAGTTTTAACCTGTAATTTAATCATCAAAAACATTCTTTTAAAAAACCATAGAAAATTTCACAGTCCAAATATCAAATGAAGCCACAATTTTTCACTTCAAATGAAAGGTTAGAATCTAATTTTTTACAACCCATCTCCACCTCCTCATCGAATTATTTCACCTATTCATTAAACTCACTCGTACGTTAAAGAGCAAAAATTTTAGATCAACGAACAAAAATGTTTCCAATAAATTCCCAAAATTGAACTTAATTAGCATTAAATTGTTTTCCTACATATTTTCATAATGAAAAACGTTTTTCAATCTGTGCGCACGAATTACAGAAATATTTTCCGACTGAATCATGAAATAAACAATTATTTTCACATTTATTCACTCTTGCCTTGTTGAGATGCCAATTGCAAACTCACATGCCACACACACAAAAATAATAAAAAGTGAAACATCATTTTGAGGATTGAATTTGTTTAAATTAACACATTTCATCATCACAAAAAAAGATCGTTAAAAAAGTATCAGAGAGAATTGCTTGTGATGCAATATGAATAAATTTTAATTAAATTTCAGCTCGAGATACTTTTTTGCTTTAAGAAAAAGGTTTGTTCGGGGAAATTTGCATTATTAGCATAGTGAAGTCTGTGCGGTGATTAAATTTTTGCTTCTCCAATGTATATTTGAAAATTTTGCTTAGGGTCATTAGTATGCAAACGTTCATGGTAAGACTTTATTAATGTCTTAGGGTTTCTTATTTCTTTAAACTCCTTAATGTAATAATGTTATCCACTTTACCCCCCTCGGAAAATTCAATTTCCACCTTATAAACCTCTAATGAACTTTCTTAAAGTTTAATCTTAGATGAATCCCAAGCTTAATTAATTTCACATAATTTTAACATTTCTTAAATGACATAGTAAAGTGACCATTAGATGAATAAATTTTCACACAGGTGGTTTCGACAGAACGATTAATAATTTCAAGACCGTGGAAACTTCTTCAATTTGACATTAATAAGAAGGACTTAGAGAGTGTCAGGGGATAATAAAGAATTTTATGAAAGTGACAAGGTTGCCATTAAAATGGGCTTTGTCTCAACTACAGTAAAAAGCATGAAGAAAAAGAATTTTGTTACATTGAAAAAGTTGTTTACTTACATCAATGTCTAAGTCGGCGATTAAGTCTTACTCGGTGGCACAATTTCAATTTATCAGACAGAGATTTATGGTATAACGTGAAGAAGCATTACTTTGCCCTTTTGTATCTTATTTTACCACACAAAAAAAATCAGGATCAATGCAAGATCTTAAGCCACTCGACTCTCGAGAAGGGAAAATTTATTCAGCACTAAAGTTTCATATACAGATTTGTTTGCGGGCCTCCATGTTGTGCTGATGGCAGGATGAATTAAGAGAACGTCAGTGAATAATAAAACTTTATTTTTCTCCCATTTCACCTTTCACATTTCTATCTATTTCATCAACCTTTTTTCATGCCCATCATCATTCAAATATTGGAGACGGGTGAATGAAAAAAGACATAAACGACGGAAATGAGAAAAATATTTCGTTATGATTTCGCCTCAATAATATGAAAAATATCTCATGCATATCATCAGAACAATGGAATTTGTCGGATTTTTTTTCTGCCGAGAAATTTTTCATTTTCTTACACAGCGAGCTCTCAAGTAGGATGGAATCCTTTTATTCATTTGTTATGGAAATTTTTCATATTGTTGATGCCGCAGTGATTTCATGATTCATCATAAAATTATTGTCTAAAGCAGACACGATAATTGCCTCCGGCATGCCTAAAAAATCGTTTAATATTTTTTTTGTGTGTACTTTGTGAAATTTGTTGATCAAGCAATTTTGGTAAATGAAAAAAGTCAAATCTAGCTTAAAAATTTGCATGACATTCTTAAACTAAAATTTTGAGATCTTCTAAATTTCTAAGTATCTGACAAAATTATTTCGAGAGTAGGTGTTTACGGTATCATGACTTAAAGTTGTAAAACCTGCAAAAATGTTTTCTTTTAGGTGTTGACTTAAGGAGCGATAAATGTGAGAAGATAAAAAAAATATTTACTCTACTCGAAAACTCTTACAATGTCAAGTATTTGAATTTTAATAACACATCTCGTGGCATCTTCATTTCATTAATATTATTTCACTCTTTCTGCTCATCATTAAAAGCCTTTTGCCATCTCTTATTCCCTCCTATTCATCGAGCTAAATGATGCAGGAAATGTTTGAAAGAAACAAGGATGGAAAAGTGACATTAATTCTTATTTTTATTACTGTCATTCGTGAAATTTGTCTTCCTCCGCCATTTCCTCATCCATCCCTCACAGTATGTTTGCGTTATGTAACAGATATCATCTTAATCAGCAGAATAAAAGAAAATGAAAAGTTTATCTGAGACATGAGTGAGGCGAGAATCACCTTATCTCGCTTTGTTTCGTAATTGATTTGTTGTCAGGCATTTTTTCTTCACATTTATCCACTAACTTGTGTATATATTTGTTGACAATACGTCATGAGTGGGAATGTTTATCGGTAAAGTTGAATCAACTCACATTTCTTATTTGGATTGTTTACGGATTTTCTTTCAATGTGAATTTCAAAGAATTCTTCAGAATATTTTGCACAAACATATTTTTTTCAAAACAAAATTTTTTCTACACCGTAAAATTTTTTATTACGAATATAAAAATTTAAATTTTACTCCACTCTTAATTGGAACATAATTTATGGTAATGTAAATTTTTTTAGGGGAGAAAATTTTTATTTCAAAACCTCTCTTAGAAAAGGTACATGATAAAAGGTTTGAAGATGTCTTTTGTCATCACCATCGTCGTTTGTTTAGATTAATAATTGATTTCAGTCATGAAAATTAAAGAAAATAATCCCGCTGAAAAAAGAATTAATCTTTTGTGAGGGTTGAGGCGTAAACCTCTTCAAAGCTTTCCTTTTTAAATTCAATTATCCATCTCGTGAATGTCAAATTTAATTTCCTTGAAAATTAAAAAAGGGAGGCGCGTGATGAAAACATTGCAGGAAAAGCAATACTATATTATTAAAAAAAGAAAAATGACATAAAAACGTGCGAAGTGTTTGAAGGAGAAATATGAAATTTTGTGACTGTACTATATAGACGAATTGAATTATAAATTTCTTCAATAAAAACATTTTTTGATCACCTGCTTAAACAAAGCATGATAGCCTAAACATTTATATATTTAATTTGTAGCATTGGACTTTAGCTTTCTAATGGTAGTAAAATTTTTTGGCAACAAGCATGTTCAGGTCTTAAACAACTGCTTTTACTGAAACCCCTATGATTTTTGACAAAGCAAATTCAGTTTTTTCATCAGTTATCCTTCAAAAGTATCTTGGAAAATTCTGAAAAAATTCTCAAGTGTTGGACTTAAATGTGGCTTCCTTTGAGTGAAGTTTTAAATTTTTCACAATGTCGGTTCCATAAGATCCAGTACCTTTTATAAAAATACAGTTTTGGGGTCCCACTGTACTTTTTGTGCGTCATATTTTGAATCTGACTTTAAATTCCAACTCCTTGATTAAATACCTATCCAGCAATATACATATGTCATAGGTTATGCTTAGTTATCAGCCAAATCGAAGCCCATTATTGTCAACTGGATCTTTTTTCTCTCAGCGGAACCAACAATAATCAGCTGTACAGCAGAGCTGGATGAACTTTTTTCAATTTTTTTTTCAGATTCTGACTTATTAAAGTCAAAGGAACAGATAATGCCTTGCATGAATGCTTATTCAATAACTGGAAATACGATTTTTCAGAGCCCGAAGTTTAAAGAAGAGCGAACATTAGTTCATTCAGAGAATTTGTATTGAGAATGAGTAGAAAAAGAAGAAACTTGATGTGATTTCCTACTTTCAAACTTTAGGCTCTGAAAAATCGTATTTCCAGTTATTGAATAAGCATTCATGCAAGGCAATATCTATTTCTTTGTCTTTGCTCAATCAGAATCTGAAAAAAAATTTGAAAAAAGTTCATCGAGCTCTGCTGTACAGCTGATTATTGTTGGTTCCGCTGAGAGAAAAAAGATCCAGTTGACAATAATGGGCTTCGATTTGGCTGATAACTAAGCATAACCTATGACATATGTATATTGCTGGATAGGTATTTAATCAAGGAGTTGGAATTTAAAGTCAGATTCAAAATATGACGCACAAAAAGTACAGTGGGACCCCAAAACTGTATTTTTATAAAAGGTACTGGATCTTATGGAACCGACATTGTGAAAAATTTAAAACTTCACTCAAAGGAAGCCACATTTAAGTCCAACACTTGAAAATTTTTTCAGAATTTTCCAAGATACTTTTGAAGGATAACTGATGAAAAAACTGAATTTGCTTTGTCAAAAATCATAGGGGTTTCAGTAAAAGCAGTTTTTTAAGACCTGAACATGCTTGTTGCCAAAAAAATTTACTACCATTAGAAAGCTAAAGTCCAATGCTACAAATTAAATATATAAATGTTTAGGCTATCATGCTTTGTTTAAGCAGGTGATCAAAAAATGTTTTTATTGAAGAAATTTATAATTCAATTTGTCTATATAGTAGGAATTTTAGTAAGCCGAATAATTTCACGACTAATTTAGTTCAAAGTACCGATTTATTATTTTAATTTGTTAGATACTTTTTCGTAAACCATTCAATGCCATAAAACTTCCATACGAGATTAGGGTTGAATATGTTGCTTTTGGTCAAGACCGAAAAAAGGGAGAAAAAACAATTGACCTTGACTCGAGAACAGCAAAATTAATTTGGTTTTCGTCCAGAAATAAATGTGCAGTCCCATGTGTTTTATGTTGAAATGGTTTTTATGGTTTTTTATCTCTCATAGTCGAAAGTTAAGCCTAGCAGGTAAACACAATGTGACCTCATCTTTTTCTCTCATCTTGTAATTAACATGAGCTTACGAAAATAAGCTTTTAGCATGAAACGATTTTATTGTAACGAGAGACTAAATATTTTTTCTTGAATTAAATTTCTTCAAAACTTTTTAAAAACAAAAATTGATTTTTTTTCTTGAAAGCAATTAACTTTTGAAATTAGTACAAACTCATTAATGAAAAAAAAATCTAAATGACATTTTAAACGCCTTCTCTTAAAAATCCCTTGCTAATTGACTAAAAACTCTTCACTCAATAAATTTCACATTTAAAAAGGTTTTATTTGTCTGAAAAAGTTTACAAACTAATTTTTAAATTTTAGAATTTGTTCTCATCCATCTAAAAACTTTTTCTATGACATTCGTGCTGTAATGTTTCTCCTGGGATGTTCACTTTATTTATTTTTGCGTGTAAAATGATTTATTTGGGCGAACAAAAACGTTTGTAGCGTTAAAAAAATAAACAAATATTTCAAATGGCGTCATCACTTGGCACTTCATTCTTGTAATGAAATTTTTAAAGGCCTTTAGGCTTTCCTAAAGAAAAGAAAAGCAATTTTCATGATAATCCCATGCATAATTTGAGAGATTAAAAAACTTTGTCGGTTTACTCCAATACTCGTGAAAAAAATCAAAAAAAAAATATTGCAAACTCAAGGTTGCGCTCATCTATATACCGGCTTGATTTTACAATTCATTTTGATGACTTTTGTAAACAAATCGTCGTCATCTCAATAATAGACCTTTGTGTTCGTTTACTATGCGAAAAGGAATAACAGCCGAGTTCATTTTCTTTTTAATTTCTTTCAGTGAGCACGCGGCCGACGAAAAAAAAATTAACAAGAAAGTATGGAACAACCTTCGCTCAGTTTAATATATTCATTTATTTAGTACGTCTGCTGCTGATGTACAGGAAATTTATATTTTTTTTTCATTAATCTCAATGGAGCAATATCTGTAGTAAATTTTCACACAATTTTCAAAGCGCTGTGTACTCACTTGCCAATAACTTCGCAGAGCTCGTAAACGTCATCGAAAAGAACTTCTTCATCGGCCATGTCGTTATGTATATGTGTTTTAATCCTCGACTCCTTTTTTATGTTATTACACAACACTCTTGTGAATTAGAAAATATTCTAAAAATTTTACACACTTTTTTACAAAATATTTCTCTCTTTTTTTGCAATATTTTTTTATGTATCCATTAAAAATGTTCCGAATAAAAAATATTTTTTTGTAGCCTTAAAGTGGGATAGTAAAAAAGAGCACAACTTAAAAAAATAAATAAGAAGAAGAAATACTGTCAACAAGGAAAACTTTTCAGTCTTAGGGTGGTATTGAAGTGCCGTAGAATGAGGAATAATTTTGTACTGTGCACCGTTATTAAAGAAATTGGGAAGAGTCCCAATTTTTTAAAGAAACGAGATCAATTCTCGTCGAATGTGTCTCTAACACTAAAAACTCTAAAACCGATGTGCACCTTTCTCTCTCTCTCACGAATTATCCTTGAGAGAGCTTATTGGAAGTTCCAGAGAATTTTTGCAAAAAAAGCTTTCCGTTCACGTTGGAAGGTGGTTCCTTCAAATCGTCGTAGTGCGAGAGAAAAAAAATCGTATCTCGTTCTTAATGAGCTTAATTACTTAGGCACTGCCCAGTTTTTATCGGAGCACTATTGAACGATTCGTGTCAGCCAACTGATTTTCCTTCAACTTTCACGCATCAAGTTTTCTATTCTTAGCACAGGTATTGCAAACTATCCTGGGCGGATAAAAGCTTAGGATTAAGATTATCGACCGAAAGCTACGAGTATTACACTAAACTCGATGTTTTTCATAAAGCGACAGACGTTTACGATGAGCCCTTGACGATATTAAGATCAACTTTCACTTGAAATTGCTTAAAAATTGCAAAAACTTGTTTTGCACTTTCAAGTTTTCCGAGAAAAATAGAATTTTCCAATCTTCATTTCTTTCCAGTGCTTGATTGTAAGGGCAACCTGTTCATAACCTTCACAACTCATATGTGTTTACATTTTTTATGTAGTATTTTTTTCTTTTTAATATTTTTAAATAAAATTTGGTTTTGATTTTTAATAAAAAATAAATTTTTTAGATTTATTTTATTCCTATTTTTTCTCAACACTTTTTATGTAAAAAGGAAGTATATAACAAAACTAAATTCAAGTACATAACGGTATCAGTTGTACGAGAGACTTTTTTGAAACTCTCAAAATATACTCAAAGTCTATCGTTCTCTCTCAAATCATTTTTCTAAAGCAGCTGCACCAAAGTTGACTCTCCGAATTAAATTCAAAAATGTTCAATTAAAAAGGATTCGGCAGCGTAAATAATTTTTAAATACTTAACTTTAAACTAGTGTCCAATTGAATTAAGCAAAATGGGTTATTTGACGCAAGATAAACTAGATGGATTTTCAAAATACAAGGTGGTTTTTATTAAATTAAAAATTAATCCCAAATTATTGATTGATTTTAATTCTATTAAACTCAGTATTCAGCTCGTGATACGAGTCCTTTGAGCGTGTATGTTATGCACCCGTTTTGGAATTTCTTGGTTCAAGTAAGTTTAACAAGTGAAAAAAAATATTAGTCATAAAAAAATTATTAAAGTGTTATAAGCGGATATTTTATATTTTGCACTTTCCGTGTGCATTGAACTCGTGATTTAATTTGATTAATTTTTTCTAGTATTTTCCTCGATGGATCGCTCCAAACACCATGACTTTTGTTGGATTTATATTGACTGCTTTAAACTTCGTCCTTTTCTCGTACTACGATTGGAGTTTTTTTGCTCAGACCGATGACCCGTCATATGAGCCGATTCCTGATTGGGTGTTTCTCGTTGCTGCCATCAACATATTTCTCGCTTACACGCTAGGTATTAGTTTAGCTAATTAATTTTTTCAACATTCTCGAGCGACTCCTTATCAATCTAATTGCGATGTGTAATCTTAATCTCACAATTTTCCTTCTTCTTCTTGTTTCGTATAGACGGAATTGATGGCAAACAGGCGAGACGAATTAATTTAAGTGGGCCACTTGGCGAGCTCTTTGACCATGGACTTGATAGTTATTCCGCGTCACTAATACCCGTTTGCTTGTACTCGGTTTTTGGCCGCGGTGAAAGGTTTTCGGTTGAGCCTATTCGATTCTATTATGTCACATTAACTGTCATCTTTAATTTCTACGTTAGTCATTGGGAGAAATACAAGTGAGTTATTACAGTAATTGCTGTAATTAATTTTCAATTAACTTTTATAATGTCAACATTTTTAGCACTGGCGTTTTATTTCTTCCTTGGGGCTATGATCTCGCAATGTGGGGAAGTGTGTTAATGTACATGGTGGCTTATTTATTCGGAAGTATCTTGAAAATGCCTCTTTTTGGAACTGACCTTAACTGTGGACATTTTCTCGAGTACGTTTTGCATATAAGCGCATCAACAAATCTACCAATAGTGTTTTACAATATTTATCGCTCGTATGCTGATAAGACAGGAAAAATGAGAAGCTTCACCGAGTGCATCCGACCGCTTATACCATTGTTTGCATTCTTGGGTGTCTTAACCTTTTGGTTGCATTATTCACCAAATGACATCGTCAATACCGATCCCCGAGCTGTTTTCTTATTAACTGGAACCATTTTTAGCAATATAAGCTGCAAATTGATTGTATCACAGATGTCAAACACACGATGTGAAATTTACAATAGTCAAATTTTATACTTGACCGTCTGCTTCTTTGGCTCCATTGCTTTTCCGCGCATTGAAAGAATTTTGCTTTATTTTATTCTAATATTTTCAACATTAGCTCATTGGAACTATGGAACGGTGGTTGTACAAGAATTGTGCGTCCACTTCAATCGAATTTGTTTTGGAGTGACATTACGATCGCCAGTAAAAGAAAATGACAAGAAAAATTAGGGGCTACATGAGAGTTTAGCTGACTGAATCTTAAGTTAAAGCGTTTCCGTTGTTATCTTTATTAAAATTTTACACACACGTGCGTATCCAAAAGATGAAATTTTAAATTCCCTCTGCACAAACCAAAGCTTTTAATTTATATTTTATAAAAATTATGTTCAGTTGCCATATGATTTCCTAAATAAAAACGAAGACATTGCCATCACACACACCCATATCAAGAAATTTATGATGTCGAAAAAAATCTATGAAAAAATAAAATTGTTGTGAACAAAATTTTGTAACGTTTTTTTGAATTTTAAATAATTTTATAGTAAAAACTCGAATATCCGACGCAATGTTTACGCATTTTTAAAATCTAAATAAATTACTTCAAAAATTGTTTTTTTATCGAAAAAATCAGTTCGTTAATGTTATTAATCGAAAAAAGTTGTTGATAAAATGAGTTTAGTATCGACTTTAGTGAAATTCAATCGAGTATAGCGCGTAGCAAATGAAATTAGTAAAAAATACGAAAATATTGAAAAAAGTGAAATCTTTACAAAATAAATAGTCGCAAATTCCTATTAGAATGAAACATTTTTGGGCTTAAAATTTCAATAAAGTGGTCAAACGAGTAAAAATATTTGAATAACATGCTAAGTACACGATCTCGTAGTGTATAACAAGGAAAACTCATAAATGTACTTCAACATGGACTCTGTGGGAAGCAGCACTTCTCATGAAAATGATCCAAAGATCGTTCTGGTCATCTCGAGCATCTCATTTTTGGTAGCACTTGCATCCCTGCTCGCCGTTTGCGCCTTTTGTTGCAGCAAGCGAAGGAGAAATCAAAAGTAAGCAAATGTACTTTTAATACTCTGTGCCTAGTAACGCATAGTATAGACAGTGGTAGCACAATAGGAAGAAAAGAGAGCATAACGAGAAGAAAAAACAGAATGAGAAGCGAATAAAGAGATTTAAAGCACTAATCCCGTTATTGAAATAAAAATATGTACGGAAATTTTTAATGAAATTTTTTATACCAATTTTCTCTTTGATAATTTTTAACGCGACATGAAATCGGTTTTTTACAACATAATATAATTCGCTTCTTTAGTTTTTTTCTCTCTCTTTTTTTGTATATATACACAAATTATGATATCGCATGAATAGGATTTTGATTACACAAAAAAAAATTATTGTTTCAAATTGCACGATTTGATTTCTACTTTTTTTCTTCTTTTGTTCATGTGTGTGATTTCAATCTCTCTCCCCCTCGATGTTTTTTTTTTATCGCGACACTCAGAAGTGAATTGGCTGGAATTGAGGGTGTCGTAAAGCTTAAGCATCTTGATGACAGTACGCTGAATGTGAGCATCGATGCGACAGACTCGAGCGATGCTCTAAACCCAAAATCGAAACCGGCCTATAACAAAAATGCCACCTTACCAATCGGTGCATTTAAACTCACAAATGGCTTCCAAGACTTTGAACTAAAGAGGTAAGTGCGACTGTGTGTTTGCACGCAATTTTCATGTTTTTTGTGTTAATATCGCACTTTCCATTTTATTGCTTTAATATTTAATTAAATTAATTGCTTTTTTAGATCGTCAGCAGCGCCCCATCGAAGTCTCCCCGACATTCCGGCCGTTATTGAGGCAACGGGTGCAGGTGACAATAACTCTGAACTTTATGCGACTGTTGGCGATAAATTGCAAGAAAAAGAAATGGAAAAAAGTCCATCCGCAACTGCCAAGAACCCTGCAAATATTTCACAGCACAGCTCTATGAGTCAGGCAGATGACGTAAGTTCACCGTACGCAAGAGTTAAATCACCGCAACACGCTTATGATAAATTGAAGAAATCTAAACATCCTTATGCACAAGTCATTCAATCTGCAACTGCCGGTGGTGTTGCACAAGTAGAAAATATTGATGACGAGTTCGATGAGGAAGAGGAAGAAGAAGAAGACGAAACCACAATTGAAAATCCAATTTCGCATCGAGAATCTTCCAATAATGATCTCTTAAGCACCGCAGAGTCTCATCTTGACGCCTCGGCAGCAATTAGCGGTCGAATATCAGCGTCTCAAGAGCTTCCCTATATGACGCCTCCAATTATGAGCATCAGTCACAATCAACAGCCACCCAATCAACATTTCAGTGGCGACTCTCAAGATTCTTCAAGTAAATCAATATTTGTTGTTTTTGTAATTTATATTAAAATTTATCTTTTTTTTAGAAGGATACACATCGATAAGTGTTAGAGAACCTCTTGCAAATATTATTGCACAAACGAATGCACAGCAGAGGCGAAGACGAGAAATTCAGGACTCACATTACGCGACAGTCTCTGATGATTCAGGTAATAAATAGTTTTGAAAATATTATTTTCTTTCTAACAATTGTGACTTTCCAGATGAAATGTATGCAGCAATTGAGGATCCTAACAATCTAGTTGTCGACTTGTATACAAGTGGATCCGAAACATATGCACAAATTCAAGCTCCAATGACTGTTTCGGTGGAAATTAATGCGTCAGCTCCACCACAATTACCAATTTCAACGAACACCGTTGCATCTCAAACGTCTACAATGCAATCGATTCGTGCATCGAGACCTGTTAGTCATCATGAAGAGAGTATGAGTCAAATCGAAACATTAAAAAGTATTCATTCGAGACAAGCATCTTCGTCGAGTTGTACAAGTTCAATTGGAAATGTAGGATCCCCCAAACCGGAAAAACGACAAGCCAACAGCCCACTGCCGCCAACGCCTCAAAGTAAAAAAGATTCCAACAACAATTCTAATAAGACTCGTCAAGAGGTTGAAGGAATGTATGCAAAAGTAATGAAAAAAAGCAAACTTTCTAGTGTGCCGTTCGAGAGCACTTCGCCAATTTTAAATAAGCGTCATGAAATTAACACCGAACAGGATGATAATGACGTCATCGATGGAATCACAGAGTTGAAATATGTCAATGAATATGAGACTATTGATAAAAAGAAAAGAAATCGAATACGCAATGAGTCTGGAGATGGATATGAGACAATTCCGGCGGATAGAAACAACAATAAGGAACCAACGTCCATACCAGAAATGCCTCACTATGCACAAATTGGCGAAAAGATTAAAATGAAGACAATGATAGACGATTCTAGTATTATCAACAACGATCCTAAATATGAGACGCTTAAATTAATGAATAATTTACCACAGCAAAAGAAAAATTTACCAAGTGGTAGCACAACAGATTCCGATTATGATCCAAACTATGAGATCGTAATGGCCAAGGTTCAACGAATATCGAGTAGCTCCAGCACAAGCAGCACATTGATTGATGAAGGATATTCACAAATTGGAAAGAAACTAATGGAAGTAAATAGTAAGGATTTTAGTGATGAAGAAAGTATTCCCGGTTATAGTACTATTAAGAAGCTTGAAAATGACTACAGCAGTATAGGCGAAAATTTAGTGAATAATTTAAAGATAAATAATGAGGAGTTAGATACCGAATCTAATATATATTCAAGCATTCCAGCTGTAATGCACTCCACCGTTTTGTCACCATCGAGCGATAGTAATAGCTCCGAAATGCATTTAGATTATGATCAAATGACGAGCAGTTTAAGTGTCACACCTACTACTGCTAATAATAATTATGAGACATTAAGTATTGATGAATCGTCGACTGCCACGGAAGAGCCATCCACGGTGCGTTTTCTCAAGGAAAATCCTTATGAGAGATTACACGATGAAAAAACTCCCGAGTGTGAAAAAGCCATGATCTCTGACAAATCTAACGATGTCGACGATTTCTTTAAGGTATGAAAAAATTAAAGTTGCTTCCACGCTCTATGTGCAATATAATAACTATTAAAACAATTCTAATGAAAATGTGCACTTTATCATCCATTTCAAGCACTCTCTAGAGATTAGAGTGAAAATATAGATTAAAAGTTTATCTGAAAAATTATGGCAAATTCCATAAAAATTCCCATAACTGATAAGTATTTATATTACACATTGTAAAGTTAAGTCTATTTAGTTGTTAAGCGAATCCATTAAATTATTAAAACAATGTTGAAAATTAACGAAGAAAAAAATGTTAATATCCGCTTTAAATTTCTCTTAATTTTTTTTATTATATATCAGACAACTTTTTTACCTTATGCAAATTTTTTATAAGAGAATTAATTACGTTTTACACATCTATACAATTATTGATAAAAAACGACGCGAAATCCTCGGCAAATTGAAATATAATTAGGAATGTCCAAAAACAAATTTTTTTGCTTGATTGCAAACGCGATAACTTGTTACGAAAATTTAAAAATACCGTTAATGAAAAATTAAAGAATTGAGAGAAAAATTCTGATGCATTTTTGTGATATTCTACTATCAGTTCTTTTTGTCGGTGGTGTCTTTAGAGTTCATCGTGAACATCAGATGAAGGTGAAAAGAGACATGCAGCGGGTGATTGCATTTTAAAATGGTATTCACATCTATTTGGTTCAGAAACACCAAGAACTCTTGTATCTAAGCCGCAATCAAGTTCAACGACTGCTGACCGACTCGGACCATTCCAACATCCAGCACCGTTGGCATAGTGCATTTCTTTATAGTCATTACCCCTCCAGCCGTCCCATGTGCCAAGTCTACAAAGTAAAACTTATTAACTTCAACATCAATTTAAATCTGTGTCAATTACCTCGTTTCACTGCCACCATTCTTCGGTTGCTGAACAGCCTTATCGAAGGGACAAAGTTTATAAACATATTCTCTATCCTCAAAGTTAAAGCATTCTCCATTGAGTGGAGCGAACTCTTCATCAGGACCAAAGTCCTTCTCGAATGAACTTCTAATATTATTCAGCTCGGTCTCAATTTCTCGGTATTCACGATCAACGACAGAGTATTGATTTCGTGCCTCGTTTGCCTCATGAATTAGTCGTTGAGTCTCGTCGTCATATTGTACCGGCGGTGGCGTTACATCCTCAGGATGTGTATCATTCGTCTCATTGTCTTCACCCTCAAAATCTTCATTTTCTTCTTCATCATTGACAAGTTCAGCTGTTTCCTCTTGATTATCATGTTCATCTCTTTCCACTTCCTCATCATCGTGCTCCTCGTCGTCATCATTTTGTTCCTGATTTTTAGGTGGTTTAAATAAGCCCGAATCGAGCATCATAAATGGCTTAATTTTAGGCCATGCAAGAGTAATAAAACTCTCCAAGTCTAATTCGTCATTATCGTCGAGGAAGTAACGAGCTTCTTCAATCTCAACGATACCATTGCGATTTCTATCGAACGTAATTCTAGTTTCAAGTTCTTTAACTTCAATTTTGCCATCCTGATTTGAATCAAATTTAATGAATGTCTGTTCGGCTTCAATTCTATTCGCTTGAGCCTCCTCTTCCTCCTTTTGTCTTTTATTTTCTTCGTCGACCTTCTTATAAACGTCTAAAGCTGCATTTTCAAGCACCTCGGCATCGATTTTAATTTGACGCTTTTCTTCGCGTAACTTGTCGGCTTGCTCCTTTGCCTTTTCAAGTTCGGCCATTTTATTTCTTTGATCCTCCTTCAGTCGTTTGCCTTTTTGTGACATTTCAAGTCTCACTTGATTGCCATTCTTGTACACTTCAGCTTTTTGCTTCTCTCTCAGTCGATCGGCCGATCCCAACTCAATACAATTATTATCGCACTTTGCATTGCTAAAGTATTCATCTGAACCATCGCAACAGTCACAGAGACCATCGTTCACCCTTGAACTGGGTATTGTAAGACTCTTAAAGCCCGCATTAATACAGTAAAATTTTCCATTGACACACGCAGAAGTGCCCGGCTCATCGCTGGCATCGGCACAATCACAATAGTCATCTGAAATGTTTATTTGTGATATTATATAGATTATCTTTTGACACCACCCTATTGTACTTACCATTAATTTGTGTGAAATCTATCGTCTTTTTACCATCGAAACATACAAACTTGTCGTTTTTACTCGCATATAGCGGTGCTTTCTCAGGCTCAATTCCTACACGTATAAATTCTACTTTAATAAATGTTTAATGAAACTTCTTTATTCGAGTTTACCTCTCAAAATTGGTTTATCACATAAAATGTGGCTTATTAGGGCTATGAAAATACTTAAAATTGATAGATTCGCGTTCATTTCTGACGTGGTTACTTTTAACTAGACCTTACAACTATTTTATGGATTAATTTATTCTCGAAAAACTTCTTACACCACGTAAGTATTGTAAATGAAAATCGCCGACTAGTTCGTTCGGATCTCGAGAGGGTTTGAAGAACACTGAAGGAAATTTTTACTTGCTGGCAATAAAATGTGTAATTTTTAAATTTTCTCCAATTTTATTAAAAATTGTTAAACTTTTTAAAAATATAAAAATTTAAAAAAAATCAAGTTAAAATTTATTTTTTCTCTCAGTGAAAGATTTTAATTCGAACACCAATTTTTTTATATTGACCTTTTCAAAATTAGAACGTTACAAAAATTATTTTCTAAGACCCGTCATTTCCTCACTTTTTTCCCACAACCATTCACGATTCTCATCATTTAGAGCCTTCGATGAAAGATCTTTTCTTCGACATGATATATAAAAATTTCCACTTTCCTTCTCGAGAGATTTTTCAATGGCTAACATAACGGCTGTTTGGCATCCCACTTCGGGTTTTGAGTAAAAAATTTTCATCATCGGCCACATTAGAACTTTCATGAACGGATTGAGATAGCGCGCAGCGTCAGTGTCGACAACTCCCGGGCAAAGTGCATTGCAAGTCACGCCAGTTCCTTGAAGTCGACGAGATAATTGTAGCATGAAATAAATATTTGCAAGCTTGCTATTGGCGTATTGAAACCAAGTATTAGAAAAACTTTTTTCACTATTAATGTCGTCTTTTTTAAGACTGCCAATTAAATACAGTTGAGATGCGACGATTATGATTCGACTTGGTGCCGATGACTTTAGCATATCGAGTAATAAATTCGTTAGCAAAAAATGACCAAAATGATTGACTCCCATGTTCATCTCAAAACCATCAGAAGTCCTATTTAGTGGCGACAACACACCCGCATTACAAATTAAAATATCCAAACGTGTTTCGAGTTCATGAAATTTTTGAGAGCATTCTCGAATAGACGCGAGTGAGCCAAGGTCAAGTTTGAGATAGTGAAGATTATTGTTCTGTGTTGCATTTTTAATCTCCTCAATAGCGCTCAATGCCTTTTCCTCATTGCGGCAAGCAAAATAAATTGTTCCATTTTTTCTTGCCAGTTCAAGAGCGGTCGCCTTGCCTTAAATATTTTTAACTATTATTTTTTTAAATCGTAATTAATTTAAAAACGCAAAATTACCTAATCCTGTATTGCTTCCTGTAATAATTATAATTTTTCCTTCGACATCATCTGAAGTTATGTATCGATTATTTCGTATCGTGTACCTATATCATAACTTTGGATATTCAATTAAATTTTAAATAAAATTCTTCACTTACGAGCTCATTGTTCAGATATTACTTTTTTGTAAACTAAACTATAAAGTCCAATGGTCATGGCTGCATGAAAAAAAAAGTGAAGGTCACGATGATCTATTGTTAACATTTTTTTAACGGCAATTTTTAAACCAAATAATCCGGACACGAAAACATTAAAGAAAAAGAAGAATTTTTTATCATCTTCAGAAAATTTATTTTTTTTCGTGTTGAAAATTAAGGATAAAAATGGCTCTTTCGATGCTCCTTCGCTCTTCATCACGCCTTCCGGCAGGTAAGATTACATTTAATATTGTTTGTTAATCGCTTAATTAAGAAAGATTGCATAACATCAATATTAATCCTTAAGATTTTTGCAAAACAAATAAAAGTTCTTCACACCTTAAATTTCAGCTCTTATGAGTGCGTCACGAGTCAGTTGCGTGCCAGTTCTTCAATCACCAATGTTGGCCAGCAAAATCAATGTAAGCTAAAATGCAACTTAAAAGATAAACATTTTTGTAATTAAAATTATTATTTTTAGAATGTCCGCACCATCTCTGTTACTCCTATTCGTCAGTCAGGAAATCATGTTACTTTGTGGCAAGCTGAACGTGTTTTGGCTGTAAGTCTTTTGGGCATTGTACCAGTCGCACTCCTCATCCCGTCTCAAGCCTCCGATTATCTAGTCTCACTTGCGATTGTTATGCATTTCCATTGGGGCTTGGAAGCAATTGTCACCGATTATGTCCGCGAGGCTCTCTTTGGAAAGGCAATTCCCAAGGCAGCACACGCTGCTCTTTTGCTCTTTTCGGCCGCCACACTTGCCGGTCTCTTCATGATGGCCTACAAGGAACAAGGCATTGCCACAACAGTTCGCAAAATCTGGGCCATTGAGCCAAAGCAATAATTTGAGTGAATTCAGTAAAATATTCATCCCGCCTGTATATGTAGAATAAAAACATTGCTATTTGCATTAAATAAACAAATTCATTTATTTATGTCCGGATATTTATGAGGTAAATTTTTTTTTTGCATATGACCCTTTTAAAAAGAGATGTTTTAAATAATATAATCAACAAAAAAATCTCTCTTATGATTTTGCACTATTGTCAACGTTATCTTTATGAAATAATCTCAACGCTTCCCATTGAGCCTTATGAAGCAGAATGTGTGGTCGACAATTTCGCATGTGATCTGCGGCTTGCTCTGGACTCCATTTATTTTTCATCATTAAATAGCATCCGACTAGAGTTGCTGATCGAGTTCTGCCTGCTTTGCAATGCACATACACAGTTCCCGTCTCGTTTGTGTCATTTAATTCGTGACGTGAAGAGGCTAGTTCCTTGATTTTAGAGTCATGTGGCAAAAATGAGTTTATAAATGAAACGCCCTGCTGGAGCTTTGTTTGATTGGGAGCTTCGAAGATGTCAGTCGTTGGCAATTGCAGGAATTTAACTCCCAATTGAGCCCACTGTTGAGCATTATTCGATAAAATCCACAACTCATAATCTTCATTCATCGAAACGACTCCTTTGATATTTTCCTTCTTAAGAAGCTAAAAAAGGAAAAACTTGTTTGAGATACGCAGATTTTGAGGGTATTTAAAAAAGCTTTCAATGTCAATCACTCACTTCCGGTGCCATATATCGGAATGGCAATGCACCCAACACTAAATTGTCATCAATTCGATCGTACCATCGGCGTGCCGACACTCGCTCCATAAAGACATTGTAGAAAAGTGATGGATAAAAAGTTACTCGTGCGAACATTGCCTAAAAAAATATAAAATATTTTAAAAATGTTAAATTCAAGGAAGTCAACGTGAGTCTCTTGAGATGTGAGTCAATACTGAAATGGAAAGTTAAATCTCACCGTGATCATCTTCGTTATGCTATCGTTGCTCATGTGACGTCATCAATTGTTAAATGTACAAGAAAACCAGTCGCGTGAGACCAACACCAGGTTAAAAAGTGTGTGCTGTTCATAAGTATAAGTGTTATCAAGAGAAATCAGGAAGAATAAAATTAGCATTAAAAAAAAGCTCATCACCACATGGTTTTTTTATTATTTCTGAATTGATTATTGATTTTAATTAATTTATAAATTACTTTTACTTACATCAAACGATTTACTCTCTTAGAAATTATTAAAAATACTTAAATATTATTATGTAGAGCGATCATGACCTACAAATAATTCTTATGTGTAGAATTTATTTATAAATTACGTTTTTTAAAAATTTCTAGCACAAAAATTTAAAGCTCTTTTAACTTTTTAATTCATTTTCAAATGGTATCAAAAATAACATTAAAAGCTCCAAGAAATATATTTTTAAAACACACAAAACTACCGTACAAGCCTTACGAAAGTTTTCGAACGAAAGCAACGCACACACGACAACAAGTAAGAAGAAGAAGAACATTCCAAAACAAATCACATTCTTTTCGAAATAATTTTAAGAAAAAAAATTAATTAAGATGACTTCATTGCCTCTGCCGCCGCGTAAGCAAAGTAGAAATTTTGCTTTTTCACAATCGGCTAATAAAGTTCATAAGCATAGTACAGTTCGAGAGTTTATTCTCTATTGCGTACCGAGTGGTGATTTTGCACAGAGAATTAAGGAACTTTGGGATTTAGCTAAAAGTAATGGATATTTCGGGCAAATTGGCTCGCAAAATTACTCGATTCCACACATTACGCTCGTGTCGTTCTTTAAAGTGAGATCCAATTATTGATTTATTGATTTTTAAGTCATAAAAATTTCATCAATTTTTTAGGCTCACGAATTTTCGGATTTTAATAATACAATAATAGCACTTGCACAGGATGGAAAGTTTCTCAATAGATCGCTGGGAATGGATCTATACACGAGCTCAAATTTCATGGGATATTTCATTAAAGAAGAAGATGCCAATGTACTTCAAAGAATTTCCTTAAAATTCCTCAAAGAAATCTCCGAGTCGAGTGAGTCAATAGAGTTTTTTAATTAACTAACAAAAAATATCATATAGCTGGTGACTGCTGCTAACATAAAATATTTCCTTAGTCATTAATGATACATTAGACGGATTAGATCATCTTATTGCCTGCTTTCCCTATTGCGCCTCTAGTGCAGTAACGGGTGATGGTGAAAGGACCTCATCTAGATGTATTCCAAAAAGTTCTCGATGTAAGATTTGCCTTAATTAAATTAAGTTTATCTGCTTAATTTCTTTCCTTAATTTTCGGTAGACTCTTTAAATTATTTTCCTTTTGATTTTGGCTCTGATATTTTAGTAAAAAATTATTTTCTTTTGTAAGGTGAGGTTTTCAATGAATTTAATTTATTATTTTAAAACACAAATTGCTCTTTAAAAATGCTAATTAAAAATTAATTATGTAGCGATATCGTTGGAGCCACACGTGAAAAATCTTCACTTAACTCTCGCCTATCAATTTCCCACGAATGCTTATCAGAACCTCCTTGAACTTGTCGAGAAATTAGATACGTCGGGTGCTAATGGCTGGGAATTGAGATTGTATTCTCGTGATCCTCGATTGGCCACAAAACATGTTCATAAAGTAATTTATTCGCACTCTTCGAGGGAACATGATGAACTCGAGCTTAGAGTCGGCGATTATATATACGTTAATAGTGAGGCGGCACTGCAATCAGTTGATGGTTGGGTCGAAGGAATTGCTCACAATGGAAATCACATTGGATTTATTCCACTTAATCATACGGAGCGCGTGTGTGAAACGGAGGTCTGGAAATTACACGTAAATGCACCGCTCGTATCGTTACAACAAAATATCCCAGTTGATAATAACAACGAAGTATCAGTTGACGCTATCGATGGAATTGCGCACACAATTGAAAACGGTAATATAATTCGTGTATTGCCACACATAATTATTATTATTATTGAGAGTGATAAGATAAGAGAATGTTTTCTGATTCGCCTTAGATTTCTACATCGATAATTCACACTTTAGTCAGAGACCGGCAAAAATTGAAGATGTCCAACCGCGGAGGAGCGGTAGACGAATTGTTATATTGAGGCATGGCGAAAGAGTTGATTTTGCCTTCGGTAACGCGTGGACTCAGTTTAGCTTTAATGATCAAACTTACGTCAGAATGGATTTGAATATGCCCGTCGCATTACCACCACGTGTTGCTGAAGAGTGGGAAAAGGACGCACCGCTCACGACTCTCGGAAGCTTTCAATCCCAGCAAGTTGGCATGTCGTTTAAAAACTTTGGCGTAAACTTTTCTAAAGTCTACGTATCACCCTCGTATCGATGTGTGCAAACAGCCAGTGAAATTCTAAATGCAATGGAATTAGAGAGCATACCGATGAATGTCGAATATGGGTTGTTTGAGTGGTGCATGTGGTATGAAATGGGATTACCTCAGTTCTTATCGGAAAAGGAACTCGGCGTGATTTTCAATGTAAACGAAAACTATCGACCGATTATGACGCGGCTGGATTTAGATGTAATAATGAAAGAATCTCTCGAGGACTTTTACACTCGCAGTTCCTCTACAATGCGTCAATTACTAAACAATTGCGATAGTGATGGTGATATATTGATAGTCGCACATGCGATTAATCTTGAAACATGCACTCGAGAGCTCGTTGGCAAGGAACAACGAAGTCGTGCTGAATTGAGAACCTTACTCATGTCAATCCCTTACTTGGCAGTTGTGACTCTAATCGAGGTCGAGGACGATCCAGTGAACCATTATCGACTCATTGAGCCACCATGCTTGACTTTGACGCACAATTCCTGCTCTAAATTTGACTGGCGAATTTTGGACGATAATTAAAATATTTCTAGCTTTACTATTTTATTTCAAAAGTTACCGTAATCGAGTTGACTCGATTTTATAAAATTAATGCTCTCTCTCTCTATCTCATAAAAGTTGGATTAAAAATTTTGAAAAATTCAATAAAGTAAATTGTTGAAATTATGAATTTTTCTTAGTAACCATTTAAATTAAATTTTTCATCATGACAAACAATTCTTTGGTGGATGAAAAAAGTCTAAATTACTTGTTGAATCGAGAACGTGAGGAAATTCTAAGTTACGTTTCGAAAAACATGAAAGAAATTCTTCTTGGCTTTGAAAAAATTGAAAAAGTTTGCGCAATTAAAAATGACGACGAAGAAATCGAGGTCAAAGTGGAATCAATAGCCTGCATCAATTCATCGCCAACAATAAAACAGAGTTTTCCAACAAAACCAAAAATGTTTGTGTCCTCAGAGAGATTTCCGAGCATTTTCAAATATAATCGACGTCGTTCTGAAACCAGCACATGCCCAAATTCCGACCTCTCCGATTCAGAATAAAAAGACTCAATTTTTTTTTAATCTAGAATATAATTTTTTATTTTTTATTATTTTTGAAGTCTACTAATAACTTTATATACAATTTTATTTAATTGCATGACGAAAAAAAAATGAAAAACATCCTAATGCGGCGTAATATTAAGATGGTTGAAGAAAGAAAGAAATCTCGTTAATTATTATAGAAATTATTAAAATTGTTTGGAGATGAAAAAAACACTTTTTATATAACACAGCTCTCGATCAATATTAAATCAATCCTTTGACTCTCTCTCAGAATGTTTCTTAGAAATTGAGTGAAAATTTACTGGAGATGCTCATCGAACATGAAAAGTGAGAGTGGATAAGTACTTTGATCGTTGACAAAGAGTCTCTTGAGTTGGTTCACATGTCCCACTAACGTACGAACAGTTTGAGTCTTTTCTTCGAGAATTGCTTCGGCAATGTAGTGAGAGAGACCAGCATCGTAGCCGCATGAGTTTTCAACTTTGAATGAGGCGTGTGAGTGATGACGATGGAGATCGTTTGCCTTCACCAAGAGTCCCTTTTCAATTTCAGCGGCCTTAGCGAGAACAACCAATTCAGTGACATTAGCGTTAGATGTAATGGCTTCAACATTGCTGTCCATCTCGAACTTATGAGCAATTCCACGTTTTGCCATCTCTTGAATCATTTCAACGCCCTGTTTCCATGCGCTATCTGAGAGACCTTTAAGGAGTTTCTGGAAACCGGGACGATCCTTGCCGTAAGTGCCGAATTGAGCAGCCAAGAAGAAGTACTCATACGATCTAACTAAGTACTCATTCGTGTGTTTCACGAAATTATTGTACTTGTTAATATTTTGCTCATCGACAATTCTGGATGTAGCGTCTAAATGGAAAAAAAGAGAAGAAAATAGAATTTCATAATCCAAATTGATGCGTAAATTAATCGCAAAAAAGCTTCAATTGTAATTTAGCGCTTAAATTACCTCTAATACAGTTACTGACATCCCCACAGCATTGGTCAGCGTGTTCCTCACTAAAAAAATTCTTTGGTGGACATGGACTGTCGACGCTCTAAATTATGAAATTAAAAAAAATTAAATTGAATAAATATTTTCTCATTTCACCACAAAGCATTGGCAATTACCTTGTCTGAGCTTGTCGAGAGATTTGCTGATGCAAATGCAATGAAACAAAGAGCAATGACTAATGACTTCATGTTTGCTGCTATATTTTTTAGAACTTTAGACTTTTGCTGATTTCCTTTTTTTTCACTTCTGTCGCTCGATTATGGAGCAAAATAATTAAACGATGTGTTTTCAATTAAATTTATTAACTTATTAATTTTTACGTCTCACTTCGACGAAGAGAAATTTATAAATGTCGACTCGATCGAAAAGCAAAAATATAATCATTTGCAGCACACTATGACGACTTTAGATTGGAGACGTGCGCAAAACAAGCGAGAGAAAAGCGAGCATGTGATAGCAGTATGCTTTGGGAGTTGATTAATTTTGGTGTGTAGCGAATGCTTTAAAATTGTGTTAGTTAGTCTAGTGCCGTGTGGAAATTTCCTCAGTCTCTACACTCCGAGTGCAATTTGTTTGTCGATTTATTCGAAATTGAGTGCTTGTCGCGACAAGTTCTGTAAACCGAGATTTCATAATTAAAAATTAAAAATCATTTCGTGTGGAAAAATTTCCGCGAATCGTCAAGACAGAATCAATTGAAATTAACTGTTGTAATTAAGCAAGAAGTTTTCAAGAGAAAGAAAATAAAAATGAACAAGTTTGGAATAATTGTGGCCTTAGCCGTTTGCTTTGTGACTGTGTCATCCACAACATGTGAGTAATTTGTGTTTATTTCAATGTCTCTTTGTTATGACCACATGCAAAAAAAGAGAGAACTGGAACTTGGCGAAATTCGAGAGTGAACTTTCAATTGCGCATTAATCACTTTTCTATTTCATCATCTTGTTCTAGAAAAAAATAATGATTACCACAAAATTAAAATTTAAACTAAATAATTATTTTTTTTTTGATGATAACAGGTGAGCTTGAGGGCAAGGAGCATTTTAGGAATATCGATTTTGTTGACATGAAATCCGAGTGTGCAAGCTTAACGGAGAAACAAATTGAGAAGGAAATCACAGCCTCACTTAAATATCTCAGCCTTGGAGCCTATTTCAGCCAAGATACCGTCAATCGTCCTGGATTCTCTAAATTCTTCTTCGATGCCGCCAACGAGGAGCGTGAACATGCCGAGAAACTCATCGAGTACTTGTCGATGCGTGGACGTTACTTTGAGGATCAAGAGAGCCCAATTAGCCAAATTAAAATCGGCAAATTAATTAAGAATGCCGAAAAGGCTGAAGCTTTAGGACTCGATGACAGATGGACGGCATCCCCAAGACCCGAAAGCAATGGTCTCTCAGCTGGATTAAGCTCACTTAAAACGGCCTTGAAAATGGAAAAAGCTGTCACTGACAGCATTAGAAATTTAATTGTCGCATGTGAGGCTGAAAAGACCGGCAGTGAAACCTTCAATGACTATCATGTAAGTTAACTTTTAAAAAAAATTTAAATTTAATTACTTATCAACAATTTCTCAACAGTTTGTCGACTATCTTACTGGTGAATTCTTGACAGAGCAATATCAAGGCAAGCGTGATCTTGCCGGAAAGATTTCCACTCTCGGAAAAATGATCAAGTCCAATGGAGCTGAGTTGGCTGACTACTTGTTTGATAAGAAGCTCAATTAAAGTGCAAATCGTCATCTCGACATCACAAAGGAAATAATTTCATAATAATATATAAAATTAATGGAATGTGATAAATAAGAGTCAAAAAGAATGATTTGTATTGTTAAAGAGACTTTCCATTTAAAAAAGCTGAGTTGAATTATCAAAAAAAACTAATTTACTGTAGTAAGAAGCCACATGAAGATTATTAAAATAGTCAAATTTAAGGTTCCAAAAAATCGTTCATAAAAATTTAGATTTTTTTATTTTAATCAATTTTCATAAATTTTTTCTTTTTTTTCATAAACGTGTAAATAAAAATGTGTTTAAATAATTAAAGAAACTAAACCGAAGCCCGCTTGAAACTTATTGAACTATTAATGAGATCCGTTGGAAGATATCCGTCGATTAATTGACCATTTTCACTGCTCGTTCCCATGCAATTGCAACTACAAACTGAATCATTGTCTTCCTTATCGTGGTCCGTTGGAATTAGCTTATTAGAAATGTTATCTCGTTCTCCTTCAAAGGTCATGACTTGTACTTGATTCTTCATCGCTTGTCGCTGTAATTCTTCATTCTCGATTCGCATGTCCTCAGCATTCCTGATAGCGAGCAAAAAAAACATATGATATTATTTATTTTTTAATAACAAAGTAATTAGCTTACATCGTCATAAATCTAAGTACTAATAGATTGATAGATGCGGCAACAACTGCCAAGCCAAACAAAATGAAAACCAGCGATAATGCCACATAGCCAGGATTATTTGTTAGCGCCTTAATAAATTTTAAAAATAAATCTCTTAATTTGTACAGTAATCGCGAATTAATACCTTATCATTTTGGAGTGCCTAAAAAATAATTAAGAATTTATTATCACAAATACATTTCTCTTTTTAACAGCACTAATTACCACATAATCTCCAAATCCTATCGTCGTGAGCGTTACTGTGGGTGGAGCAATAAATTTCTTAATAAAAAATAACTTATGACACGTGTCGTCAACTTACCA
This sequence comes from Tanytarsus gracilentus, assembly GCA_038502055.1. NCBI lineage: Eukaryota > Metazoa > Arthropoda > Insecta > Diptera > Chironomidae > Tanytarsus > Tanytarsus gracilentus. Next base: position 4,674,429 of record JAXRKN010000043.1, on the reverse strand, counting down.
AAGCAATAATAAAAACTATCAAAGTAACTCCAATTTTCATATTTGCTAAACACAGCAGCGCCAGTTAAGATGATGATGGAACTTAAAAATCCAGTTGCTGCCATAAGATTCACCTCCGTTGCATCAGTATTTTTCAGCTTGATGAATGTCTTGAATTTTTTTATAATTACGCTCGCACATTTATTGAGACGTTCGCCAATCGACTGGAACATGACTAAACCTAAAGGAATTCCGACCATCGCATAAATCATGCAAAAAGCCTTTCCAGCATTTGTGTTTGGTGTCGAGTGACCATATCCAATCATAGCTAAGACTACCGTCGCAAAATAAAAAGCTCCCGCAAATTTCCACTGTGGACCAGCTTTATGAGGCTTATTCTCGATGATGACAATCTCGAGCATTTTATAATCCTCATCGGTGATTTGATACTTTTTATGGAAATTATCTTTGGCTGTTTTTAAAAAGTCCCATCGTATCTCCTCATTCTTACTCTCGAGCCGATCAAAGACAGCGGCGCCAACTAAAAGATAGGTAAAAGTGCACACGACCAACGAGAGTGTCCTGATGTTCTGTCGTTTCATCTTTAGCGGAAAAAGGTAGGAAGGGTCTCCTCCGTCGTTAACCATTAATTTAGTTTGATTTGTGAAATTTTCCCACTCAAGCTTTAATTTCTATCCATGACGAATTTCTTTAAAAAAAAAAGAGTTAATTTTATGATAAGCGTCATCTTGATGAGTTAGCAATAAAAATATCAATTATGAAACTTATGATTTTTTAATTGAGCAATCACCACAATTGTAATCTTTAGAAAATTATCGAATTATTTTTTTTGTTCAAGAGAGACGCGACAAAAGGGTGAAAACAACTTGTGTGTAGATTAGACTACTGTTTGTTGCTAATCTCGATAACACACTTCTTGATTTCATTAAGTGAATTAATGACTCGATACCTTCTTATCCTCGGTTATTCTTAAAAACACTTGATTCACACTCATATGATTGAATAAAATCGATTTTTCGCACTGCTGCTACCGTGCAGTGATAACAAGTCTCTCTTCTGAGATTGCGCATTGAGTTTCCTTTAATTTAAAAAAAAACATTCCTGAAATTTTAGATAACGGTTATCGAGCATGCTTTTTACCTAATTTTTCATGAACATTTATTCAGTTTAACTATAATTAATTAATTTTTTCGTCTCGCTTCAATGTATTTTGTCTTTTCCAGTGCGTTTCTTCCGTCGGTGTCGTTCATTATACGATTCCAGTCTGTTTGTCCTGTAATTGAGAAAACATTTTTTAAAAATATAAAAGTTAATTTATGAAAGATATGTGTTGGATGACATACCTACGATGAAGCCAATTTCCCTCTCACGCTCTTGAGCCTTCTTTTCTTCAATATCAGCCCATCGTACACGCTTTTTGCCACTCGTCGAAGGTCTCATAGTCCACTCGTTCATTTGAAGATATTCTTCCATAGTTCCATTATGAAGTGTTTTGTTTTTTGTACCGTCCATTCGTTCGTACTTTTCAAAATCAGCCGAGTCCCATTTGCTGGCCGTTAATTTTGTCGTTGCATCATCGCTGTCACTCTCGTCGCTTATTTCCTCTGGATTATCAATCGCGAAAATATCTCCATTAACATCGATCTCATATTTATATTCGGCATAAAGGTATTCAGGATCGAGGAGCGTATGATTGCTGGGTGTTTGAATCTCTTGCATCTGCTTATTTTTACTCTCCACATAAACTTTACTGAATCTATGATCGTTATAATTCAGACAAATATCATCATCTTGATTTAGTTCTATCGTATAGCCGACATATCCGCCCTCATTGACCGCAATGTTCCACATACGATGATAATAATTCAATTCGCAAAAGTCTCCGTCAATAATAATCATTGACTTGCTGTTTTCATCATAACTGACTAATTTTTCTAGTTCTTGTGAAAGCTCTTCCATGTGATCGCTAATTTTCAGCTCATCCAGAGTGCAATAGGTGAATTTTTCATACTTCATCGGTGAAATTTCCCGATAACAAACTTTTTCAAAATATTTATCAACTGACAAAACAGTGACGCAATCTTCATTTCCATTATCGAGTTCTTTTCTTTCGATTAAACGTGCTAAATAGCTTTTACCGCTTCCAGGAGCTCCCCTAATGAAAATCGCAATTTTTAGTGGACGTGACTGCAAAGAAGTTTCCTCTAAAATATCTCGAAGGTCAACGATGTGCTCTTGATTGTACCAATTGAATTCTGGTAATTTTGATGGTGGTGAAGTGTTTTTAGCGATAAATTCGCCATTGACCATAATTCTTCGAGTTAGAAGAGCTTTAAATTCTGCATGCAGGTCGTCGAAAATTCTCAAGGTTTTATCAAATTTCTTGACCTTTTCAATGCAAAGCGAAGCATCCTCCGGTTTAGATTCAATTATTGTTGACTCGACAACTTTGATATCAATTTGTGCTGAGATTAGAATGAGAAATTATTAAAAACATTACAAATTATAAAATGATTAATTTCTTACGTTTTATAGGAGAATCTTCGATTGGCTTATTTTTCCGATAAAATGACGATGCATTAAGCAATTCGTGCTCATCGGGAGTTGGATTTAGTTTGAATTCATCAATGATGTAATCAAATTGGTCGGAAGATCTGCCGTAAGGATCGTTCTCGGCACACTTCTCCGCATCCCTATAGACTTCGATTGTGTAACATTTGTAGCTATATGAAGACATCAATTCACGAACTTGAGTGTAGTGATTAAAGTCCCCAGTCTCAACGTTGATAATGATAAACTTAAAGCTCTTTGCACGCGTAATGTCACGTAGTTGTCTCGTTAAATTTCGCATGCTTTCATCCACAAGTCGAGGCGAAAATTCATATTTGCCCGACGATTTACTGACAAAGAAATCTTCGACGCTTATGTAAGTCACACTGCTATTACGCATCTCCTTTTCCTTTGCGATAATCATTGAGGCCAACTGAGTTTTTCCTTGCGTGTCTGGTCCGCGGAGAAGAAACGCAATATGAGGAGGTCTTTGAAATCGTCTCTGGCCTTCGACAAGATCACATAAATCTTTTGTCGTGCGATTGTGCCAATTAAATCGACTGTCGTCCATTTGAGAAACGTCATTTTGATTACCATTTGATAATTTAGGGTTCATAAAACACTTGTACTCAGCGTAAAGTGCCGACGGAATGAGCAGGGTGTGTGTACTTGGAATTCTATTTTGAGTCAACATTTTTATTGACTCACTTATTTGTTCAGAAGACACGTTTCGACTGCACTGTTGCGTGCAAATTTCCAACGATTGAAAAAGCTCAATGGCAAAAACACTGAATCCCATTGAACTGCCGAGCTGATAAAATTTCTCATAGTGTCTTAAGTCGCAGTTCTCGGCATCGATTATGATGAAAGGAAAATGTCCATCGGAAATTGTTTTCTTCAAATGTCGCAGCATCTCGTCGAGATAATTTTCAATTTCTTTCGAACTGACAACACTTTTCTCGTCATCGTCGTCGTCAGTCAGAAAATAGTCATCAATCGAAAGAATTCTAATGTCAGAGGCTTTTCCCATTTGACTCTCTTTCCGCTTGATGAGCTGAACTAAATGCGATTTTCCTGATCCAGCAGCACCCCTTAAAATAATTAAAATTTTAGGCGATCTGTTTCGTCGACCCGGCAGCCAGAGAATCTCTCTTATGTCCATGTAATTTCGATGATTGAAACTATTAAAGTTTGGAGTGGATTTTGGCGTGATATTTGCATATTCATCTTTAAACAGCACAACAGGAGCAGCTGGTTGAATTTTGTTTTCTTTCTCAACTTCAAACGTGTGTGTTGTCTTCAAAACTTTTCTTGGCGGTTGACCTTTAGGACGCATACCCATGTCGTCGTCATCGTCAGATGAAATTTCCTCTAAATCCATTCGTGACGATGGCTTATTAAACCTAATAATTTGTTTTTCAATCAGCACTCTCTTAATTTTAGCGGTGATAATTTTCTTGCGCTTATTTTTTCGTGGAGGACGGTCTCTCGGAATTGCTTCCCAATTTTTAGGATACAATGGATTGCTAACTGTGTCTTCTGGACGCTCGGCACTCCTTAAATATTCTAAAATTTTCTTTCTCTGCGCCACTGCTTTGCGTTTCTCGATAATTTTATCAATGTCCACTGTTCGCTTCAACTCTTGTAGCTCAGGTTTTGACTGATGCTTATAGTCGATTGTTCGAAAGATCTTGAACTCTAAAAGTTGCTCCTCAAACGTGTTCCTATGTTCATGATTGTATTCAATAATTTTTTTTACTTCAAGAACTGGGCAATCCTGAAGAGAACTTGAACTAAAGCTGACGGGATCGTCCATGTTCGAATCTTGCTGATTGTAGTTGAAATTCCTATTAGCATTATTTGCGAATGAAGATTGAGAGGTGTTGTAGTTGTTGGAATTATTTTGGTGCATAGCATTTGGTTGCGAGGTCATTTTCTGTTGATTGAGCACAATGTTCATGACATTTTGATCCTTTAGTAAGTTTGTAAGTGAATTCAAGTCTAAAGTTTTGTTGTCGCTACTTTGCGGTTCTACTACTTTTTTCTCTCGAGGCTTTGGACAAAGGAGAGATGTGGCATCGACAATTGGTGTCCTCAATGGCGTTGGATTCTGATCGAGATCTTCAATTGCCTCCCTTATTTCATTTACTGAACATCTATTGACGTTATTTTTCATGCATGCTTCCAACTTTTGATGGATTTCGATTGAGAAACTTTGAAAACAGCCCCGCTTGAATGCTGACCCCGTGATAATTGACATTTGAGCTACGGAAGCTTTGTTTAAGACAACAATTAAGAAGTTTACGTAGTTATCTCTTATTAATTCCAAGATTTCATTATGAACAGTTTGAAAATTTCTTCCTCTCGCTTCAATAATGTGGCAACGATCATTGCCGTATTCAAATTCTTTCCTTTGAATCAAGCATGCTAAATGACTCTTTCCCGAGCCGCTTGCACCTCGTATTATTATTAAATTTCTATTAGCTCTTGTCGATCGACCTGGCTCCTCGATGATACTATCAATATCCATGATGTTTCTCTCAATTTTCGACTTAAAATCGGGCAATATTAATTCAAACTTTTTCTCTTCTTCAATTACCATCGGTGGCATGGCATTATCATCATTGTTATCTAGCTCAATGACATCCATATCTTCTTCGCCCACCTTGTCTTGATTAATGTCTACGTCTAAACCAGGAATCGATGAATTTCGATTAAAAACTTTATCACGAAATCCACCACTAGAAGAGTCATCATTGAACGAGTCAAAAGTATCCACGTCAAACGAATCGTTTTTAAAATCTTTATCGTGTGCGATTGACGAGCCGAAAAGGAGAGGTGCCACGGCCGAATCCGAAAGTGATGTGTTTGATGGCGGCACTTGAACGGATATAATATTTGCCGATGCTTTTAAGTCCGTAAAACTTTTTGGTGGTTTCGGCGATGACGACTGTGGATCACCAGCATTCCATTGAGACTCAAATTTCATTTGTTCAACTGTTTTTTGAGGATTTGAAACCTGCCGTTTACGCATCATTTCATTACGACGTTCGAGCAGCTTATTACGAACTTCCAAAAATTGATTTTCATACTTTGCGTACTGCTCTTTGTCTGGATGATTTTTATTTTCATTTCGCCACTTTTCAAATTCCCTTTCCCAACTCTTAAAATGATTGTTGAAAGCGGCATCCTCAGCGTCCGCCTGTTGATCACTTTGTGCTGAAGTGCTCGGCTGCTGTGAGTAAGTCTCTTTTGGTGGTGCCGGCTATATTAATCATGATTAAGTCATATGTAAAATACTTTAAAGTGTAATACACACCTCTCTATTTTGTATAAATCGTTCCTCGTCATTATTGAACTGTAATAGTTGGTGATGTTTGTTAAAATTTAAAATTTTCGTATCTCTAATTTTTCTTACATTTCTATTTCCTTCGTTAAACGATCGAGCAGCTCCTCCTCTAGTGGTATTTCCACCACCTCGATTTTTACCACCGCGCGTCCAGTTCTGTCGACTTGCACTGTTATTGGCACCGCCTTGATTTCTATTTTGGCCACCTGCGTATCCTTGGTAGTTTTGTTGACTCCATCGATCGTTTTGAGAATTTGCAGAGTTAGAAGCGGGCGGTTTTTGATTCCATGATTCAGTTTGAGGAGGTGCCACATTTGTGGGTGTTTGCGCGGGAGGAGGAGGCGGTGGCTGCGTATAATTAGCCGGATACTAAAAAATATATTTGTTTAAAAACCTCAGAAATAAAATAAAATTATTGGATCTCACTTGAAAGACCTGCTGCGGCGGTTGGGCCGGCTGAAATTGATTGTAATATCCATACTGATTCCACTGCTGTTGATACATTTGTTGTTGCCAAGCAGCATCTTGAGATTGATTGGAGTTAAAATTTTGCTGATTGTTATTCATCTTCTTCAAGCAATTGTTGACTCCTAAAGTAGATTTTATTTGAGTTAATCACTGAAATTTAAGACTCTAAAAGGCAAACTCACTAATTGTTGTATTACAAAAACGTATTTTTTACTTAAATCTAGCTAAATTTAAATATTTTGTGTTTTGATGGTGAAATTCGGCAAAAAAATGTTAAAAAAGGGGCAAAAACTCAAGCGAAGAGGTTTCAAAATAAAAACATTGAGAAAAACATTCAAAAAAATAAAATTCAACAAGCATGGACATTTGCTTTCGGGAAATTGTGGAAAATATATTTAATCGATGGACAGCTTTAAAGCTTGCTGTCGAGCATGGCATGGCCAAGAATGGAGTTCAGGTAAAATTAATTTAATTCACACTAAATTTAAGCTAAAATTATCATTTTTAGACCGCGATCGATTTTATTCAATACACTGCGACTGAAAGCTTAGCTGCAAATAAAAAACTAGATGATTTGTTTTTAATGGATCTACTGGAAGATATTATGGACGAACAATTTCATACAGTTTGCGAAGATGATTCTATAAAGGAGGTCAGCAGTGTTTTAATCAAATATTTCGAAATGGCTAAGAGCGGAAATATTGATGGCGTTCGATTGGAACTGGCACAACTTCCTCCTTGCACTCCCTGGATCACTCACTCTTTTCAAGTCAAGAGAGTTAAAGAAGAATCGAGTTCATCAGACGATGACGATGAGATGACAGTTGATAATGATGAGAGCAGCGGTAATATGATTCCAAGCACGAGCGGAGCTACGATGGATTTCGAAGAGGAAGATCCCGATCCCGGCTGGACGGTTGTTAAGAAAGGAAAAAAGTTGAAATAAATTTGAATTATAATTCTAAAAGTGCTTTATTTCTATCAAAATGCTTTCATTTAAACTTGTGTCGGTGGCTTTTCGTAAGCAAACAATGGCTCTGCCTCCTCCAACCAATGCTCCACAGCATACGGCAATCTATCGCCCGGAATTGTGCTCCAATGATGAATACGGCATCGAACCTTTGCCTTTTCAGTATTGTTAACTGTGACAGTCACGTAAAATTCCTTATTCTGCTTCGTTAAATCGGGACCGGTAATTTTCTCCTCAGGCAATTCGATGGCACTGTCTGAAGTAATGTTGTATCCACATTTTCTCAAAGACGCTCTAATATGCCACGGTTCGATCACCCACGGATGATCTTTATTCATAACGATTGCGAAAACTCTATGCTGAAGCATGTTGACGGTCTAAAATGTATTGAAGCAATTATATAAAGTGACTTATAAAATTAATTTAACTTACACGCTGAGAATATTGTGAGCTATGCTTTTTTTCAGTTTTCTCTTCCGCTTTTGCCTTAAACTTTTCAATATTCTCGGGAGTGGCATAAGCTGCGAAACCCGGCAACAAGAGCTTTTGATAGGCGAAGTTCGGTCTAACGCTGACGATTTCACCCTTCTGTCCGATTCCTTCAACGAATTGCGTCAAAACTACTTGAAGATCCGGCTGGCGAACTGTATTTGAGTCCACGACCATTTCAAAATTAAAATGACGTCCTTTGAGCTTCTTTGGTCGTTGATTTTTCCTCGCGAGTGGCGGTTGATTCAATCTTCTGAGGATGAAAGTTGTCTGGAAGTGAGAAAGTTTAATTTTTATATTTGCGAATTAATAAAATGATAAAAATTTTACTCTATTTTGCTGTAATTCAAGGGAATTGGCAGCCAATATCGGCACTAGTTTAGTTACGAAACCTCTCAGCATGTTGACGGAGTTTAATTATTTTAAATTAATGATTAAAGTATTTATTTTCATAAAACGCGATTCAGGGGGAAATCAATAAAGCAAAAAGTTTTTGTTGTTGTTGTTGTCGGTAAAAAAAATATTCAAAAAATAAAAACAAAGAAAAATTAAAAATATTTAAATGGCACAAACAAGAGACGCTCTGCTTAAGAGCTATAATACACGGTTGAAAGAGGATGTAAAGAGTATGCTGGAAAACTTCGAGGGTAAGTCGAAAGTCATTTAATTCAAGAAATAAAATCTAAAATTTAAATTTTCATTAAATAGAAGTAATTAAAATGGCAAAAGGAGAAAATGATGGAAGTCAATTTTCAAAATTAACACAATGCGAGCAAGATGGATATGAAATGCAAGTGAGAGCAGCAAACATTGTGCGTGCTGGAGAGAGCTTACTTAAGCTTGTTTCTGATATAAAACAATTCCTCGTCCTAAATGATTTTCATAGCGTAAACGATGCTATCTCAAATAGCTCACAAATTTATCGAAATACTCAGCAAGACAGAGACGCCAAAATTATGAATTTACGGGATGAATTAGCCAGTGACCTGTATGATTTAGAAATGGAATATTACACTGGAACACTTTAAAAAAAATCAAACTCAATTTCAACAAATTAATTCATCTTTATTTAATTCTATTAACAGAAAAATGTTCAAATAATTTTTTTTCTATCACTTGCGCTTACATGCACTTATGTCCGTCTTAAATCGTGATTTATATAAAAAAAATAAAAACGAACACACCTTTAGAGGCCAACAAAAAAAAGATAAGCTACATAAAAAATCAAAATAAGTACGCATTTATCATGAAAGCATGTCTATATCGTTAAGAAGTGATTCAGCATTTTCGTTGTCATTGATGGGAATTTTTTGATGCAAAGATAAAAGTTGGTAGTTGATATCAACAATTGCGGACATGTCTACGGTTGATGATGATTGCTTCGAAGGATCAAAATGAAAATGATTGTTCTGTTGTGCATAATTTTCGCTGCATTGACTGCTGTAGACAGGCGTCGATTCAATTTTTACGGAACCTCCGTCTTCCTCGTAGCTTTTATTGTGATTAAGGCTCATGGTCTGCACATTGTTCACGATATCGGGCATCTGCTATTTGAATTTTATTAATAACTTTTTATAGCAAAAAAAATGTCTTACATTGCCGTCCGAGTAATTTTCATTGCCGAGATGTGAGTAAGAATGATAGCCACTGCTTCCACATTGCACCCCACTATTTGTATTTTGCATTTGATTTTCCATTTCCTTTGAAAAGTTTTTTTTTAATTTAAAATTTAACAAATTCATGTCAAAAGCTTACCTGTATTCGCGAGAGAAGCTTTTTGTTTTCAATTTCCATTTCTCTCTGCCTCAGTTCCGTTTTTCTAAGGCGGTTAATTTCTTGCTTAAGACACTTGATGTAGTCAACTGATGACTTTAAAATAGTGCCTTTATTGGGCCGCACGTCTCGAACAATTTCGTAATATGACTCGTTGCTTTTAGGTAGTAAAGTTCCTTTAAAAGGAAATAGATTTTTTTCAAATTTAATATTTTAAATTTTTTTTTGAATTTTTAACGGTTTTTAATAAAATTTATCTCACCCAATTCCTTGATTCTATCGTTGATGTTGAACCTTCTGCGTCGTTCAATCATATTGTGATTATCCTTCTTCTGCCGATCCTTGTCTAAATCGATCATCGATGAGTTGGGCTCTTGCTTAATTTGAACGTCTGTGATAGAATTTATTTCGTACTTGATGGAATCTGCGATTGAGTCATAGTTGAGAATTTCATCAATGTAGTCCTCGGTCTGTGTGAAAATAAATCATTAAGAAACTTGATACAAGAGGCGTGTAATATATTCCGTTTTAGAAAAGGTAAATTGATCATGTTAAGGAGTGCTTTTACGTCAGTTCTTGGTTAAAAAATCCCTAAAAAACTTGATTTTGAAAACTCTTTGACGTCAGAGAAAAATTACATCCATAAGCGTGTGGATTTTATTGCCCATTCATGCAAGATTATAATTGATCGTATAAAGTCTCAAAAAAACCGCGATTGTCTTTCTATTTTTAGAAGAAGAAAAAACACGTAAATTGCCGTCATTAATAATGCTGCATTTAAATTTTTTGTTCTTCACATTTTCGGGGAATTTAGACACTCCAGTGATAGGCGGTGGTTACGGAAGGCAATTCCATCTATTTTTAACCTGATACCAGCATACCAAGCCTTCAAGGATATATCACAAAAAAAAATAGTCTTTATCAAGACCGAAAAGTCAACTTTTGTTCCTCGTTAAAATTTCGTTCATGCTAATTCAATTTTAAGGTCACACGAGATGGTATATATGAGATGCATCGACGGCATTCACCGAAACAAAAAAAAAGATGATAGAAGAGAGCGGCTATTTTTTTACAATCACAAAGTCAAAGATGCTTGTTCAATGCACCAGTGCGTGGACCGTCGCGAAAAAAACTGATTTGATTGTATTCAAAAAATTATGAAAGTCATTTTATGGCTCACCTCTGAAGCGCTGGTGACACTTGTCGCCACAGAACTTATGCTCGGTGACATTGGATTATTGCTCGTTTGATCTGAAGGACTCGCGGCAACGTAGCGGTGATGAAGACCAAAGGGAAAGCTGTTTGTCGATTGACCCGAAGAATACTCTACGTGGGTCATGTCAGCGGCACTGTGACTTCCGCCTTTTCCATTCCCGCAGCTGCTTGCTGTGCCGCCATTTATGTGATTAAAAATCTTGGAGTTTATGCTAGCTCGCAAGTTTGGTGAATTACATGTCGTTACAGGTTGTGATTTTGATGCTACCGCTGCCATGGGACTGCCGTTGTGTTGAAGAACTGGATAAGGAATTAAGTTGTGCAGCGATTCGGAGGATTTAAAGGACTCGCTGAGATATTGCTTCACTTGATTTTTCTGTTTCTCTCGTACATGATAGCGGGTGGGATTTGCTAGCTGAGTTCTCACCTAATTATTTTTAAATTTTAAAAAATTTTGCTTTTTTTAAAAAATTCATTTCTTACTTGCAAAACTTGTGGTGGAACGTCCACCTGCAATGGCACTTTATTACTGTTTACTGTCTCAGACTTTTGTTTCTGATCTTGCTGTTGCAAAAGTTTTCTCTCGGCTTCTTTTCTCCTTTCAGCTTCCAGCAACTGCTCTCGCTGAAGCAATGTTTTCAACTGTGTTCGCGATGTCGGATTGATCGTCTTTAAAGTTGGTCTATCGTAGACATAGATAGTGCATAGAAGAAGAGACAAAAAAAATATCAACCGTCGCCGAATGAGATAAAACAACTTTTAAGATAGAAAGAGAGAAAAAAGATTTTCGAGGTGTTCAACATTCAGCAATTTGGATACTCAAAGTTCCATGGCTAATAATTATTGATGCTTCTATTTTTCAACAGATTTGTTTCGATGATAATTAATCGCCTGCAGTTTTGCGATAAAATGGCATGTTGAGAGGATTAAATTATTGATTTTTAATGCGAATTTTTTGTTTAATTATTTTTTTGTGCACTTTAAGGAGAAATGGACTTTGCAACTGTAATTAACAGTCTCGTGATAATTTTTTTCCTCCCCAATCTAACTTTATAAAAACGTTTAAAATTTATTACAACCACCATAAAGATCTAGTTACTGTTTAAAGAAGAAGATAAAAAGCGATGAATCAGGCATTTATATTTGTTTGACAACAATTATTATTATGAGTGGAGGTTGTTCTCTCTCATTATTTTCCTCTCATCGCATGTCGGCTATATAAAAATTTTCGTTTTCACTCAAGAGAAGATTTTCGAAAAAATACTTTTCTTTTACAACGATAAAATTGCACACTCACACTCAGCTGTGCACACGACAAAATGCTCTGCTCATCGCCTCGTGAACATATGATTCACATACGAGGAAAATATAATTTTTTAAAAACTCAAGTTCTAGTTCAAAGAGAAAAGCTTTCGGGTAGCAACAAGAGAGGAAAAAAGTTTGTCTTACATTTTCGGCGGCAAACCAAGCGACTTCATGTCATTATGATTTCTAGCTTCGACAGCATTTTCCAGCTCTCCGTCGATCAAACTCGGGTCCTAAATTAAAAAGTGATCCTCAAGCTTTTTTTTTCAAACTTATTATTTTTTTACCATTTCCAATATCATTTTGAGGTCTTCATCGATACCGACATTTACTTTTATCTGTGTGTACTTATGATGATGATGATCCTTTTGACGCTTATGTTTCAAAACTGTGCCACTTTCTTGCACTTGCACTTGATCATTAATTTCCATTTGATCATTTTCACTTTTCAACGTTCTACTTTGCGATGCCAACGACATGCCATCATCCTGATTATTACTAATTAAATTATTATTGTCTTCGTAGAAGAAAATATTGTCGATGTTCATGTCACCCTCTAAGCTGTCGTTACAGTTGCTGTTCATTTTATCTCACAGATATGAGTGTATTTTTTTTTGATTAAGTAGAAAAACAAATTTTTAATGGTTACGTCATTGAGAAGGCATCATGAAGATGATTGTGGGGGCTTCTTCGCTCGCTCTCACTCATCCAGGGAAGAAATATATGTGTGGCGTATATATATGAAAGTGCGAAACAACAATTCAATTGTGATCAATTAAGTGCCTCCGATATATTTGCTCAATTGATGTAGTCATTCACTACTTTGACATTTTTTGTCACACTTCTCAAGTTTTATCTCTGCTTTTATTCGTCTTTTCTTATATTATATTTTTTTAAAAGTGTGTGCAGATTAGGGGAGAGAAAATTTTTCCTCTTTTTTTTCTCGCGAATTGCGCAGAATTTTCCGGATAGCAATTTTTTCTTTTATTTTTTGAAAATAATTTCCATGAAAAATTTTAAAGATTTTTGATTTTTAGCGCACTTGACGAATTTTTTTTTGGAAGTCTTTGATAAAAAAAATTACTTCCGTGCTTGCACCAATGTCTTGATTACTGCCGTTTCACACAAGAACTGAAGAACTTTTTTCGCTCTCTCAATGAAAGAATAAAATAGTTAAAAAAAAATTTTTTTTTTTTTTTCTTTCTTTAGAGTTTATTTTTTTTTTTTTTTTTTTTTTTTCCCCTTTTTTTTTTTTTTTTTTTTTTTAATTTTTTTTTTTTTTTTTTTTATTTTTTTTTTTTTTCCCATTTCTCTTTATTCATTCCTTGTCTATGAAAAGAAAAAAAAAGGGGAAAAAAACGCTACGGAGATCCAACGACGATCTTTTTTTCATCACCGCGAAAGAAAAAAATCGAATTTTTATTTATTTTTCCTATTTAAACTTTGCAGTGTGCTCTACTCGCTTCACTCTCACAGCCATAATTTTTTATCATTTTCGGCTCAAGATAATTTTTTTTCTCTCTCAAAAACGACCTGACGTTTAATAATATAGTAAAAAATACACAAGGTGAAATATTTTTAACTTAAAAAGTCTTTTTTTTTGCTCGGCCAAAAATGTTTTTGGGAATCCCGAAAAAAATTCTCAAACCGCACATACGATCAGAAGCGTGGTCTCTATCCTGCGTTCTTAAGCCGGTTTTTTAAAAATTCTTTTTTTTTTGTAATTTTACAAATACAAGTTCGATGAATCATTCGATTTTGAGTGACGTCAAAGGTGCTAAATGCTCAAATATATCGCTGTCACTTTATACATGCTGAAATCTTTTTTATACACAGTCACATGACAAATAAAATTTAAAAGCTTTGAATTAATTTAATGAGCTTTTTGTTAATATGTGAATATTTATTGTGGATAAAAATATAATTAATAAATTCTATCATAGAATGTTTATATGGTCACAATTGTAAAGTCTCGCTCTCCCTCTCATTCACTCAGCTTCGGATAATTTCGTGACTCGACTTTTCTTCTCTCGATTAGTTTTGAAAAAAAATTTTGCAGCTATTGATGCTAAAGAACAGAAGCTCGAATTCCATTTCAAATTCAAGGATTCGTTTTTCACTCAAGAGTAAGGTCTGCAGGAGATTATCACCCTTACTCTTTTCAAGTTCAGTCCTCTGCTTTTGAATTTTTTCCTTTTCAAGCTTGATCTTGTTCTTGACCGACTCGAACCAGTTGAGTGAATTAAATTCAGTAAATTGATTGAGAAGTTTCAGCATAAATACAATTCCGATTGCAAATCCATCGTCAGTAAAAAGTGACTCTTCTCTATTCTTCTTATTAAGGCGATCTTTGGCGATTGAAATGTTCTCGATGTAATTTATTGTTAAGGCGGGCACAAAAATGTAAAAAATTTTCATGTGGGAATTTTTAGAGCTCTGGAAATATGTGGAAAAAATCGAGCTGAGTTTATTAAAGTAGGAAAATCCTTCTTGAATCTTCTTCATCGCTTGATCAACGTCTTGCTGCAGAAATTTTCCCGCACTTAAAGTGTCTCTGGAAAGTCCCTCGCACATGCTCATAAATTCCGTTGGATCTTCGTCATCGAATGGAATGTAAGAAATTGAATTTGAGTTGACATGACAAATGCCACTCTTTATCATGCGAACATAAGCCATCGTATTTCCAATTTCCGTTAGCGCCACCCTAATTTTATCAAGAAGCGTGTTATTTTCGAGCTTTTTAATCTCTCGGTTGAGTCTATGGGCACGATCGAAGTTGTAAATTTCCGTTTTCTTATCACTTTTCTCCACATGTTCTCGCCAATTTTTCATCTCCTTTGCGAGTCGCGATTTTACTTGCTCGTCATAAATTAGTTGCGAGAAAATGACAAATTTTTTTCTCAAAAATTGATAAACGAAATTTATGGTTGTGTTTACGATACCGAAGCCATGTGTAGCCAATGAATTTGCTATATTGTGAATTCCAATAGTGTGGTAATGTGTCTGATTAGGAGTCGTGGTGCCTTCAACGAAAATCTGATTGTTTAGGTTGTAGTGGAAATGAGAGACGAAAAGGTGAATATTTCGCATTATTTGTAAGACATCAATTCCTTGCTCGAGCGTTTGATTGGGCAAGTGATCTTCGACAGTTTCAATTTCATATTTTCTCTCTGCCAACTGTCTCATTTGTTCGTAGCTCTGCCAATCTTTCAGTGATATGGTCGTGAGATTGTAAAACATCTTCGAGAGATAAAATTCTACTTCATTCTGAACGGAGATGTAATTTTTGTTGACCACAAAATGTGGAAGCTTAACCAAAGCTCGATTGTCTTCAATAGGAATTTTGCCGCTCGAACTTTCGAAGCAATTAAATTTTTCAACTTGAAGGTTAGAGTGAAAATCAAGTCGAAGATTAATTTCGATTGTGTTGCAGAGCTTTTTGATAATAATTTCATTAAATTCTCTTTCTAGCAGTGGATGAAAATTATCAACATTTTCCAACATGCTCAAATCATCTTCATTCATGCAATCACTTCCCATTTCCATGAATAGTTTCAATTTTCTTTGGTCCAATGAATTTTGTAGCTGCTGCTTAAAATAAGGTGCGATTAAATTTTGATGCCAAAAAAGAAATGAAGGATCAGTGACTCGTTCCACGTTCTCTTTTAATTTACAAAGTGTCATCATGTGATCGAGAAGCTTTAAAAGTCGAAGAGAATATTCATTGCCAAAATTCTTAAATGGTTCCGTTAGATTTAAAGCTAAAGTAATTGCATTTAAATTTGCCTCCGATACGTTTGCGTAGAGCAATTTTAATATCAGCACTAAAGCTGTTGAAAGATCAAACTTCTTTTCCTTTTTAACATCCAGCATAACCTTTTTCTGACACAGTCCAATAATGTTGAGCGCGTGAAATTGAAGGTAGCGGAAAACAAAACCGATCGAGTCACTGATAAATGTTGCATGCTCAATGTATGTCGCTTTGATAACTCTCAAATTTTCAATCAGCTTGTAAATTGAAGACGCCAGAGATTTTGATAAAAGCTGGTTGAATTTCGCGTGTAGATTTATGACACTTTTGATAAGAAAACTCATTTCACCGGCAATTGTCAGGCCCTCATAAAATAGTTCACATCTAGCTTGAAGCATTTTTTCGGTGAGATTTTCACTGCCCAATTGAGTTTGAGATTGCATTTTTAAAATCCAGTTCATTAATTGAATTGAGTAATTTGTTGAATTTTGATTAAGCGCGTGGATTTTTTGGCTTAAAAAACTCTTTTGGATTTTTACAACATCAATGTTAGTTTTTTCCATGGAGCTTATAAATCTTTTTAAAAATTCATTTCCATTAAAGATGAAATTTGCATGCAAAATAATTGCTGGATACTTGTTGTTAATGTCAATTATGAATCGTAAATTTTTTGGATCCAAATTTTCAAATAGTCTTTGATAGATGACAGTCATTATGTTTAATTTTATAATATCATCGGCATCACTTAGCTCAGAAATGTTGTTGCCAGCATCAAGGACATTAATTGAGTTAATTAAATTCTTGATATATGTCAGCATAAAATTTTCCAGCATAGTCAGCGATTTTGCTTTAATTCTTGTTTTAATAGCAACAATGTTATCAAGTGCTAATTCCAATATCTTTCCATCAAGCAACAAATCGAGTTCATGAAGTGTGCTTTGAAGATTTCTATAGGCATCTTCATTGGCTCCAAACTTAGCTTCATTTGTGACCAGCATTTCACCATAAAGCTGAAGATATGATTTATAAATTCCATTCTTAAAAATTGTGTCGAAAATCATTAAGTTTTTAAAGAGGAGCGCGATATCGTCCAGATTAGAAGGAAATTGTGTTGATGGCGTTATGTGAAGGAATTTTTCCATACTAAATAAGGCACAATATTGCTGTATGACATTGGCCGATAGATAAATTGAATTTTGAATAAGAAATTTCATGTTCATTAGATCCTCTAGAGAATAACTAAATTTAGCTATGGCATTTTCCATCGGGTCCCCCTTATCACTATCATCCGGTGCCTCCATTGCACTCACAATCTCATCTTCAATTAATGTCAATTTTTGCACAATCGGTTTAGCATTCTTTATGAGTTTTTTCGCTTCCTTGCTCAGATGAAAGAAGACGATTAGAACTTTTGTCAAAAGCTTATTGTCCGAATCGAGCAGTTGAAAAACTGAAACATTTTCCACTGAGTCATGTTTTAAAATGAACAAATTTTGTGATGGGGTTTTGTCTTCGATTCCAACTTTATTAATCGAGTCTTTGAAGTTCCTCAAGAACCTTCCATAAGTCCTCATTAAATCCTCAGCCGCTTGACTTTCACTCGTCTTTATAAAGCTCATTTTGATAATTTAATTTTTCAACAAATAAAAAACAGACCGGAGCTCTCATAACCCTAAAAGCTTTGAAAATGGACGAGTTTGAATTTTTTCAGTTAATTTTTATGCACCCCACATTTATTTTATTCGAAAAATATTTTTCTTTACAACAATGCTGTCAATAATTACATGACATAAACTTTTTCAATCTTCGGGTTGACCCATTTCTCTTTCGTAAAGGGACATTCCACAATTCCATCAGAATTTGTTATCAAAGAAATTGCCTGCGATTTAAATTAATTAATTTTAATTAAATTTCATATTTAAAAATATCTCACCAGCTCTCCAACGACAAAGCCATTTGGCAACACCATGGGATGATTATTTTCATTTAAAGGCTTCTTAGTTACACGACAGATCAAGCGGCTTTGAGCACAATGTGAAAATGGCAATGCCAGTGCAATTTCATTGATATGCGGCTGACAGACTGGACAATTTATATTTCGCGAGTTTGATGAGTAGCATTGTGGTGTCTTTAGAGCCGACAATCCCGTTTGAATCTGCAAATTAAATTATTGAAATAAAATATATTTAAATTGAATAATAAATTTACCGCAACCGAAAGCACAGATTGAGTTGGAATTTGAAAGAGACGATAATTTTCCAACCGGAAGTTCACGAGCAAATCATCCCATCGCTTAATCGATAGCATTGCACGATAAGGTTCGAGGTCTGTGTTGAGTGGAAATGCAAGAAGAGCCATTGTCTTTTTGATTTCAAGTAGTTGATCTTGCTCGAAAGCCGGAAAAAACTTTTGAGCATGTCTGACTGCATTGAGACGTTCGTCTTTTCTAATGAGCTCAATAAACTCCTGCTGACGAAGCTTGAACTCAATATCAGAGTTAATTTTACGCAGTTTACTCTTGTTATCGATGCACCAGAGTATGCATTTTGCTGTATTATGTTGAGCTAAATCTCTCTCGACTTCACGTGACACCTGAAAGATGTCGATGTTGGTGATGTCACGAATGTCCGATCGATTTGCAAGAATTTCAGCAGTGTCGTAGTATCCTAAACGCAAAAAGTGCTCAACAATCAAGCGATTTAATCGAACTTTCTTCCATTGATTAGCGGCTGCAATGGCAATCTGTGACTCATTTGACTGTGGCGTGTCCTCGCCATCGACCATCATCTTGTTGTGCATGCTTGCGGTGTTTGTGACATTCTGTTTGATATGTTCCAATCGTTTCTTGCATACATTAGCCGAAAAAAGTTCATCGCCAATGCTCTCTTCCGACTTTCGTTTTAGCACATTTAATTTCTCTATCACACCATCCAACAATTTCGTGATATTTCCTACATTCGTCTGACTATCTAATCCCTTTTCGAGTTCACTCGCAGCTGTCTGAAGAATTGCATTTAGCTCGCGATCAAGAGTCTTTTGTGTCGTTCGAAATTTCTTATTGAGAATTTCGTATGGAACCTTGTGAATGAAAGAGTGATTGGAAAATTTATCAAATTGCGATTTAACAAAGGCAAAAATTTGCTATTCATTAAAAGTGACGAAATTTTTGATTTCAATCATTAACTGCAAGTTAGTTATCATCTCACCTTCAATGTCGGATGCTCTATCGACTTTATTTCGCTCATTTTAAGCTGTATCTGTTTGATTTAGACAAAAATATTTTTGTAAGATTTTTTAGACGAATAAACATTAAAGAAAAATTTGCACTGAACAGACTCTAGTTGGAGATGTTCAGAGGGGTGTTTTTCATTCAGTTTGCATTTTCACATAAAGTGATATTTTTAAATATTCTTAATTAGTTTCAAGATCAAAAATTTAATTAATTTTAATAAAAAATTCAAAAATTTTCAATAAAACTCACTTAAAAGCAGTTAAAAATCAAGAATAATTTTTAACGGTCGAAAAAATTTCAAACCGCCATCAGGGGACTTAACACGAGCAAAAAAAGCGGCTCACTCCGCCATACTATTAAAATTGAAAGCAAAAAAATTTTCAAGCGTCGCTATATTTTCTTTCGCATAAGTCATCAAAATCTTCGCTGCATGTGCAAAAAAGTGCACAACAATTGAAGATAAGACACTAGTGTTGCCGAAGGAGATAAATTTGAGTGCGGAAAAGCCATATTTGAGCGAGAAAAGTGATAAATGAAAAAGTGAAATTCGCAAAGATCGTAAGCTCAGAAATTAGGAGAGGAAAAAAATAGCGCACTCGGCGGCATTCGAAGAAAAAAATATAGCAATCACATTTTTTAGTGTCCTAAAGAGAAAAAAAATTAGCTCGAGTTGTGTGAAATATCCATCGTGTCTCTAAAGTTCCAATTTTTTTTAATTGATTTGTGTGAAAGGTGAAGCATCCAAAAACTTGAATGTGAACGGAATAAAAAGAAGAAAAATATACGAAGAGAGAAAAAAAATTCAATTGTGTCGGTGAACATCAGCTAAAATTGGATATATTTCTTCACGTATATATATTTGAAATAAAGAGATATTTATAATCTTTCCGTAAGTATTAATATTACATATTACGTACATTTTAACCATCGTTTTCTTGAAAACGCAAAAATATGCGCGCGTTTGACAATCTTTCCATCTTTCTCTCGCTTGATTCTCCTCGCCGTACATATATTTATATATATTTAATAATATTATGCGTGTACTTCGAAGAGTGAACTAGTCGTTCAAAAAAATTATCTTCATTCCTCGTTGCGAATACATTTTTTTTCGAATGGCGCTTAAAGTGATTTTTACTTTTTTTCATAGTTAATTTTTTGAGAAAAGGAAAGTACTCGTTCGCATAAAAATTAATGCTCTTGATTTCTTTAGAAAATTGTTCACTCGACAGCTCTTGCTCCGCTTAATTCGTTTCCGATTCGAATTTTATATGCCCGAGTGTAATGAATTCATTTTACTTTTTGTGAATATGCATTTCATTTGTGTGTACAACGGCGAGAGTGAGAGAGAGAATTATACATCATTTAAAACGTCTGGATTGAAAAGCAGTAAAATGAAAGTCAAAAAAAAGCAAAGGAAAAGATACAGCACAACAACTACGGAGACGACGACGAAAGGAGGCACAAAACCGGTCACTCCGCCGCGCGCGCTTATTTTGCCATAATTCGTATCCGATTTTTTTTTATTCTTTTCTGCCTTTTTGCCTAACGAGACGACACATAAGACAGTTGAGTTAAAATGTAAAAACACAGATATCTTGCATGCATCAACTTTTTTTTTGTGTAGCGCTCTTTCATAAAGAGAGAAGTCAGCTCGGTAATATATTTAACAACGCAACAACAGCAACACACGGCAATAATAATAATCGAAGAGTGAGGAACGAAGAAGAAGAAGACTATTTTAGTTATTAGCTTAATGTCATGGGAATGAGCAAGTGCTCGCTGTGTGTCCGGAAATCAAAATTCATTAAATCACCTCAACTGTTTATTTTCACTTTAAATCTCCAAATCCCATGAATGGCCTAAATTGCGCCTTTATGCCTCCGGCTTGTGATGAAAATTCGCTTCTTTTATTATGCTTTCTGCCTTTTCTTCTTTTTGCCCTTTCAAGCTTCTTTTGTCAATTTTTGTACAATTTTTTTTTCTCTTTATTATACACGCTTTTTTCTCTCTTTCTCTTTCTCATGAGCATTTACAAGACAGCATGTACAGCATTTATATTGGTTTCATTCCACCTTCAGATTTTCGTTTCTTTGGCTCTCTTAACTTCCTCACCTTGCCTACATTACCTCGTCACTTATCCACCACTCATCTCCTATATACACACAATAATTCTTTCTGTATTTCTCTTTCTCTCGATCGCTACTCTACGCTCAATGCTGGATAAAAGAAAAATCGAAAGCATTAAACTCTTTCGAACAATAATGGTTGAATTGAATAACACATAAACCTCTGAAAAGAAAATCACCGTTAAATTTGTGCGTGTCGAGATGATGGCGATAAAAAATAATTTTTTATTACACATCACATCATAATTGCCGTCGCTCACATTATCTCACTCTCAAATGATAATTGAAAGTAAAGAAAAATAATATTTCTTTTTGTTGACTCGCCTATATGAAATAATCAATTTGTTTCTATCATCTGCAATTAAAATTTTGGAATGTCCGAGTGTGTGCTTTGAGAGGCGAAAATGAACACATACGAGAACGTGCTGATAGGGCAAAACACAAATAAAAACTGATAAGTTACATTTTTTTAGAAGAGAAAGAAAAAAAATCAACAAAAAACTGAACAATCATCAGTTTTACTTTGGTTTATTCTGCTCCGATTTTTGTTGTTGTTGTAGCGAAAAAAAAAGTGCTGATAATACAATAATAAAAATGCCATGCAATGAAAAAAATAAATTCTCCCACTCCCTCCTCCAACGAATAAATACTCGAGTCTTTCCTCTAAATTTCTTTGACATAGTCTGTGAAAAATGACTGTTGTATGTGCGTATGAATGAATGAATGCTATGCATGCATGCTGCCGTAAAGAAAGTTTTTACAATGCGAAAGGAAATGATTTTTTTTCTCAAATTAATTTTATTGTGAAGTTTATTTTAATCCGTTCGACTGCTTTATGCTGCCCTAGGCCAACATTTTTTCTCTCTCTGTGTGTCTCTTTCTCGGTTTCGAAAAGTTTGCATTTTCAAGAGTCGAGTCTTTGCGAACTATCTTATCTCGGAGACTTTAGTTTTTTTTGGACTTTCCCAAACAAGTAAAATAATTTAATAACTTATAAGGGAAAAGGGCAAAATATGTGTGGCAAAATAACAAAACTTTAACTAAATTCTCGTTGTCGTTCATTGTTGCAATGCATTGAATACTTTTTCCCTTAGCGAGCATTGAGAGGAGAAATTTTCTTGTTTTTGGCAAAACTTTTTCAACTGATCAAAAAATAAGGGAGAGACTTTTAAATTATTTTAACTTTTTCAACTTGGTTAGAATCCTTTCATTTTAAAATTTTCACTATCAAAACTTTTTCTCTAATAATTTCCGTCATAGTCAAAATAGACCCAAAGTGCTGCTCCCCCCATTGCTCTCATCGTACGTTGAGCAAAAAAAAAAGTTTGAGGAAAACTCTCTCGGTTCCTAAAAATGAAAAAGTTTTTAAATTAACTTCGAGAAACTCTTCATCCTCTCATTCTTTCGCTCTTTTTTTCGAGATTCAGGGGATAAATTAAAAGCAAGAAATGGGTGTTGTTCCACACAAACTTTTCCTCTGCTGCTTCATTCTTTTTAGATATTGTGAAAGAAAAAGAACAATAACAACAACAAGAAGAGATGTAAAGTTGGGAACTTTCTTTTTCAAGTTTTCCATACTTGTTTCAACTTTAGATTGATTTGTAAAGTTTTCCCTTCTTCGAGTTTTCATTTTCTCGTCTTACTTTAACTCGAGGGGGGGTTGTCGCGAGAAATTTCCGATAAGATAATGGAGGTAGCTGGCGAATGAGCATGGATAAACTTACCCAAGAGAGAGAGATGGAGAAAGTTTGTTGTCTCAAAGTCTGAGACATGTATGACGCGAAAATTTCCTTCGATTGAATTAATTTTCGATGTCGCGCGAAGACTCTCAATAAATAAAAGGTGGTGAAAAAGTTCGAACAGACATTTTAATTTTAAATTTTGAGTGAAAAATTGAATCGGATATTTTGAGTGGGAAATTATTCAAAATGAGAGAAGGAAAAAATTTTCCACAAAGTTCATCAACGATTTTACTTTTTCGCGCTCTTCGCCTTTTTCATAACTTGAAAACAAAAGCCGCACAATAAATTTGAAGGAAAAGTTGAAGACTTTTTTGCCTCCCCGCTCCTCTTTCCATAATTCGCTTGGCGTTGAATGCCAGAATCTTCGCCTCTCGCCTGAGATCGAAAAACTTTTCATTTTCAAACTTTGTTTTTTGAACAAACTTCTTCTTTAATATGCTTTTTGTGCGCTGTAAAAATTTTTTATAACTTTTCTTTTTTTTCCGAAAAAAATGTGCTCCTTCGCTTTCGCTCCGAGAGTTGTGGGAGGTATGGGCGGTGGGAGGGGGCGAGGACGAACACAAAAGTTAGAGAAAAGAAAACTTTTTTGTTTTAAAAAAGTTTATCGTTTTATGTTTTTTTTTCACGAGAAAAGCTGAGCGATGAAATTGTTTAAAATTTAATATTTTTTTTGTTACTAAAGTTTACGAAAATACTTTTTTTTGCCAAAATTTATTTTTATTGCATTTCAAATCGATTATAAAGTTTCAATGTCAAACAACTTTAATATAAGTTTAGCGAGATTTAGTTTGAATCAAATTTGCCACTCTGTTGCATTGATGAAAAATTCCTTTTCGAAACTTTTCTAACACACGAACGTCAAGAGCGATGAGGAGAGAAAATGTAATATTAAAGCTCATGTTGATAACCTTTCTGTATATGGAGAAAATGCGACTCTTTAAAGAGAAAATTTTCACAACGTGCGCAGAGGATAAAACAAATACATGTAAAAATTCGAATCGAGAGAGAGAAAAGTCTTTTATCGCATTTTAGTGTGTAAAATTGAAAAATACACTACATTTTCCGGTATTAATTTGATTTTTTAAATTAAAACACGTTCAAGGTTGTTCTTATCGTGACATTTTTCACCAAATAAATTTGTAAAAACTTTTTTTTTTCGTTTATTTAAAAATGCCGCACTCACACATTGAAATGCCGGCATAAAGTTAATGTTTCGCAATCCCAGGCAACAATTCCTCGAAAATCATACGCAAACTCAAATTATTTTTTTCTTTTCAAAAAGTTTATCAAATTTAAAGCTGATGATGACGATGAAAATTTAAACATGAAATTTTTCTTCTTTTTCATTTACAGATCGAATTATGCTGCAATGATAGTTGATGACTCACTCGTAAAAACACTGAACGAACTTGATATGATGACAAAAATGTCATTAAATAGATTTTAAAGTGATAAAGTAAAAAGAGACAAGAACAATCATAGAGCAACATAAGTGGAAACGATTTATATATATATTTTATTTTTTATTCAACGAAGAAAACTGACAGTGGAGACATTACGCTATTGTGTTAAGTGCTAGTGATATTGAAAAGAAAAAAATATTAAAAAAAATTATTAAAAGATGATGCCAAAACGTCCTCGACTCGACGCCGTACGCGGTCCGATATCATCAAACGGTCCTCTACAATCACGGCCCCTCGTAGCTTTATTAGATGGTAGAGATTGTTCCATTGAAATGCCAATCCTTAAAGATGTTGCAACAGTCGCATTTTGTGATGCTCAGAGCACATCTGAAATTCATGAAAAAGTGAGCATAAAAATACCCTTATTATTTTTGTAATTTTCAATGCCTTTCTTATAAATATAATTGAACATCATTTTAATAAATATTTATTGTTCTTTTTTTAAGGTATTAAATGAAGCCGTTGGCGCTTTGATGTGGCACACAATAATTCTCACGAAAGAAGATCTCGAGAAATTTAAAGCCCTTCGAATTATTGTTCGTATTGGTAGCGGCGTAGACAATATCGATGTGAAAGCAGCCGGTGAACTGGGAATTGCAGTCTGTAATGTGCCCGGGTATGGTGTGGAAGAAGTTGCCGACACGACCCTCTGTCTCATCCTAAATCTCTATCGACGAACCTACTGGCTCGCGAATATGGTGCGCGAAGGCAAGAAATTCACAGGACCAGAACAAGTTCGTGACGCAGCACAGGTGACCTTGAAAAATATACTTACCACATTTCTTTTCGCTTATTTCGCGAATTATTCTAGGGATGTGCGAGAATACGTGGCGATACGCTAGGCATTGTGGGTCTTGGACGCATCGGCAGTGCAGTGGCTTTGCGAGCAAAGGCTTTCGGATTCAACGTTAGCTTCTATGATCCCTACTTGCCCGACGGCATTGAGAAATCGCTAGGACTTAATCGCGTCTACACCCTTCAGGAACTTCTCTTCCACTCCGACTGTGTCTCATTGCACTGTACATTAAACGAACATAATCATCATCTCATTAATGAGTACACAATTAAACAGGTAAAAGTTATGCTTCAATCAATAAAAACTTTTACTACTATTTAATGTTTTATTCATTCATCAAACAGATGAGACCTGGTGCATTTTTAGTGAATACGGCACGAGGAGGACTTGTCGACGACGAGGCGCTTGCACAAGCCCTAAAACAAGGCAGAATACGAGCGGCTGCGTTAGACGTGCACGAGAATGAGCCATTTAATGTATTTCAGGTTTTTATTTGAGTCACACAAAAGAAAATAGATATTTATGAAATATCTCTTTTTTTAGAAAAAAAAATGAGCCCAGCTTCCTCTTTACTAATCGATGCTTTATTTTTTCTTTATCTTCCAGGGTGCGCTGAAAGATGCACCGAATCTTCTTTGTACACCACATGCCGCCTTTTACAGCGAAGCTGCAACTACAGAACTCCGTGAAATGGCCGCGAGTGAAATCCGACGCGCAATCATTGGAACTATTCCTGAATGTCTCAGGAATTGTGTGAATAAGGAATACTTTTTGAGATCATCAGGCGCTGGCGGATTCTCCGAAGGTAATTTTATACATTTCTAAAATTTGAAATGACGCTAAATTGTACTTTACTTATGCTTCAGGACTAAATAATGGTGGAGCTGGATTCTATTCCGCTGGATTACACACACAACAAGCACACAGTACAACACCGAACACTCTTAGTCACGGTAAAATGAAATATAAAATTTATCACAATGAGTAATTTAATCTAAATATTAATTCAAATGAACAGAGGCACCTCACAGTGCTGCGGCAAGTGGCCCTCCGCCTTCCCAATCGGCTTCAGCTCCTCCAGTTACGGCACCTACTAACATCCAGCATGCACTTGTAAGCAAATCGGTAATTGTTACCCTTAATTTGGTTTTAATTTTGTGAATACTCAATAGAATTTTATTACTGCAGCCTCTCAGTGCCCCCGATCCTAATCATCATTCGTCAACAAAGCCCGAGCCCTCGGAAGTTCACTAGTGTGTTTCTTTACCTTTAAAATTCTATATTGAACACTAACTACTGACGAAAGAGCGGCATATGCATGTTTATTTAATTAATAATTAACTTTTTTTGATTGGCGCGTATAGTATCACACGATAGGATGAAATTGAAAGGAAACAAAAAAAATCATGTAGAATTTATGTTCAAAAAGTTGAGAAAAGAAAAAATGACTATGACAAGCTCTAAAAACCTATCAAGCAGTAGAAATGAAAGTAAATAAAAAAGAATAAATTGACGATTGATGAAACACACACTTAAGCATATGCAAACAAAAAAACACCTTCTCTTCCTCCCAATAAAAAATAACATTTTGATTTATTTGAGGAAAGAAAAAGCATCTTGTATAAGAGTACTTAGGACTGTTAAGGATTAACAAATTTTGCAACAAAAAAAACTATATAATGGATTTTTAAAAAAAAGTGAAGAAAATCAATTAATATTTGCACATAGGACATTTCATGTTTCGTTTCTCAAATGAATTCAAATTTCCCTAATTTTTTATTTTTATGTTTTTCCTTTGACAATCAAATAAAACTATTAACACACGCGCACGAAATGATTGATGATGACAGATGAATTTATTTTCTTCCTTAAATACGTTTTAATTTAAAAAAAATCATTTAGATGAATTTATAAAAAAAAAGTTGAATTAACTTCGAAATGAATGAACTTTATTTGCTTCCTTTGAGTATCGAAGACGAAAAATGGAAATCGCAAATTTACGTGCATTTAAAAGGACATCACAAAAGAATGTGAAGGAATTCAATGAGAGATTTTGGCAATGAATGAAAGAATCAGAAAGAGAGAAGAGAGTTACAATAGGGATTGTGCCATTGGCGCAGCCACATGTAGAATTATTTTCTATTTAAATTTCAACACAAGAACCAAACTTGTGTTTGTACAAAAATAAAAAATGAAAGTAAATTAGGAAAAACGGTACAAACTCGCAATTTTCACAAAATATACACAAAAATATTCCCCCCTCAAAATTTATCACGCAGCAAAATTCATTTGCCAAAATTAATCTTTTGCGATTTCCATTTTAACACAAAAGAAAATATTATAAATACACATTATACATACTTTTCATTCACGATCCTTAATATTTCCTTAAGAAGCTTTTTTAAAAAAAACTGAAAAAAAATTCATGCTAGGAAAACTGTGAATATCTAATTACCGTTTAAAGATGAAGAAAATAATTTTTATGCTAGAAACGTTAAGAATATAAAACAAATCACAAAAGAAAATTGTAAATTGAAAATAATCCATTTTCATTTTTGTTTGTTTTTCAATTGAAATTTGAATTGTAAAGTAAAAAAAAGTTACTCGGAAAAATTTCTTAAAGTTGCTAAAATGAGAGCTTTTTGTGACGAATGAAAAGGAGCAAGAAAGTTGTTGTAAAATAAATTCACGATGCCCTTCTGAAAATTATGATCAAATTTCCGTGGTTTTCTATATGAGTGCTAGAAAATGTTTTTAATAAATTCTTCAACATCATTCCTCACAAAGAGCCCTCACAAAAATATTCAGTAGAATTTTTCTAAATAAACGCATAAAAAATTCATATAATCTTTTTTATATAAACAAATGCGATGTAATGAAATTATCATTTTATATTTTTTCTTCTTGTCATATGAATATGAGAAATCGAGACAGGCGATCCATTTTTTAGTTCTTAAAATAATTAAAAAAAATATTTTGATTTTTATTGTAAGAAAAATTTACATCTATAAAAGAAAGAATTAACTTTTCTGAAATGATGATGATAAAAAAAAACTATAGTTAAGGACATTATAAAAGGTAAAGAACATTAATGAAATCATAAAAATAATTAATAAAAATGAACTTTTTGAGTAAAAATGGTCTAATTATAAATTGAAAAGAAATAAAAATGAGAAAAAAAGTCTTTAAATTTTGTTAAATTTATTTTTCAGACAATTTTTTTTACATCGAACATCATCAATAGACACGAAATGAGACTAGAATTAATGTCGCTGACAAATCAATCAGCAAAGCCTCAATAGAAAAGTCTTTAAAAGTAACCCTTATAGAAATTGTTCTCACCCGGTGGTGGTGGCATGAAGGAGGAGCCGCCTGATGAAGTTGCGGCCGCATGAAACAATTGATATTTCTTGTTGCACTCGTAATAATTTAGTTGAAATGGATGCGGTGGTGGTTGTTGTTGCATGGGTGCACTCATATTGCTTGTCTTTTGTCAAGTGAGCATATTTGTTTGACCATGAACTCTCATGTGTCGGTTAAGGTTACCTAATTTATAAAAATTTTTATTAGTTAAAAATATATAAATGAGGAAGTTTAAAAATACCTGATTGACTGAATCGAAGCAGACACAACTTGCACTGGTATGGCTTTTCGCCTGAATGAATTCTCAGATGTTTTGTTAGCGTCTTGAATATAATCGAAAAATTAATTTAAATTAGCTAGAATTTTAATTAAACTTACAGACGAGTCTGAGAAGGCCTTTTTACAATTTCTACAGCGGTATGGTCGCTCGCCAGAGTGAGTTCTGAGGGGATTTAAAAGTTGCATAAAAATTTTTAAACCTTATTTTTCTTACCTCATGTGAGTCGTCACCGATGAGCTTTGAGAGAATCTTCGATCACAAATTGGACATCTGAAGGGCTGAAAATTATTTTTTAAAAATTATTCCGTTAAATTTTAACAATCAAACTCACTTTTTGTCCCGTATGAGTTCTGACCTAAATTTTAAAAATTTATTAAAAAGTTTTTGATAAATATTTTAAGGCACTCACGTGTGCTGTAAGATTCGCTGCTTGCGAGAAGCTTTTTTTGCAATCTAAACACTTGTACGGTCGTTCCCCGCTATGTGTCCTTAAATGGGTCTGTCGAATTATAAAAATGTCGTAAATAAAATCGAACATGCTAAAATGTAAAATTCACCTTTAACGTTGACGGTCTCGCGTATGTTTTTCCACACAAGCGACATAAATTTGGTTTTCCTGTGCCGTTATCGTCATTGCTATTGTCGTCCTCTTCATGCTCATAGTTATTAATTACAGCGTGACTCTTCGGCGGTGTGGTCGAAATTTTTGGCTTTACATCATATGTTGTGGGCGATGACGACGAGAGGGGCTTAGAAAAGCATGTGCTCGAGTGAAAAAATGACTTCTGATCGACAATGACCGGAAGTGGTGATGGCGATCTTTTGAAAGTATCCAGAAGCGGTTGTTCTTCCTCTTCTAAGCCATTGTGCGGTGCTCCATTTGTGTTTGAGCCATTCTCATTGTTTGGCGATCGAAAGTCAGCGGAGAAGGAGTAAGTGGCGGTGGGATATGGTGGAGCGGGACTGAAGGGAGGTGAACAGAGTACATTTACGTTCGACGATGGATTTGAGGGTGGATTCCATTGCATTTGTGAGCATGGAACTTCGTAGGGTGCATGCATTGTCATATTCATGTTCATCGATACATTTACACTCATACTTGGATAGTTGTGATGACCTGGACACGATGCGTCATAATATCCACTTGTGTTGTAGCCCGCTTGCGATTGATTCTGATGACATTGATAGTAGTGATGGTGCGATGAGGGTGAAAGTAAAATTTGAGGATGATGGACGGTGTAGGAGAGTGAACCGTTCGATGCCGATGAACCATAACCGCCCGACTGAGGTGTCGTACTCGATGGACTTTGAAGACATGAGTGCGTTTCACCAGGTTTAAGGACGGCATTTTTAAGCGACAAAAGCACATCCGCAACATCATGGGTGGGTCTTTCGGGTCGCGAGACATAACTTGCCGATGCCGCACACGATGAGAATGGAAATAAGCTTGGCAACGGCTCCATTTCGAGCGGTGGCGGTAAACTGCTGAATGAATTCATCTCCTCGTTCCAATAATTCGTGTGTGATACGAAAGGCTGCGTAAGACTTTTGAGAAGAGAATGAAAAAGAGGGAATTAAAAAAATATGACAAAAAAAGAAGAAGTTTCGAGTTAGTCAGTCACTCAGTCGAAAGAGGTGAAATCGAGAACTCTTTTATCGTTCATCATTGTGTGTGCAAGGCATGCAGCAGAGAGCTCTTGGGAAGATATCATATTCTGCACATATCGCTATGATATGAGTTGCAGGAATAAGGGAAGAAAAAAACCATGAAGGCCGACGGACTTTGATATGAGAAAAAATATTCTCGGAATTGAGCATTACATTGCAAGCTCAGAAATTTCCATTTCGCTGAGTGCGAGCAAAATTGAGACTAACCAATGTCTCTTTTTTTTCGGTGTCTTTTACACTCTACTTATCTCACAGTATTTTAAATATTTTAAACGAAATGAAAATTTAAAGATTTTATATCGTAAAGTTTCTACAAATTTAAAACTTTTGAATTTATTAAAATACTAAAATTTTGTGGATTGATTTTGCAAAATTCATTAAAGAAATTCTCACAAATTTCATGCTCGCTTGAATCATTAAATGAACTTAAGAATGAATTTTTACCTTAGCGGATGATCAAAACTGAGACAATTTCCACAATCGTAATCCGATCCGTGTAGTGTGGACAAAGAGTTACAATTATTGCCACAAGCAGGAGACGTTGAGCATTCCTGTTTGGAAAGCATAATTTTTTTAATTTAATTTCAAAATTCTTCACTTTTCACTTGTTTAAATTATTTTTTTTTTGGGCAACAAGAGTAAATTTACCTGTGCTTCACTATCAATCCACGGATTGAAAATGGTTCCGCTGTTTGGCGTATACCCATCAGCGTTTGGCGATGAAATATACATTGCTCCACCTTCTTTTAGATTATTTTCTATGGAATCTGCATTGTGAAAAATCATTTTTAAGGTATGATGCGAGATGAAAATTATTACAATATGGGGCTTTGGTTACAGAGCCATGGAAACCGTGAACGCGTTTTGATGCGATATTTTTTTTAACATCCTTAAAAATTTGTTTAATCAAATTTGATAATTTTAAAAATTTAATATAAAACTTGTAAATTAATTTTTTAATCCATTTTATAAAAAAATCTCACAATTTTTGTGTCCACGCAAAAAACCACGTTAAGCGAAAGAACAATTTTTATTTCCTTCTTTTACATTTCGATTCTTGTTTCCACACAGACTTCTCTTCCGTCTACCCCATTTTGAAATTTTATTTCATTGCATAGCGACCAATAGGAATGTTTTGAGTTTGCGTAGTGTAAACTTTTTCCTCGTAAAATGCATAAGAAATTTCATCGAGAAAAATTCTCGTTTGAAAATAATTTTACAAAAAAATATTGATGAAAAATATTGGAAAAATTTGTAAGTCATTCACATTTTGACTTTATCTCGGCTCTAAATCATTAGAAAATTTAAAAATACGTGTAAATACTTTTTCAATCTTTTTTAAAAGAGTAAAAAATCCTCAAAAATTTGTGCTATGCGTGGTTAAAAAATTAAATTTTCAACTTAAAAAAAATGTGGAAATATTTTGAAGATCAGTCAAAATAAAAAAATTTTAAAAATATGTGTTGAAAGTTTTAAAGTTTAAAAATTATTTTTCTAATCCATGATTCCAGGAATATTTTTTAAGAATCTTTAAAATATTTATATTCCATTAAAAAGGTGATTTTTAGTGCACATTTTGTGGCTTGTGTAACCAATAATTTCTAATTACCCAGTTTGTTTTATAATTTTTTTCTTTGGAATAAATTTATTTCTTTGAAATTTATCAAAGCACTGATAAATTAATTTTTGTTTCTTTAAATCCAGTCAATTGCACTATTTTCAACATTTTCACTTGTTATATCCTTTTCTTATTCGGCATTATTTTCTTCAAACTAATTTTTTTATAATTATTTTTTGTCGCGGACACGATTTAATCAGTGATGAGTCTACCGCATAACTAACATAAGTGAGGGAAAAAATTACATACCGAACTTTAAAGGCACGTATTGTGTGTGCCACCACCACTATGTACATACATATTCCTTACGTTGTTTTTCCATACAGCGAATGAAGAATACTCATTTTTACACAAGAACATGTCGATGCTCGTCACACATATACTTTTTGGTTTTCCATTCATTAATTCTCTTTTAATCGCTTTTTTGTTTACCAACCAGCGATGAATGACACTTATACACATATGAAAGGATGTTCAATTTTTTTTTCATTCGTCAGTGTGTGTCTCAGATCCTTTAAAAAAAGATCTCTGTGTGGTTCCCAAATCGACATCGACTTCCAATTGATTCAAATTGACAAGTCACCACCGATAGTTTTTTCCTTGTTTATGCTCGCCAAAGTTTTCGTTTACGATGTGAGTGAAATTCAATCCTTTATGATGATCAATAACATTTTGGGTCGCTTCTTGCTCATTTCCCATGTGTTCTTGTTATTTTTATGCTCCATGCTCAAACTTTATTTCACAGTATTAAATTCATAATGCTTGTGAACGTTGAACTTTTCTCTCTCTCTCTCGTCCTTCTCCTTGTCGACTTATTTTTACGTCAAATAGTTTTATAGAATGAGCCATAAGGTGGTGTCATCGCATTTCAAAAATTACCTAGACAAGAATTTAGAAGTTTGAGGGTGAGCTGAAAAGTTACAGCGCATTTTTGCAATTTTTTTTGAGATAGCTCCAAAAATAAATTGCAGAATTTTTAATAGTTTTAAAAAATTATTTTTTGATATTTAGCAAGCAAAAGCGCATTTTAAATTTTTTACCTCCATCATAAAAAGGAAATTTAAATTCTTCCAAACGAGTGATTCAAAGTTAGATGAATATCGATTACCTCTTCCACTATCCTTTTCTGATTGCCCACCAAGTGTCATCAAGTTGATTTTTCCTTTCCTCAATTCACATTTTCTGTGAGAAATAATAAATTGAGTCCGTCATGAGGGGTGAATAATTTTGCACGAGCACGTGGTGATGCGAAGAGATAGCTCTGTCAAAATTTTAATTATCCTTTGAACAAATTAATCGCTTTGCTTTATTTGCTTAGCAGAAAAGTATCAAATTACAAAAGCAATTCATCGACTGACTGCCGTGGAATGAGAAGCGGAATAAGAATTATTTTTTCATTTTCACTTTCAACTGTTATTAAATTGTCAAGTTATAAAATTAAAGTAAAAAAAAATAATTTTGTTATTTTCTAAAAAAAATCTTCGAGAAGAAAAATACAAAAACTTTTTTTCCTCCCCTTTTTCGCTCTCATCGATTTTTCTGGCATTTTCCTTTGATTGAAAAACTTCCTTCAGTCAGTCATTGCCGATGTGGAAGCCATTCGAGTGCGCCATGATGATGATTTCTTTTTTTTGAAAGAAGCCCCACACAAATTTACATCTTTATTTTTCCCTATTTATCGCTTCTTTCTTTCCATTCCACCTGAACAGAATTCTGAATGATGTAATTTATTTCAGTACAATGTGTACATCCTACTGCACACACACACGGACACATCAACATAATTGTTACAAAATATATGGAAAGCTAATCCTCAAAATAAATATAGAGTTTGTTCTATTTCAGCTCTATTGACTCATGCTCGCAACTCAGTTGGTGGTTGAGAACTTTTAATCACATCTCGACTAGTTTATCTAGATAAGGTGCATCGCACGTGCTTGTTTGTTTATCTTTATTATTAAAATGGTGCAACATCAAAATGATTACGGGTGATTTCGTCCCTCCCTTAAATATTTCCATCACTTTTCTATTAACCGCAAATTTTCATCCCTCTCTTTGCACTGATTAATAATCATCATCATAGCCGTTTATCTATCATTATCTCATTTCAAGCGTGTAAGATTATAAATATTCAATTGGTACTTGAGGAAACGAGGACATGATTGAAATTGATGCAATATGCTGCTGTGTAAATAAAATTGGAATATAATAGCACATGAAAGAAAAGATGAAAATTGATAAAATAAAAATTATTTTCATGAGAAAATTTTTGCGACACTTTTTAAAGTTCTTATTCCAGCGATGGAGTTTGAGGGATTTCAAACAACATAAATTATTTTCCTGGAATTTAATTTAAAAATCAAGATTAAATTTTATTAAATAATTTTATTTTTCAAATGCCATTATAATTTTAATAAACATGCATGCATCCGTAAGCGAAAGTCCAGAATAGAATATATGTGCATAAACCTCCGAGGAACTGAAAAAAATAATTAAAATTTTATTCATTAATCTTTTAAGGCAACAGACTTTAGAGTCACAAGGGTGTCTTTTGCTTGAAAACTCAAATCATAAGTGTCTTCATAGGATCATGTTTTTCGAACAAAATCTCTAATGTTAAGAGCGAATTTAATAATTTTAAGTCAAACCTACACCACTAGTTACGAGGCTATTCCTAGAGATGAAAAATTTGTTCCAAGTAGATCCAGTCTTGAGAATAAAGAAACCAAAGAATGACACCAGCGCTAAGACATAGAAAATAAATCCATAGAGACCAGTTAGACCTAGTATTCCTGCAGTGCATCCTGCTAACGCTAAAAATTATTAGTTAAATTAATTTTCACACTTTTTTTAATTGAATAAAAATCACTCACAACTTAAAGATGTTTTTACATATTCAATGTTTATGAGATTTTGACGAACTGCAGTTTCACTGTAAGCAACAATCTCGCCGCTTTTGGTTTCGCGTGTTCTCATTCTCGCCGATGCCATGATTCTCTTAAATTTTTAAATTAATTTAAATTGATGAATGTTTAATGTTTACTAAATTGAAAATTGTGAGGTTCTGAAAATATTTTTTCAAATCTCTAAAATACGTTAGAGATAAAATTTTAAAAACATTTTTAACAACTTTTATTAAAAGAATAAAATATATTATCAATTATCGTGTATTGAAGATTGACGCTGTAAGTTTGGATGCGGTGGCTGTTGTTGCGACTGCTCTCCAGCCGTTACCCTTATTTCCGATATTGATCTTAAACTCGAAGATAATCCATCTTGATCCATGCTGGAGAGTGAAATTGAAAGAGGACTCGTGTAGCCAGTTGCCGTATCTGTAAGATGATTTAATTATTTTTTAATTTAATTTATTTTATCATATCCCCTACCCATTCTCTCGTCAGTTGGTGAATATGCTGCTGTTATTCTTTGATTTTTAGAAATTTCCAAAATATGTTCTTCCAACTTTAACATGATTAACTTTTGAGTTGAATATTTTTCCTCGAGAGTCTAAAAATTATTTTTATTATTTTTATTAATTTAAATTAATAATTTTAAAATTCACCTTAAATTTCTCCTCATAAACCTCCTTGACGGACTTAATTAAACGCTTTTGATCAGTTATGGATGAATCTCTCTTTTGAAGTTGCAGCTCATAGTCACCCAAGCGTGCTTTGAATCCATCAATTTGTGATGTTTTAACGTCCAACATGTGTTTCATGTCTTGCAGTTCCTGCGAATAGCTTTGAATAATGTACTCCATCTCAATGTCTCGTGCTCTCTTAGCCTCTAGCTCTTCCATTTGTTGCTGACACTTTAAGCGTGCTTCATTAAAAATTATAAGCTCCGCTTCGAGTTTCTTTAATTGGTCACGATATGTTCGACCGCGATCTGCCTCAACTTTTGCATCCTCGTAGAGATTTTTCAAGTCGAAATTTTCCGCTGATAGAGTATCGACTTTGTGCAGTGCCTGTTTTTTGAGTGTTAACTCGTCTTCTAGTTGCATATGAAGGAGATCTTTGTCACGCTGCAATTGTTTGTTCCTTTCAACCTCCTCGGTATATTTTTTGGCGAAGAAGTTAACGCGATCTTCTAAACTTCTTACGACACCTTGATGATGTCCCCTATTTTCAGCCGATGTCCTATTTAGCGATTGAATTTCAGTTGTCAATCGATGCACTTGATCCAAAAGAGTTGTATTGCTCTGTTCTAAGCCCTTAATTTGACGACTCTTACCGAGCAAGCGACGATTACGTTCGGCATGAATTTCCCTACGATGTTTTTCGAATTGTAATTGAATCGACAGCAACTGAATGTGGTCACGATAATCATTTGAATTCTTTCGCTTTAATGATGTCTGAATGTATTTGTCAATCATTTCGTGTGGCGAGAGATTTGCATTACTTTCATATGTTTTAGTGACAGTTGTCTGAATTGTCGTTGCCGTCAAGCCCTCTTCATGTCCCTGCTTACGTCTCATTTCCTCACCAAAAATTGTATAGAACATTGCCTCGTAGGCTGACGGCCAATACTCGATTGTCTGCGTGCTACTTGATGTCTTTTGAACCACCTCGAATGGCTTTGCTTTTAAGTCATCGCGAATCTTCTTGAAAATACTTCCATTCTGATTTGTTTTCTTGTCGATGAAATGAGAAACAGCTGAAACTGCCTCATTGCTACTCGATCCAGCCGACGATGATTGCTGGTCACTTTTCTTTTCACTTTTCGTTGAATTAATTATAACATCGGATGTCTTTAAATTTGGCCACGAATTGTATCTTTTCATGCGGTTACTTTTGGGTATGCGCGGCATATAGTTGACACTGTCGGCCGGTGATGTTCCGGCGCTATAAATGCAATGACTGTACATTCTTAGTCTTTTAAATTTCCTGACGTAATCGATGCGTTGAAACGAGTCTCGATCGGAGAGAGGCGGCGTGACATCATTGTCATCATCAGTTCCGTCTGACGATGAATTTTGGTTGTAATCCATCGTTTGATTTTCATTACTGTTATTACTCGTATTGACGATTTTTGCACTCTCACTAAAACTATTAATAAAATTCACCTCTTGATCTTCCTGCGAGATATTCATCACATCTGGTTGTTCACCCTGACGATCACTTAAAATTCTCATCAGTTTTCGATTTGACGCCAACTCAAGAGTCGTTGGATAATCACTTTTGCTTACATCTCTCTTCATTGGCGACGATGGCATAGATGAATTTCTAGCGGTGTCATTTTTGCTCACATCACTTTGCAGAGCAGCTGATTTTGGCC
The DNA here is from genome assembly GCA_038502055.1 of Tanytarsus gracilentus. NCBI lineage: Eukaryota > Metazoa > Arthropoda > Insecta > Diptera > Chironomidae > Tanytarsus > Tanytarsus gracilentus. The sequence goes on along the minus strand of JAXRKN010000043.1, from coordinate 4,636,994 downwards.
AAATATTGCGTGCCGTTTGTGAATTACTCGAATAAGCACGAAAGGCATTACGAAGCTCTGGTTTAATGGGCGTTGTTTCGGGTGTCGCTTCAATTGCCGCCTCAACAAGCTGCGGTGGCGATGAATCGATAATCATCATTGGCTGAAATGTGCTTGCACTCGAGAGGGGAATATTAAAATTTGGCATTGGAGTCGGTGTGGGAGTGTTTGGAATATTAGCTGTTGGCGGTGGAGTTGCCTGGATAATCAACGACGGTGACCAGAGACTTTCAAATCGATTTTCGACAAACTTCGCACTCGCCAAATAGTTTTTGGGTACTTGCGAGGAATCGCCCATGAGTGTAGTCGTTGATGTTATGGTGGTCGATGTGTATTCTAGAGGCTTAACTGGCGACGGATAGTCGAGGAAATTTGATGAATTCTTTTCGCTATCGATTGAATATTTTGCGCATTCCACAACGACATCGTGAGGTTCCATTTTCTTCCATTTATGAGGATTAAGCTCTGCTGACTTAGTTGATGTTATCAAGTTCGGATGAATTTTCACCGTGTCCAGTAAATTTCTTATTGTGTGAATATAAATTGGATCCTTCTCCTTTCTCTTCTCATATTCGCTTCGAATGAAGTCCATAAAATTACACGGATACATGCCATAGAGTCGATTGAACAGCATATAGAGACCATATTGAAGATAAGTTAATTGACACTCGGTCAATCCATTTTCCGGATGACATTGCGTTGTTACGTGATTAAAGATATCAAAAAGATCCGGAAGAAATGCGCTAATGGATGTTGGGATGATGGGAAGCAGCGAGATGATACACAACAGACCAGAACTAAGTGTAATGACATCTCGTTCGATCTAAAATTAAAGTTGAATAAATTAAAAGAAATAAAGTTGTTGAATTTAACTCACTTTAAGCATTTTCAAAAGATCCTTTAAGAACTGATGATTGACAACTTTAAAGAGCCATGTGGGATGCTTCCTTATAATGTTTGCAAAGAGTGTTAACGCGACGGTCTTTTGTTTTGGCTGTTCCTGAAGGCATCGCTGGAGCTTATTAAAAATCATCAGATCGTGGGGAATTTGAACCTTTACCAGCAACTCGACGATTCGATACGAGTTTGTTTGTGCAAAATAGTCAATGAAATCATTAACCAGCCACGCATCCTTAGCTGTAACAAATAAATATTCAATTAATTATTTTTTATTTGGCTGAAAGTCATTCTTCTTCTTCTTTTTAACTCACTCGCTGAAAACTGCTCCGTAAGCATTTGTTTTGCGTTCTCATAATCTTCCTGATTGCCGCTTTCGAGTTGATTGAAGATTTCCTTAGGATTAAAGTTGGATGACGATTGGGGCATCGTTAATTTATTTTCTTAAAAGGAGTGACAGTAAATTTATTTTTCACAAAAAAAGTTTTAAAGATCACTCGCCAGTTGTCGCCACTCGTCATAAACAAAAAAAATATTTTTTTTTTGAGGACAATGAAATTTTTATATAAAAAATAATTTATGGTGAATAAGGGCGTAAAGCTAGCCAATCATGTCAAGTAACAACTCAATGTTCTCTCGATTAGCCGAAAGTCTAAATTTAAATATTTCGGGAAGCTCTGAGCAGCCAGCGAGCTCAAGTGAGTACACGAAAAATCCTTGACTCAAATTGTTGTGACTAAATTTTTCCCTTTTTGAAGATGCAGCACGGTCAACAAAAGAGCACGATCAAAAGAGTACAAACGATGAGCTCAAGGGAAAGTTCATGTCCGTGTGGAATAACATGAGATACGGATGGAGTTCAAAGATAAGTGGAAGGAATTTCAACAAGGAGTCAGCAATTTGGGTGCTTGGCAGATGCTATCATCAGAAAATCACGCCCAGCAACTCACTCGAAACTTCAATGATGGAAGTGGAAAAGAGCAAGGCAATTGACAATAAATTTATGTCCATGTCGATGCATGAGGAGCTGCCAACATCTTCCGAATCGTACTATAACTTGGATACCGTCCCATCTCCAACCAGTCCCAACAGCGACGTAGATCGTGCGATTGAACCTGCGGAAGAGATTGGACGAGACGTTGCGTGCGATTATGAGGATGGGTTTGATGGATTTAAAAAGGATTTTGTCACTAAAATTTGGATGACATATCGAAAGGATTTCGATGTGATGCAATCGGATATGAAACCATCATCGCCACTGTCGAATTTCAGTCTGGGAAGTAGTACGAGTGGAAGCATGGTGTTATATACGAGTGATTGCGGTTGGGGCTGTATGATTCGGTCCGGTCAAATGCTGCTTTCGCAAGCTCTCGTCACACATTTTCTGGGACGAAGCTGGCGATTCGATCCAGACACTCAGCTATTCTCAACAACCGAAGATCACATTCATCGTAAAATAATTCGATGGTTTGGCGATCAGCGATCTAAGAACAGTCCATTTAGCATTCACAAGTTGGTGGAGTTGGGCAAGAAGAATGGAAAGAAAATTGGCGAATGGTATGGGCCGGGATCGGTTGCACACGTAATTAAAGAGGCTGTCAAAGTAGCATCTAAGGAGAACATTGATCTTGGTTCACTGCACGTTTACGTTGCAACAGATTGTACGGTCTATAATCAGGACATTCTCGATGAATGTTACTCGCAAGAAAATCAAACTGTGCCATGGCAGAACCAATCGTCGCCGTCAAAACGATCAAATAAAGTTATTTCGACATGGAAAAATTTAATTCTACTCATACCGCTGAGATTGGGCCAGGACAAGTTAAATCCCATTTATGGCGATTGCATAAAAGCTATGCTGAGTCTAGAGTGGTGCATCGGAATCATTGGAGGACGTCCGAAGCATTCACTCTACTTTATTGGCTATCAGGACGATAAATTAATTCATCTCGATCCGCACTACTGCCAGGACAACGTTGACGTTAACATGGAAAATTTTCCACTAAATAGTTTTCACTGTCGATCGGCGAGGAAAATGAAAATCTCAAAAATGGATCCGAGCTGTTGTTTGGGATTCTACATACCTTCTCGCTCGGAATATGATCGTTTTCAGAAAACCATCCATCCATATCTTCAACCCATCGTGAACTTCAACGAGCGACAACAGAAAATGTCTAATGTTAATTGCATTCAAATAAACGATTACGATAGCATTGGAAATCGTTACAACTACCCCATGTTCACCTTTAATAAGGGACGATTGAGTGAGGAGAGAAGTAAAGCTATTCGAATGAAAGCATCGTCGCTCAGCCGACTATCCAGAACTTCCGATTTAGAGGAGAGTGAGGCGGCCGAAGACGATGACGGCATTGAAGATTTTGTGATTATTTAAATTTTTCCCTTTTCGATTCGTGTTAAATATTTTAAGATTAATAAACACTTTTAATTTAATTTACTCAATCTCTAAGCTTTATTGCCGCTCGCAATTTCGCTGATCTACTACGTGGGTTATCTTCTATTTCCTCATATCTAGGTGTGATGACGTGCTTATGAAGCTGCATCCAATTTGTCTCATGCAGTGACTCAACCTTCTGTTGATCGTGACACATTAAGGAACTGATGTATTTCAGTGGAACATCATTTGCCATATCGTCGCTAATATTTCCCATTATGTGTCGCTTAACGATCGTATCCTCGAGTGAATGAAAGGTGAGCGTCACTAGTCGACCGCCAATCTTTAGATATCTCTCAGCGACCAACATTCCAAAATTAATTTCATTTAGTTCATTATTAACGAAAATTCTTAGTGCTTGAAAGGTTTTTGTTGCATTCGATTGCGGTCGATCGAGCATGTCTGTTCGCACTTCACTTCCACAACATGCGTCGACAATATCGGCAAGCTCTTTGGTGGTTTCAATTCTCTTAATAGCGTATCGCGTGTCAACTATTGTTTTTGCTATTTTCTTCGAATATTTCTCATCGCCATACACCTTCAAGATTCTCGCTAAATCGTCTTCATTAATTTTCGCGAGCACTTCAGCTGCTGTCGGCTGATTTGGAAAGCGATCTTGATCCATTCGCATATCGAGAAAACTATTTTTCTTAATTGAAAATCCCCTCGAAGCCTCGTCAAATTGCATCGATGAACATCCGAAATCAAAGAGCATTCCATCGATTGAATTAAATTTAACGTTGTGTTCGTTCAGAAGAGTTGGAAGCTCTGAGAATCTACCGAGGAGCGGTACTAATCTATCTGGATATTGTTCGCTCAGCTCTTGCGCTAGCTTGTGAGCTGTTGGATCTCGATCTAATGCAAAAACTTTAATGTTTGGCGCTGAATCGAGAATTTTTCTAGTATGACCGCCAGCACCGAATGTCATATCGATAATGACTTCATTCTCGCTTGGCTTTAAATATTTTAATGTCTCTTTAAGCATTACTGGAACATGGGGACGGCGAGATGTTTCGGGTGCGATCAAAGGGACTGTCGAAAATTGACATCTAATTAAGCTACTTAGTCGATTTACTCTCCTTGCCACTATCATCTTCGTTTAGGTATTCAAGGAACTCGGACGAGAGAATTTGTCGGCACTGCTCTCCAGTTAATCCAGTGGATGTTGCTTGATTTACTCGTGGATATGCTTTTTGATGAACGTTGTTGATGATATTTTCGAGTGCTTCAAACTGTCTGTCCGACTCTTTATCAGGTTGCTTTGACGAGACAATTGCAGAATCTTTAAAAATTTCCGATAATCTTGTTCTTAAGTAATTTCCCAAGTCTCTAAAAATATTTCAGGAAATTTAAATTTTGTTGATTTTCAATTTAAGCTCAATTTACCTTCCCTGCTTGCTCTGGTCAACTGGCCACTTTTCCAAAAGCGTAAGAAATCGTTTGTACTGCTGAGACATACTTAATTCACCATTATTTAATTGAAATTAAATTTTTTCAATTTCGCGGTGTGTTTTCAAGATTTTTTCACTCAAGTTATTTCCCCCTTAAAAAAATATCAAATAATCCATGTGCGGACATCAATGTAAACAACTTTTCGATTATTTTTTTTTCGAAACAGATCCAGTAAACTTTGAAATTTAATTAGTGAAAAATTTAATCGATTTCTGAGAAAAAACTGGAGACATTTCGAAAAGTTGTTGATGTCCGCACTTGGCAAAAAAAGTAAACAAAAGCATGAGCGAGAAAATTGAAATAATTCGGCCAATTTCATCTGAATTAAATATTTTAACACGATCAGATGGAAGTGCTATAATAACTCAAGGTAATGACAGTGAATATTTCATCAAATTTATTGTAATTAAAAATTAATCACAATTTTCAGGAAATTCGGCATGCGTTGTGAATGTAAATGGACCGCTGGAAGTTTTTTCGGCTGCTAATATAGACATGAACAAGTCCTACGTCGATGTTAATTATCGACCGAAACGAGGTCTTCCTGGAGTGGCTGAACGATACAAAGAAAAAAATGTCCGAAGTCTCTGCGAGAGTGCAATCATCACGAGCCTCTATCCGAAAACTCAAATCAACTTCCAGATACAGGAGATGGACGATAATGGGGGTGTAAGTTGTTAATACTTAAATGTTAAGTTATTCTATTAATTATTTATTAAAGATATTTGCATGTGCGCTCAATGCCTGCAATGTCGCGATGATCAACAGTGGACTTGAAATGAATTACAACATTGCCGCGATCCATTGTGTTATAGACGATGACGACACGTTAATTCTCGATCCTGAATACAATGAAGACGAGAGCTTAATTTTCAGTCGAATTCAGAAGCCAAAAAGATCCTCCAAGTACAAAGCAGATTTCACGTTCGTGTTCGATAGCATCAACAAGAGCCTCATCTCGGTACATACTAACGGAAAATATACCCTCCAACAGTATCGCGATGCCGAGAAACTATCGAGACAGGCTAGTCAGACAATATTTGATTTTTATGTCGAACTCGCGAAGAAATATTCCAATGTGATCTAATAAAGAAGGAAGAAGGAAAATCATTCTCAAGAATTCTGCCATTGCGGCATAATATCAAGGTATCTCTCTCTTTTTTCAGCCTTCCATGCATACTCTACGTAGCATGTTTGCATACACTATATTGACAAAAGACTGATTGCGAGTGAATGAGGTCGTTAATCTGCGAAAAGAATTGAAATGAGAAGAGAAAAAAAAGAGCAAGCATATATAAGAAACAATTGTTAGCTGCACAGGTTAAATGCGTTTTTATATTTGCCGAAATCAGTTTGCAAAAGGAAGAGAGAGAAAAAATCGTTAATCTTATGTTAAGGCAGTTTCGCAATCAAATGGAAATATTTTGCATTTAACAGCGAGGAAAATCTTTCAATATTCATCTTTGTGCTTTGTTTTTAAAGAGAGAAGAAAAAAATTAAATTCTGGTAGCATTGAATGAATTAACAATGGTCGTTTTACTGATGACATGCTTAAAGAAGTTTTTCTCAATTCGCTTTTCCCTTTCCCTCCTTGTCGTCGATATTATTTTTATTTCGATAAATATTAAGAGCGGCAATTCAATCGTCTTTCTTCATTCAACCTCACAATTGCTATATATACACAACTTAAATCAGATAAGAACTTTTTTTTTAAAAAAAAATCATTGCATTGCGGCATTTTATTTTTTATTCTCATCTCCTTTCATTTGGTTCTGAGTAAACCCTCAAGACTGTTTGTAATTTATATTTTTCCTCAACTATTTCGCTTATTAATGAATGAGGAATTTTGACTTCAAATTATGTCCTTCACTCGATGATCGCGGCTAGTACTTTAACATTACTTCCATAGGCAATTTGAAAATTTCCAAATATTTCTTTAATCATTCAGAAAACTGTCGACACGTGGTTGAGATTTTTTAGATCAAATAAATTTTTAAATTTCTAACCAATCACTTCAGGTTTCACTGTTCATAAAATAAAAAAAAAATAATATTAAAATTGATTTGAAAAACAATTTTTTTTATAGCTGTTGCGGAACAAAACCTCAAAGTGAAATGACGGCTGTCTTCCATCGGAGTTCTATTATGCGAATTGCTCAAAACCAACCTACAAATTGTTGGTTGTTACAGATATAAATGGGAATGTTCTGCGGGAATTAGGATATAACAAATTATGACAGTGCAAATAATAATTTTCTGCACATAAAAAAAAGTTTTGTAATGACCTAAATTTTAAATTATATCACTCAAAGCGAAACCCTCAATTAGATGTGGAAAATTTGAAGCATCACATTATTATCGCTATTATGATGGTTATATAATAAAAAAATTAGCCTTTTGCCTTTGAACAGCACAAATTTCCAGTAATGATGTTAAACAGTAGAGCTGCAATCATCAAATTTGCACTTTTTCGGTGCCTTCAAATTGGCACTAATAAAAGGATGATGATGATGATGAAAAAGGTTGATTCGATGCGGTTTGTGGCATAATTTTTTCCCCATTATAATTTTTTGCCTATTAAACTGTCATTTTTTTCACTTTTATTACCACCCGGGCTAATGATGAAAAATTTTCATTTTGCCATTTTTTTTGCCCCCGATGCTCGTCGCGCATTTTCATTCATTTTATTGAGTGGCAAAAAATGTATTTTTTAATGAAATTTATTTGTAATAAATTTAATGAAAGCATGTGTGTGAAAAAAGTAGTTAATTAAATATATAGTTAAAGTTTTATTATCCTGTTGTTGAATAATTTGCTTTAATTGTTCAAGTATAAAAAATGTTTTAAATTAGTAAAAAAAAAGTTGACATGATTTTTTTTAATAACCATTTAAAATTTTATTCGATCACATTTGGGCGAGCAGGAAGTCTAGCAAATTTAACCCATCACAAAAAAGTCCAACTTTAAAAATTTATTTAATATTTTTTTTTCAGTTCCTTTTGAGACTACGCAAAAAATTGAGAATAATATCAAAATGAATTTTTGTTGGAACCGCAGTAGGAGATCGACATTTTTATTAATAATTTCTCGAAACAAGATTTTTTGTTTTGATTTCTTCCGATCATACGAAATAAAATTATCATATAAATTGATGCTCTGGTCTCTCTCTCTCTCTGCTGATGCCTGTTCTGAAATAATATATATAAAATAAGATGAAAAGTTAAAGGAGGAAAAAATCTTTTTTTTCTTCTTTTGCGGAGATGAGATCGTCGTCGCTGTTTACTATAAAGGCAAAAAGAGGATTGCCGAATTTCTTTACTCATTGAAAGTCAATTATTCCATCTGTACTCTGCTCATTTTTTTTGTACTTATGTACACACAAAAGAAATAACGAGACATTTTTGGGACACAATTTTTTACTAATTTCTTTCATCTCGAAATCAATTGCCCGCGATCTCTTATTTAAAGAGCTTTCTCTCCGCTTCCGAGTTGTAATTTCATCGCTAAGTCAACCTCTAATATCGTAAAGTGTTAATGAATGCCTCAAAATGCAATCATATGTCAGTCACTTCGTCACCATCTTTATTCATCACCTCAAATCAAATCACATATTTGATTTAAGACATTTTTTTTGCTGCAGACGCTATAAAAATTTGCGCTGAACAAAAAAAAAGTTGAAAGATTCCTTCTTTTGCAAAAGTGATTTTGTGACGATGATAAGAAAAATTGTTTTGACCACCTGGTTTGGATTCTCATGCAGGACACATTTAAGGTTCAATATCGTGCTCATAAAAAAACTAACCAAAAGCGGACGCGAAAGCAACGTCTAAAATTAAGGAAAATGCGAGAAAAAAATGAGATTCAATGAACGTTGAAACATTTGATTTTATGTTAAAAGTCGCATGAGAAGATCGGCGCGCTTTAAAAGGTGAATTGCCTTTTTTACTCTCCCTTTTCTCATATTATTTATCTCGACTCATCCAACATTGCGTTATATCGCGTTTTTCATACATGTTGAGCATTATACTTTTGACTTTTTTCTGACATTTTTCTTTCCAAGGAACATATTGTTGTTAAATGTGAGGTATAAGCGATGTTTTCTTTCAACCTTGATGAAGACTCTGCTTTTTTTGTACCTTCACTCATACTCGAGCTTGAAAATATACACGCTCAAAGTGCCTGGTGCTACTCTTTACAATTTACTTTTTTGTATCGCTCTCAATAAAATAAAATTAATTTGAAAGAATTTATTATGTTCATAATCATTTCAATGGCCATTGACAAATGACTTATAGAATATCTTCGATCTTAAAGAGGCTTTTTGGAATAGAGAAATTGTTGAAATATTAAACGGAAATCTTAATCTCAATGGCTGTGAATTAAATTACTTTTTTAATTTTTAAGTGACCAATTAAGTCGATACAGCGATTTGATAAAATTGATGATATTTTATTTCCTGATTGTTGTTCCATGAAAATCAAACAACAATTTTAGAACATGACAGATAATAATTTATGGGTTCAACTTTCGAAAGAATTAACCCACCAAGTTCTAGCCGGCGGTTAGAATAAAAAAATAATATCAATGACTAATTGAGTGAAAATCTTTTTGAGCAAAACAACAAAATAGCAATTTATTATTAGAAAATTACATCCCCAAAATTCGATCAGATTGTGTTTAATGTTAAACAAAATGATATTTTGACATCTGGGCAATCCAATTAAACAGCAGCAACTCGAGTGTGGGCCCCGATAGAGTGTGAGAGAAAGCATTTAAAGAGAGTATTTAAATTGCAATTTCATTAGCTCAATAAATTATGGCGTCATCATTATTTAACAAATTTCATAAATATCTCTATGCTCGAGCCTTTTATGGGAATTTTAAACAATTCCCTTAAACATCATTTCTCTCTCAAATTATAGCAAATCTCGAGTCGCACAAAAAAAAAGAAGAATATTTGTTTGCTCACATGTCTGATGCGGTCAATTGAGTAAAATATTAATTATGAGTAATTAGAATATGATTGTCGCCTCAAAATGGAAATTCATGCAGAGAGAGATAAATTTTCTTCTTAGCAAAATTTGACTTCCCTCCATTTAAAATTGAATTGCTCTCGAAATGCTAATTGGGCTTTTAAGGCCCTTGGAAATATTTTATGAGATTCACCTTCAATCAGCCTTTGTGTGAAATCATTAGCATTCAATTTCCTTTCAATTTCATCATTGAGAAATTTGTATACGATGTGAGGCAAGTGAAATAGTATTTTAATTTTATTGTTATGCCCTCCCAAACCACCGAAGCGATTTCCATTTCGATGATGACGAATTGATAAAAGGAGAGAAAAATTTGAAATTTAAAAATGTGGCCGAATAATAAGAAGACGGAAAAAATCTTTCAAAAGGCGATGAATCAATTATGAATGACAAGTGAGATGGAGCTATTAAATTGTGAGAAGCTCACTTCACACACAAATTGATTCTCCGTTTATTACCCATCAAAAAATCAAAATCGACATGTATTTCACTTTGGAGGTGAGCGAATGCTAAGAAAAAAAAGAGCATCATCATTATTTTATCTCGCTCAAGGAATCTTCAATCAATTGAAACGAAAAGTTATCGCTTATTGCTCTCTGTAAGTTATACAGCGTAAAGCTGAGGAACTCCACGAGTGAAAAAATAGGATTCATATTGAATCAATGAACATACTGCTATTAATTAAACCGTGGAGCTTCCAATTTATCCGAATTTATAAAACTACAAAATTGATTAAGAAAAATTTCAAAATTGAGTTTTAATAGAAAAAAATAAAATATTTAAAATTAAACTACTAAAGAAAATTATTCAAGGATTCGAACCAACATTTTTTTAAAATTTCAATTTCTTTTCTCATTTACTTTTTAAATAATCACTTTTCTTTATCTAATAGCATGTAACTCAATCAACAAATAATTCCCACTAATAAATTTCTCACTCCTCCAAATGCTCTCAAAATCTAATTGACCATATTTTTTCAACGAGTGCCCTTTTAAATAATTTCCTTAAAAAACGTGTGCAAAATAAATTTTTAAAGTTGGTGCACAAAAAAAGCTTTTGTAATTGAACACGTTTCGGAGAGACGGTCGAAGGAGGAGAGTGATGAGGAGTTGGGGGTACAAAGAGAGTGCTGAAATTGATCAAATGAAAATTTATGACATCATCACCAGTGTTTTAACTTAAAGATGGTGTGAGTTACGCTATTCAAATTAGATTGTCATGTGAATGAACTTTATGATTACTTTTGAGTTGCTAAATTTTTAAAAGCTTTTCAATTTATTATGAAAAATTTCAAATTTAAGTTATTTTCTAATTTAATTGACTCAACATCATCCGCCATGCTAAAGAACTTTGCTCATTACATATGAGCAAGAAAAGAAGTTGAGCAGAAACGAGTCGGAAACGGAAGAGTGCATAATTTTTACAATTTCAAGCAACAACAGCAAAAAACAGTTTGAGAGAGAGAAACAAAAAAGTTTGAGTTATGCATAATTCAATGTTGAAATTGGTCTTACTTCATTCTCCATTTTGTTGTTTGCCAGCTCGACCGCGAAATCATTGATCCATCCATTATATTAAACGTCTGAAAATTGCATAAAAACTGCAGCACCAGCACACATAACACATAAACAACATGCAGTAGTGTGCCGACAGTGCAATTGAGCGCAAAAGAAGCAAAAAAATTAAATAATTATTATGTTCATGCCATGTTTTGTTGCTATTTGCGTTTGATGTTTCGTATAATTAAACATTGAGGAGAGAGAGAGAGAAAGACAAGGAGTTTTCTTGAAATTTTCTTCGTGTGTATACGAGCATGCCTTACATATGCGTTTGCAAACAAAAAACTGAAAAAAAGTGTATCAAGTGAAGATGAATGGCAGCGGTTGGTTGGCTGGCTAGTAGCGGCTAATTTGCATTTTATGCTGACTTAATAATGGAGTAAAATGGCACTATGTGTGTACATTTATACTCGTTTGCTCATGTTTTAGAATTTCTAAGTTGTTGACCTTCTTTTTTCCAATTACTTTGCTTTTTTGGGATTTGAAACAACTTTTTTCACGTTAAAATTTTTAAAATATATTTTTTAGGTAGTTTAAAATTTTAAAAAAAATTAAATTCTCTGCCCAATTCTTCAATGAAAACATGAAATTATGAAAAATTTATTTCTTTCCTGTTTCCCTTTTTTGTTTGTGCCTCAATTCATCCAATCTCATTGAATTTCTTAAGGAATTCTCCCGACTCCATACGAGCATCGAAGAATAATTTCTTTTTTGCTCGTTTTGGCTCGAATATTGTGAATCATTCATCCATCGTATCGAGCGATTAAGTCAAGAGCAAAAAATAAACTTCATCATCAAATGCAATTGAGTTGGTTCTCCAAAAAATTTGTGCTGTTTGATATCGGAGGGAAAAGAAAACGAACTGAAATTTGCGATACATAATTGAAGACTTGTTTATCGAGAGCGCACAGTGCAAGATAAAATTTCACGAGAAATTGAAGATACATGTTTACTGATGCCAACCGCGCGGAATAAAAATGAATAAAAAAATGCTGGAATTTTAATCGATGGAGGAATCATAATTTTCATGGTTCATCAAGACATGATTATTAAAACAGTTTCTTCCCTTCCTCCGGCTCAAGCACACACGGAGTTTTGCAAAATGTTATCCACCGCATAAATACAATTTTTCTGTATTCCATTTCATTTCTGATGAAAAAATCTTTCTTCTTCTTGTATTGATTGCAAAATGCATTCTCTCTCTTATATTTAGTTGCGTCTTGCAACAATGCAAAAAGTCTTTACGAGGCCGCGCTCTCGATATTTGAAAAAGAAGCACAGAAGAAATGAGAAGGATGAACATAACAATCAGCTTGTGAAATTGGTGGAAGAGAACTTTTAATTATTTTTTTTCACCTTATTATTACCTAAAAATATTTGATGGTAAAATGAAGGAGAGAGATAGTAATTATTGTGAATGATTGTTTGGCCAAAAGTTAAAACTGCGAAATAAAACTTCAAATTTTTTGCAAATTGCAATCAAATAATGATATATGGCTGTATGGAAATTCAAATAAAAGATTTTTTAGCCTAATGATTTTAAAGTTATTGAAACAGCTGTTGGATAAAAGAATTATTTTATTTTAACATCAGTACAAAATGAATTTTAAATTCTCGTAAAGTTTAAAAAATTAATTTCTTCAAATTCAATTCTGAATAATTTTGATCAAAAAATTCGTTCGCATAAATAAAATTGGCCCTCTCGCAAATATCGGCCATCATCGAGTCTCGAGTACACAAATCGCATCACATGCACAACACGTCATTTTATCAGATACTGCAGCTAAAAAGTTAATTACACGTTTCTGCAACAATAATCGTGTCGACTTCGGCTCCCTTCCATCGAATCGGAAATTTTCTGAATTTCGAGTGGACTGAAGTTATTTTTTTCTTCTCTCTCTCGTAAAATAGTAATTAAGTAAGCGCTTTTTCGAAAAAGTGAATTGCGATTGATGCATGCCGTTGCCTTAAAGGGGCAAAAAAAAAGAGATTTCAACCTTTTTCTTGTTTCGAATTTTTTTTTGCTTTAGATGAGTAGAAATTCCAAGGAAATTCTCAATCTACTTTCGATGGATTGATTTGCATGCCTTCGGTAAAAATTGAATGCATTCATTAACTTTTTTTTTAAATAAGTGACTGTCAAACGCTCTTTTAAATATGGGTTGAGTTTCATTAATTCTCTCCCATTATTATCGCATATAAATTAGTGAATTATTTAAGCTTAACTGATATTTTTCCTCTCCATCCGCATTTTTATTTTTATATGAATAGAACTGCAGCAGAGGCATTTATGGTTAATTTAATCGAATAATTTTTTCAAATTATAATTATCTTTGCTAATTTGACGTAATATAGCTATCGTGCGCCTATTATAATGTATTAAAGTTCCTCTCCACGCTCTTAATGCCATGACTGACAAAAATGCACGCGGAGTGAGAACAACACAACCCTGGTAGAACAATGAGTTCAAATTGAGCTCAAACATTGAACTATTTAGTTCAAATGAACTAAATTAGTTCGAATTGAATTCAATTCGAACTCAAATGTTGAACTCAGCCACTTTAGTTCAACATTTGAGTTCGAATTGAATTCAATTTGAACTCAATTGTTGAACTAAATTTCCATGTTGAACTCTAAGGCTGAGTTCAAGATTTGAACAAGAATTTGAATTCAAGACTTGAACTAAATTCAAAGTTTTAGTTCAAAACTTGAACTCGAATTTAATTCAAGTCTTGAACTCAATTTGAATTCAAGTTTTGAACTAAAATTGGAGTATTTTGAATTAAATTTATTTCAAATTTAATTCAAAACTTGAAGTCAATTTGAATTCAAAACTTGAACTAAAATTGGGGTATTTTGAACTCGATTCGAATTAAAGACTTAAACAAAATTTTGGATTTTTAATATAAACTTTATTTCAAAAGTTGAACTCGATTTGAACTAAAGACTTAGACAAAATTTTGGGTTTTTAATATGAACTTTATTTAAAAACTTCAACTCGATTTGAATTAAAGACTTAAACGAAATTTTGGGTTTTTAATATGAACTTTATTAAAAAACCTGAGCTCGATTTGAATTAAGGACTTAGACGAAATTTTGGGTGGTTAATATAAACTTTATTTCAAATTTATTTCAAAAGTTGAACTCGATTTGAATTGATTGAAGCCCTAAATTAAGATTTGTTCTTTGTTTTAATGTTAAAATAAATATTGGAATATTTTTCTGATCCATAGTTTAATTATTACCTGATTATTACATTATTTAGCAATTATATCTATTATATATGTGTTTTTTGACAGACACTGATGATATGTTTCTTCAATTTCAAAAATTTTAATGTATCAAAATGTAAACTACTAAACTTGCAAAAAACTTTAGAAAAAAATATTTTTTCTTTAAAAAATAAATTAAAGAAAATTTTTGTTTTTTAAAATTTAAATCAAAGGACAAAAAATATTAGAAATAGTTGGCAAATTGATATAAAAAATAAGAATGGTTTAAATATAGCTTTTAGCCAAAATGGATTTTAACATAAAGTTTCCTCGGTGGTCTCGTGGTTTCGCGCGCGCTTAGCAAACAGGAGTCCTGAGTTCGAGTTCGAGTCGGCGCAGCAAAAAAGTAAGAAAAATTTTTAAGTACAAAACTAATAAAAATTCCAATTTCTCTTCACACAGCAAAAAAGAATAAGTGCGAGCAAAAAAAAGTTAGTTAATTAACTAAAGGAACACTTGGAAAGTGGAACAGTTCAAAAGTTGAATTCAATTTGAATTCAAAGGTTAAACTAAATTTTTTTTAATTTGAAAATTTGAGGGCAATTTGAGTTCAAATTTCAGTTCGAATTGAATTCAATTTGAATTCAAATTTCAGTTCGAATTGAATTCAAATCGAAAATCGAGTTCAAATTTAGTTCAAACGTATATGGGCGAGTTCAACCGTTTTCATACAAAAGCTTACCACGCGATTTGAACTGAACTGGATTTGAACTCAACAATTGAATTCAATTCGAACTCAAATAACACCCAAATTTGAACTCGTGTTCTACCAGGGAAGTTTTGTAAAAAATCTAACGGTTGAAAGTTTTTAAAATTTAAAATTATTTTTTATTAAACTTAAAAATTTCCATCAACTTCTCCCAACTCCCGTCCTGCTTTAGATAATTTGCCAAAGAGAGCTCTCTTGTCATTGCCTGGCATGTATAGTTGTCGACGTTTATAAATGTTGACAGAATGTGTTTTGAAATTATTGCGGTTTTACAATAATGATAATAATTCGCCTAAATTACAATCGCATGCATGTTGACACATATCACAAAGTTCCTTTTCTTTCTCTCTCCCTCACCTCAATTTCCGAAATTGCATGCTCATGCACTCTTTTTAGAAAAAAATTCTCATTTATACGGAGATAATATCGCAATTTGTAACTCGTCATTAAGAAGTTACGGTTGTGTAGGCTTTCAAATGTGTTTATGCGGTCAAATTATGTTATTTCGATGAAATTTCATTTCAAAAATCTTTCACGAAAGAATTCAAGTAAGTAATTTATAGGAAGACGTTACTATCAAATTCGCACGCCTCACACGTGGCACGATATTATTAAATATGTGTTCATATGTGCGATGCGAGGGATGAAAAAAAGAGAAAAATGTCATCAGGTGAACTCGGAGCTTTCTCTTCTGTTTCATAAAATTTATAATCGCTTCTTCAGCATAGAATGCAATGTGGCGTGATGCTTTTGGCACAAATGTACAACGGAGATGTCGACGACGACTATGAAATGAAAAAAAGGGATTTACGAATATTTTTTCCCTTTTTTCTTTCTCTCTACGAAAGCAGCGCAGAATTTTAATCCGGTATCTTGCTCGCTTTCTGCTTTGCCGAGATGTAGAAAAAAAGTTATCACTTGAATTTCAGTCTAAAAATATTCTGAGCATGTGATGTTTTTCCATTATATTTCTGAATGTTCCATGTGCTTACTTATTATATTATATGATTTTTTCTTCCACCAGCCACCACCGACGTCATCGTCATTCTTTTGAGGAGCGAATAGAGTTTGAGATGCGAGGGATGGACAGGAAAAAAACTATAGTAAAATTTTTCTGAACAATTTTAGAGTGAAAATATTAACTTTTTATTTTGATTGGGTTGAATAAATTTATTTATAATATTTAATAAAGTTCCCGTCCATTTATTCTCAGACTCTTCCATTGGTACATGTAAGAAATAGAAATGGAGCGAGTGTGATAGAGAAAGTGGAAAACCCTAAGAAAATTCCTTGAGCGAAATGAAAATGTCAGTCAAAAGGAAGATATATGTTTTGATTCGCCTTTTTTTCTGCGGGGATTAAAGCGCTTTCAAGATAACAATCCATGAATTACAGAATGATATATGCGTTTCAATGTCATAAAATTATTTTCATTGCGAGGCTTTTTTTTCTCATGAGTTGTGTGGAAAGAAAAAACCTTTTGATGATTGCAGTTTCACCTGCTTTAAATAATTTATGAAAAGCTTCTTTTTTTGATGAGACAAAAAAAGAAAAAATTAAACTTTGCATGTAAACGATTCTGTCGTAATTTTATATTTATTTTTTCACTTATCTTATGCGCCCGGCTTTCTCATCTATCTGGAAGTTATTTTTTTTTCGTTTATGTGCTGGGTAAAAGTTATTTTAATTTAATAAAAACGATTTCGTGAGAGGTTTGAGTATGAATTTCTAATGAGGATCGTCTTTATAATTTGTGTACATTTTTTTCTCTTCTTTAGCTAAACGCAAATGTTCCTTGCATAATAATGAGATCTGTGAGCCAATGGCGGAGAAGGTTGTGAGAATTTTCTTCACTGACTCCTTACGAAATTATTATAATTACTAAATTGTATATTTATATGTTGTTCGTTTCTTTAATAATATAAAAAAGTTCACAAGAAAAAGGATTTTGTCGTGCCATTAAAATTAGAAGCGATGAAAATTCACATTGCGTTGAAATTGTTTTTAAATTAAATTAAAAACATCCGAGCGCAGAGTACGCGGGAGGGTACTTTGAATTTCTTTTCGCTCATTAAACCCTTTTACTTTCCTCTCTTTTCTCCTTTTTCGCGTCCTCTGCTGTACATATTTGGCGGATGGCCATAAATCTTTGAGGAATTACATTGCAAGTTTTATTTTTCAATTAAATTTTTGTTGTGTGTATCAAGCTCGTAGAGAAGGAAATTGTTGCTGTATAATAGATTTTTATCATATTATTAATAAGCTCTCGAGGAGGATTAGATTGAATGAATGTTGAGAGCGGTGGGGAGGAGAAGATCTAAGCAATTTATTCAACAGAGAAGATAGTAAAAAACCCATAAAATTTTACTCTTTTTTTTGTTGATGAGGTGCCGACATTTAATTGCTTGATTAGTAATCAAAAAATTTTACTTTTTAAAGATTAAATCAAATACAAGTTAATGAAACGTCCACCCTCGGTCATTTTAATGCTCTTTTTTGTCCAGCATGAGATCAAGCGCGTCGAAAAAAAATAAATAAAGTGATTTCTCTTTCATGAAGACTCTTCTTTTTTTTGATGAATCTGAAGCAACATTTTTTATTACCATTTTATTGTTCATTTCCCACAAACCCATAAAAATCTATAAAAATTATTATGATGATACGAAAAATCTGTTATTTTATGCGTCTATTACTTTTTTTATTTTTATTTTATATTATTTGATGTTTCCTTACTTCTCAAACAACAAAATAAGCGGCAGTGAACATCAACAAAATGATTTTGCGAAAAAAAGAACATGAGCCCATAAAAAAAAGAGAGTCGGAGGAAAGAGCAACAAAGTCAATTTTATTCTTTTATGTGTTGCAACTTTTTTTTTATTCACAATTCACATCGATGTCGATTTACGCGGGGCGAAAAATTGTTTGTATACCACCATCATCACGATGCGATCGTCAAAAGAAATTTTTCAACCCAATAAGTTTCATGATTTAATTTTTCCGAGCATAAAAAAGAGCGAAAATTTTTATGTCTTTCTGTATGTGACTCGACTAGGAGTTAATGAGTTAGAAATTATGATAGCTGCTGGCAAGAGCAATAAAACGTTTAATTCTTTTTTTTCGGTTATTGAAATTTTGATTGGATTTTTTTATTTCTCTCTTTGGTGGCGGGAATGCATATACACAATCTTACTAGTTGTTACTTTTTATTGACTTTTTATGCTCGTTTATCTCAACAGTTATGCTCGTTTTCTTTCAGTGTCGATCTTAACCGCTTCTTAGCGTCTTTTAATGAACTGTTTTGATTATAATTGTTATTTGATCATTGAGTGCATACTTTTCTCAGAAAAATACGATAACTTCCATTAAAGCTTTTTTTTCGAGATAAATTTTTAAATTTTCAAACGTTTGCACAATAACTCAAATTTACCACAAATCTCTTCGACATCTCATAATTGTGTGCGAGATATATTTGCGTCCATTAAACCTACCCAATCAGCCATAATACCGTCTTTATTGTCATGTTATTATTTCGGAAGATGAAATCATGAACCGGAAGAGAAAAATTCTTCTTCTTCTTCTTTTCCAACCCCTCTTCTTTTTCAAACGCCTATAAATCAAATCGCATGAATTTTGGCCAGTAGGAAAATCTAAAATTTATGCAAAACATTCGCTCATATCTTGCATACATCACACACAATTTTCCATCCATCTCTACGCACTGATTTCTCTCCCTTTTTATTCGAGAAGGGAATTTTTCAATACCAGATTTATAATTTTAATCTTCTTAACAATGGTTGGTAGCTCAACTCGCCCCGAGCGAACATCGACTGAATACATTACACCCCCAACCCAATGCGTAATAAAGCAACGGTCCATCGGCTGTTCTGCAGTAGTGGAAGAAGGAGTATACCTATTTGTCGATTGCATTTTCAGCAGCAGCACAAGACAATGTGGGTGAAATGAGATTTTCCGTATGACCCTTCTTTTTATTCTTCTTGCTTGCTCTTTTTTTCTAGACAATTTCATACGACACTCATTAATCACCCGAGTGACAATTTTGGTTGACTGACTACACCATATCTACATATATACATGTACTATTGCTCTATAGCAATAGATTATAATCGGCAAACTGCCGAGAGGGTTGTAGTAAATGCTTTAGATCCTCTTAGAGAATTTACTTTTTTCATTTTGTACAAATGTGATTGTAGAAATTAAAATAACAAACATGAAATTATTCCGTGTGACTTTAATGCTGAGTTTAATGGGTTGAGAGGGATTTTAGAAGTTTACAAAAATAAATATTTGAATTTTTTATTCATTTCATATTTTTTAACTGGAGTTCAAACTGGTTTTCAAAAGTAAAAAAGTAAAAATCGATTTAAACATTTTCTACTAAATTTAGGATTTGAACCATCAAATTATTTTAAATTTTCAATATTATTTTACTTCTATATTTTTTCTATCTCACATTTTTGTCTTAAATTTCATCCTCATTTAACCTCACAAATGCCATCACTAAGATGCTTATAACGCAATTAAACAAATAAAAAAAATCTTCTTACATTTTTTAAATTACAAAACGAACACTTAGAGATATAAAGATTGACCCCACAAGAAAATGCCCTTTTATCCCTCCCAGAATAGAAATGAAAAACTCTTGCATGAAAAAAAAGATAGAAATTCATTTTAATGCTGTTGATGTTTTTGAATTTCTTTTTTCTTTTTCATTTCTTACAATCTTAATCTTAAATCCAACAAAGAAGCGAATAAGGAGCTCTCGCAGCAGCTGAGTGAGAGTGTGGAGGAAAAAATAGCTGAAAAGGAAAATTTTATGGAAATTCAAGCGCAATATATCATTCTACTTTGACAGTGCAATTCTCTTATCAGTTAGAATGAGAACAGTTAAAAAACTTGAGGGTGAAAAATAAAATAAGAAAAAAAGGCAAGCGAGAAAATCGGAAAATCGAAATGACTCAAGAGAGAGAGGATAAAACTGCTGAGGAGTAAGAGAAAAGAAATTCATTCGACAATGAATCGAAACTTTCTCTCCGACTTTCCGCATTTTTTTCTCTCTTTCATATTATAAAGATTATTTAAATTGAATTTTCATTATCGCCATCATTTCGCCTCTCCCTTCTCACATTAATCTCGCTAACTACCTTCTCACCCGCGCCCTGCGTGTCACTTCGAAGGAGGGTTTCAAATAACTTGCAAAGCGATTTTCTAATGACTTATTGCGAAGTTTATTAGCTATAATCAATAAAATTGAAAAACTCCGCTGTGCATGTGGAAATCGAGAAAAAAGTTGGTGACGAATTTAAATTAAAAATCTACGAAGGGTGTCAGAAAAATATTTAAATTACACTTCTTTAATTTTTAAGCAAATTCATTAAGGAATAATAATTTATTTGAGATAGTTAATGAAATTCTGCAATAATATTTTTATTTAATAATATTTTAAAAGTCTTTTTCTAGTGACTTAAACGCTTGGATGTCAATAAATCAAACAACACATTTTTAACTCAAAGTTCAACACCCTCTTAATGTTTAAAATTTTACGTTAAATTTATTAGATGTTCATCAATAATAATAATATGCAAAATTGTGTTAAATTTTAAGACTCGCATCTCTATTAAGTTGATAGCATTTTCACTCTCTCTCTTTAACGATACATCGGCATCATCCCCATATGATTTCCCACCCTTCGCGTATGTTTTGTTTAATGTTTAAAATATATAAAAGTGCTGTCTTTATGACTGAGACACGAGATGAACTTTCGTTTCTCCTTCATTCGCTGCTTGTCGGTTGTAATATAATTTGTTTTGCAAATTGTGATAGGTGAAATGTGTGCAAAGTGTAATAACAAATCTTCTCGTTTTGTATTAAAAATTCATGGTTCATCGTAAAGTACCAAAAATGTGTGTAAGGCGTTAAGGGCGGAGAGAGAAAGTGAAGATGATCTCACATACACAATTTTCTTGAATGTGACATTTGATATTTTTCGTGAAATTTTTGCAATTTTTTTCGCAATTTGAATTTAAATGAGAATTATGTGGCGAAATGATAAATGGAAGTCGTTTTAGGGTCCGCATCTCATATACTGCATAAATGCATATGCTTAAGTAAATGTGCGAGCATTAATTCATTTTTCGAAGGATGAAGAAAATTTAAATTGATTCAAAAACATTGGATTTTATTTAAATTTAAAATATTCGTTAAATAAATGATAAAGTTGTTGAGGTCAACAAATTTCGACACCTTTTCGCATGACTGATGTGATATGAATGAATTTTTATTTGCAAATCTTTAAACGCCCATAAATTAAACACTCATTCATGCTCACAAATTTACGTTAAAATATCACCGTGAATAATTGAATTTGACAAATATGATTATAGTCATCGATAGCCATCTCGTCTATAATTTGTTGTACAAGTCAAAAAATAATTTCATCCCTCTTTTTTTCTGTCAAAAAAAAGTAGAATTTTGAGCATATTCAAATGCAGCTCTATTGTTGTTTGACTTGTCGTCATCGCCTTTATCTCTCCATAAAATTTAGATTTGTGAAATTGTTATGTTCTAATTTACATGACTCTTTGAATGAACGATAAAATTCTTCCTCTCAACGCATTTTTTTCCACTCGAAAATTTTTATTTTATTAGGATGAAGGGCATAAAACATTCCAATAACAATAAACATTTGCATAACATTGATACACTCTCGCTTCTCTTTTTCTTTTCACATCACATCCTGACTCTCATGCCGAAACTAATTCAATTGTGCCCTCTTTTGTGCGCTTAGATGTGTACACCCAAGTATCTGACTCCGAATGTCAGAGTCTCATCATTATATTCGCCATGCAAACAAAAGAGTGAAAGAGAGCCGAAAAAGATATGCTTTTAATTAAATTTTCTTTTCTCATGGCTCCGTCACACAAAAGGAAAATTTATTTACTTTTATGCTCATCGGATTGATTTCAAATGAAATCCATGTACACTGCTTTTTTGTGATATTGACGCAAAACCGACCATAATGTGTATATCGAGAACAATGTTGTATAGGGTTAAAGTGTTGTGACTCCTTTTTTCCTATTCTCTTATTTATTTGCTTATGTTGCGAATATATGTTGCTCCTCGGGGTGTAATTTAAACTATTAAGATTTCTTCCCTTTTTTTATTTGTTTATTATTCAACTTTCTGCACGCACATATCGATTTCTTTTGCAATTTTCACTTAGATTTTGATGTCAGAGAAAATCGAATGATTTAAATCCATGTTGAAAGAAGAAATAAATTTGGATTTGAGATTTTTGAGTCATTTTTCATTTTTTTTACAATTCTCTTGGTGATTTTTGTAATTTTTGCACAAAAAAAGAAATTTTAACGTTCAATTTATTTTTAAATTTCTTAATCAAGAGACTTTTTTTTACCTCATAAAAAATTCATCAAAAATAAACTCAACTGCCGTAATAACCACGTTATAAATTCCATTTATTATGAAATAAAAAAAATTTGACTTTCTCGACAGTGGAGTGAGGAGATGATTGAGGGAGGGAACTGCAATATTTTGGTGCTGCCGCGCTTATCAAAATCCAATCTTAATTTTGTGTTGTGCATGAGCGGATGCGAGAAGAAAGAAACCCAGAAGCAAAAAAAAAATACCCCAAGCTGTGAGGAGATAACGTCATCCCGTTTATTGTATAATTCTTATCAATTTTCATTTAAAGTAGCATTTTCCTGACTCTCACACTCTGCGGCATGACAAAAAACAAACCGGTGTCGGTTTTTTGGCTGAAATTTAAAACTTTAAATACGAAAATTAAGTTGACGATGGAAAAATTAAAACAATGGAATCTCATTTTCTTTATGATATTCTCGAAAGACTTTTATAACGAGCAAAACTCGTGGTGGCTTCCAATTTCGGCATTTCGGTTAAGCTCTGATTTAATATTAATTTAGAAATTTTCAATCGCACACATGAGACCAACATTGTACTAAGCTTTTTTTGTTTGTTTGCATCTAATGAGAAAATATTCACGAATGAAAAAAAATGAGCATTGCGGGAGGGTGGCATGGCGTACTTAAAAACTTTTTTCTCTAATTCCACAATAAAATAATTTGAATTTTTAATAAATTCCCTGAAAATTTTCTCTCTTTTTTTGTGTGGCTGAGTTCATTAAACACATGTGACTCGGGTTTTTTGCCTACTTTTGATAAAAAAGAAATTCAAATGAAGTAATTTAGGGTGCATGAGACATTGATTAATGGAATTTTTTAAAATACACAACACAACCTGCTTTTTGAACCCCTTTTGATTTAAAATTTAAAAATTCAACGATTAAATTTTCGTCTAAAATTCCAACAACAAAATTGCTCACGACTGCAAAACTTTAATCGTCCAAAAAATACAATCAAAAGCAATGTCAGCAATAAAATTTGTCGTCATTATTTCACACAACATCGAATGATGCATCCTCGTCCATATAGAAAACTATATTGATAGAAATTGATTGAACATTAGCGAAGATTAAAGGTCAGCAAATTTAATGCTGTAGCATCAAAATAAAACTTGCTTCATTTATGGCCATTCTAGGCCATCCTTAAATGCAGACTATCGAGAGGCGAGAGGAAGAAGTCGAAAATTACATACGAGAAAGAGGCATTAAGGAAAAGCCATTGATGCGACAAGTGATTTACGTTAAAGGATTATCATTTCATTTTCTATTTTCTGCCAACAAACAAAATTTTGTGTTCGAGCTCACGACAATACGCAAGGGACTGAAACTTTCAATCCTGTCGACTCCACATGAAATCGAGCATAAGCTTGTGTCCACAATCAAAAATTTCCAACTCATCCTAAGCTTCCGAGCCCGAAACTGTATTTGCGAGAGAACTCAAAGTCTTGCAAAATACACAATCAAATGTGCTGTGACATCAAAAATGTTTGATGAATCAGATCCATTCACATTTATGAATGTTTAAAAGTCACAAATCTAAAAATACATAGATATTTTCACATAAAAATAAATTCACTCTCGAAAAATAAAAAAAATATAATATTTTAATTGTTTCATGTTGAACGAAAAGAGGTGAAGAAAATAAATTTAAAATTTATTTAATTACTTCAGATAGAAACACAGTAAAATTTTTATTAAATTCCTGCGCATTCTTGAGTTATATTCACTTTATATAAAAACAAGAAAAAAAATGTAACATCAAAAAGCTACAAAATGTGAATCAATCTATTTTTGAATTGTGATTTTGTTTCACCTGTTCGCGTCACTCAGTCTCATATCTATTTAACTCACGTATGTTTATTTTTTTGTACACTTTTGTCGCAAGTGAAAAATAAATGTTTTAAATAAAAGATTTAAGGATTTCAGCGCTACAAAAAAATATAATTTAAATTGATTAAAAATGTTTTAATTTTTTCATAAAATATTAATGGTTAAAACACAAAATTTAATTTTTCAAGCTGCCAATTTAAACCACTAAAATTATAATAAATCTTTCATCGTCTCCATCAGGTCTGGTAATGGATGCCCTCAAACTGCCGAGTCCATAAATACTCGAATGAAGTTTAATGCAAATTCAAAAAAAGTAATGTCGAGAAATTGACTCGAAGAGGAATTTTGCTCCATAAATTAATTAATTACCTGTAATGAATGAAAACATAATGTTTGACAAATTAGTTTGAGATGAAACTCAGACGCATTTGCAGCCTGCATATCATGAGAAGTAGAGAGAGAGAGTTTATAATGAAGAAAAATAAAAACGAAGAAATATTTTGAACGAGTTAAAGATTTATGGCCGTTTTCTGAGCGAAAATTGCAATGAGAAATATTTTTTTGCTCTCCTCTTTTCATCAGAGCCAAAGCATGAGAGATTCTGGGAATGTTTTTAAATTTGCTTGCAGTTATAAATATTCAAATGTCATTTTGCGGTGCGAGCTATTAAAGATGTCACATCAACGGAGCTGAAAAAAATTATATTGAATGAAAAGCGTTTTTCTTTTACTTTTACAAGTGTTTTTTTCATCTGCATTTAATGCTCTTTTTTTCGTCAATCATTAAATCATACATACGGCATTTTTATGAGATTTTTTTAATTTCCAAAAATGAAAGGAGAGCGTTGGAAATTAAAGGTACAATGACAATCGACAATTAATGAGAATGAGAAAAATTAATATAATTTAAATTTACTGCATAAAGACGTGTGTTAATACAAATGCTCGTCTTTCCATGCTAGAGTCGAGGCTAGTGTTATTAAGTCCCGACGTTAAAAGAAAGAACTTTTTTCTCCCTCGCGCGTCCTTTCATTTAAATAATTTTTTTTCTTGTTACTGTACACATTTTTCTTTATTTATCAATTTTAGCTAACTTTCATCGTATATCATCATTTTTTACCTTAGTATCTCTTCTCTTATTTGCTTACTTTTTTAATTACAACGAAATTCCTCATTTTCATCTTACAAAAAAATTTAAGTATTTATATTTTTTGTTTTGGAGAGGAAGAAGGTAGAAAGTGTGTGTGAGACTTTTTTTTACCGATCTTGAATTTTTTTATGAAGGTGGTTAGATGAAAACATCAAGTTTCGCATTATGACTATATTCACAAATAAAAAAATATCATCAATATTTTTACATCGGCACCGCCTTCCTCCTCCTATTTACTCCTACAATTTCTTCATCCATCTGATATCTGCCGTGTTTAAATCTATATCTCATTTTTTATTATATTAAATTAGGTTTTATCGTTTTAGAGGAATTTAAAAAAAACGATATCAATTTAGTTTAGTATAATTACAGTTTTTTTATAATCTTACTCCAATTCCAATTATATTCTCTTATAATGACTTCATATTCGTTACTTATAAAGAGAGATTCACTTGTAACATTAAGATATGTTAAATAATTTTTGTTTCCTTTTCTTATCAAATTTTATTTTTTTTTGCATTAATCGTCGATGATTTTTCTTCGTAGTTAAGGAGCTTTTATTTTTCACAGAAAAAAATTGAAGTTGCAAATTTTTAAGCGGAGAAAATTTTATTTTCAGTGTTTTGGAGTCTGGAAAATTTTAAAACTTAATTGAGATTAATTAAATTTTAGAATCAAAGAATGATTTTTTACGTTAAAAATTCAAATAAATTTATAAAATTCATTTAAAATTTTACAAACTCCAAAATACTTTCGTTACCTTATAATCGATAGAAAT
Organism: Tanytarsus gracilentus; assembly: GCA_038502055.1. Lineage (NCBI taxonomy): Eukaryota > Metazoa > Arthropoda > Insecta > Diptera > Chironomidae > Tanytarsus > Tanytarsus gracilentus. The sequence continues at coordinate 4,610,366 of JAXRKN010000043.1, read as the reverse complement.
AAACAACAAAATTAGGATTTATCGAACAGAAAGATATTCAATAAATAATTTTCTTTAATCACGTCGGACAATTTTACTGATAAATTTTTAAAAACTTTTTCTGAAGGTCTTCATTTATTTTTTTCTTGGTTTCTCGTATACATTTTAAGGCGAATTGATTTCAGAGGTTTTTCTTTCCTTAAATTTCGGTTAGTTTTCATTTTAAATTAAAGGCAGATAGAGTCGATAGAAACTAGTTTTCGATTGAGTGACTTTTAAATCTATTCAAAATCGTATACTTTTTAGGAATTTAGAAATTTTATCCAATATTTTAGTTAAGATGTGACAATAATTTAATTTTCAAATCTTTAACCCTGTTTAGAGCAGTTTTTGTCAATCGAAAACTAGCGTTGGATTTTTTAAAGACGAAACAAATTTTAAAATGTGTTTTTTACTTTATTAAATTACGTATATCGATTTTTTTATTGATGCGCGCTTTAAAAGCTGTTGTCATGCTGTCTGTGAAGTTTTTCTTCTTCTTCTCGCCTCTTTACTTGTTATTTACTCGATGATGACTTTGAGTTTTTTTATAGCAACATTTCTCTCTTCTCATATATGTATTATTCAATTTGAGATTGAGTGATTACACTTTTTTTTGAAGGATGAACAATAATTTTTTTTAAAAGGAATTTCTAAGATCGAAGCGTAACTCAAATTGCTGATAAAATCGAAGTTTGTGCGACTTTGTTCGTATGTTGATAAGTTACTCGAATTACTCCTAATTGTGGATAAGCACAACCATCGTGATTTCTTGCGAACTTTTTGGGGTGACTTATGACTTTTATGGTGGAAGATAATTGGGAGAAAAAATAAATTAATTAATAAAAATAAAAACTCATAAATTAATAATTTGCAAAAGAAAAAAACTTTTATTCAACAGAAGCTTTTTTCAAAAATAAATGTGTTGTGGTGTGTTTATGTTTTTTTGTTGAGAAAATCATATTTCTTTTTTTCATCTAAAATTCTTAAACATAGTTTTTGACAACATAACCTAAACTATTTTCAAATTTTTCTCTCTTTTTTTTGCGACAAAAATAATAATAAAATTAAACAGCTTTGTTTAGAGATATTTTTTTTCTATGCTAGAATCACACGAAATTGTTTTTTTCCTCAATATTTTATGCATCATGTTGTTGTTGTTGTTCTGGGGATGATTTTTACAAAGAAAAATTAATTTTGTTCTTTTAAATTCGTATTTAGAAATTTGATTTCCCTTCTTTCGTCTCTTTAATGGTAATTTTTGAAACATTTTTTTTTCTGATAATAAAAAGTGACCGGGAAAATCACTATGAGAAATAATATCATTAAACATTTTTTTCGAGCATAAAAGAGATATGATGGAAAAATTGGTAATAAAATAGATTTTTTTCAAGAACTTTTCACATTTTTCTTTGTTAAAGAGTTTTTCATCTAAAAATAATAATAAAATATAAAGTACAGAAAATATTTTACAAATTACAAAATACAGTAACTAATCAAAGAAGTAGGGTTCAAAAAAATTCGCTTAAGGACAATTTAAGTGATATTTAAGTTTTCTTTTGCGCATGATGAGAAGATTTAATGCATCATTTTTATTCCTTATAAAGAAATCTTTAAAAATATAAGTTAATGCTTCTTATTTTTCACTTTTTTGTTTTCTCTTTTTTTTGCATCATCTAGATATAATTTTCTTTTTCAGTGAAAAAATTATGTTACGTCTACTTTTTTTTCTATTCAGTCGGTTATTGCCACTGTTCGGTTTATACATAAATTAAATTTATCTAATATTGAAAATTTATAATTGTATTTTACCAAATTTTCACTTTTTTCATTTTTGGGGTGGTATACACACGATTTGCAGCACTTTAAAGTTCTTTTTTGGGAGAGATTTTTTACAGTGGTATATTACAATTTTTATGTGTGCTTTAAAGAATAAGAACGAGTGAAAAGTTTGAGATTCTGCAGATAAACTCTATGACTACCATAAGCATGGAGAAGAATAACCAGCACACACTTTTTGGAAATGATCAAAATTAAAAAATATTTTTAATTAAAGTCAAAATCCCGTTGGCCCTCATCTGTATCTTCTTTTTCTCTCTGTAAAATATATATATTTTTTTGGTTTAATGCTTGAGTGAGGTAAGTAAACTTTTTTAAATCATTTTTAATACAAATTAATTTAAAATTATTAAAAAATTCATTTTTAAAAATATCGGTTAAAATTTGAAATTTAAATAATCTCACTTAATGTTCAAGCACGATGCAAACTAACAAACTCGTACACCTTTCCTTCGTACTCATTGCTGTAGTTCGTTAGCCGTATCGCCATTGCATGAAGAGAAAGAGAAGATACAAAGGAGAGAAAAGTGTATAATTAAACTGATTTTGTGTTCTATCACGCTGGTTATTATATTTGAGCTCTCTCGGTTATCTCGATTTGTTCAAGTTCACTCACATTAACCAATTATTTTGCGCGTTCTTTTTTTCTGTTTAATTTACTTTTATTTTTCGAATCAATTGGTTTGTTTTTTTTCACTCTACTGGTGTATCATGCTGCGTGCGTATATGCTCCTATGAATCGTCGACGTCGTTGTTGTTGTTGTAGATGTTGTTTGTTGATTTTTTTTATAATATAAATTGTAAATTGTAATTTGCTAATTATAAATACATATAAGCTCTGGTGTCTGACTTGACTGCCATACTGCGATCAGCTGCCGCTGTCCCACCGCCTGTCCGACCATTGGTTTTGGTGCGCACAATACATAACAACATTTTCTGCTTTTTTGTGCACAAATATCTTCTGCTTTTTTAATAACTAATTTTTTCTTTTTACCCTTTTTTCTTCTCCATGTTTAAAATAAAACTTAACACAAGCTTTTTTCACAAATTCTTCTTTTTTTTGTTGTTCTCTTTGCTTTTTTTTAATAACACGAAACTAAAATGCTAAATAAATTCCTTATGAGATGAATGGCAATCACTGGGTTAGTTAGTTGTTGCTGATGTTGATTCCGAGATATTTCTTTTTAATTGTTTCTATTCAGAAATTTTTGCTTGTTCTTGTTGCAACCGCTTATTACTGCTAGGATTCTGATGAAATAAAAAAGAGTAAATTGTTAGCTTTAAGGGAGGTTTTTTTTAAATGATTTTTATTAAATTTACCATTTAATTACAAATGATGAGGATAGTATTCGGCAGGTGGATAGTGGTAGCCTTGGAAAGCGGGATCTCCTGGCGGTCGATGCATCATCTGATTGCCATCCATCATGTAGCTCATTGGATCGGGATAGGCGCCGGATGGACCTGGATGTGTATATACTGGAAAATAAGAATCTTTAGAATATCGAGAGAAAACCGCGCGTTGAATTTTTCGCACACAATCGAATGTGATGAAAAACTTTTAAATTTTAGTTGCAATCTTTTTTCTTTTCTCAAAATCAAACAAAAAATATTTGGGTCAATAATTTAAAGAGGCACTCGAATGAACTTCAGCCATAAATTATCCATTCAAGTGCGAGTAGAGGGCTAATGATATGAGAATGTGCCACTTAAACTTGACTTAATGTGCACTCTCACTGGATAAATAGCAGCTCGTAACGATTGTTAGATTTTTCAGATATTTCTGGATAGCAATTTAAGATATTTTTTCAATAATAAATTTTTCTCCTGGTCCTGATGTAAATGTTTTTTTTTCTCGTGTGTATCCACCCTAGTTTTTCTTAAGATGCCATCAAGAAAAAAACTTTTTCTACACTCAAAATGTAAGGGAGGTGAAATCGAGCATGTTTTGCTGCAAAACCATTTCAAGTCAAGATGTTCCGGATCGCATTTCCTGTTTCCCGTTCGAGTCTAATTCTCCAAATAATACATTTCACCATACACATATACCCTCTCTGTGTTTGCGGGGAGATATTGAAGGACTTTTGCCTCTTCATGTGTGTTTACATTTTCAATCCACACACATATCCCAGATTTATATATATGGAATATTAAAAAAAAATGTGTATAATATCCATCAATAGATATAAATCTTCTTATTTGTTGAACATAAATCTTCATAGACATCACAGAGCCATAAAAACATAAGATTTTCATCCGAAGTGATCTCATCGAAGGCGACCCTTTATGAGAAGAATGGGAGGGAAAAATGAATCCGGTGCGGATGGAAAAATGATATATTTGTTGATATGAAGGATAAAATGCGGCAAGAGACGGATTTACGATTCAATGGCTGTAGTCAATATGGAATATTTTTATACTTTCTATATTAAATTTTTATTACTACCTTCCATGTTCTTGCTAATGCTTTCGCCGAAAGTGATAAATGTCAATATGATGACATCACGGGAGAAGTGAAAAATTAATGGCAAATTAAGGAGCTCGTAAAAATTTCCATAATTTCTCAATTTCTCAAATCGGTGAGTAAAAATTCCGCCACTATATGTGTGCTCGATTTGAAGGAAAAAGGGGAGAGAAATACACATAACAGCCAATTAAAGCACACATCATGTCTGCTCGAATAAAATTAATGTGTCCATTTTACTTCTTCTTCTTCTTATTGTTATTATCATTTTGATGCTTCTCTATGGCATTATTTAAATGTCTATAGTCAGTAACAATCTAACTAATGTCAAGCAACCCCTCATTCAAGATGATTCTTGAAAACATCCAATTTTAAAGAAATTTCCAGCATGTTTGAAAAATATTTTCACAGATTTTGGCTTTCGGTGTATGTCTTCGACGACGACGATGGCCCCTGCTGAAATTGTTTACACAATGATAAATGATTTTGGGACGTTAATTACTCCCAAAGTTGCTATAATTTTTATGTTCATTGTCCTTCTCTCGTTCGAGACCGAAGAATATATTCGACATGTATTTTGTTTGGTTTTGTGTTGTGAATGGATATTAAGGAAAGTATCATCATCAATGTACACCTAGCTGTCCCTTAAGAGTTACAAAATTATACGCAACTCACACACATGGCTAAGTATAATTTGTGCTATGTGCAATTTTCTCCCTTCTGATGGTCCATCCATACCATCACTAGATCCTTTTCCAATTAATTTCTCAAATGAGATAAATGGAAAAGCATTTTTTGGTTTACTTAATTTTTCTTATGGTAGATTGAATGACTTTTCAACCTTTACCCAAAAAACATCTTAATTTAACATCGACATTTAAGAATTTAAATTAAAATTTTTTTTTAAGTTTAATTGAAAAGGAAAATTATTCAGGTCATAAGTGAAATCATTACACAATGAAATGGAGTCATGTCGCCCATTATGTTTCATTATAATTAGGCGTATCACAAACTCAAAAACATCCTCTTTATGTGTGTGTGTGTGTGTTTATTTGGGGAGTCTGAAAAACTAATTTTCTCTCAACCCTCCCAGTGCCATCAAAATGATCATGCATAATGTGCTCTAGAGTAAAATTGAAGCCAGCTATAAACCATTATTTTGAAATTTTATTTAGTAATCGAGTGAGTGAGAAATAGCATCATTTTAACTAATTTTAATTAATGTTCAAATGCAATTTGTTTGTTATTCATAACTTTTTTGAGCACTCTCTCCGTCAGTTTTTATGGCTAGATGGTTTGTTTGCGAGCGGGCGCATGCATTTATGCAGGTGAGAGAGAGAGGGAGGCAAAAATTATATTTTTGCGAATCCGAGAAAATTGGCAAATGGACTGTGGAGAGATTTTTAATTTATTAAAATGCATTACGTTGGAAATTCGCGCGCGGTGTAAATTAAAAATTGATTTTCCTCAATTAATATTGGATTCACACAAGCTAAAATTGAAATAATGCTGCGAGTGTCGGGTTAAATTGATTTTCAATGACTAGAAATTTAGATTGCAACTAAAAGAGTCACGTGGTTGAGGAATTTTTAAAAAAGGTGGGTGATGCATACCTGCTCTATTTGATTGGTCAATCATTGGTTGAACGATTCTTCGTCTAGCGTTAATGAACCTGAAAAGGAAGATAAGGAAAAATTTCAATATTAATTTTAAATCATTTAGAAAATTAAATTTGCAATCCCCTCAGCAATTTTTTATCCATTCACTCGATATATATGTTGAGATGATTGGCAAAAACCACATCTATAATGCACTCTTGCTCTTTTTTCCTCTTGCTATTGCTCACACACACACAAAATTTGTACATTTCATGAATTTTTTATGAGACGAAATTGAAAAAATTTCTTCATGTTACTCCCTCTCGAGCACAGGGATATCCGAAACAAATTTTTGCAACATGAATAATTTATGCAATGTCTATCGCATATTTATTGAGAGTGTCTTTCTTTTTCTTCCTCGAAATCGATCGGAAAAATTTTCTTTTAAAACTTTTCCTTTCACAAAAAAATGTGGTTAAATTTTCGAAATTTAAATGAAAATCCACAGAGACAATTAAGAAATTTCTGGATACAATTTCAATTCCATTCAAACACTTTCCAGATATCGAATCCACTTCCCCTTTTCTACATTTCATTCATTACTCTACAGACTCCAAATGATACACATTCATTAATCACACAATGTGACAACTTATGCTCGACTGCTTTTAAAGATTTTACTTTTTTGTGTGTCGTCTACAATCGTAAGATTGCATTAAAATGAGGCGTTTTTCTTATTCCCTCTGGGGTGACTCTTTCATCCCAACCCTTCGATCGAAGTTGATTTCGATGCCAAAAACTACTCGAATATAAAAACAAAGAGAGAGAAGAAAAAATCAACAATTGAATGGCGTTATGCGATTTAATGAACTCAAGCATGAGACGCCGCAACTACCCTGTTTATCTCCTCTTTGCTCATACCTCGTGCACGAGAAGAATTTTTCAGAGTCGTTTAATTATTTTAATCAAATTTCTGTATCATTTCGATGTAGAAACATTAATCATGTTGTGCCTCTGTTGGAGTGAAGCGGGAAAGAAGTGAGTCGAGTTTCATGGGTGAGCGAATAATGTTTTTGTTGTATCTCTCAGCGATGTTGTGTCTTTGGCATTGGCGGTGGCGTCGGTGAGTGAGAGAGAGGGTGGATGGTTTTTATCTCGTTTTTAGCTCTAAATTGCTGTTGCGTAAAAGTATAACGAAAATTCACATTCAAGGTACATGAAGAAGTTATTTCTTAATTTGAGGAATTTTTCAGAAGGGGTTAGTTGATGAGTTTTGTTACACATTTTGTAATTAACACAATTGAAAATTTTCTCTCTTTACATCATCGTTAAAAAAGACCCGAAAATTTTTTGTCACATTTTGTTTATCATCCCCTGGTAATTTCTTGAGAAATATGTAAATTACACTCGGCACAGTGAAAGAAAAATTCCATTGTGGATTTAAAAATTTTTCACACTTTTCAAGACACATCCTCGCAAGTACGGAAATAAGCGAGGAAATGAGATAAAGCAGACACTTACAGAGTGTACACATAGCGCGTACTCTCTCTCCATGTTATTTTCAGTATGACAGGGCAAAATTATTAATAAATAAAGAAGAAATTTATGTTTATGCACGAAAATTTTTTCTCTATGCGAATCATACACTCTCCGATTTAATTTTATATTAATTTTTTTTGGAGAAGTGTGTTTGCGCTTCTTGCATGCGGTGTAAACTCGTTTAGCGTGAGAATAGATAATTACCTTGAAAATATCGCTACGAGTAATTAGGCATTTATGAAGCTTATACTTTAGACAGTCTCAGTGAGTGAAGAATAAGTGAGCGAGAAAGAGAGAGAGAGCGCCATATTAATTCTTAATTCACAAAATTGCCATAAATCATGCACACCACATGATACGTCATTTTGGACATGAAATTTATGCTAAAACAAATTTTCAGCGATTGAGAACATAAATTGTAACAAACACGGGGCGCTACAATAAATAATATCATAATCATAACTCTTCAACAGATGGTACTCTCTCCTGCCGCCGCTACCGCCATTGGCTTCACTTGCTAGATCTTCAGGCTTCCAGGGCCTGTTGTATGTTGAAAAGTAAACAAGGCGTTTTTTCTCACTCTCATATTTTTTTTTTGGTGAAAAACTTTTTGATTTTTTCACTCCCGAACAAAAAAAACTTCTCGCTTCTTTTTCTTCTTCATCAACAGCAGCAGCATCATCATCATCATAACATCTTTACACACTCTTTTTTTTAATGATAAATGATCCCATTTTTGTGAAAATAAATTTATGTTTATTAAAATGCAATGTATAATATTTTTCCCTTCCCCCAAAATTTCAAGTTGAGAGCTTCTTAGAATGGGTGTTGAAAATTACATTTTCATTTTGATGCTGCAACACATTTTCATTGGTACCAAAAAATGTATATTTTATAATATCATGTCGAAGGGAAATTGGTGAAAATGTGAAAATATGTTGTGCAACATTCGGGACCGTTAGAAAGAGTGAGGGAGAAATTTTAGTGAAGAGGGAGCATGAAAAGAGCAAGTGGGTTCAAATCGATCATTTTGGTGTTTTCCTGTACTCACTCTTAATGTACTGAACCGGGAGAGGAAAAAAGAAGAAAATTATTTTTTCAACCACTGGGCTTTACACCCTTCTTCAATTTTCCCATGTCGCCGCTGTCGTCTTTTCATGTTTGTTGTTGTTGCTGCACCCGTCATAATGAAGCTATACAGCACATTTCTCATTTCTCAAGTTTTCATTTTTGCGGAAACATTTGTTACAAATGGCATTGGAAACACAAACGCTCACTTCGCACATAACTTAATTTGAACACGATTTCAATATTATTATATTTTCACGATTCGATGTTTGTTTGTAAATACGCATAAATATACACGGAGGGAAAATTATTAAATTATTAAATTTAAATTTTTTGAATGTTAAATATTTGAACGTTAAAAACACCTTTAAAAATTATTTATTAAAAATTTCTCTCGGTGTAAATTTAAGCTTTCAATCAAAGCTAAAGCATACACGCTTGTTCTAAATTTGTGTAAATTGTTCATAAATATCCTCAAATACTTTCATCATTTTTGGGATTTAATGCTTTGCAAGTGACGACGATGACGTCAACAAGTCATGGCTATAATTCGCAATGCGACAACAGCATGTTGTGATAACTACCCATAGATTTAAAATGATGCGAAATAAATTTGTTCAACTGTCACACTGCTGGTGTAGCATGAAGGAGAAATTGAAGAAGACATCTCGAGATGAAAAAGAAAGATTTATTTATATATATTTTTCGGGAGGTTAGTCATGATTGTTATTATTTGCGATTATTTATTTATCTGTACACCGACTGACTTCTTGTTGTATATTTGCATGAAGGCCTCGTGTTACCATTTTCAAGCAAATCATGATGTCTAAACGTAAATAAATCAAAACGAAAATATGTTGCCAGCAAAAGCCTGAAAGGCAAAATTTTTTCTTTCTCTTTAACAAGTGTTTTCACTGACTGTGGAAGTAAGAATGAAATCCATGCGCCGCCATAAATCTTTCATAAAAATATTTTAATTAATTTTTCCCTCTCTCTCCCTCTCGCCATCCGCTTTTCTTTCGTGAGCTGACGACCACGAGAAGCTGCTGATCCAATCCAAAAGATTATAGCCAGCATTTTCGTTGAGATTTGGAAAGTGCTATAATGAGTGTGAGCTAATTTTAATGCTATGTATACGGACTTTTGTGCGACGATAATTTCTCGAGAAACGTGATGTAAAACATCTGTTGACAGACTCTTAATTTTATATATTTTTTTCATCATTATTATTGCAGTGAGCACAAGCAATAAGCATAAAGTATAGCATAGAAAATTGTGCTTCAGATTTAAGAGACCGAAAAATTCCAATTACTGCTCGCCTTACGGAAAAAAATCGTAATTTTACATCTGACCCTCTCTCTCTCTCCCGCTTTCTCCAAATTGCCCTTCGTCGTCTTTTTTTTGCCACACAAATATGGAAGCGAAATCGCATCAACATTCAACAAACATTATTTAATAAACAATAAATTTTTCTCTCTCTCTCTTTGCCTTTCCCATCCCGCCTTTGAATGAACGAGCGACGGTGGAATGAAGTCATGTAAGAAATGAATTTAAGGTTTTCGCATTAAATGCTATTTAAATGTATAGAATACAAAGACCTTTTATAATGCCAATAATGGGCGAGATGGCTCACAATGTTTCGTGTGCGTGTGTTAGCACACCAAAAAGAGCAATCATAAGAAAATCCATTTCCTACATGCTTTCATCTCATTTCCATAATCTGCACATACTGCACATTCTCCCTCTCAAAAGCTGACCCCTTCTGGAAGCTTGTAATAATAATTTTCGACTTCTCTGCTTGACAACAAATTGAAGTCACATACAATGCATTATTATTGTCGCTATTAAAGTTATTAGTTTTCGACCCTCTCCTTCGTCTTTTGAGAACCTCCATTTCTTTTCCTTTAAAATGTTTATAATTTGCGTTGAGAAAAAATATGATTGAAGGCGCTTGCGCTTAAATGTCCAGACGTCTTTTTATTGTTGAAACTTTTAAAAAAAATTCTTTAATTCCACCCTAAATTTTCACGCACAATACCTTAAAATAATGATACTTTAAAATCTCCATTCAACCCTTAAATCAATCCTCACTGGACAATTCCCCAGACGCTCAATTAAATTTGAGCTTATGCCTTTTAGATGGCGATGATATTAATTTCTCCCCCTTTTTTAATAAAATGCCCAGCAACTATCTCTAGACTCAATTGTTTTTTGGTCAAATCATCATTTTTTTACTCTCAATTCACGAACATCATTTTGCTAACGATTTCAGATTTTTCCTTATATCCCACATTTATAGAGTTTGCTTGGCGTATAAATTTTCTTTAACAAACACCATAATGACAGCCAAAATGAAGGAGCAAGAAAGAGAAAAAAAAGGAAAAGCGTTTGCAATTTTCCTTGTGTATGCGAAACGAAGCAGAATCGAAGTGAAATATATTAATAAATAAATTGAATTTTCTGAATTCTCGCAAGAATGAAAAGAAAGCCGAGGGTTGAAGAATTATTGCAAATAAATATTCTACAGAGGTATCGATTGTGTTATTATCTCGGTGAGAAAAAATTCCGTTGAGAGAAGAAAAGTTCCTTTAAAAACGGAGAGAGAAAATGAAGCAATTATAATTTTCCGACATGAAGTGAATATAAACGATCTGATTATTGAAAACATAGTTGCTTTACTTGTTGTAAGTTATGCAGCGAGGTGGGAGACAAATTAATTTTATGTCAATGTAGATTGACTCCAATAATCCTTAATAACACGACGGAAGAATTTAGTTTGTCGAATTAAATTTAAAAATTAAAAAAATCTTTAAATTTATAAAAAATGCGGGATATTTAGAGTGCCCAAAAATTTATTTCCGTTCCACTTCTCCGATAACTTCTTGACTCATTGTCACCACCATCATCAATACATTCTAGAAAAAAAGGTCAATAACGAGTCGCACACTCTTCAATGAAATTCATTATCACCAGACTGTGAAGCAGCGAGAGAAACACAAGAAAAGGGCTTGTTCCATTAATTGAGCCTCAATCACAATGCACGAGCATTAAAATGTTCGTTTCATTAAGATTTCCTCAATTTTATTAATTGTATAACATGAGAATTGTGCCTTAATGTTCGAGCTCACTCTGGATGGTGTTTTTGTGTCTAAATTTAGAAACAAGGAATTTTTTTTCTGCATTAATTAAAATCAATTGAGTGTAATGGAGGCGAGAGAGTGAGAGGGAGAACCCTTTTGTGGATTGCTATTGACGGCTACGTGGATGTGCGTGCTCGCTCCATCGACGACGACGAAAAAGAAGTGCTAAGTGTAAATTAATTAATAGAAATTTTCTCTCTCATGCAAGAGACACAAACTTTTATTTTATTTTTTCGGAAAGAGTAATTGAAATGAGGAGAGAAAAGTACGCCAAAAATGGATCATAAACTCAGCACTTTATTCAATTACTATCAATAAAAATCTTTTCCTCTGTTGTCGAGATAGAAGTGCGAAAGGGAGAGGAGAGGAAAAAAATAAAGTGTCTTCATGCATTGCATAAATTTCATTTATTTCAAACTGAAGTTTATGCCGAAATTGTCAAGCTCTCGGAGAAGATGAAAACAATGAAAGTAACAAATTCAATTTATAACAATAAAAAAGGAGAAAAATGTAAACGTAAGAGGGAGAAAGAGATGCATCATTATTTAATAATATGACGATGAGATCACTAAATTTACCGGAATCCTTCAATTTATAAATTGTACGTTATTATTGACACAATTTCAATTCACGAGACATTCACTTTTTTCTCTCTCTCTCATCCTACTGCATTACTGTCGCCAATTTGAATGGTGCGGCTCTCGACACAAGATGATACTCAAGGAGGTGGAGATGTAATTATTATGCAAATGATTATCAATATATAGCGATTGACTTGAAATATTTGCAATTTAATTTTGCTCTTTTCTGCAAACGCGCGTCTACAAGGTGTGGAACTTTTAAATAATTTTTTTGTAATCAAATAATTTAAATAAAATTTTACACTAAATGAGTGTTCCATCCCTTTTTTGAATTATTTTTGCAGTTTTCTCGATAAGCGATTAACATGACTTATTTTATTCTTATAGCTTCAATTTAAACTCCTGTAATGACGTCAAGGTTGGAAAAATAGCTTTCGAATTCCTTTTAAATAATTTCCATTCTCGCTCGGCATAATCATGTTAAATATCGCTTGAATTACTGTAGATTAAATTTAGAATCTATTTCGTTTTCAGTATTAAGTGAATGGATGAACTCGAATTAAGCACGCTGCGAGCTGAGATATATTGACAAATTGATGAAATTAGCGATAATAAAATAAGATTCTCATTCACCTGCAAACTTCCCTCATTTGATTATCGCTCAATCTCTTCTCAATCTAATGTAATCATTTTCTCGATTGTTAAATCGTTATATTGAATATAAAAAGAGGCATCTTTGTACTTTTGCGCGCAAAATAAAAATAAAAACGTGCCTTCAACATTCAATTTTAATCGCGTTTCGTGTATATTCCATTTTGTAAGCCGCACACACCATTCGTTCGCTCGGAACAGCCATTGAAGCAAAAAATGATTATATTTTTTTTATTTTATCATTATGTACTGCATAATAATGCAGTTGAAGAATCTCTCGCTATAATATTAACGAAATTACAAGCAAAACAGCACACAATAATTGCACACGAAAGCAAAGTTTAATTTGGTTTTCGTGCAGCCCGTGCAAATGCTCTCTGACTCCACCTTTTATGGCGCGCTATTAATTTGTAAATTGGAAAAAATTCATTTTTACACCATTTTTAAAATTACTCGCTCGACTTGAATGCGAATTCTTCCTTCTCCTCTTGCCAAGCTCAACGTGCTAATCACGAGCGGAGGAAATTTCAAATTTATTTTTTTTTTCAATTCTTTTATAGCCATCGAATTAAATTTAAATTTAGGACGGAAAAGGGTAAAATGTGGTGAATTTTTAAATGTTTCCGTTAAAAATATTGATTTTTTATAAAAAAAAACTAAGTTTAAAAATAACAATGAAAAAGTTTTCCATCCCACGTTTCAGCCACAAACATTTCTATTGAAGAATTGTTATGTAGATGCCACGATAAAAATAAAAATATGTCTAATGCATTCCGAAAAAAATTGAGCACGTGCATAGAGAATTTTTCTGCAGATTTCTTCAATGAACATTTTTCTCAAGGGCGAAATCTTTTCAATCTACATCACAACCGTTTAATTCGCTAATCACACACAAAAAGCAAAATCCCTGACCAAAAAAAGCAGTTGTTGATTATTGTTGTATACATTGCTATTACAATTATTCTGTGTTCTGAATAAAGTGGCAGTCGTCACTCGTCAGTCAGAGAGCTGAACAAAGGAAGTATTCGGGATGGATGGGTGAGTGTATGAAAGCATATTGCTTTGAGGTTGTTTCCATTGCAAACAAATTTTCTTCTCATTTTCAATGCCTCGAGGGCTGAAATTCTTCGCCCACCCCTCCAAAAAAATCTCTCTCTCAAGTACGCTTTGTTGTTTATTTGTTTGTTGCTGATGCGGACAGAGGCAGAAAAATTATTTAAGGATTAATTTAACATTTCCTTCTTTCGCTCGATATAAAAATTATATTGACCGCCGAAATATAATTCACATTGTGTGCGTGTGTGTCCATTGCAGAATCATATAAATTTCGAATGAGCGAGCGTGCGGCAATTGAGTGGGTCCACCGCTATGATTACTTTCTGATTGCTGCCTGCTCCATCACATACATACACACACTTCACAGCGTGTGAGGTATAATAAAAGATTCATTCACCTGAATAAATAGCGGAAAATGGCAACTGAAAAACTAAATGAGTTTTCCTTTTTTCCCCATTCACTCATTCTCTCACCACTCTCACACTCGATTGTTGCTACTGCTGCTGTGTAGCAATAAATAAAATTACGGCATTAAAAACCCATTAAGATTCATGCATCAGAAAATCGTTCTTTTTTCTCATTTTTCCAAATCATAAAAAAATTAAAAGGATTCCTTTAAATAGCTATTTCATATGTTTGCAGCTTTCTTTACTGTATGCTCTCACTATAATATTCATCCAACCATATAGAGAGTGTGCTCATGATAATTTTCATTTTGGCTTAGTCGCTGTTATCCTTTAGCTGCGGCAATGCCATCATCATTTTTATTTTTATTTTTTTTCTCGAGGAACAAATTCAGTGCTGAAATGTACTCGCGATGTCTTTCGCGAAAGAAAGAGAGAGTTTGAGGGTAAAAATTTGAATTTCATCTTATATGATATGGTAAAGTTATTTATGCAAAATACAATTTGTTTCGTTTTTCGTTCACTCTTCACACATATGAAAAAGGGATGAAGAAGAGGAAAAAGTAATTCCCTCCCATATCACTCGCATATATGCGCTCTATAAATGGCACTTTTTTCTATGAATATTTTATACATTTATGAAGATTCTCGTTTTCGAAAAAAAATTGTGCTTTCACCTCGGTTGTGAACGCCTTGAGAAATAGTCCCACATATCTTCACAATGTGTATAAAGTGCCATCAACGATATTATTAAGATTAGGAGAAATTTTCGCATGTGTATATGAAGGAGTAGAGTGTGTGTCGTTATAAATAATAAATGATGTACAATTTATATCATATTGAATTTACCCCCGAAAATTTCTTATGAGAAATTTAGTTTAATAAAAAAAATATCTAAATTTTAGAATAAATTTGCATTTTGAATTTAAAACTGATGTTAAATTCAAATAAAACAATCAACAAAATTCTCCAATTCTCAAATGGCCGTTAATAATTGTTTAATGGTGTTTTATGAATTTTTCATCCTTCACATCATCATCATCCCTTGATAATTTCACGTCGAGAAATTTTAATCCAATTTACTCTCTCGGAAACCGGTTTTTATGAGTTTATGTGTCTCTCAATATATAATTACAAGCATATGATGCTGTAAAAGAATTAAAAACGCATAAAAAGATCACCCTCGCACCGTAAAAATCTCACAATTTCAACCCTTTTGCTTTTCTTATTATTAAGGCATTATGTGTTGTATGTTTATCGTTCTAATTGATTTTTGCACTCATCCCTTCAAATAGTTGATTATTTTTTTTCTTCCAACAAATTTCTTGTTCGTCCCGAGGTGGGATTGAAATTATGTTTGATGATGGCTAAAGTGCTTTGGGAACATCCACGTGATGCACAAAATATGTAATTCAATTTTTTTTCACCCCAACACTATTTACTGAAATAATTTAGCACTTGCCTTTCTTAATAAAGATTTCTTGTTTTGTTATTTTTTTGCACTCACGTTCGAAGTGTGGCGAAATCTCAAAGGAATTGTGACCCTTTTAAGAGCGAAAAAGTGAATACAATAATGGAAATTTGATTGATTAATTACACTAATTTCGTTACTCGTCGCTCATTCATTTATTCTGATTTTGTGCAAGGGAAAAAATAAGAAGTTGACTTTTTAAACGTGCCTTCAACTCCGTTTTTATTAGCGAAAGAAGAAATAACTTTTATTTTACGATTATGACAATCATAAACATAAAATTGAAGCGTTAGTTAATGATGAATAAACCATGAAAACTGTGAAAGATTAGATGGAATTTGATATGAAAAAACTTGGTGCCTTCCCAATAATATTAACGACGACAATGATGATTTTTTTATATCGCAACGCATATCGATTGAATATCGAGAGGTATTAAATTTTTTATCAGTGATTTGCCCTCAAGCATATGTCGCTGCGTGGGATTTTGTCTCTCTCTCTCTCTCTCACTCTTTCATTTTTTATAGCTTCGATCATAATCGTTTGCATAATTTCTCTTGCTTTTTTATTTTATTGTTCACACACTTGACTAAATTGTGAGTGTGTATAAACATAGGGCGGTCATAAAAATAAGGTTAGATTTTTTGAATATTTTAGTGAGATCATCTTTTGAGAAAATCAAGTTGTGCGTAAAATTTTATTTTCATTTAAAAATCTCAAAGGGATTTGTGTTTAAAAAAATATTAAATTTTATGCATCTTTTAGTGAATTGAAAGCAAAATAAAATATTTGAAAATGAAAATTTGACAAAAAAAATTAAAAAATTATCATATTATTAATTTTTCTCATTTAGGATTCGAACCCCATTTTATTTGAACTAAATTGTTCATGCTTTTTCAATTCCTATATTATTGCAAGTTTCAATGACTTTAAATTTTTAAAGTTTCCACAATTTTCTATCAAGTACATCTAGAGGTTTCGGCGGGATCCCGGGATCCCGAAATCCCGGACAGTTTTTCAATCCCGAGATCCCGCGTTTTTTCTTCGGGATCCCGGGATTTAAAAATATCTAAATTTTTCACTAATTTGTCGTTATTTTTTGAAATACGAAGGGGAATAAATTTTTTAATTATAAGCAACAAGTATAGATTTGGATATTAAAATAAAGGTTTAAAAGTGCACGATTATTTTAACAAGAAATAATTTTTGCATGACGGAAGTGCTGAAAATTGAGGGAAAATATTTCCTTTTTTAAATAATCTTTTCGGGATCCCGGGATCCCGGGTTTACAGGGTTTTCAGTCCCGGGATCCCGAAATTTGAAATCCCGGGATTTTCGAAACCTCTAAGTACATCGCATCATGTCTGTGTATGACAATGCGAAATGTATGTTAAGGCTGACAATGCAATTGAAGCGATGCTGATGACGATATGTCAAAATTTCCCCGACTTTAAAATGTTATGTTTCGAAAAAAAGGTTCAAATTATTGTCAACCCAAGGCACATGGGTTCAGTCGATAAAAATGTCACACTTTTTTTTGCTAAAAATATTTAGCTCCAATTAGTCAGATAAAAAAATCGTTACCGAAATTCTCTAATAACCCCCCCAATGCGACTGTAATTGACAGCAGCAGTGACAAAAAAGAAGAAGTTAAAAAAGAGTCAATCTTTAATTGCAATCGAGCGTCACATTTCACTTTGCTTTAAACAGTTGTCAACACATTTATGTCATCATTAAGTGAAGAAAAGTGTAGTTGAAAAAAAATAATATTTTATGACTTACCAATTATTTACTTGTAATATCGTTAAACCAGTATCTTGTGCTAATTGTTTTTTCTGGTCTTCTGAAGGATAGGGATGCTGTAAAGAAATGAAAACATACTCATTAGTAATAGAGATGACATGAGATTGATTGAAATGTGCAAATTGTTAGCTTCTTCGAGTCACGTGTGCATCAGCAGCTCAATGGCCATGTAATTTTCATGAATTTTCACAAAACTGACTAGACGCACAGTGGCAGCAGGCAGCAGAGGAAGGAATGTTCGTTTATATTTATAAAAAAAAACTTTTGATTGACGTCATAACACGAGTCAGACTCTTTTATTACTCTCCACTCATCATCATAAAAAAATGAAAAGAAAGGAAGCAAACATATTCAAAAAAGTGAGTGACTGAAGTGAGTTTTTTAAAATAAAAAAAAAATTGATTTGGTTAACCAGAGTGAAAAAATATTTAAATTTCATTCATATGCATATACGATATGCACAAACAAACACTCTTGAAAATTAGGGAGAGAAATTAGAAAATGAAGAAGAGGAAAAAAGACGACGAAACAAATGCAACGCCTACATCTGGCGGAAATGTATTAATTTCTATTATATTTTCAGAAATAAGAATTCTTTCTCTCTCGAAATGCTTTTTCCAAATATATAGAAATATTTTCATTTTTCAAGCGTATGTACGAAATCCCAAAAGAACAGTTTTATTGAAAAAACATTCTTCGGTTGGTTTAGCAAGAAGCAGCAGCTCAGTGAAGCTCAAGAGAGTGAAAACAATTATCTTATTGTCTATTTTCCACTTCTCTCTCTCCATCTCCAGCAGCAGTAACAACAACATCAACTTCAATATTCACAAGAGGGTTGAAATAAAAGTGGTAAAGAGAAAAAAAAGTTTCCTTTCATAAAATATTCATTGAGATGTTGTGCGTTGCATGGAATTCTGATATCCCGGACGTCAAGGATATGTTATGAGAGGCAGCAACAGAAAAGGAAAGGAATCAATTGGTTTATTTGGTCTAGTAATCCTTTCATAGTAAATTAAGTAATTGTAGATGTAAATAACACAATGCAGGACTCTCCTTTTTAGAAGACGTCTTATAATAATACCACGACACTCGACAGAGCATGAAATTCGATCTTATTATAAGGTCTTTACAATATTTATAGAATTTTTTCTCCATTCAAGAATTTCGGATAAAACAAAGCGCTCAAATTGAATTGAGGTTGAATTAAAAATCACCAAATTGATTTTCGAGAATTTCTTGTAAGTTGTAAATTGCAAATTTAATGCACTATTGAGGGGAGGATATGCAGATCATAATTTATTTGCTTCGTATACGAACTTTGTAATTGAAAATTTTGTGCATGCACTTTTGTGCGAGTAATTAATTTTCTAATTCTTGGATTTTTAGTGGGACGAAAAAAAATTTAACGGCTAAAAAAATTATTTAAAAAAATTATATGTAAAATTTGAAAAAATAAAATCCGTTAAAATTAAGTTTAAAAATCTAACCGATTAAATTAATTTCCGTCCTGTTCTCCTTTCGACCTCTTTCTGCATCACATGCAAATGCCTAATTGGATTGCAAGGTATATGCAGGAAAATTACAAGTTTTGAACTGGAAGGTTGCAAAATGTATTTAGGCAAAAGTCCGACCCCAATAACAGCGCTACACGTGCAATTTTCTCTAAAGTTTACAAATTTTCCCATCGATTTCGAGGAGGAAAGTCTGATACGCCCCAACACGCACCTAATCAATGGATGAATGGTGCACAACGTAGTGACACGCAAAAAAGAAGAACAATTCGTGATTTTTGAACTTCCCTACTTGTTACTTTACTTTTTTTAATGCTATATAGCAAACTGTCTAATGATTAGGTAAGACGTCTCTCTCTTGCTTTCCCTTCAATTTAATGTTTGATTGTCGATTACACTATTACATTTAGGGTGATCTCGTATGTGCCTAAGAGCGAGCATGTTCTCAACAACGCCCACCATAACATGACGAGAGACGCTTTAAATGTTCATCATCCCTTGGAGCAATAAAAGAAATTGTAGGTCTGTGTAAAGTATATACATTATTTTTTTTCTCCTCTACATTACTATAATTGATGCCTGTGACTTTGACAAAAAAATGCTTATTTGAAATTGATGAGCTCGGAGCTAAGGGAATATAAAAAAACTGAAATTCTCATCACACTTGAGAAAATTACTATTTCAACGCCTTTTTGCTAATACCTCATTAAAACTACGTGTGGACCTTTTTTTGTGTGTGCTCGTTCGATGATTTGCAGTGGGATGAGAAAAAAACTTTAGGCTTCCGAAACAGGTGGAATAACTTTGAAAATTTTAAGGGGTCCGAATTAAAAGAGTTTTTCTCATGCCATCAAATCAAGCGAACGCATGTTAGCGCCATATCGCAATTTTAAAAATTCAAGCGCTCGTGTTTATTGTAGAATAATAATAACGATGCCGCAATACATCATGAACTTTTTATCTGCTATAAAGCAGACGTCAACAATTTGCTTTTCAGCGATGATATAAACGCACACACAAGAAGAAGAGAGTGAGGCGCGCATAGATATGCGTTTGCATAATAATCAAAAAAACATTTTTCCTTTCCTCATCACATGCATTATGCTTCGACTCGTAAAACAAACACCAACGAATGCGTGATGACATCCTTAAAGCGCTCTCATCGGTTCGCCATTTCAGAATGCTTTTGCATAATCACATTTCAGTTGGCTGTTATTATTATTTTCTTCTCATTCCTCATTCTCGGGCAATTCTCTGGCCTCTCATACCTGTTACGTAGTTTTTTCGTTGTTGTTGCCGCTGCTGCTCTTGTAATTTAATATACGGAAAAAAATATAATTACTCAGCAGTTAAAATGGTTGTCGTTGTTGTTTTACACAGAAGAATGAGCGAATGAGCGCTGTCGTATGCGAACGAGAGCGAGTGTAAAGTTACATCAAAATATTGTATGCCTTGTAATTTAAATGAGCAGCAGTGTGTGCAGAAAATATAAGAAAAGAACAGAGACTTTAAATTGAAACAATTTTTAGCATGTAATCTACCTAATATAATGTATACATTTTATTCCTTCGTACACACGTCAAGATGGAGTTTTGCATATTTTTGTATAATTGCTTCGTCATATTTGAGTCGGCATATAACCACAACGATAAGAAAAGCGAATACGTGTAATTATTTTTCTTATTAAATCTTAAACTTTGGTGGGGTGTCAAATGGGGTTGAGATGGAAAATTAAAACCACCGGAAAATTGAATTTAATTGTAAATTTAAGTAATTTAATACTTTTGAAATTTTAATTAAAAATTTTTAGCAAAAAGTTTCAAATAATTTAAATTTTAACGGCCAAAAATGTGAGTGCTAAAAATCCAATTAAACACATCCATGAGATAATTTGAATCACAGCAAAATTTGTAAATCATTTGCCATGTATAAGTCCATCAATCTCTCAATATATAGAAATGAAACAAAAATTTCGAAAGCTTTTCTTCGGTCGCTCTCTGATGCCATTCATGTTTTCACAAGTTTTATTAAATTCTAACACCTTCTATAAATCACTCAAAATGCGTGTTCTCCATACGAAAATGATTTCACATATATATGAATGTGAGCGAACATACGAGGCTGACGGAGTAGATGAAAAGGGTGCCTTTTCCGCATTTTCCTCATCGTCATTCAATGTTACGTTATTATTGTGTGCATCGAGGGGAGGAATTTTCACCATATAGACACGTCTGTGTGTGGAAAATCCATGACAATTTTATTATTCTCATTTTCTCAATAGCACTAGTTGTGCTGAGAGCTGCAGAAGCTGCCTCCTGCTTCCCCTCTCTCTCTCTCGACGTACCAGCTTACATTGAGTGAGAGAAAGCAATTAGAAACGTAAGTTACATTTCCAGCCAGCCGTTGCATATAACGACAATTTTCATTAATAATTGAGAAGATGTGTTTGCAACATATGTGTGCATAAAATTTAAATTTGAAAACGGCTCACTCAACTAGCCAGCCATAGTCATACACACGTAAAGAATTTCTGCATTCGAAATGTGACTGTTTGTGAGGTAAAACAAAGAAGATTGAATTTTTTTGCACAATTAGCGCAATACTGCGTTAAATGTGCATCGTCGTCGCCGCACAGTCATTTAAAGTTTATTCAGAGACAATTGATTTTTCTCTTTTGACTTTATCTCATGCGAACGAGCAAACGAGAGAGAGAGCATGTGATTGCCAAAGTGGGACCACCTGTGATACACATCACATTTACACCATGTTTCAAAGCACTTAATTAGATTTTCGCGACTACGTTGTTGTTGATTCGTGCATGGGTTTTTTTATTATATATCTACAATTTTTCTCATCACTGCGCTATGTGAACGAGAGATGGTGCGTGTGTAAAGTTTAAATAATCAATAGCAAAAGGAATTTGCTCTCGCTTGTAGTTCCTCATAGCGCGCGAGTCGAACACACTAAATTGTTTTAGATCGATATAAACGTAAATTCAAATAAAGAGGAAAAAACATGCAATGAGCAATTTCTCGGCACGATACCGAAAAAAAAAATAAAATAAAATTATTTATCAAAAGTCGGATTGCACGAAAACTTTGAAATCTTTTTTTTTTATTCTTTCATTTCAGCTTTTTGTTGCTCATTTCATTTTCGATTTCGAAACAATGCTCCACATGATACCAAATCAATCAAATATTAAATTTTTCCCTCTTCACATTTTTTCCTCTCCCATACTGCTGCCATAATGTCTTCACTTGAATATATGCAACTTAATTTAATTAATTAAATTTTTCAAAAAAATATATTTTTTTCATAATATAAAAAACTTCTCACACTCTAAAAAATTCGACAGAAGACATTAGGAAATCTCTTAATACTTCGGCGAAGACCATCCGAGAAGAAAGAGTAAAGTTCAAAATTTGAAAATGAATAAATTTGACTTGCTTCTCGGAACGATGTATGTTAATGAGTTTTAAAAGATAAAAAGCTAAAGAAGATTTGTGAATAAAAAAAGAGAATTTACGAACCGTTAGATGTTGAAAGAGCCACGCTCTAAGGATATTTGTTGCGACTTTTGGAAATATGCCACGTTTCTTTTGATTTTTTTTCCCATTCGTATCGTCATCCTCCTCACCCGTACCTTCACCTGACCCCACACTCGCATTACTGGCATCACCTAGAGAAAGAGAAGAAAAAATGCAATTTATTAATTTAAAGTTTTTTATTTACGCAACATATTTAATTGCATACACGCAGATATGGCAAAATAATTTTTTATAATAATTTTCACGCAATGCAATGAGTAAAAAAAATTAAAAATCACCATTTGCAGTCAATTTTCCCCCATTATAAATATTTAACATTTTCACCCATTTCCATCGAGCAGTCGGGGTGCGACTGGTGGTATGATTATTATTTTAAATATACAATTTAAAGCGATTAAAGATTAAAAGTATTTTTTACAGGCCTATAAAAAAATGTTGAAATGCGCAATGTTTCACTGAAAGCAATGCGGAGGGAATTTGTCTGGCATTGAATGTCCCATGCAATTAAATTTTCTACATTTAAGGAGTGTGAGGAGAACACTCATAAAATGGCTACAACTCATTATCACAACTAGAACTTGATTAATCGTCTTCCCGCATTTCTAAGCAAATGACAAAAAGGTTAAAAACCTCTTTTTAGAAAATTTCTTATGCTGTGTGAAATTTTTCGATCCGATAAGCGCGCAAAAATCTTTAAGAACCGAAAAATTCTCTCATTTTGACGCTTCTTCATCCTATCAGCATCGGAATGATCTCAAGTAGTTTTCAAGACACATCCGAGACGAGTTAAACAATGGAGACTAGAAAATCGGATGTGTAATCTTATATCGCACTCACAATGCTTCAATTGTTTACTTTTGCGTTTTTTGAATATAATCTCATCACATATTTTGGAGTGAGCAAGTGTTGGTGGTGGGAGAAGTCAAGTGAATGAGGCGACAATATCGCATCTAATTCATCAGACTAATTATCGGCGTCGAGTGGCATTCGAGGAGGCTTTTATTCTTTTGTCAAGAGTTGAGATGGTGATGAGACACCGATAGCGTTACTCTTATTTTTTAGTGTGTTTGTTATGGGTTAGGAGAGCTTTTTTAAAGATTCAATTGATCTATTTAAGGTGCTTTGAGAAAATGTTTGTTAAATTTATTTTTACTAAACTAATCAACTTGAATTGGTTACTATAATTTAATTTATCATAAAAAAGGGACAAAACAAAAAATCATTAAATAATGAAATTATGTTGAACTCGAAATGGAACTGCTATCGTATTTGTGTCTACACAGAAATGTGAATCTCATGTCTGTAAATATGCTTCATGGAAGATATCAAGCAACAAAACTATTAAGTCTTAATGGCTTTATGTGATATTTACTCCCTCATGTTTATTTCCGAAAAAAAAACTTCTATTCATATATCGATGACATCAGATCAGTGGCATGAAAGGATATCGCTTCTGTTATTCTCCGTATATGGGATTAAATTTATAATTAGTTTAAAAGGCATCATTTGCTCTCAAGTATTCATCTAAAAATATTCATTCCCCCTTTAACAGTTTAATGGACGACAGAAAAAAAAATATTTTCAAGTTCTCCTCCTCTCCATGTGATAATGTCACATCACCCTGCATTGTCGCATGACTGATTCTCTCGCCTCATTCGAGAACTGCTAGCAAAAACACAGAAAGAGCACTCTTATGCTCGAAAAACAGCAACAAATTTTTTCTCCTTCAACTATACGACTCTCGTAAATGTACTGCAGACTCTGCTTTTAATCCCATTGAAGCATCAAATGATTAATGATTTCACGAGCAAACGAGAGTGAGAGAAATTCTTGGTTTAAACACATACTTTTTTTCCTTTAGATGAGGAAAAAAATTGTTTTCAACGTCCTCATTTTATTCTTTTACTTCTTCTGTTGTTTATAAACATTTCGAGTGAAAATTAAAGAAGGAAAATTTTAAGTGTTTAATTATTTCTTTCATTTTAAATCTAAACTAGCTCGAGAGAAGAGATTTGGAAATAAATCAACAACCTCATTAAGTTGAAAACCTTGAAACCGTTGAGAAATTTAAAAAATTCTAAATAAATAAAATTTTAAGCCCTAACATAAAAAAGAGAAAAACTTTCCACATAACTTTGACATTTTATGACCAAAACATTTCTTTTTGTGTGATATATTCACAAATCTAAGAACAGCATTGCGTCAAATTTTGTTTATCAAATTGAATCGGAAAATTCACTCATCCTCATTTCATTTTACTTTATTGTTTTCGAAAGGATCACCGCGGCGGAATAAAGAAGGAAAAAATATTATTTCAGTCTCGCGCAAAAAAAGAAAGCATTTGAATTGTAAAAAGGAAATTTTATTCATGAAAATTCGTTCTTGACTCCAGCTGGTACTGTATTGTATATGTGGTGTATTTTTCCTTTTACGCACTGCCAATGCTGCCACCGCCGTCGACGATATTAAAACGAGGACGAGAGAGAGAAAAAATGTTTCAAGTTTTATTTTAATTTAAAAAACCCCAAGCCATTGAGGACTTTCGAGTTTCTTCCACCATGGCACACACCCTTCATCATATTCACGAATGCATAAAGAAATAAAATAAAAATATGAAATCCAATCAATTCGAGCAGGGAGAATGAAAAAATCGACATGAGTTTGTTAACGAAAAATTTCATGCTGGCGAAAAATAATCATTTCGCACCATTTTCGATCTTCCATCAGTTAACATTAATTTTTTTTTGGATCAAATTGAATTTTTAATAAAGAAAATTCTTTAATTGTTCATTGATATCTGCAAAATTCACAATCAGCTGCGATCACATTTGAGCTTGATGGAGTGCGACGGGTGGAAAAAGTGCGGGGGAAGGAAGGAAGGAAAAAAATACATAAAGTTGATTTTTACGAGCCACAAAAGTGATAATATTATTTCCATTGAGTGTCACGCTCCTCTTCTTCTTCCACTCTCGCTATACAACATGTGCCAAGAAAAGAATCTTTTGATGTGATAATTCTCATTGCGTTGCTATCCAGCAGAAAAAAAGAGATGGACCGAGATTCAAGTGAATGTGGTCTAGTTGTCATCATAAAAAGAAAGCCCTGACTTCATCATCTTTATTTCATTTAATTCAACTTTAATGATGGCAGTAATATCCTTAACGGATGTAATCAAACTTTTTGGCGGAATCCATAAAACTTTTGCTGTACTGCTGCTGTTATGGAGTGCCGGCTTTATAGCTTTACGCAAAGAGGAGAAATTGAGAGAAGAGACAATGACAATGAGCATTTTTATGGCACTAAATGGTTTATGTTTATGATGTCTTGGGCCATGCACTACTTCCCTAAAAACTTTAACGGCAACATTGCGAGTAACTTTAATAACGATCTATAAAATGTAGGATATTTCCGTCAAAACTGTTGTGCCGAAGCAAATTAATTTAACTTTTTATCTATTCATCTTGGAGCTGATATTGAATGTGCGCTGCGATGTATTGAAGTGGTGAGTAAGCGGAATAATTAAATGATTAGGTGTAGACATAAAATGATTCTTTTTCCCTCTCTCTCACTTTAAAAAATCGTAATACAAAAGCGCACTTATTATAGACTCGTACTCACTCTCGCTATGTGTAGCTTTTAAATTAAATTTAATGGTCGTAATTCCGTGGTTGAATTAATTGCTCATAGCTTTGGAAAATGTAGCTAAATGTTGCTGTTAGAGCGATTTTAGACAGCGGCCGCTCAATGGGTTTTTAGTTAAAAGCTTTATGGACTGTGCGATGTTTAATTGTTAAATTCTTTTTTGTGTTTCTACGACCAGGCCGAGAGACTCCTCAATGTTTGTTTAATGTTATTAATATTATTATTATTATGCCAACAACTAGTTTATCATTTAGAAAAAAGTATTCTGAAATTTTATTTTTGTGTTTTCTGGCTGGCGACGACAATGAATTTTTTTTCTTTCCTGTAACTTTTTTTGACAGCTCTCAGCACTACCGTCGAGCAGAGAGACAGTTGCATAACATAAATGTGAGATTTTCATGAATGAGATTAAACTTTTTTTAGTTATGAAAAAGTGAAAAACACCACCCAGCGCCAAAATTAATTATGTGAAACGAATTCTTTTAATCTTATTCTCTGCGACTGTTTGTTCCTGCCTATCATGCGAGTACACATGCTTTGCATGAGAATTCTTTTTTATATTTAGCCACGATAAGAAATCTTAAGAGTAAGAGGGAGAAAAATTGTTGACACGAGGTGTACCCAAATATTTAGAATTCATTTTATCTCCCGGCGCTTATTGTTCGAATATTTTGTGAATGAAATTAATTTCATAAATCTAAAAATACTTTTTCATGAAATATTTTTCGATTAAAAAAAACTTAAAATAAAACTGTTGAAAATAACCGCACAAAAAAAATTCTCAAAGTCCTCTTGAAATTCTTTTCAATCATCATTGAAAAAAAAAGATTTTCCACTTACCCGAAAAAGAAAATAAAAAAGAGAGTTTCCACATAATTTTTCATCGATCATCTTAATTAATTCATAATAGTAAAAATTTCAAGAAGATGCCTGAAATAATATCGTAAAGCAGTCAGTTCGCTCTCGATGTATATCAATCGTAGGGTATTTCAATAACAGCAATTATTAGCCAATTAATTATCTGTTTTTGTTTCATAAGACTTTAATAGGCCGCCACAAGAGAGTTTTTGGAGGAGGAGGTGATATTTAAGCGATTTGGTCGAGTATTGGATATTCAAATTATTTAATTTACGATATTATTACCAGTTCAGAAAATTATAAAAATTGCTATTATAACAGACCATAAAAATTAGAAGCCATTCAGACGAATAAAAAAATTACAATATGATGAGATGAAGAGGATGTGCGGCAATGAAAATGATTCTCGAATCCATAAATAAAATTAAAAAAATCTTCGAACATATTTTGAGTGCTTCGGTACTTTATGGACGCAATTAAAAGTGTTCGGTTCGAAAAGGGAAGAGAAATTATGCCAAGGTCATAGCTTTATAACTTTAAGTTCCAAAAAAAGAGAAAAGTAAATTTATTGTATCCTTGTGTCGCCAAAAAAAAAGAGAAAAATTATCTGACACAAACACACACACGAGAAATTAATGTGGCTGTGCAACAAGTGAATGTATTTAAAAAAATCTTTCACTTAACCCTTTCCCTAGTCATCGCCATCTATTTCAAATTGCTGTCGCTACCCATTGAGGCAAAAGCACATAGCTCGAGAATAAATTTGCCGACATTGGCGAGAGAAAAACATCGGTTAAAATTCTCCACCGAGAAGCTGAGAGGAGCAGCACAAAATGAATTATTACTATCAAAGAAAAACAAGCACAGTGGAAAATATATAACCGTAGTAAATTAATGGGAGCCTTTTTTTCGGGGTAACTGTGTTAGTAGTCATATTGTGCCTCCACTACCACCGCACCCGCCGGTTTTTCTGCATGTACATAAATAAATTTTGCCATTAATTATTTTGCTATAAAAATACTCATGTACATAAGTATGTATGAGATATTACAACAATAACGACGACGGCGATGAGGATGAAAAAAAGGGAAGAATACAAAACGGGAGTCGAGTCTAGTGGTGGAAAATTGATATCAATTTTAGTGTCTCGAGAGTAATAATTTAGCAGTGTGTGTCGACGGGTCAACAGACTCACTTTTACCGTCGCCGCCGCTCTACTAGTCATAAATATTATTTCTCGTCCTACAAATCAAACCATGCACAGTTATCCTCATGGCTTTAAAGAGTTTGAATTTTTTTTGCTGTTTACTTGTAATTTCTTCCCCGAACCACCCTCAACGTGTCATGAACAGAAGATCTTCAAATAAAAATGACTGCTCGTGACACATACGAAATTGATTTTTTCCGGCACCCTCTCGAATAAAAAAAACAACTCATTCATGCCGGTATTGATGAAAAAAAATTATTCTTATTGATGAGAGCATTTTGCATTGATTAATTCATCTGGTACTCGAAAATTAGAATTTTCTATCACGATTTTGAGAAGTATTTGGAGAGAAAAGACCCACAATTATGATAATTAAATATTTTACGCTCTTTATAACTTGATCTTGCGTAGAATAATTCAAATTATAGGTCTTTGCGTCCAATTACTATTCGTCTACCTTCACTCCGATAAAGTCGATTATTGTGTTCAGGTGTGTGTGCTTTAAACGAAGTATGAAAAGTGAAAAAAAACTATCCACAGTTGTTGTAAATTATATCTTTGATCGTCGTCTCTCTTTCATTTCGAGAGATTGTTCTTATGAAAAAAAAATGATTATAAGTAAGTTGTGGAGAAATTATCCTCTGTAAATTATATGCTTAAGGTTAGAATCATTTTACTTAATATACAAAAAAAATGTGGTTTGAAATGGAATAAATGTAGATGTATCGCCTTAGTCCACTCGCTTTATTACGACTTACTAATTTAAAATCTCTAACGCTAAAAGGTGCGTTTACCCTCACTGCACAATTATCGGACTTAATTTATTTGATTAAAGCTGATTGGAAAGTTAATTTTAATCGACTCGAGTTTGCTGAAAACTATTGATTTAAAAAAATTATAGTTGGAAAATTGAAATCAACTAAAATGTCGCAACTCATCTTAAAGCTTAAGAATATTTTTTTTTCGAGTGCTTGATCTCTCGGTGAAGGCAGCGAGAGAGTGAAGAGAATTCGAAGAAAAGTTCAACAGTCCATTATCTTTTGTTCATAAAAATGCTTTATAATAATTCACGATTAAATGATGGATGGGCAATCAAAGCATTTCATTTCATCCATAGGCATCCATACGAACATATACATTACTTTCTACCATAGCCGAGTAATATTCAAAAAATGTGAGTATGAAAAGAAGAAAGAAATAAAGAACTACAAAGAAAATATCTCTCCTCTTTCTTCGAAGTCTAACCTCCGAGGTCAAGGCTAATAAAGACTTTGAACATTTTCAACCCATTCTTTCTCCAAACAGCTCTCTCGCCTCATCACATCATAGTACTTCAACAGTATTGTTTTCTCTTAAAAACATTATTTTTTTTCTTCGAAAATAGTGGAAGAAAAGTCTCGAGTGAAACGGCGGGTTTTGAGTGAGAAAATTACCACAAAAATGATTGATTAAAAAATAAGATATTTTTATGGATCATTTTCTACTTCGATTTTGCGATTACATCCACCACAACCATTTGATCGGTAATACGAATAATTTTCAATTTTTATTGCCTCTCATCCAAGGTGTTTATCGAATTAAGAAGTGATTTTTTTTCCGTCAATAATGCTTGCCTCATTTTAATTCATCATACTGCTCGCATTGCCGTAGCGAGAGAATATCTGTATCAATATGCGCATCATCTTTAATGAAGATTGACAGATTTTTATCATAATTGAAATCGGATTCAATGTGAATGTCGTGATGAGAAAAAATAAATTAATGCATGAAAAAAATTATTGACGGTTGAATTTTAAATTTTTTTCCTTATCTGTAAATTGTTCGGTCGGACGGAAAATTTGAAGGAAAAATTATATAAAAGAAATTCGCTCATAAATATTTCAAGAATTTTTTTATTTTGTAATTCACCGATATTTTAAATAAATTCGTAGACAAAATGCAAGCTATAAAAATATTTCCCAAAGCACTAATGCTGCTCATCTCCGACGGCGGAAGGTAAAATACACAATTAAAGAAGAAAAATATTTTTAACTTAATTTCTGCTACCATTCAGTTTATATTTTTGTAAACATCATACAATTTTTTTTTCGAGGGGGTTCATGTATGTAGATAATGTAAATTTCGAACAATAAATCAAAGTATCACCTCATTTATTTTCTCAGTATTTCAGTAGATCGTGTTTAAAGTCAGCTCAGAGGAATTTTTCTCTCACTCTTTCGCTCTCAAATGCGCGCTCTTAAAGAATTATAAAATGGAATATTTTCGCTTTTTTTTCTCCTCTCCGAGCGTTCCGAGAGATCTTCATCTATGAAGAAATGAAATAATTCTGAAGCATCGAACAAACACTGTCGACATTTCGATGTTTTTTCACATCATTCGACTTTGAGATCGCGAAGCGTTGTTGAATGTTTCGGGGGTGGCGATTGCTGGCAGTGTCGAGCATTGAAACAATCTCTCACACATCAACACGAGCATCGCTGCCGTTGCCATAGTGATGGAAAATTTACAAACAGCCGAAATATAGAGAAAAAAAAGAGGAGAGAAGAAAAGCCCTCCGATATATTTCATCTCATTCGTGTACCTTACTTTCAACAATCTCCTCCAAGATGCTTGTCTCGCTTTTTCGACTAATTCGCGTGCGTACGAGAGAGATTGAATACATATTCTCTTATTTTTTTCTTCTGTATGTATGCGGAGGGAATGAAGAACATTCGAAGCTCGAGCATAAGAAAGAGTGAGAGGGAGAGAGAGCGACTATTACATCGCGCCATCTCTTTCGTCGCCGTCAGCTAAATGGTTTGTTTTCATTATTATTCTTTTCGTTTTATGGCATTCTCGAGTTTTATGACTAAAACAGCTGGTTTTCAATATAAAATTTTTTTTTACTATTTTTTCTCTCTTATGCTCATCGTAACAATTTTTTTCAGCCTTTGCTTTTCATCATCGTCATTCCCATCAAATTGTTTTCATTTTTATCCCTTTTATTGCCTCCAATAACTTCTATAGCGATGCGCTGATATGAGCATAAACTTTAAAAATAGAATTTTCGCAGATATTGATAAAGTTTTACAGGTTGCACACAGCTGGCGAAAAAAAAGAGTTCATCTGGCTTTAAATCCTTTGAACACTCATCATTCTCAAATATCCTTTCGATCGATACGCACACCCCTTTTTTTCTGCAGCATGGAATGACATGAAGAATTTTGACGACGACGTCAACTTGACATTCTTGCACTGTCATGATGAATTGAAGAAAAGCTCTCTCTCGGACTGCATTTCATTATTATTTTTAAAGCTGGTCAAAAAAAGTTGTTTTTTTGGAAAAAAAATAAAATTTAATAAATCAAATTTTCTAGCGAAAAAAAATGCCAAATTGTCGTCAGTGACAACATCTAGAGAGAGAGAGAGTGGGTGTGGGGAAAAATAAGAAATTCCATTACTTTAATGGATAAAAATATTGGATGGGAAAAATGCTTCTTCTGCAATACGAAACATGGAACGAATTTTTCCATCATTTCATTCTTCATTTTTATTCTAAATTGCTTTTCATTATAATTCCTCCATCCCCAGCCCTGAGAGCTGAGCTTATATGTAAGATGCAAGACGCAGCCAGCAGCGAGGGCAGAGATGTTGGATTTTAATTTCTTCCACCATTCTCATGCCATCAAGTCGCTCCCCGGCAGAAAAGACAGCGAGCGCAATTTATGTACGATAACGACGACGAAAAGCTATTGTACGCTTCTTTCTGCTCGAGTTATTCCCTCTCGCTCATTCGCATTTGCTTGCTCGCTCGTCATAATATAATTGTGAAATTTTCTTCTTCTTCACCATCTCACCATCTCTTCTTCTCTTCCATTCTTATGTACACACACAATTTTTTTTCTTCTCATTTTCATTTTGAATTTAAAGCCAAAATGACGACTTCAATTTCAATTCAATTTCGCTGCTACAATGACGACGATTTTCTCAACAGATAATTTCTATTCCATTCGCTGACGTTACACATTTCACTCGAAAGACACACGGTTAAAATACCTCAAAAAAAAGTGTACACGGCAATAGAAAAATTTCGGGAGGGGGAAAATGAGATAAAGATGAAGTGATCGAGATAGTAAGATTTGAATTTTATTAAAATTAATTGAAGCGTCGGATATTCTTCCGTGCAGATAACAATGAAAAGTTTTTTGTCTTTTTTCGAGAAGTCATGAGAAATTTCTGAACGAATAATTATTTTTTGTATTGGCTGTAAAACTCTAAAATATCTCTTAAACTTTAAAAAGCTCTCAATTAGGATTAAAAAATTTAGCATTTAGAAAAGAAAAAGTTATTCCGAGACATTTAAAACACATCCATTAAAATTAATTGCCAAGACTCTATTTTTTTCTGCTGCATCGCGACTAATTTGCGACAGCGAAAAGAAAAGAATTCCCATTAAATTATCTTGAAACGTAACAAAAGGTTATTACATGAAGATTTTCAGGCTAACAATTGCTGGTACTGTGAGCCTATAATCGGACTATATAATATTCAATCATTTTTCATTTTTCTCTCTCACTCTCTTTTACGCTCTCGACATCCTAACGCTGAAACGAGTTGTTGAAAGAGGTCAGTAACGCGCGAGTAGACTGTTGTATATGCGCGAGCATTAGTAATTTGTTTTTATGAAAGTAATTGAAGTGAATTGAATTGTACGCCTTAATGTTAGAGCGCGGCCATATCGTACGTATATGTGGTGTCGATGTATGTATGTAAAGGAAAACTGCTTGACTTACCAGGACTACCTAGGAAGACTGAAGAATATAAAACGCGCCTTGACGGGTCATTGGCACGCGTATCTGGAGGGGACGACCATTCTCTTCTACACCACCGACCTGCAAAAATTAGTAGGAAAAAAAATTAAAATTGTTATTAGTTGCTAAAGTTTTTGATTACATGAGCTGTTGAAAGTCCCACAAAATTACATTCTCATTTTCCCTTAAATAATATTCACAACTTTCTTCCATTTCGCCACGCCATGTAATTCCTCGGCTCTTCCTCTCTAAATATGCTATTTGCAATAAAAATTCATAAAAAATGTAATATCCTTCAATTATTTTCGCCCATCATCAGCGCTAAACTCCTCGTTCCAGCACTTTGTGTGTATTTATTTTTTTATAGACTTTTTTTTACATTTAGCGTGTTGTAATATCACTCATTGCGGAATATTATCATCATCCCCCTGCGACGTCGTTCTATCGTTGTAGTCGCCGCCGCTTCTGATGGGATTTTTTTGTTTAAAACATAAAATAGTGAGGAAAATGGATGAAGAAATGTTTAAATTACGGAGGGGAGTTTTAGTGCTTTTAAAAGCTCTTAATTAAAGCTTTTTATTAAATTAGTTATCAAAAATTATTTTCAACTATCAAATTTGATTTAATTTTAATTTTTTAATTTTAATACAAAAGTTGAAAAGTTACGACTCAATATCTTCAATAACTTAAACTTGTTTAACTTTCTTTGCAGAGCTTTCATTACATATCTTTAAACGAGAATCTCCAATATCTCTTGTCTGATTTAAATCTTTTCTAGGCATTTAATTATCCAGAAAAGAAGCATTAAGAAAGCGTGTGAGAAAACGATGAGATGGAGCGACGGAGATCACATAACGAAAAATAAAATTTAAAATTCCACATTTGGAATATTATGGATCAAGCAAGTTTTAGAGATGAGGATAAAAGAGAAATATTTAAAACTCTGTTTTGTTTTTGTGAGTGAGCGACAAGCAACAAAAAAAATATCCAGAAAATCGATAATTTTAAATAACATTGGGAAAATGTCATATCTGGTTGATATTCGAGAACCTAACAAGAGAATGAGTGGAGGGATATAAAATATTTTTTTACACCATCCATCCGATGGCAGGCCGTTGCATTGAACAAGAGAGAGAGAGAAAAAATATGTGTGACTTAAATGCATATTTCAGCAACAAAATTTATTGAATGTGGCATTGTTGTGTGTGGTACTAGCCATTGGATCGATGCACATTCATATATTTAATACGCACCAAAACTAAAACGAGGACAAAAAAGTTTCTAAATAAAAAATAGTTGATAAATTTGCCACGTGACTGACGCTATACATTCATTTGCTTATCAATCTCTACCCAAAAAAAAGAAGAAAAACTTGCTACTGCTATGCAAAAGCTAATTAGAGTAAATTGTGAGAGTGGCATTTTCAATTTCATTACTTTATCGCTATCTTTAAAATTCTTCTATAAAATGCGAAAGGAAAATGTATCCCTTAAACACAACGTCGCTTTTAAGGAAGGAAAATAAATTGCCAGTCATTTATCAATATGTTGAGACTTGAAGAGAGTGAGAGCTGTATACCCAAAAGTATCTTTCAACCCCGGCATTTTGCATGAATGAAAAGTTGAATATTTTCTCTTTTTTTTCAACACACAACAAAAAATCGCCCTGAATGTGTTTTATTGATTTTTACTGAAAAAAATTGCGAGCTTAATATTGAAAATTTAAATTTTTAATCCTTTCTTTAACTACATCGTGAACTTCGCGGCTATCAGCACCCATTCACATGACAATATCATAATAATAATCGTAAAAATGCATGACGAAATAAATGCGCTGAAATTTTTATGCACAGCAAAAATCGCATATCGAATTGAAATGACAGTTTGAATCTCTGCCGTGGAAATCGCAAAAATTATATCAGAAGGGGTGTAAACTTGAATCTATATTGGCGAAGGAAGATAGAAAGAAGAAAAATGCAATTTACTGCAGAGACAAGAGCGCAAGGAACAAAAGTTACAGCACAACTTCTGCAGTTGCAGTGCTGTGACGCGCGGATGAAGAAATGATGGCAAAAAAAGGGGAAAAATAATAGTCAGAATTTTATTATTTAGAATTGTTACCAAGGAGACACATCAATACGGGTGTATCCCGCGCATGTCTTATGTTGAATGACTGGTATACATCATACGAGGAAAGTGAGTGAGAGGGAGAGAAGAAATAGCAGTGGAAGCAAAAAATCTATTGACTGCAGACACATCGAGAGATAAATTTTTCTCTCTATACACATAAATGTAGGGAAAACTCTGCATATATGCCATGGCCGCATTGCTTCGCTTTAAAAGGCAGGAAAAATTTTTGAGCATAGAAATTTAATTAAATTCGATTTTCCATTTCCGTACAAACTCCATCGAGGTTTTCTTCAACTCTTCAATGATTATTATATGAGAGAAGGACATTCATGGTACATTTCCACATCATAATCGTCATACACTCAATGTGTGCTCTATTTTTGTGATTCAAACCGAGAAAATTTTAATTTCCTATCCTTCACTATCTCCTTCCTGCAGTTAAACTCATTGAATGCCTCATTGTAAGAATTTTCTGGTCACAAAATTTGAATGACATGTGAAGGCAAAAAGTAATTGAAAGTTTTCAATGTGGTGAAGGGTTTTTTATTTGAATTAAAAAAATATTTTAGATAAATTTTTTAATGTGCTTTAGGAATTTAAAAAACAGAATTGCAATTAATTGATATTTTCGAGAAAAAAAAATTTGAAATATTAAACACGAATTAATATTAAATTTAGGAATTGAACCTTCTTTTGCAATAAATAATTTATAAATTTATTTTCATTTAATTTTATTATGTAGGATAAAATCAATGCTGAACTTGATCTTTTTTAAAAAAAATTCCTAAACTCCTTTTAAAAATTTAAATATTCCTCAAACTTATTCAATAAATAAATATTCGGTGAGAAAAGTCATAAAAAGAAATCACTCTCGGGAGGTGACATTAAAAAGTGCACTTGATTGAGGAAAACCACAGCGACAGAGCAAATAAAAATCAATTTGCAAAGATATGAGGAGAAAATGGAAATTGGAACAATTTTCCAAATCCCCGAAGAAAAACTAAAAATCAATTTTTTAAATCCAAGAGTGAATGCCGCAGTACAGCATCAGCAGTAGAGCAGAAAAATCTTCTCTCCCCAGGCTAAGAGCAATTCATGATGTCATAAACATACGCGCAGACGATGGGAAAAACTTCTGGTATTTTACGACGTTTTAAAGTAATTTTCTACTCGAGTAGAGTTTTTTAAATAAAATCTGAGACCTCCTTTATCACATCTTATCGCCCTCGTCATCCTCGCTGCGCTGAGTGTGTTCAACCCCAATTTATCACCGAGAGAAAAATTATTGACAATAATCATAAAATAGAATGTGCAATTTTATGTCGTTCTGAGTTGTCGTTAACCTTGACAATCGGCCATTTTAGGTAGTCGTAAAACAAATAATAAAACAACAGTAAAAGCGGCACAGAGAAAACTAAGGCACGCGGGGAGAGGGTAATAGAATGTTTTTTTCGAGAAGTGGAAAATTTGCTTTTCACCGAGCGATTGCACCAACACCAGTTCATTTGTGAAAATGTTTTTCCCTCTCTCTTGCACTCACACAACATCTTCGGACACCGCATAGCTCTCTGTGTTTGTGCTCACAATGAGAGAGCCACCACCAACAGCAAGCACGAAAAAGAGGGTTAATATGGAAAATCATCGTCATCAGCAGAAGCAACGACAGAGGCAGTGTTTTTTGGTGTGGAGGGTAGAGGAAAAAGGAGAGAGAGAGAATGACTATAAGAGACAGCATTTGGCGGCCCATTAAAATTGTAAAATATCACTAAATTCTTGGCTCTTCGCCTGTTGCGCTTTTTTGAAATTATCATTTTCAAATAAATTACCGCGCCACGTAGCAGTAGTACATAGACGGCTATTATGGTTTTGAGCTTTCATTGAGACTTTTTTATATTTTGGGGTAAATTTGATTTTGTGAAAACTAATTTTTATTATTTGCCGCAACAATTTATTTTTTTTAAAAAAAGAGACAAAAGGAAAACTGTAGACGGAGAAGAGTATGAGAAAAATAAATGGTGATGATGTCGAGACGAGAGTCTTACAGTAAACGTCAGAGCATAAAGCTATTGAATTTATTGTCTTTCATTGATTTTCATAAAAAGAGATTTTCACTTGCTTCTTATCGCTGTACGAAAGGAGCTTCTCACATGGTTACCGGGAAGAAGAAGAAGAAGAAGCTTCGAGATGGTTCAAGTAATAAAAGATGAGAAAAAAAGATTTTTAAAGTGTTTAATAAAAATTAAGAAATTAATATTTTCATCATTTTTAATAAAATATTAAATAATTTCAATCCCATCATGAAAAAAAAGTAAAATGAATAAGTGAGAAGGAAAATGAAAAATGAAAAATTGAGGACATGAAAAATCCATCTATGTGATGCAAAGGCATTGTAATGCGAGAGAAAGGACTTTCATGTATATATAAAAGGAATATAATATCTTCAGCACGATAGTTCTGGTCATTATCGAAGGAGATGCTTGTTGAAGAAAAGAGGAATTCTTTAAAGAGAAGAAAATTGCACAAAAAGAAAAGAAATTTTTCACCATTTTTATATAAAGAATCGAGAGCTAGTTCTGTATGATTGGTTTCTCATAGCGCAAACTCTCAGTTTCATCGAATCCAGAATTTCTTTTCTTTCAAAGAATTCCGCACGGGAGAGAAGTGGCATCAATGAAATTTTTAGATACATCAAAAATGCAATTAAAAGTTTTAAAAACTATTTTTATAACATGATTTTGATTTTTAGTGTTTTAAAGAAAATAAAAAAATCTAAAGATTAAAAAACTTTTGTATTGAATGGTTCGAATCCTAAATTTAAGAAATCATTTTGAAAAACTTTGAATACATTTTTTACTTTTATTTTTAATGAGTTAGGAAAAACTTTCAACATTTTTTTCTACGACATTTTTCACACAAAAATAAATATCCCATAAAAAGCATTTCATATTATTTAAAAATTACATTTTATCCTCTCTCTCTCCTTTCGCATTTCCTTTTTAATATCCTTTCCGTCTCTGCAGAATTAAAAAAGGGTTCTTGTTATGCAAAACGAGGGAAAACGAATTTTCCTACAATAAAGACGCTTTTAAACGCTTTTTTTCTAATTTTATGATAAAAATCTCCATTTCATTTTTCTATGTATTTTCCGAGTACCTTCCGCCCATTCCTCTCTCACTCTCTCGCTATCTGCTCGTGTGGCATATCGTAGCTGGTTGTTGTTAGGGTTCACCCTGTTCTATTTAAATAACTATTCGAGTGAAACTCATTCATGGGGAGAAGATATCCACACAAAAAAATGGTTAAAAGAAGGAAAAACCTTAATTTTTGTGTAATGTTTGTGTGAGCAAAGGGCGAGAGAAGAAAAAGTGTAAGAGAGCGTTTATATCTAGAGCAAATATCTAACTGCTAACATTAAGCTATAATTTTAGTATCAAATAATTTTTATATTTGCCTTTATTGCCAATTGAATGGATTTTCTCATTCTCTCTTG
Organism: Tanytarsus gracilentus; assembly: GCA_038502055.1. Classification (NCBI taxonomy): domain Eukaryota; kingdom Metazoa; phylum Arthropoda; class Insecta; order Diptera; family Chironomidae; genus Tanytarsus; species Tanytarsus gracilentus. Next base: position 4,571,562 of record JAXRKN010000043.1, on the reverse strand, counting down.
AGCTCCTTTTTTTTGCCGCTCTCGCCTTGTTTCTATCAGAAAATGTGCTCCCAACCGAAAATGGAAATGGTTGTTACTGTGCTGTTATCAGTTCCAACAAAACAAAAAAAAGAATGTGAATAAAACCCATCAATGTAATGGGGAGATTTCACATTTATTCCGTCGTTTTCATTTCATTCTCTTTCTCTCTCTCACTTTCCACCCCCTCTTTGCTTCATATCACTTTTCTGCCATGTCATTTCGACTGTGAACGAGGGTGAGATTCAACATTTATTTATATATTTTTTTGCTTCTGTATTAAAGTTAAGTTTGGGATTGAAAATAGAAAAAATGCATCTCCTCCTCATAATGGCACTATTAAATGTGAACGATAATGGGCACACGATTGGGAGATAGAGTGACTCTTTAGAAACCTCAAAAAGGGTTAATGACGTCACCGTCATTTTCGTTAGCTCATAGAAGTGGAAATTAAACCATCTCGGAGTAATTTTCATCCTTCCCTCACATTTCAAATTGAGTGTGGTAAGCCCTGTGAGCAAATCTGATAACATTTATTGCAGTTTTATTTAAATTTTATGGAGTACTTTGCCATTTTTGCGCTCTTTTGAGGTTTCCTTACTGCTTCGCTATGCTGTACGGCTCGTGATAATAAGGTGACATTGTCTCGCACCGTTTGTGTCTTCATAGGCCAAAAATTCCCTCGTCGCTTAGAATAATTTTCAATTAAGTCTTCAATAGTAATTTTTGTGAGGGACTAAAATTCAATTTCATATCCTCATGGAGTGTTAACTATGGAAACTTTAACTTTTTTTTCGAGTCGAGAGAGAAAGAAATTTGAATTTTAAACTAAACTAAAATGAAGTCGAGTTGAGTCGCCGCGAGGTATTCGAGAAAAAAAATATATATTTTTAATGATTTTTTTCATCAATTCTTATGTCCATTCTACATATATCCACGACTCCCTTTTTTTGGTTAATCAGAACAGGTTTAAGATTGCTCAAGAATTTTTTTTATAAATTATTTTTTTCTTTTCATCTTCCTCTCTCTCTCGCTCGCTATATTCGCTTTCCATTATTATATATTCCTCCTTAAAGAACACACTTTCGAGAGCCCCATGCATATCTTGATGATCTTATTCAAATTTAAATAATTATTCCAGCAGATGAATCGATCGTTTCGATGGAAATATTTCAAGAATCCCAAAAAACGTCGCTTCTTTGAAGCATGTAGCGAGGAGATTTGTGAGTATTTTTAACATTTCGCTTCTTATATCGTCGATACAAGCGGACACAACTCGGCGGGAGATGGCGGAATTTTTTCTAATAAAATTTTCAATTTTTTTAATTTCAACGTATTTTTAAAATTTAAATATTTAACGTAATTTTAAAAATTAAAATTAAAATCGCTAATTGAACAAATTTATATTAATTGCGCCATCGTCATCAGCGTCGTCCGATGATCACTTGAGTGTGTCTTGTATGTTTCTCACAAATGCGAACGTCGAGCGAGCGAGAGACGAATGGAAGGTTGAAAGGAGGGAATAATTAAAAATTCTAATCAATTATTGAATTGAGAAAAAATATCAGATATCGAAACATTATTATAACGTGTATAAAATTTATATTCATATTCAAAAAAGAGCCTCTCGAAAAAAAATTTGATTTTATTTTTAATAAAATACACATGGTCGAAAATTATACGAACTGAAATCACCGCAGCCGATACGGTGATGTCTCAAATGCTGTTTGCAATTTACGTTCATTTGCATTTCATCTCTCTTCAATAATTTAGAATTTTCATATGGTGATCTTCGACTGTGATGCGGCAAAAATGTATAAATTTATTCGAGAGATTCGAGTGAGCCGTGTGCTGCAATGAACGAGCCGGGTAATATCAATTTAATAAAACTATCTAATCCGTTAAGTGATAGATAGATGAAATACCATTGAAAGCTAACATGAAAAATCGATTTTCAATTAAAATGCTGTGCATATTGCACTCAAATTGCTGTACATACATCTCTTGAGAGAGAAAGAGCTCTAAATATGTTTATTTATAAATTCATAATCAATAATATTAAACATGCGTTGAGGCTTCGTCTCAGCAGTGGCAATAGCATTCACTCATTGCTCTCACTCTCTCTTAAAGCTGCTTATCGATTTTCCGTGGGTCACAAAATCTGTCAAAATCACATGTCTTAATTGTATGAATGAAAATATGGATAGTGTGGGTTGTTGCCGACTGGGGAGGGAAATGAATTATTTCTTTTTTCGCCTGGTAGCTTTTAAAGTTTTCTACCCCACAATTCTCGTGGCTGTTGTTGTTGTGAAGCTTTCAACTCGCTAACAATAAACATAAAGACCTAAGTGAGAGAAATTGTTGTGTCTCGTTGACGATTATTGATGATCTCGTCATCATCAACACCATCACCACGAGGAGAGAGAGAGAAAAAATCGCGTCTATAATAAACACACTACAATGAATGTACATTTCGGCTATGAGAAAATTTACGCAAGGCAATCATTGGGCATCAATGGAGCATTTTTAAACACTTTAATAGCTCTTTTAACCAAAAAAAGAGCGATTGACTCGCAAACAACACTCTTCCGCTGAGGCAATAATTGATACACGTTCAATTCAAATCAACTTATATTCATTTAGTCTACATTTGTCTGCCTTTATGCTTCACTAGATTTGATAAATCTCTCTTGAAATTATTGCGTCAATTCATCATCAAAAGTATGTAAGAAGGGAATAGCCGAAGAATTTCGGAAGTCTATCTATTATCTACTTAACATGAAAATAATTCCGATTGTGATCTCATAAATTTCGTTGAGAGATTCAACAGCTCAATAATTCACTTGACAGCTTGAATGCCGTTAAGTTTTTTAAACAATTTTTACTCTCACAAATATTAAAATTGACTTTCATACGTGAGGACTTATTTCACCATACTTAAGTAAACCTGTCGCTCAAAATTTTAAAAATATTTTAAGTTTCCATTAAAAATTTAGAGATTTTAGAATAAAAAGTGAAGAACTAATAAATTTATTAAATTTTTATTAGAATTTATTATCTTATTAAATTTTTTCCCACAGCATCGATGCACTCGCGAATTCCTTTAAAATTGATTAATTAAGACTCATTAAAGGCCTAAACGTAAAAAAAAATTCAATCTACAACGTCGTCGTTTAATTGGCAATTATGAGAGGCAACATAAATTAATCAGAGTGCGAACTAGGAAAAGAAGTTAAATGCAATTTCTTTATGTATTTTACGAAAGAGAGTACACATATCAAAAGAAATGAGAGCTCTCTCGTCGGTGAGTCGGGTGTGTATATTTCATTCTCCAGCCATGTATAATTTGATAAATGGGATGAAGTTAAATAATGATTTATAGCGACATGAGAGGTGAAGTAAACGTCTCTTAAGTGACGATTTAATTGTTTAATAATAAATTTTATTAATTTGCACTCGCACACAAGCGTGCGCGGACAAATAATTTATTAATCTTTTATTCTTTGGAAAAAAAAAATGTGCGGAAGATTTGTTGTGATAAGAGATTAATGGGCTACTGACTGTCCGTCGATATTCCGCGTAAAATTCATTCATCGAAGGCATATCATCAACATAAACTTTAACAGAGTGAAGACTGCTCGTCTTCATCAACTCTTCATTTCATCAGTCATTACCGCGATCGATCGAGAATGAAGATGGGAATTAATTTCATTAGAAGGCGTTGACGATCACGAAGCGCAATTTCGGTAGCGGTAATATTTAATAAGTAATAAAGATGATAACTGATAAAAAGGCCGTGGACGACCAGTCAATAATTATGGGTTAATTTTTTAGAGTCAGAAATATTTGCGCTACCTCAGACATCGTCGACGACGATGACGATGACGACCATGGAAGATTTTTTTCTTAAAGGAATTTTTTAATTTCTTTTACATACGCTAATGGAACTTCAACATGCCATGGAGAGTAGCAACATACTGCGTGGCGAATAATTAAAAAGCTTACCATCTGCAAATATAAGAAGAAGAAAAAAAATTATATTAAAACATGAATCATCTATTAAATTTCATTTGCATAATAATTTCACATAATGAAGAAAAACTCGAGCTCAAGCATATCGATGTGTCGAAAAGTCAATTTATTTAATTTGAACGCTTTATATGAATGAGATGCATGTGAGTGAGAAAATAATTTCGAAATCTCCATAAAGACTGGAGCATTTTTTATTTGCTTTAATTTTCTGCAATATTTATTAAAAACACTTTGAAGGCACAGTGAAGAGCTTTTGTATGTTTGTAGGTCGAGATTTTTTAATTGGATTTGACTGTTGGAATTTTAAAATTTCCACAAAAATTATTTCCGTCTATTATCACGATTGAATAAGAGGCCAAAAATAGAAAGAAATTTAAAATTAAATAATCTTGAAACCGGAGGATGATGACGCGATTCGAACAACAAGTTGTGACCAAATCGTGAGAGGTTATCAATCAAATTAATATTATGAGACTTTAAATATTCATAAAAGTCAGCTAAAGTACGCCGTAAAGTTTGATTTTTCAATTTAATCGCTGGACGAGAGGAATTTTTTTTTCGTTGGTGATAAGAAAACTTTTGAAGAGGAAAAAAAATAATAATTTTTTTAATTGATCGTTAAATGAACACAAAGAATAAAAAAATAATTAGATGAGCTTGCAATTCAATTGTAAATGTCTAAATTTCTTCCGCTCCTCTTCTCAATTAAATACATCCAATTCTATTTTTCGTCTCCTTCGTTCGACACGCGGCACATTATCATAAAAATAAGATTAAATTAACACAAAAAAATTGTAATGAAATGCAATTGTACAATTTGATATCCACACACAAGAGAGCGAGAACTCAAATGAAAATTTTTCCTAATTGTTTGCCCACTTTTGAGATTTAACGAAGCGAGAAACGAAGAATTAAGCGAGAATCGAGTGAGTGGAAAAAACAATGAGTTCATATTAAATGTTCATCTCGCTGCTAATTTGGATTGAAAATTAAAACGGCCATAAAGCAGTAATAATATGAAAATTGTTTCTCTCTTTCAGTTCCTTCTCCTCCATGCCCTTGCCTACAAAGTGGTGATGAGCCTCCCAAAAAATTATACGCTATAAAAAAAGTTTAACATTCATTACTCGATTGTCCAAGGCGTGCGCACACACACACACACTAAATTCTCTCTAAAATGTATTATTATCCCATTAAGCATTAATGACAAGACCCGATTCCAACCCAATTCATTTTACTAATCGGTACCATCACAATCATTAACGTAGTCGTCGTGTATATATTTATTGAGCGTTTCTCTCCTCTTCTCTATTTATTCCGCTAATTAATAATTTGAACGATAAAAAAATTAATTCCTTTTTTTTCTTCGATCCCGAATGGATATTGTGGAGTGTCTCTTACAAATTGCTTCAGATCATAAATTTTACTGTAACTAATTTAAATTTATTGATCAATTAATTTTGTTCCAAAAATTTAAATTTAAAGAAAACGTTAAATATTTTTTTCTCAAAATTCCTTAACCCAACAAATAAAGTTAAACTTTAACGACTATAATTATCTAAAGTCATTGACACTTATTCTGGAACCAATAAAATCTAAAGAGAGCAATTTTAATTATCGAATGCTGAACTGATTAAATCATCACCCCGAAAAAAAAAGAATTCTTATATTGCCAGCAGCTCCATAAAAAAAGAGCGGATAGCAATAAAACTTGATGATCTTGGTGATGCATCCATGACAAAACAAAACCACCATCCATTCGAAGGGGATTCATGACCGAAGCTATAAATTTGTTTATTATCATTTTTACGACCTTGATTTTTTTTTTTGATTGTGGTGGCAAGTACCAAATGGTTGTTTTATCCTAAGGAAAAATAAAAACGATAATTATATAATGATGATCCATTCATGCTGAAGAGTGTGTATACAAAACGAGTGAGAGAGAAAAAAGGAGTAAATTGATTGTGTGTGCTTTGGTGAGCGGTGGGGGAGAATTTGAGGCGAAATAAATACAAAAGTCATAAAACATTTTACGACTGTTTTTTTTGTTCGCTCTTTCAAAGTCGTTTTCCTTTTGATATACTCGGAGCAGAGCATCAATGCTGTGATGTGTTTTATTTTCAGTTGTTATGAGGAGAATTTTATGAGCATACGAAGTAATAAGACACCCAAAGTGTTGCTTATTCAAAGGAACATAAAAATCATGGTTTTATAGATAGATTTTGGCTGATAGCCGTTATCACACTTAGAGGAGGAAAGTTCACACGAGGATTTCTTTATTTGGCAATTGATTTTTATTTTACGACTCACATCATAACATTTAGCGATGAGTTCCTCAAGATATAATTTTGCATATGGCCCTTTCTTGCTTACTGCTTGATGTAATTTAATGACCAAGAAATCATCGTGTTTACTCTTTGTGACATCATAAACGATGTGTACATATATGAAGGAAAAAAAAGATGATGGTCAAGCACCCGAGTGAGATTTCCAAAATCAGATAATTATGAAATTTTGTAGTTTGTGACCTCTTTCCATCTCCATGAACATATCATCATGTCGTTAACCAGCATATTTTTCGCGGTTATTTACCTCGAAAAACATCTTAACCATGTTCATGCGCAAGTCGCGGTTTTTATAGTGTGCGCGAACATTCTTATTTCTCGCCTCTTTTTTTTTATTGTGCGATCCACACTTAATTAGTTTGCCATAATTACACATTCAAGAGCAACAATTTCAATAAAAAGAAGGTGCGAAGTTTCAATATGGTATTGAAGTAATAAAAACAATATGAATTCCTCGCATTCAAACGTAAAATTCACCAAGAGAGCTCTTAATTTAACACGTTAAGTGGCGTAAGAAGAAGAGAAAAACTGAAACAAAAAAAACTACCGACTTATAATTGTTACTAACAAGCGAGGAGAGTCGCTCTTTTCATCGACTTAACATTCCTCTATTTCAAAACACATCAATTATAATAGATTAACAACTTTCGCACTTTGTAAAAGTAATGACTTATTGCGAGTGTCGGCGATTTTCACTACTTTATAATTATTTTTCTCCATAATGAAGAATTTTTACTTAAAATGAGTGAGAAATCCTGATTTTTCGAATTAAATGTAAACAAACAAAAACACGTTAAAAATTAACGAATTTTCCGAGATAAACTTTGAGAAAAGAAAAATCAAAATTGGAAGCAGGAAAAAGTAATTTATTATTAATTCAAACATTTTCTGTTAGTGCTTCTGATACACAAGCGAAGTAATCTAAGCGTCATCCTATACGTAACTTTTTTATATTACATTTTCGTTATTGCTCTTCTTGTTGTTTTCTTGTTGTTGATGATGTTGAAGGCAAGCGCAAATACCAAGATTAGGCAATACTGCAAAATTGTACAAGATACAAATTAAGGGTGACAGGCATTTATTAATTTATTTTGCAGCTCTCACTCCTGCCACACATCTTATATTATTTTACTTTATATATATATACGTTAAGCTGGTATGTTTGCAAGGAGGCAAACAATAACTACGAAAAAAAAGTGTATCAATATATGAAATATAAATGTTCTCCAACTTATTTTGCTTTCATTTTTGCCGGTGTGGTACGGCAGCATATCAGAGATATGCCATGCGAGAAAAAAAATAAAGAAAAGGAATAAGACGACGAGTGGAAAAAGAAGGAAAAGAAGTTCAAGAAAAAAGGGCAAAATACACATTACATAATGCACACACAATATTTAGCGAGAAAAAATCACTAATGAAAATTTATGACTTCGTAAATGTACACTGTGTGTGTGTGTGTTTGTGTGCCGGGACAAGAGTGCTGAAGAAAAAAAATAAGAAATAAGGAGAGAGAAAATTGTGTGCATGAAATTTAAGAAAACTTGAGTAATAAGAGTAACAGCAGCTCCGCCACCGCCGTTGTCGACTCAAAAATAAAGAAAAGCCTTAAAGAATTTTTTTAGCATCGTTTGCGTTTTATTATAAAAAATGACGAAATAAAAAAGGCAATTTATGCCACCCTCGCTTGTAAGTGCCTTAATAAGAAATCCCCGCCGTCTTCTCTCTCTCTCACTTCGTTCGCCTTTAATAATAATGATAATAATATTGAGTTTGTGTGTAATACAAACGCATTTCCCATAAATTCATTAAGTTTTTGCTCGAAATGAAATTGAGACTCAAATTCTTGGTGTTAAGTGTGACATACATGATGTTCTTCTTTAATTTTGGCTTTTTATAAAAATAAATTTTAGTAATTTTCATATGACTTATAATTTCACATCAATAAAGTCATTCGAACACTAAATCGAATTGAAAAGGTAAAACTGATAAAATCTCTCACTTAATAATATTGAAAGCGCTTGAAGTCCTAATGACAGAAGCATTAGAGAGAAACTCACGTTAATGAAATGAATACAAATTCGATTTAATATTCCTAATGACGAGGATATAAAAAAAATTTCGAAAATAATGTAACCTTCGTCTTGCATACTAAAGGGCGTTCATTTGAACCTGTTGTTAAGTTCATGCGAGGAATTCCTTATATATTCCACATAATACGTGCCGTACACAATTCCAACGAAACGATATTAAAAAAATGAAATGTTCATTTTTTGGCTTTTGTGTGCGCTTCAAAAAGCGTTTATCTAAAATCTTCATTTTTGACACTAATGCGTACAAATTATATTGTGGCCTATGTCACCATAATATTCAATAGCACATGATCTCGACTCTCTTTCCGCATATTTATTTTGTCGTCATTATTATTGTTGAACTTTTATAAAAAAAAATAATATCTTGCATCTGAAATTGAGTTGAAAAAAATTAAATGAATGTGTGCGCATGGTGCGGGTTTGAAGAGAGAACAAAAAAATCCTTTCTATGAAAGGAATCTTATCAAGATTTCGCCTTAATAAAAGCGAACTAAATAACTTCGTTTTCAACCACTGGTGTGTTAATGGAACTGCCTCGAATAAAAGAAAAAATAATTTTTAAATTAAATTCTCTTCCTCCTTTGCCAAAAGCTGTTGATGTTATGGCGTCAAAAATGTCGAGAAGTCAATAATCAGCAACTATATGCTATGAAGCTATCGCAGCTGCATGTGAACTTGAAAATGAGCAATCACGACATGTCATTTACTCAAATTACACCGCACTCATTACTATGCATTATTTTTTTGCGCAAGAGGGTTCACCGTATGTAGTTTTCTCACTCACTTTTGCATATATGCGGATAGAGTGGGAATAAAATAAAAAAGGGAACAAAAATCCGATTACGTTTGTCAACTCTCGCAGTATGTGCGCTCTTTTTTATATATTCAATAGTAATTTTACTATTATTGTTATTATTCTTATTTAAAACAACAATTCAATTAGCCTAGCATTGAATTAGGCGAGTGTTGTGAGTCTAAATGAGCGGAATAAGAAGCTTACACAAAAAAAAGACTCAACTTGGTGTGCTGATGGGCAATTATCGGGTGTATGACGTTTGCGAGTATGTGGTAATGAAATAATTTTATAAAAAAGTTTAAACTCTTCCCCTTTACGTTCACGTGGAAAAGAAAATTTGACTTTGATAAGCGAAGAAATTCTTTGCCAAAATTTTTTAATTACACACTTTTTCCACTGCTGATGATGCTTAGGAAGATATTTTTAAAACTTTCTCGTCAGCATCCCTTCTGACAAGTGATTTCCACCATTTTTTCTGAAATTTTCCTCAATTCAATAATAACCGAAGAAATTTTAGAAACATTTTAAATTTTTAATGACAAACGTCGTGTAAATCCTTCGCACCATGAAATGTGAAAAAGGGTTGACACAATTTTCTTGCCGAGATCGGCGCAAAAATTCTTTATCCCCTCTCATGATCCCCGTGATGTGGTGTTTTTTGTGTCTGCCTGCCTATATAATCATTTTTTCCACCTAAGCATTTTGATGATTTAAAATTTGTAAATTTCTCTGTTTTATGGGATTTGCTGTCAGATTCTTGATTCCTCAAATATTCGACGCCCTCCCTCTCTCTTCGCCTGTCGACACAAGCAAAATTCTTCGCTTTTTCGTAGATTTTCACATCAGTGTGGCAGCAAGGAATTAAAGCAATTAAAAATAGATTATCATTTCAGAAAGAGAATTCACGCGATGCTTGACTGATATTTATTCCATTTTGATTTCAAATTGAGTCAATATCAAGCTGTGTGATTGCGAGATCTTTCTCTTTTTAATGTAATTGGCGTGTAAAAGTCAAAATTTATTTAAATTTTTTAATTTCGTGAATTTTCAACATTTTGTTAACATCCAGGAATGAAATTTTTGTATAGTAAAATTCTAATTTTATAACGACATTAATCTTTGATTGCCAAACATTTTCTTTAGTAACTTTTTCTAAAATCACAAATTTGAAATTTCACAAGAAAATCAAGGAAAAATTTGCCCATTAACTAAAATCCATATCTCACTTTTGCGGTCAAAGGAATGAAGATCAATAGAGAAATTTTTATGATCATTTAGGTTTACATCTCATCTTGACGCATGAAGCTCTCTCATTGTGAACTTCCGAGGAAAAATCTTTTTTCTTTTTTTTTTATTGGCCGAATCATAAATTTTAAGTGATATTTTTGTGTGTTGTTGATAGCGTGTCTGTGAACGTCCAAAAATAATAATTTTTCTACTTTTCTCTTTCAGTTTTGATTTTCATCTAGCCAGCAAGAATTTTTATGGATCCATCGGAAAGAAAGAAATTTTTCTCTTATTTGTGCAGATCAAAGCGTCGAAAAAATTTTACCCCACCTCCCATTTTTTTTCTCCTTCTTATTTGTTAGTCTGTGACGCAATTAATTTCTTTATGGCTCGCTAGCGACTTTTTTCCCAAATCAAGCCGTAATTTTCTATTTATCCAAGGACGGCAGGCACGTATGCGTAAGTTCTGTTCGAGTGTGCGGGAGTAAAAGTGTACACGTTTAATAACATAAATATTAAATCGACACCTAAACACCCAGAACACCCTTCAGAAGTGAATTAGAAAAAAGGGCCCCGAAATATATAAAAAAGTAATTTTCATTTAATTTTCACCCAAAATCCTAGGAATTTTCTCAGTATTCATCCCACACCACAGGCACACGTACATTGTAGGACACACGAAAAAAAATAAAAGCGTAAAACGCGTGGACAAATTTAAGGTGTAATTTCTTTTTTCTTTTTGGGCAACAGCAGTGAGAGTGAAAAGAAAAAGTCCAGTCACGTTATATGCTCGTTTACCGTACCCCATGGAATTCATCAAAAAATATCAATTAGTTTACTTGCACACACACTTAATGTGCTAGCATTTAGGAGTGCGTGTAGATGCATTAGAAATGATGATGGGTTAGAACGAGGTTGAAAATAAATTAATGAAATTCGTCATAAAAGAAAATTTGTTAATTCCATAATCAACATGAGGACATTATGTGAAGGGATTTGTTTAACATTCTTGATTGTGGTAATGAATTTTTGATGACGGCATAGAATATTTTTATATAAATGTATGTTTTACCGTAATTGGCATATTTCATCATTTAAACTAAATTATTTTTTCACATCAGCCAAGGATTTTCATTTTGATCCATAAAAGTCGTTTCATACAGTAAAATTGCCCCTTTCTTCCGCCTTAACAGAATATCGGTGGATTCTATATATTAGCATAATATCTAATCTGCATAAAAATGTATTTAAAACCAGATAAATTTCTAAATTAACGGTCATTTCTCATGGGGGTTTCTCGCTGAGTTTTGTCGGTTTCTTCTTTATCAGTTAATCAAAAAATAAAAATTTGTTTCATGGTTATTTGGCGAACATTTTCTTTATTTTCTTCTCCTTCCTGCATGCAAGGCAAAGCGAGCAGTGAGAAGTCGATTTAGCTACCAGCACTGCCCCGGCCACCAGAAAAAAAATTAAATATCTTGTGGAATATAATAATTTAAATTATTAATCATCGAAGCGAGAAAAAAAATATTTTTAATGAATTGACCGAGCGAGTGACTTTTAACAAATTTTAATTAAAAATTTAATTTTTAAAGCTTAAAATTTTCAGCTGAAAAAATATTTAAATTTAAAAATCAAAAAAGAGATCGTGAGTAATTTCAATAAAACATCCAACAAAGTGCCAAAAATCATTTTGATAAGCAATTCTGGGAGCGTGAGAAGTAAGGCAGAAATTTCACATGATAAAATTTATGTGTGTATGTTTATTTACAGTTACAATTTACGACACCATCAAATGGGTTTACTAAAGAACGAAGAGGTGATGCCTTTAAATGAGCAGTATGCGTAGAAAATGTTTTAATGAATTTGATTTAAACATCTCCGATGCACTGCAGGAAAGGAAAATTTTCCCTGTTCGTTACCAAGTGAAATTTTTTCTCTCTCTGTTCCTTCGACACACATTTATGATTGATTCCCCTATCGTTATAATTCCCTTCTTCCCTTCATCTATTATTATTTTCCATAAAACTCATTGTCACCAGCTACGGAGCAAGACCCGTTTATTTTTTTCCTTTCCACGATCTAGCACTCTTAAATGTATGTGCACACTATAGAGAGAGGAGTGTTGCGTGAAAATTGAATGAAGGGTGATGTGCGATGCAACATTTCTGAATGGATGGATATGTATGAATTTTTGTTCATGACGACGGAGTTAGGAGATAAAAATAAATTTACAGCTGTCAAAATCATTCATTTTCGAGCGCATATATAGAACACACACACGAAACTAGTTGAAGGAATCTTTATTATGATTTTCCATTATTATTCGACATTAATAATTGAAACTGATTGCTTACAGCTAGTTGCATTCGTTCAAATGAACTTTTATATTCTTCATACTTGTAAATTTAATGAATCGACACGTTTTTTTGGTTGTCGCTAACAATTATTTGTCTGCATACCAAGTGAGTCGACCAATATTCGGAATTGTATTCCAGCGAAGTATGATTGTCGAATTTTGTTGGCAAATCTTATCCGCAAGACGATACTTAACATGCTGATTACGAAGATCCAGAAGACCGTTGTCGTTTTTCAACAGAATTTTGTCCCAAATTGCAACTTGATTTTTTGCATATGAACTCGATGCATATTCGACCGTCACATAAACGAATCTAAGTAATTAAAAGAATTTAAAGTTATGCACGCCGTAATTGTAACTCGAGATGCTTACAATTCCTTAACATTCCAGTTAAAATTTGCACTTAAATTTGCTTGGAGGTCAAATGTGACAATTCTACACTCTTTCAAGTCTTTTGCGTATATTCTTGCACTGCCGCTGCTGCTTGCTGGAGACAACGACACGAATAATGTCGAGATCGCAAGAAAGAATGTGACGGCAGCGAGAATGCTCAGCGTGTATGTAACCACGAAATTAACTCGACTCAAAAAACTGTGCATTTTTACACTTTTAAGTTTTAATCACTGCAGATTTTGTTTTTATTTCTTCTTACTAGTTGGGGACGGTTTAAAAATTATGCCACGTGGTCAATTTAAACTTTTATCGTACGTTAAGAAAATAAAAACTGTGAATTTCCCACGACAATTTTAAACTCGCTAAATCCGTTAAATTCTATCCCTCACACAGCTTTAAATGATATCACGTATTGCCTACCAATTGATTACAGATCTCATCGCGTATTCAGAAGCCGTCGTGCCTTACATCATCGTGATCGTTGTCATTTAAAACATTTAACTCATGTTTATCGAAATTGACTAGTTGTTGCCCATGAATGAGTGTATTACTAAATGTGTTATAAAATATATAAATATATATCTATCGCACTCTCATGAAGAGCGCTATTTAACAACGAAAATTAGAATAACAATTGAGCGCCAGTACTTGAAAATGAAAAAAAAGAATCGCTTTAAAATTCAAAGAGTTTGTGTTTAATTTTTTTTAACTATGTTATATTTGTCATGAGTGCCTCTTTGTCGCGTTGTAAAATAATAAACACAATAACCCGATTGTATTGTGCCATTATAGGCGAGCGAGCGCGTTCGAATTCAATTTTAAATTTTAACACCATCGAGCGTATTTAAAGGGTGTCGGCGGCCGGTGCTTGATCTACAATTAGATGCTTACTCGTCCACTAGTGCTCAATGCCAAAGCTCCGCGATCATCTTGCTTGATCCACAATGAACTTGCATCTTTTTTTAATCGTTCACTTTATTCTTCATACATGTTCGCTCTTTGAAGGCTATTATTATGATTTTGGTAACAGCTCATTTAGGCATGGCTCTCTCATGAATATTGTTTTACATTTTAACATTTTTTGACGTTTAAGAAATTCCCTGGAAATCAATAACATTTCAATTTTTAAAAGATTTTAAATGAAAATCATGCACACACATACAGACACTTTCATGGATGAAAAGATTGTGTCGATGTAACAAAAGAAAATGCTGTGTAATATCAAATATAGACCTCCGCCATCATTACTGCCACTTGCTTCAACTCGATCATCACTCTATCGATTTTTTTCGCCTTTATCTCATTTCTCCTAACACGTAAGACTTGATTTTTATTCTTCTCGAGAAAACAATTAATTCAAATGATGACGCAAATTTAACACATTTAGTGGATTATAGTGGAAGTTTATCTAAGATTATTATAAGATGATTTTAAAGTGGCATAAATCGTGAGAAAAATTTCTCTTTTTGAATTTTTCACAAATTTTTAAAGTTTAATTTTCCGTTAAATTTATCAACCCTTCAAATGTGTTGTTTTTCTCCTGGAAATTTTTCAAGAAAAACAAGAATCAAAATCAAACGACATAAATCAAAAAATCTTTTCTTTTTCGTTACGAATGAGCGGAATCGAAAGGAAGAGAAGCAAAAAAAAAATAAGGAAGTTTTTTCCTCATGACTTCATTTTTCTATTATTGTGCTGCTACATTTACATTATACACACATAAATGGAGGGAAAAGGAGAATTTTCTGCCTCTGTGATAACGAAAGGAATATATTGTAGAAAATTGTAGGTTAACAACGAGGGAATTTCATTGCTCATCATTTGATGGGTTATCAGACGTTTCCACATAACAATTTTCATGCAAACGCTTTCTTCTTCCGAATGTTTGCATGTATCTTCGCTCTCCCCATCGCATTTCAGACTTAAGAGATTGAGAAGAGGAGGAAAAAAATAAAGTAATTTTGTGTTCAGGTGGAAACGCCACCTTTTACATGCCATGAAAATTATACAAGGGTTGCGAGGAGCATCGAGAGGATGCGGAGAATGTCGAATGTAAAAATTACACCAAGATTACTCCTTTGGGCTGAATTCTCGGTGTGTGTATAATATTTTTTCTTCTTCTTAGCCTCGAAGGTACTTGAGAGCAACCACTCACTGCTTCAAAATGGAAATTGAATTACTTTTATTATGCCATTGCACTTTTTGTGAACATCGTCAAAGAATTTCCTCTCCCTGCTCCAGGGGAATAATAAAATGAGAAATCTGAAGCTCACATCGTATTTTTATTGAAAAATGCTAAAAGATCACTTCACGCTTTTTGCCATTTTGTGATGGATCTTTTTTGTGAGAAAAAGAAGAAAAAATATTGTTTGTCTGGTTTTAAAGCCATTTTTAATTTAAATACATTTTTAATGCTTTTTCATATTAATAAGCATTTTAAAATTTATAATTTCAATCTCTTTTTTTGCATTGGCTGGCAAATTGCAATCATGTATTATCGTTTTTTCATTTGCATTGATAATGAAATGATATTCAATTATTCCTTATTAACAATTATTCGAAAATCGGTAATATCAACCGGCCGCAGCCAGGAGAGTAAGCGGAGAAAAAAATTCTCATTAAAATGTTAATTTTTTGTGCCGAGTGAGAGCAAAAAAAATAATTATAATTATTCAAATTTATTGAATGCACAGTCAAGCAGACAAATAATATTTTTTTTGGTCATCACAAAATTGATTTATGTTTTTGTCTAACTTTTAATTTGTGAGTGATTTTCTCAATACAAAATTATTAACCGAAAAGAATTGATTAAAAATGAGGTGAAATTCTTATCACTTTCATATTTTAATTGCTTGAAGAAATTTCAAACTGATAAATCACTTTATAGCCAAAAAGCAATTATCATTATTGAGCAATTAAAAATTTAAATATTTAAGAATCTTTGAACCGTGGCAAAGGGTTCCTGATAACGCACTGACATCAGTCGCTGCGTGTTATAATTTTTTGAGTGCAATCGAAGCATGATTAAATGCCATTAATAAAGGTTTTATGTGTTCTCGCCTTCACTCAAAATGATGCTGGCGTTGAGATAGAGATGTTTTGTGCAAGGCGGAGGCGAAATAAAAAAAAGAGATTTTTGTTTATACTTAAACCCCAGCGTAAGCGAGCAAGAAACAGGAAAAATCGTGGAGAACAGAAACATAAATCAATCGGTGGCAAAATGATTTGAAATCAAGCGCCGTAAAAGCGTCGTTTAGCTCATGAAAAAAAAGAGAGGAAAAAAATATCAAAATGTTATTAAAATGACTTTTACAGCTATTAAATTGCTCTAATCTAAATACAATAAATTATTTATATTATTGTTATATGCTCACTTAAGACACACAATCCGAATGTGTGAGAGAATGAGTTTACACACATTTTGACTGACTTTTATGGACGGAATCTTAGCGTGAATACTAATTTTCGCGTATAACCTTGAATATCGCTTCACATTGCATTCACATACATTCTTCATGATCGCGCAGACGTCGTGATCAGAAGATCAAAACCTTATTTGTGTCTTTTGTTTTCTTCTTTTTTTTCTTCAAACAAATCGGTCTAAGCTCGAGTTCGTGATATTTTTTAGACAACTGAAATAATATTTTTTTTGGGACTTACCAGGATCGGTGTCTAGTCCGGGAGGTGGTTGTGCTGATAGTGGTCCGGGGGTGCTTTGCGAGCCGGGAGATCTCACGTCATCATTCATTGGACCTCCGTAGGAAAGTGATGAGCTCGGTGGTCTCTGTGAGAAAAAAATTAGAAAATGTTTAGTTAAAAAAATTCATAAAAATTACTGGACATTCTCAAAAAATCTCTCTTGTCTCTCAGAAACTAAAAATAATGCTCGATGTTGTCTCTTGAATTGATAATAATAAAAGACTTTGATTGTTTGCTGAAATATCAATTGGATGAATTTGAAGGCAATTCGGGTCTTGCATAATAAATTTGCTGAAAAAAAAAGAATTGAAATTCCTTCTGTGCATTTTGCACATTTTTCAATGCATAATTTTATACTTCGTATATGCAGGTCATTGAATTTTTTCCGGATTCGCACGATACTGTGCCAAAGTAAATGTGGTCACAATTATAAAAGTAAATGCGCTTAAAAAAATTATGAGTGCTTTTTTATGACCATAGCAGTTGACATTGTTGCAATATTTTGTAATAATAATTTTATCTCGTTTCCATCGATACCCATTCAATTGAAAGTATCAGATAAGTTATGACGAGCGTTTACAACAATGTAACTTTAATAACATTTTGATGTAAGAAAACCGTTTAAATTTCCTAAGTCGCATTACGATCTAAAAGTCGTTAAAATTTAATCGCGGATCTTCGACAAATTCAAATCACTCATCGCAGCACTTCACGGTGGTGTATGCATATTTACTGTTTATGTCATACGGCCAAAAAAAAGAGGAGAGAATAATTTAAATTCGATTAATTTAAATGACTCTCGACAATAAATTTCCTTCTTCTCGGGCGAAATAAGAGTGAGAGAGTCAGATAAAAATGCATTTAACGCCTTTGCGAAGGCAATGAACATGAGTGAGCGAGTGAGAGCGAAAAACGATCAAGAGGGAAGAAGAAATTTTTATTTTCTGATTGCTGAATGCAGAGTGAAGATTGAAGAGCACTTGAAACGTAATTCGAGTATAAAACACAAGATTGCTCTCATGATTTCCTGAAGAAGAAATATTGAAAAGTCTTTTATTTACGAGTGTACATTCTTCTGAAGGGTTCTCGTCGCATGTATGCACATAATCGACAATTGAGAAATAATTTAGCATTTAACCGTCCTCAAAACATCCTTCATTGAAATTATTAGAAACGTGTTTGCGACTCTTGTTGAGATTTATTTGAAATTTTTCGTGATAAAACTTTTCTCAAACTCATCAAAGTTTTTTCTTCTTCTTTTGTGGTGATCGAATAAAAAACCCTAGAATTTGAAAATTGTTGCGCTCATTAATGAAATTAGTTAAATTACATATCATTTCCAAAATGAATTGTAACTTTTGAAACACCTTTATTCCTCGGCATGCATGCACGCTACAATAAAAGAGAGCTATGGGTCATTAGAAGAGTTGAAATCCGTAATTGTGGGTCAAAGAAAACTTTTTAGAATCAAAATTCCACTGAGGTCATAATCATCAACGAGGTATTTATTTTTTCTGAATATTAGCCGAGTGAAAATGTTATTTAATACCGAACTGTGCTAATGATAAAGCACGCGCGGCAATGTTAATTATTTTTCTCTCTCCCATTTTTATTATTCTCTTCCAATTCCAATTTATTGCCTTTAATAAAGTCTCCCGAGAGAGAGAGTGAATCTCGAATGGAAAGTATAAGTAAAAGAAACACAACTTTTACAATATCTTTAGTTAAAGAGGCATTATATTAACTCATCTTTATGGGGGCTATAATAATAATAGCACTAAGTTCTATAAATAAACAAAGTTCGACGATAAATAAGGGATTTTGTACTGCGAGTTTATTCTCTGATTGATACTCGCAAAAGCTGAGCTTTAAGGCAATTATAAAGAGGTGGATCAACCATTTAAATTCCCGCACTTTTACAATAATTTAACGAATCATTATAAAAATTGAGTCCAGGAACAAAAAAAAATAAAAGCTCGAAATAGAGCAGCAATTAACAAATCGTCATTTATGTCTCGATAAGCAAACAAATTTCACTTGCATTCATAATTTTATTTATCACATTTTGGTAGTTTTCGGGTCAAAAACAAATAAAACTTTTATTTACTTCTCACTATACTTTATAGACATACGCATGCTTTTTCACCTAGATGACTGTTGTCGTTGATCAAACACTATTTAGAGAAATATGTGCAGTGTATTTGCTTTTTTACTTGAACGGAAAAAGAGTATTCGGGGATTAATTTATTTTTCATGAGCAGATCAGCCTCAAAGATTGGTTTTTCCAATTTCACTGACTGCCGCATTCATTCATTGTGTACTCAAGAAAAAATAAAAATTTTACCAACAAATGTCGAGCTTACTTTTCCCATGAAATTTCCTGTTCAATGATCTCTATAATGCATCTAATATCTAATATGTGACGAAGAGCATCTGAAAATGGAATTCCATAGGGGAATTTTACCAGCAAAAAAAAATGAAAACTGAAAAGAATAAATGAGTAGCAATTGTTAATTTGAAATTGAAATCCCACCACTTTTGCCTATACATGTACACACATATGCATAACATCGAAATCAACGCTATGAAAATTCCAGATGTTGACATATCTCTCGCTCCGAAAGCGTTAGAATAAAATTGCAGCAATCAGAAGTGCCTGTTTTGTATAAATGTGGTGGAAAAGTCATCCAGTATTCCATTTTTGAATGACAGCGGATGCTTTGAGACAGCAGAGATGATGAACCCGAAAAAAAATTATTCCAAACACATTTTTTTAATTAAGCCCAAATGTTTTTCTGAGTAAAAATCTTTCGAACCCCTAAAATGTCATTAGCAGTTGCCCTCGAATAGTTTAATAATATGCGCACATCAGGGATAAGGTAACTAGACTCCGATAATAATCGGCAAATTTTTATCGTTACTCAGCGATCTTCAAGTTGAGTGAGAGAGAGAAAATAAGCCAAGAGGAGCATATAAATTTAGCACACACTGCAGTCACTGATGACGGTCGTCGGTTGTCGAAGAAGAAGGAAAAAATCTTGTTGATTATTCATTTTGAATCTTGTTGAATAATAATAAGCCTTATTGCGTTGCTGCTTGCAAGTCAAAGTATAAGGAAAGAAACTCAAGACAAGAAAAAGAACATTTTCAGGTAAATTATTTTAATTCGCTCAAGAGAGAAGCGAAAAAAACAGATCGGGAAAGAACTTTTTTTTTGAATTCAATTAAACTTCTTTAATTAAAAAGTATTTCAATATAAATTAAGTCGTACGGAGAGAAGGAATGGCGGCCGTGGCTGATTAACAAGACAGGTCATCGAACAGGTTGCTGATCGAATTTTTCACCTCGCTCTCTCAATCTCTACTTAGGGCACTTCCATGGCGATTTAATTCATCTAATGATTTAGAATTTTATATTCAAAATAAGCGTTTTAAATTTTTTTATACAATGTAATGAAAAATTTGCCAAAAGTCCATGAAAGCCCTTTTTTATCAGCCCTGTACACTGCCTTATTATTCAAATATATTTGAATATGTATATTTTTTTTTCATACACATAATATTAAATTGTTGGACTCTTTCCGTTCGCTGCTTCTGCTCTTTGCTTGAATTTTTGCTGCCATGTAAAATGAATGTACATTGAAAGTGTATCAAGTGAAGATTGTGAATATTTTTTTGTTCAATAGTCGGCGGTGTGCAAAAAAGAGCAAGTGAAGCAACATACCATTCATTTAAATGAGAACGCGGCTCTTTTGCATGACATTTCTCTTTCTTTCCTTGTTATTTTTTTCCATTTTAATACATAAAGAGACATTAGAGGAGAGAAAAAAATCGTTTAATAGTTGGACAATTTAATTGAGATGCAATTAAATTGACGGGCGATCTTAATTTTTGCGATTTATTCATCATTATCCTCTCACTCTGCGAGCATGAACTGGAAGAAATAATCCGACATTCACAATTCACACACGAACTAGAGAGAAAGAGTGAGGGCCTTCATTAATCTGATTAATAATTCATAAATAATATTCACGAGAGAGAAGGAAATTATTCTAAGTGGTGTAATCTCATTTGGCAGTGAATGTTCTTCCGATTATTTTATTTGATATACGTTTCACACTCTCCGCACAGTATTTGAAAATAATTTAATTTTTATTCTCAGGCATTTTATGAGCAGTGAAAAAAAAGGGTTCAAATTCAATTGTACACTAATAAATTTTTAAAGAGCAGAAATTTGCTGTAAAATGCGTGCAATATGAGGAAAATCTTTTTCCCCGCACAACAGACACTTGCTGGTTGATCATTCAATTCAGGTTTCAAAAATGTTCATCATCATCATAAAGTTTTTTATGGACTCGAGGGAAGTTGGGAATAAGCAAGCAAGCAGCAGCTCAATCAAGAGATACTTTATGGCGTGTAACATTACAGTCGTAACGTAATAAATGATTCAAGTGCTCTCACTGTGTGTGAAAATTTGAAATTCCTCAAACGTCGCTGTGCACTTTTTTTCTATCGAGGCGAGAATGACAAGCGGGGAGGAAAAACCTCTCGGATGAAAATCAAATTTTCTTCAATTTGTTTGGTAATTGTTGGTATGTGAATATTTTACAAAAATTTCCTTCACTGGCCTCCCTAAAAAATAGAAGAATTGCGAGCGAGAGGAAAATTTAATAAAATTTCGGAGGGACGACAATGACAAAATTTTTTCTCACTCCCGTGCACCAAAATTTATCTTCAAGTGCTCTCAACTCAATTTTCTACTACTCTTCATTCACTCAAATTGCCATTGATTCAATTATTGGTTTATGTGGTAGAATTTTACTTGAAGAATGCAAAAATCAATTTTTACCACTCTCGAGCACTCAACTCAAGTGTGCCTGCAGGATTCATTCAACTTTAAACTTTTTTTTTAAATTTTAATTGTTAATGTCGCCATTCTCGTGTGATTATCAAATGCATTTTAATCTTTTGCCGCTAAATTTATTTATATTTTTTTCCACCGCTTCTTTCAAGATATTTTAAATTTTGATTTTTATGTCTTGGCTTTTCGTTACTCGCACACACAAAAAAGTGATAATATTAATTTATTTAAATTGAATTCTCAACAAAAAAACAACGGAAAATGAGAAACTTGTGAAAAGAAGCCCAAAAAAAAGTTTTGTGTGCGTTGTTATCACTTAAAACTTGCCAAATATGCGCAAACAACCGGTTCCTTCAAGCTCACTAAATTGATTTATTATGTAAATAATTTTTCTGTGTGTAAACGCGTGTGTGTTGATATCAACTATCATCAGAGAGAATAAAATTTCACTTTAATAAATTCAACGAGGGTCGAAATGCTAAGAATTGTCTAATTTTTTGGCACAAACAAAAATCACTTACAAAAGCAATTTCTGCAACCCCTAATCGCTTTTTTATTTTTATTTTCAGTTACAACAAACAAAAAAAAGGGCCACAAAGTATCCTAAAAAAATTGCCTGTAGCAGATCCTCATGCTGAGAGTTACTCTTCGTTGCCCTTTTCATGTCCCACAGATGAAAAGAGAAACTAAAAAAATACTGAAATTGACAAAATAGAAAAAAAATCTAAAATTGTCTCTCTCTCACACTCACTTTGGACAATTGACTTTTATGTGATTCCCAGTGGGATACACAGACGAATAGTTTTTGTTTTCTATCTTCTCTCTAAAAAATATCCTATTTGTGATTTTAGATTTAACACACAAAAAAAAACTATTGGATTTACTCGATGGCAGACATATGAAGCTGAGAGATTTAAAGTGATTTGCATGGTTGAGTCCCCCGAGATCAAAAAGTTCTTTAAAAAATTATTTAATAGAATCGTGCGACTTCGATTATTTTTTTTTGCCCCGCAAGACTTTTAAAAAATTATTTCTTCACACAAAACTTTCGGATTTGTTCTACATCATAAATTTTTACCGTCCTTCATTAAGATTAAATATCATTAAAGCGTAACAAAAAGTTTCTTCTTCTTCTTTTTTTGCGCATAGTGAACTCATGTTCTCGAGTGCAATAATTCTGTTTCGGAAGAAAGGGAGAATTGACAAAAGACTGTTTAATTTTTATTAGTCACTTTTTTGACGGACAAACTGCAAGCATATAATATATTGAAACTGTAATATATGAGGAGGAAAGAGAAGAAAAGAAGAAGAGTAAAGGCATGGCAATGTGTGGCAACAAAACTTATAATAATAACACATAAATTACGAAATGACGTTTTTACAATATTCCCTTGACAAGCACTAAAGCTACTGTGGTTTCTCATATTAATTTTTTAACATTGGTATTTGTTCTTCTTCTTGATTTTTGCTCTCTCTCTCTGTCTCTGGTGCTTGTGGTGGCTAAAGCGAGCAATGCCTGATAATGGTATTTTTTGTGTTTTATTGGTCTTTTGAAATGCACAGAGGAGCGAGAGAGGGAGGCGGCAGAGAGAAAAGTGCATTGCAAAACCAATTTGCTCGAAATATCTTTCATGATTCCTCTTTCTACATGCTTATTTGCTTATATATGCACACATTATCTACACATCGAGGTCTCTTTGCTCCCCATTCCCGTTGCACTTCATTGGAGCAATACGCGAAAAACATCGGCGCATAAGAGAGCCATATATTGGAGTAATTGCATTTTATGCTTTAAAGCGCTCTCTATCACCATCATCGTGGTGTTGTGCCGGTCGCCGTCGTCGGCATGGGCATGTTTCAACTCTCTTTACAAATGTTATATGCAAATGCAATGTAATAGGTTCAATAGGTTGTGTTTTTTCCACGTGTGTAATGCAAGTAGTGTTGCACATCTATTAGAGTCGAACATTAGCTCTCTACAATGAATTATAATGTAAAGAACCCGCCACACGTTATCATTACTTTTTTCATATACATACACTCTTTCAAGTTCAATGTTTAAATAAATAAAAAATATATAGCAAAATGTGAGCTCAATTAACGCGAGCGGCTAAATATTTTGGAGTGGGGAAATTTTATATAATTTTTTTTCGGATTTTTCGTCAACCCATAATGCGATATAGCGATCTATAAATCCTCAATATACAATCGCAATTTGAGCTTAAATGTGATTTGTGTCGAATGGGTGGAAATGAAGAAAAAAAAGTAGAAATACATCATAGAGCGGAGATCCGAAAAGCGCGATTAAAATAATTTGGTCTAAGTATATGAAAGACGATTTAAGAGCGTTAAGCGAAATAATAAAAACTGACGAGTATAAAATTCAATTAATTAGAACATATTTCAAATGATTGATTGGATTTTAATATTGTTATCAAATTAAATTAATCTAATCACATGATTTTGATAAACAACGGGACATGAGTGTTTTTACTCGAACGAAAAAATGTTGATGTGTAATTGTGAAACGTCGTTTGATTCACTCGAAAAAATGTTGATATCACATGAGACAAGGTGACTTGAGTACACTGAAGGAAATTGGATTTTAAGAAAGTCAGTGAAGCACATCTGTTTTAAAAAAATTATTATTAAAAATCTCATTGTTACATCAATTGAATTGTTGCATGCATAACTGAGCCTGTAAATCGGAAACAAAATTATTAGGAAACTTTTTGTGCAATTTTCTCGACGAAACGAGAAAAAAAGCATAACAAAACACAAGACCATAAACATTTCCTTACTTCCTGAGTCGAACATAAAGGAGGAAAATTTTCTTGCTCTCTTACAACCCTCCATGCTTACCGTCGTCGTCGTCGGCATGTATGAAGGAGGAAAATGTTATCATTGTATGAACGACTTCTGGTTGTAAAAAGCATTCAAACCTATTATGGAAAATCATAATCCGTATCCACATTGCAAATAATATTATGACATACAGCCAATTTTCTTATCGACGGAATACGAGAGAAAATGGAAAAGGAAAAGAAAGGGAGGAAAATCTCCATGAAATAATAAATAAATGTAGATGATTGCGATTCGCTTTTGTGCGCTTCGGAAATTTGGGGTTCATAAACACGTGTTCAGCTCTCTCTCGATCTCTATTCATGGAGCTTTCCGCATGCCGAAAAAAAAATCTTTTCCGTTTTTAGATTATTACGCACTCCTTTCTCATCTCCTCCCGTTGATTTGGAACAATGTGGTAAATACGGTGGAAAATTAGATTGTTCTTATTTTTTGTTTGCCATTGAATTGATTCGTTTTCACTTCAATTCTGATGATGATGATTAAAAATTGCTCATTGAGTGATTTTGTGGGTTTAAAAAATTATTTTTAGTGCCTAGGGCTGGCAACTTTAAAATATGTATAGAATTATAGTGAAATTTCCACCCCTTCTCTCAGGAAAAAGCAAATAGAGGATATAAGAAAAAATAATCTATTTGAATTCCCACAATTCCGTCCTGCCAAATACACACATCTAGCATTTAAAAGAGAACAATCGTCATTTCGTTTGAAATGTGCATATTGTTGCCATCCGTCCGTGCAGCATATTTTAGAAATCAACCGAGGCATTCTGCATTCTTTTTTTAATCCTTCTTTTCAATAAAAACCGACATGCAAACAAATTAATCTCTATTGTTATTACTACTTTCGACGACGATGCAGGAATGTCCTGTTAGCTTGAATCCTTTAGGGCAATAAAAAGGTAGAGATGGAAATCCAATATTCTTCTCCTTTTTTCGAGTCATAAACAATAGTGAAAGAGAGAAAAAAAATTAAAAACTCTTATTTTGCCACCAACCCCTTAATTTATAATCCCATTATTATCGAAAGGCTTTTCTTCAGCCAAAAAAAAAGAGTCTTAAGGTCACAGGAAGATGAAATTTCACTGGAAAAAATTAAAAACTCATCGACAGTGCGCAGGATTTAATCCAATAACATGAAAACATATTTTTCAAATTTTCAGGCATAAAATTAACAATGAAAATAAAATAAGATCAAAACACAATAAGAATGGAGTGCATGCTCTAGGGTGTTTGATAGCAATGGCATACCACTAAAATCACTTTCATCCCCTTCACACAGCATTTACACACATTTACATTTTATTTTGTTTGCCTGATTTGTTTGCGTTGTGTTTTGATTTTTTAAACGGCTTTAAGTACACTCACGCATCCCTCATCATCGGAGTGCTCGTGAAACAACAACAAAAATAGAACTTTTTAACCCCTTCTGCTTCATTTCATCTCTCACTCTCGTATGTACATGCGAGGGGGGTAAAAAGACATGAAATTTTAATTTTCAATATATTCATACTCATACAACTCTGTAGAGAGAGAGTTTGCAGGGTGTGAAAGGCGATCGATAAAGAGTAATTACCATGTGATATGAAAACATAATGAATTTTTGATCAACGTAAACTCTTTTCCCTATTTTAAATTAATTTTTTAAGTAAGCAAATGCGATGATTCCGGGAAAAAAGTTTGAAAGGGATGAAAATGAGCGATAAAGTGTTTACTTAACTGGTTCATGAAATTTATTCATGAATTTATCAGGACTTGATAAGGTGAATTGAGAGTTGCTCATAAAAAATTCTGAGAACTTGCAAATTTCACCCAAAGACTTCGACTCGCAATAATTTCGTTTACGTTATGACCATAATTAAACTCTTCTCGTTCTGCGAAACATTTTCATTCGTTCTTTTTTTTGTGAAAGCTTAGTTTGCATGAAAGAGTGTCGAAATTTTTTTTAAAAATGCAGAAACATTTCATGAGGAAAAACATTCCCCAAACTTTAAATGAGGCACAAGCAGCAGCGGCAACAAATTATAATTTTCGTGCATGGCATGTAGGGAAAGAGTCAAGTTGAAGCTACCGAGAATGAGTGAGAGAGAAAAGGGTTGCAACATCAACTTTTCACAACCCTTTTTTCGCTTTTTCGCACACACACTCACAAATGAGTTTATAAATGGAATTAAAAAGTGCCATAAAATGGTTGAATTTATTCGTCTAAGCCATGGGTTCCGATAATATGATAAAAGCAAAACACTTTTGAATATTTAATTTTTTAAACTTCGTTATGATAAAAAATTAGACAGGAAGTTTTTTGGAAAAGAATTCATGAGATAAACTTTAAATATATTTTAGGGGAGTTTAATTAATTTATATATTTTTGAATTTGATATGAAATGAATTAAAATTTCTATTCCTAAAGGTGAATTCCTCCATTTATGTCATGCCCACAAATTTAAAAAATTCAACGGTTTTCAAATTAAGCTAATAATTAAAGAATCCTCACATTTTTGTTAAAAACACGTCAATGTCACGAAAGATTGACTGTGACTAAAATGTTTAAAATAAGAAATACCGAAAATGTGAGAAATTTAATTTTAACATTTAATATAAATTATTTACTCGTAGGATAGAATTTTAATCATTTGGCATTCCGCATTTCGTGCTGCTGCTGTTATTTTTTCCTATGAAAAATTCTCCATTTATCCTTCAGATAGCGGCGTGATGATGGAGGAGGAGAGAGAGAGAGATTTCAACGTCAAGTCTCGGTATCTGACGCGAACATAGATCGAGAGAAAAAGGAACATGGAAAATTGTTTTTTTGTGTTGTATTAAATACAAGGAGGGAAAAGCACATTTTCCTATCTCCTTTATACCCAAGAACATTCCTCCAGCATCGCAGCTTTTCTTCTTTCACTTTTTTGCGCAAAGCATAGAGTGGGAGAGAGAGAAAGTAATAAAAATTCTTTGCCAGTAATTTTGCGCGAAAACAATTTTCCGTCTCGAAAGATTTTTCCTCCTCTATTCCCAAATGAAATGAGATGCTCCGTTGAGTTCACTCTGTATCTATCTCTGCGCTCTCTTTAGGATGCGAATTTGATGTATTAAATTAAAAATGGCTGTGGGAATAGCACAGCACAGTTTGGCAGTATATTGCAAAATAATGATTTTATGTACACATCATTTTCGGCAGTCAGAGAGAAAAAGAGCGCTTTAAATGCAATTCCAAAAATCAAGCGGAGCGCCCCCACACTTATTTTTGCGTAGCGTCATAAATCACGAGGACAAATTTAATTACCAGAACGTCGCGCGATAAGAGAATGAATGAAAAGATGAATGTGAAATTTATTTATAGGGCGATCCTTTCTTCTTTCCTTCTCACTTGTGCTCTCATCGCTTTTGTCGTCTTTTGCATAATATGAAAGCGACTGTTAATACATTATTGAAATTTAAATAATATCTCTACGGAGGATGGCGTGAATGAGTGTGAAAATTCGGGGGGCTTTTTTCGAGTTCTCGATAGGAAGGAAATTCTTCGGAGATTAAACCTTTTATGGAAAATAAATCACTTTGTAAGAAAAATTACTCAAGAATATTTTTTTTAAATTCATGGAAAACGCTCAATTAGCACTCGAGTCCGTCGATGATCGACAACAAATCTTGTGTGTAGTTTAATGACTTCACCTTTCGCAATAGCGCAATATTGGAAGCATTAAAATGTTGCAAATTTAAAATTGGAAACGCCTTCCGTAGAATGCACACATGAGAGACGAAAAGTTGCTAATGCGAATGTTATTCTTATGCTTTGTTCCATTGAACCATAAAACAAATCAATTTTTATGGTTCCTTTTTATGTGTGTGTGTGTGTGCTGTGCATGCTTCAGGTTATTATAATGCGGTTTCAATATATTTCTCTCCCTCACAGCTCCAGCTATTATTTATCATTTCAAACATTTCAACGAAAAAACCACAACTGAGGTCGAGCAATTATAAATTTTCATCCTCTCACTTATTGGCATATGCTTTTTATCTCACCACCACCGTCATTGTCCGAAAAGACTAACTGATGTGCAAGCTGAGGTGTATTGACATGTAAATGAGATTAGCGGCAAGTTCTAAATTTTTTAAGGTTGTTGCGGTCGCAAGAACCACACAATGCCTCACTTTATTTCACTCTCTCAATCTCGACTTTCTCAAGTTCAAAAATAAATCCAACAGTGATCATATCAGAAAAATGCGCGACGCAATAGATCTCGAAACATGAACAACATGTGAGCGTGTGCATACATAAGAAGAGCATGAACGCGCGTTAGAGGAAAAGTGTCGAAAAAGAAATTTGAATGCACACTCACTTAATGTCATGAGGGAAAATGATGAGACGACGACGCGGAGAGTGAGCGAGAAAAAATAAACGGAGTGCCTATAAATATAAGGTTAATTAAACATTTTTTTTCTCGAGAAAATGAGCGCCGAAATATAAGAAAGAACGAAAACCGCACACACAGCTATCATGATCATGCTCGAGCATGTGTGAAGCACTGATGCTTATTGGCACTCAGACAAATTCCTTCACTAAAGGGTTCATTTACATTTCATGCTTTATTCCTCTCTACCATACAGAAATGAGTGAACGCAAGAGTGTCAAATGGGAGAAAAAAAATTAAGTGATGTGATAAAAAAATTCAATCTAAATTCTCTTATGGCTTAAATTTTAAAATTAAATTTCAATGACACATTTTAAGGTGTCTAAGAAAATAAGCAAAGAGAAAAAAATTAAGAACGCAAGAGTTGTCCCATGTTCTTCATTCTAGAAGGCTGCTGTTGGTTGTGTTATTATTCCATCATCATCATCAGAACACATTGCACATACTGCCGCGCGCGCTATTTATATCAATTGAGATGTATACATTGCATCCGTGTAGACGCAGCCGAGTGCGAGCGAGAAACCAAAAAAATTCATTCATTTAGTTGACTTTTCTTCGTGTTAATTACCCGTGCCATGCAACTTTAATTTGAATTTTGATTTATTTCGCTTTCTTTTTCACTCGACCGAATGAGATATTTTCTTGATCGTTGATCGTCAAATTTCCGAGAATTTTTCTCCTCCACATACAACATTATTATTTTATTACATTCCTAATCTTTTTTTCTCGATTTATATATTTTTTTATATTTAAATCATCATCAGTCCATATAAACCTTTCAAAATGAGATTCCATCTCGCTCACTCGCACACAATGTCTATTCATTGCGGGACAGAGAGAACATAAATGTATTATTATAAAGTCCAAATTAATATAAAAGGATCAAGCAGCAATTCCAAAGAAGAACCCAACAGCCAAAGCTATTTCTCGAAAAAAAAAATAAAAATTTCTTTCTCTCTTCGTTCTTTATTCGTACAGCGAAGCAAATAAATCATATTTTTATAAGCAGCTTAAGAATTCTTTTCCATCTCTCTCTCACTCACTCACTCTTCAGCATTATCTTGAATTCTACTCAGTCAGAGACGACTGCGAGAAAAAATATAAGTCAGATATGGAAGAAGGCATGGAAAGAAGAAGAAGAAAAATTTAAATGAATAGGTTTGATGTATTACCAGATGAGATTCTCTTCTCCACTATTAACTCTCAATTCCCATATATACATATTGTTTGTATTTATGCCATGTGGTGTCGTTTAAAAATTCCAATTTTTATTTTAAATTTTTTTAAAACTCTCAAAAAATTAAAATAATTATGAAAATAGTTTAAATGTCCAACCCTTGCGCTGATGGAATATTCTCTTATACGACCGTCGAACGAAAAAAAATGGTGATGCGTCTGTGAGACCACATAAAAATGTCTTCGGAAACAGCACTAATGAAAACTCCCGCTGTGAATATTCAAGCAAACAGCAGAGGAGAGATGTGAGTGAGTCAAAAATTACTTTAAAATTAAAAGTCGATTCTCCACTCATCTCGTGCAAGTCTCTTCTTTTCTTTGCTTTTCGTAGCTGCTGCTGTTGCTCTTGGGTTTTTGTCTTGCCAAAAAAAAGAACAACAGTTTTGACATTTCAAGCGACGATTTTAATTCGTTACACTGCTCACATTATCAGAAGAGGATCGGTAAAAGAATAAAAAAGAAGAAGAAATGTATAAAAGGTAAAAAGATCAATTGCACAAAAAAAAACGAGAGGAGGAGAAGTGGAAAAATTTCTCTTTGTACTTTTTTTATACCTGTTACAAAATGTGAACCTAGAAAATGTGCTCTCCTTTCCCTCATTCTTCTTTTTTCTTAGGAATTCAATTGTTTTCACTTTTATCAATATATGGAAATCTTAAAAGGCATTTTTTGACCGTCTTCTCCTTCTTCTTCTTTTTCCTTTTTTCGCCTCGCCTCATGGTGTTTAAAGTCACAAAAAAAATGAGAGCTTAGAAATGAAAACACCATTTATGCAATATACACCTTTATAATGCCATTGCAAAGCATTGTCGGTCATATCCACATCAGAGTGGGATATAAAAGGTATTTTCTCTCACATTTATGATGGGTCGACCATAAGGAATTAAACTCGTTTTCAATAATAAACAAAAATGTCATAAAAAAAGTCATTCGTAGATGTCTCTTAACGGTGGGTGTTCTCTATTTTAACTTATCTTAACTGGGCTCGTAAAATTCTCACATTAAAAAAATGTCTACGAGGAATTTTAATTTTATTTCTTTTCTTCTATGTGAAGAGACACAGAGAATGCAAAATGTGGCCGAGAGTGTGTCCCTTTTTTTCGAGAAAGAAATCGATCACTCTTGATGCGAAAAGGCAACCCACATACATTTCTCGAAGTAATCGATCAAATTTCATCATTGTCATAATTGCAGTTTGTAATTCTGATCCAGCTGATTTCCTTTTTCTCTGCTGTTGACTTTATCCCATGCACGTGACTGCGAAAAAGTATTTTTTCTCTCCGCTTCGAAAATCGAAGTTAATGACATCGAAAGACGGCTTGTGTAACATGAGAACCTGAGTTAGACCAGAATAAAAGCGAACATGAGAGCTGAGTGCAGGAGAGTGTTGAGGGAGGGTGCGGGAAAATTCCTAAGAGAAATTGAAAAAAAATTGTTGATCCAATGACGAAGACAACGAGTCGATTCTCGAGAGATCGAGAGATGAGGGAAGAAAATATTCAAGCAGATGAAAGTACTAGTGACGATATTAAGCTACTTATGACTTTGCTCCGGCATTTTCGGCATAATTACGTGAAAATATTCAATAATTTTATTAAATCTCTAAAAGTATTTCCCCTTATAATGTTTTTAGTTTTATTTATACACGACGACCCTAAAAAAAGTCTGTTTACGTCTGTTCGTGAGGATTTTAGAGATTGAACACAGAAAATCTTCGACATGGCATCTAATCAAGAGCTATGCATTCCTGCTGATGTTTTTCTTTTGGTATTTTTTTTTTCAACATCCTAAGGCGTTTGAGCATTTTTGAAAATGGAAGCGATTTAAATTATTTTAAATTTTCAAAAAAATAACGGAAATTTTTTTAAAGTAAAAATTAGTCATTAAATCCTCAAACAACTGCCATGTTAGAGATTCGATATCGACACCCCCACACATTATTTGTTCTTATTCTTACACGCATTAATAGCACGGTAAAATGTGCTGAAAATCTCTAAGACTTAAATGTGTATTTTCCCTGCATAAGCCAGAGAAGAAAAACAATAATTATTTTTTTGCTCGCATATCAGGAAGGAGAAAAATCCTCGTAAGCATTACGGCAGTGGCAGACACACAAGTTGAAAAAAAAACATGTGAGATATCACAGAGTTATTTTTATTAAATCTCCATTTCAAGCTGTGATTTATTTGCTCTCGTTCACCAAGGATTCATTTGCGTTCGTATTATCAGGGCATTTAAATGGATAAGCATGAGCTCGAAATCCTCGGCTTTTATGCAATACGATTGTTTGTTTTGCGAGAGAGGGTCGGGATAGATGGTAATAAGACATTTCTTCTGCCACCGTCAATTCATCCCTCGACATACACACACACACATATGAGCGTAAATCGCTTGCACGCATTCTAATGATCATGAAGGAAGAAAATTCCCATTTTGCGAGAGAGAAGCAATTAATTTTATTGCATCATATTGAATGTATATGCATATATCCATTATAATGGCTGCAGGGAGTGTTGGTACGCTTTAAGGTACTGAAAATTAGTTCTGAGATATTCGTAATTGTTTCGTGAGACGCTCAATATGGCTGACTTGAGTGACTGCTTGGCGAAAGAACTGAGAAGCCTCTCATTTGCATTTCTCAAGCTATTTTTGACTCGCACGTCAAAAAAATCTCCAATATATGCCCAATAAAGTGTTCTCGCGCGATCTAAGCCGGGGCTAACGAACAAAAGGCATTTTGTTAATAGTTAAAAACGTATTCGACTAAAGTAGAATCGCGTGACCAAAGTAGGAGTGGTGAATTGGTGGTAGAAAATCCATAAACTGAAATTCTTTTCTCTCCTTTTTAGTGCTCTTTCTCTCCTCGCCATGCCTCGGACGTTTAATATTGATAATTTAATTGTGAGCATTAAAAGTTAAATTTGAAGTCAAGCGCAGAGATGATTTTATGCCCTCAGGCCACTCCAAGTGATCAATTTTAGATTGCTGCTTTTTCATCGCATGCGATTTCATTCTTATGAAATATAGACAGTTCCTAATGCACAAACCCTTTTTTCCATTTATATTTATTTTCAATTTTCTCCGCTCGAAAATTTTCTGAGTTAAAAATAGCTTAAAAATATTTTTTCTGTTTTAAAATTAGCTCTCACAACCCTCAAAAAAAATATATAACATGAAAAACTTTTAGATGAAGATTTTATAGAGGCAATCCCAGGAGAATTTCAAACGCGTCGTCTTTGTTGTGGTTGTTTTTATGCGTTTGCCCCTGTTCACATTTTTTTCCTCTTTTATTTTGTACGAGATGTGAAAACAAAATTGACGGGAAAAAGAGCAAGCATGAGGAGGTGAAAATAAGCAGCAAATAAGAATTACTTCCACCACCGTCGCTTTATTCGCCCCACATTGCTTTCGCGCGCATCATGCCAATGGGAATTTAGAAAATTGAAAAATTATGTGTATTATGAAAATTGTTTTATGAAAATTTAATATTATCGAGGGTGTCATAAATATTACAAAAATCTTACGTGATCTTCACCATGCAGCACTCAGAGTGCTCTCATTATGCATTCCGAATCCGTTTTTCCTACCACAGCAAATCTTCCTCGAAAAAGTCTCCTCTATGCGTTGGGTGGGTGGAAACCCTTCCGATAATTTGCGAGCGAGTTTAAACATCATAATTTAGGAGCAAGAGAGGCATGAGGATTTTTAGATTGAATTTTAATTATTTTATGACTCTTTTAAAATTAATTCAATTTAACGTAAATCGAAGTATCATTCATGTCTCACTCATCTCCATCGACAGACATTTTATGAATTTATATATGAACGCCAAAAAGGGCTAAAAGGAATCAAAGGCTGAATTTATTTTTCATATAACAACAAAACATTTATTTCTTTTCGTTTAAAAAATAATAAATTCCACGATCATAATCTAGCATTGAATGATCGAATATTTTTTTTTCTCATAAATTTTGTGTTCTTTTTCATTTTCTTTCCTTTTTTTCGCATTATTATAGCATAATTTAAAATTGCAATTACTTAAAAAGTATACAAGAGGGAGGCAAGAGGGAAAAGAAAATAATGCATTTTTAAAAAAGAAGTGAAAAAGATATAAAAACAAATTTAACTAAAACATTTAATATTCAGCTACACATTTTTTTGTAAAAATTTAAATATATAAAAAAATTTTCGTAAGATTATCGAGCGACAACTTTTTGAACAAATGCAGCAAAGATATTTTTAAGGAAGAAAATAAATTTTCTTGCTAATTTTCGAGAAGACTTTTTTTTGCGAAAAAAATAAGATTTTGGGCATTGATAAAATATTGTACATTAAATTCATATCAAATTGATTTCTCATCTCTTCTTTTTGTCTCATTATAAAAAATTTTGTCATTTTTTTATTTTTTTACTTATATTTTTTTTGTAAGAATGCTTTGTCAGCAACGAATGGAAATTACAAACTTACTCATGGAAAAATTTTCATTCCTTTTTTTCGATGATCAATATTAATATTAGAGTGACAAAATCGAAAAGAGTGAGAGAGATAAGTTATCATAGTATAGTTTCCACCGTCATGATTGATGAGAATTATTTGATAATAATTTAACTTAAAAAAACTTATTTTCTCATGTTCATTTTTTTCTTGCGTTATAATACTGTACATGTACATACAATATTTTATCAATATTTTTTTTCGTTCTTACATTATTAAATATTTTTTAGTTTCTTTCATTACATTTTACTTTTTTTTTCTGGAAATTGAAACTAGCTGTAGATAGAGAAAAAGAACTGACAATCTTCTTATTTACGGAAGTATTTTTTTAGTTTCTTTAGAAAATGTGGTTTTTGTTGGAGTAGCTAGGAAATAATTTGCAAAAAGCTGTTCATCTATCGTATAATTACTTTTTTTTATTTATTTTATAAAAGCTAATTTTCCTCTCCATATTTTTGTGTGTTGGTTTTTGCCTGAATTTTTTTTATGGAAATTTCTTCACCTTAATTATTTACAATAGTAATTTTATGTAGTAAGTGTAGGTGTGTCGTGAGAAGAAGCAACATTAAGTGACTGGCATAGATTATAACCAATTAATAAAAATCGGCTATCGCGAGAGTAAGAGAGAAACAATATATTTTAAATTTTGGAAAATTGTGGTGGTTAACTTTTTTCCAAAGCAAAGACGAAACGAAAATTAAGAGAATTTATTTATTATCTTTGTTAAAAAAAGCAAAAAACACTTTGCCTTTTTTCCTATTTAATGCCCATATAGCTTTGTATTTTTCAGCAGTTCTAATATTCCTAATTTTTAATATTATTACTTTTTAATTTTTTTTTCCTTCTCTCAAATACATTTACTTTTTCTTTGAGAGGGAAAGTGTAAGTGAGAGAGAGACTTGCAATAGATTCACGCGCAACAAACTCACCGTTCAATTAGTAAAATTTAACTCATTTCATTTTTTAGTTGCATTTAAATTGCTTATTAAAAATATATGTATGTTTCGCTTACAACTAAGAGTTTTTTGTGTTATTTTTTTATACCTTTTTTACTCAATTTCTATTTTGTATCGTATACTTTCATTTGAACTACGATTGTTTTTTCATCCTCATAACCATCAAAGACCGAGAGGTGCCAAATGATTGGAAGTTTTTTTTCATTATTAGCTTAGATGAGATTGAAGAAACGTTTAATGAAATCAGAGGAGAGAAAGACCGTAGCAATTGGCAATGACGACGACGAGGACAACGTGAAAAGTCAATTTTACTTCTTTTTTTTCGTATACCAAAAAACAAATTCAATGTGTTTTTTTAAGCGCACAAAAAACTAATTAATTAAAATACTTTTACACTATTTAAAAAAAGTCAGTTACGTATATTAGTAGGGAATTTTTTAGAAAATATTCTCTGACAACGAAACTGAACAGGTTGATCGGAAGATGATCTCGTATACTCAATGTTTAATTTTTGATTCAATAAAAATCATCAGAAAGACAAATTGTGTTTGAGGGGGGTGGGAGTCAAGTTGAATAGAGAGAGAAAAAAGAAATAAATGAGCAAATGACTATGCAATTTACATCAGTCATATGTGTTACGTATATTCGTTATCATTTTATTAGAATTTCAATGAGAGATTCAAAGTAATTTTCTCACATCGATCCGAGAGAGAAAGATTTCTTTTTTGAAGAAAATGTCTTGGAATAAAATATAAAATAATAAAAAATAAAGCGAGAAAATTTAACAAACATTCTTCCGAAAAGCTGAGCGATTGGTGCTCACTTCTCGAATGTGTGAATTTGTTAAACCTTGCGCAAATGTGTCTGACACTCGGCGAGCTATATGGGCTTCTTGCAAAAACGAAGTATATCTCTTATCACCACCATTTTTTTAGTTTTTTCTTACTCTTAATTATTCTATATATTGTGTAAATATTATTTTATGTTTCTCCTTAAAATTAATTACGTATATTCTGTTACTAAAGTGTTGCTTTTTCCACTTCTTCTTCTTCTTTTTAATTATTATTGATTTAACATTTTTTTTCTTTATCTGCTGTTCATCGTTTGTGACACATTTCTTTTTGTCTATTCTATTAAAGATGTAGTTCTGCATCATAATTTTTTTAAAAAGAATTTTCTTTAGTTAATGAAACACTTTTGAATAATTTTTTTATGAAAACGATGTCTTTTAGCGGATGCTACAATGCATGATTCTCCATTCTGCACATATATTTTTGTGAATATATGGAGAATTTGGAGAGAGGGGGGCAGAAGAGGGAGGGAGCAGTAGAATGCGAATTCAATGCGGTTTTTAGTTCGTGTCACAGTTTTTTTTCTTTAAGTTTATGTCTCTTTTTTAATCTTGATCTATACTCACTCGGGAGTATGTGCATTTTTATGTCTTCTTCTTCTCTTCTTTCTTCTCTCTAAAAGATTAATTTTTTTTATCAAATTTTCTGCGTAATTTTTTTTTAATGCAAGCAATTTCTTTTTTTTTCTTTAATAAAAAACCAAAAATTATAATTCTCTTACTTTTTAGAAAGAAGACAGATAGAAAAAAAAGAGAAGTGAAGGGGGTAGTTTTAGAGAAGTCAATTATTAGCAATGATTTTTTTTTTGAGAGAATTTAAATTAAACTTTTCATGCGAAGTTCTGGCCATTTTCCCAGGGCATTGTGAGCACCCGCTTCGTTTTTGCAAGAAGGTCATATGTAGTGTACTACGAACATGGATGCACCACCGCATTGTAGCTCGCCAAGATTGGACCATGTGCTCCCGCCGAGAAGGGGGTACTCACAACGTCTGGTGTACTAGCTCCATCTGTATGAGATGTCGAATCGGCATTACTTCGACCTTCGCCATTTGCGCTTCCGAGTTCTGGTGGCTTGGTGGTGTCCCGTTCGTCAATCACTAAATCTATTGGCATTTTACCCTTTAAACATGAAATATAACGATGACAGAAATTGTCACATAACTCATGGACCTGCGTGTGTCGTCACATAACATGGAATGAGAAAGAGAAAAGAATTTCATTAGTTTAAATAATTTACAGCTGATACAAATAAATTTAAATAGTGATAATGATATCGATGAAACATGTGTGCGATGTTATTTTTGTTTTCATTCTCTTTTTTTTCACACACTGAACAAATGTATGAATGAGAAATATATTACGACAGTTATAAATTAAATTAATAATCCACCGTTTGATATATGATTGCAAATAAAGCTTACGCTCAGCTTCATTTATGGCTCCTGTGTATAAATGTGAATATGTTTTATAACCTCACTGATGACGTGCAACTTTTTAACCCAAATTTAACGGCTTTGTTAATTTTAAAATTTCTTTTTGTATTGAAAATAATTAAATTCTTTAAAGTGGCCAGCTCATAAACAAAATTAAATAGCCAGCAAGTCTTGACACTTGTCAAGTGAGAGAGATACTCAAGGGAAAGTCGAGAAAGAGATATGAACGAGCCAATGACATAAATTTATCAATCAAGCGGCGGGAAAAAAAAGTAGACGGCGGAAAGGGAAAAAAACTCTCCAAAGAAAGAATTGAAGAAAAATTCAATTAGTGCAAATTAAACCGGAAATTGTGTGGTGAGTACGAAAAAAAATGCAGAACATGAATGAAAATATATCGTTTAATCTCATTGAAATGATAATGCCCTGGAATATATGTTTTTATTATTATTGCTGTTGTTGATTTTCTATCGAAAGCAGTAGCGGGTTCCAATTGCAACAATAACATCGCCATGTACAGGCAAAAGAAATGTAAAACAGAGCATAAGAGAGAGAGAAAAAGGAATTGATTGAAATGAAATTCGACAAGATAAGAAATTTAATATTTTAATAAAGAATAAATTTATGAAATCGAGTTTCTTTTTTCTCCATACACAATTGCAATGTGCTCTTTGACTGGATAAGGTTAGCCGTGTGTGCCTGTTCAGATCGATCGACTAGCCAACCGATGCATGTACACACATATAGCATTAACATCAGCAGCAGTTGAGTACAACACATGCATGCAATATAATTTCATTGAATTGCACAACAATATGTCGCGTCTTTTATATCTCACTCACTCGACGCTTCTCTCTTTCATTCTCCTTGTATGTTAATATTATGCGTACATATTAGTATGATAATAAACCTACGCGCAACGTGCATTGCATTGAGCTCCCCTTTTCGCGCAGATGAAGATATCTTTTTTTTATTTGCTGCTCTATTATCATCGAAGGCTTTTGTTTTATATAAATTTTTTAGAGGGAAACTTTTAACTCATTATAAACACACTCGACTTTAATGTGCGGTGGAAGAAGAAGTGGCTATCAGAAAATTGTCCTCTTGAATGATGCGCGACATTTAAGTATGCAAATGTGAATTCCACTCATGAGAGAGAGAAAAAAAAGTCGAATATCATTTTTGCATAAATTATCAGGCATGAAAGCGATTTTTTGCGGTAATTTTCATGCAAATTTTTACGAAAAAATAAAACTCTTTTTCCTTTCTTCTTTTATTTTGATTCAATCTACTGAAGGTTATTATATGCAAAATACATTGATTCGCGCAAAAAACCGACGAACGCTCAAAAGGCACTTGTGCTCCTTTATATTATTATATACGTTTAATTCTTAATGCCATTTGCATGTTTGTGTTGTTGTTGTTGTTGTGCAATAAGGAGAGTGCGAGCGCGAAAAAAAAGTTTAAAGTAATGTGAGTTGCACAAAGGTATAAGATCCGCATCTCTTTGTTCATTGCCTTAACTGAATGTATATCCCGAGCCACCACAACACAAAACCAGCCAAATAATAATCTCTAAATGATCAAGAATGCTTCATACTGCTGACTGAGCAGAAACATTTTTTTTTCTCCTCGAAAAAAAATAAAACAAGAGTAACAAAGAAACGTTTTTTATTCTTAAGCCTTAAACGCTTTTCTGAGAAATTTCTGCTTTTCTTTTTAATAAAACACTTGTGTGTGTGTGTGTGCTGAAGACAAAAAGCGACGATATTTGATCTTTTGAATGATCATCAAATTCCTTACTCATGGAATTGAGAATTCTCTCTTAAAAATATCGCGTCGGTTTCGAGCATACACAGCGACATACTTTTCACACAAGATCCCTCAAATAATTTTTTTTAGACATTGAAGACAATTAATTGCATTAAAGGATCAATTTGAATTTATCTGCAAGAGATTTAGCGGAGTGACTTTTGTCACCTGATCAGGTCTGAGCAAAAAAACCCGTTAGATTCACTAATTGCGAGAAATATTCTTCAAGGCAACGATTTTAAATTACGCGTAATGATAATGTTTTTTTTTTCTAGAGCTTCACAGCGATATAATGAAGAAATCGAAACTGGGGATGTACAGAAGCAACAAATGGATAGTGTCGGCAAGCAGTGAACAGTAAAAATGCAAGAAGCATTCTTCTCGCACATGCATATTTGCATATATATGCATAATATCTTGCTTCCATGCCGCGAAGTTGACCTTCACAAATGTCCGCATTGAATGCTCTTTTCAATACTGTGTTAGCCATGGATGAGATTTTCAAATGAGATAATATCATGTTTATGTGTTTCGATATATATTTTTTCAACTCTTTTCTTTCAGTTAGACAACAGAGGTTGACCGGGAAGAAGAAGACAAGACAAAAAAATTAACATGGTATCTAAATATAAAGGCAGAGAATTCATTCTGCTTGGCTGTTGCTTCATTTCGTTGGATGAGCTCCGATGAGCTTCTAATGTGAAGCATGACGAATTGGAATCTCGTTCGGCATTAACTGGACCATCCATCCATATTGAATTTTTGACCAAAAAGAAGAACTCAAGAAAAAAAATATCTCTCACATGTGTGGAGTATGAAACGCAAAAGGAATGGATACAAGTTCACCATTATGTGTTTTTCTCTTAATTTTTTTTCTTCACCAAAAAATAAAATCAAGTGAGAGCGAAAAAGAGAAGAAACATTTTTTGTAATCAAGCAAACATTCCAAAGCCTTCACAAGGTACACACTAAGCCGTCATTTCATACACATATTTTTCGTTTTCAACTTATAAAATTTTTTTTGGCCGTTCTTTACTCGTTCTCTTGCTTATGCTTTTGGCAAAAAAAAAATAAAAACAAAACATGTGAAGAGCGATGAGGAGGAGAATCGAATGAAGCGACTGATAGAAGGAATAATCATCGAAAATATGCTAATAAGTGAGTTTGCGGCCTTCGGACAAATTATCAAAAAGCGAAGCATTAATGGATTATATGAACGGATCAGTAAAGCGACAATAATATCAAAAAAGAGTATGGAAGATTTTTAAGAAGAAAAAATGGCTCGACTTGTGGGTTTGGCCGGAGAAACGAATTTATAAAAAAATTTTAAATGTTTTTTAACTGTAAACAATCCTTAAAATTTTTAAAAAAATTCTAGTCACCCCCAAAAAATTTTATCCGCCATTGAAAAGAATTTCAATCGTAACTTTTTAATCTAATACATAAAATTATGTGTTGAATATTTATAGCATGATTCATTTGACCAAGCGCTGGTTGGAAGTCGATACGGTTTTTTGATTTTCGTAATTATCATTTTTAGAATTTTTTCATTCTCATTGTGTGTGCGCGTTTCTTATCTTCAATCTAGTTCTCTCTCCTCGCATGCACACTGCTAGCTTCCTAGCTAGTTAGTTTCTTTTTTTATAAATAATAATGGCGATAGTTGAGTGAGAACAAATGAAAAGAAGTTGAAACTCGTATATAAAAAGTTAGCGCAATAAATTTCAAATTAATTAAAGTTTCTTCTCTCTTTTTTTTATTACTATGTGCCTCACTTTAATCTAAGCAATACGATCAAATTGTAGTCAACTGCTTTCTTGTACACTAAAATAAAAAAGAATTCACGAAAAAAACGCAAATTCATTGAATAAAATTCTCTTTAAAAATTTTAAGCTAGACCGCGCGAGTTGAGGTGATTAGCACAGAAATTTGTAGCAATTATGGTAATTTTTAATTACTTTTTTCTTCCCGTTTCGTCTCCCTCACTCTTAATATGGTAAAATTCTATTTTTCTCGACAGAATGGAACTGTAAGCCAGTCATAAAATCATTAGCAACTCTTCTTTTTTTCGCTAATTGTCGATGCAAATGAAATTCTTAGCACACACACCGGAATGATTAATTGCGGGTACTGAGAAAGCACAGAATGTTCAACGATCATCATTATCACCATAATATGTAATGCGCGCATTTAAATCTTTCATATAAAATACAACAACAACTCACCTTTTCCAACTCTAGGAGATGAAACCGAAGTACTTGAATTGCTTGTACCATCTGCAAGAGATATAATAAATTTTAGCTTCGATGTGCAAAAAGGAGGAAAAAAAATCTTTTTAATCCATTCAGTCATTGATTGCACTTAGCACTCCGATGTGGGTGGTTTCGTTGCATTATTGCTATCTCTTTCTTTTCGCAAACGCCATAAAGCATGGCTTTGTAACTCATTGATCGAAACGACTCTGATATTCAG
The DNA here is from genome assembly GCA_038502055.1 of Tanytarsus gracilentus. Taxonomy (NCBI): domain Eukaryota; kingdom Metazoa; phylum Arthropoda; class Insecta; order Diptera; family Chironomidae; genus Tanytarsus; species Tanytarsus gracilentus. Next base: position 4,529,215 of record JAXRKN010000043.1, on the reverse strand, counting down.
GCTGACCCCTAACAAATCTCTCTCATCATTACAACCAAAAGTGCACTTAAAATAAAATTCATTACAAGTGCACATGGCGAGAAAAAAAAGGCATTTTATGAATTAATTTAATTAATAAAGAAATGTGATGAAGCGACATGACATGTCATGCCGAACGGCGATCTATCCACTTTGATTTATTACTGCAACATCTCATATCTAACTTGATGAAGAGAGTATGCATGTATTTATTTTTTTTTGTTTTGCATTGAACATGTGAGAGAGAGGGAGATCATCGACGACAGGAAATGTTACAAGAAAATATTTTATAAACACAACGAACGACGACGGCGATGCAAGATGAGGAAGGTGTTGCTTGATACATGTTCGAAATCCGACATATTGTATATAAATTGCAAGCAGCAAAAGTGAAACATTATTAATTGAAATATCTTTGCTCTCCTTCTCTCTCTCTCCCTCGCTTGCAATTGCATTGCCCCATGTCATTTTCCCTCTCGTTAGCGCTAAGTCGACGCTCAGGCTATATAGTTTGTACAGCTTTTTTTATACTCGAGAAAATCGAGAAGAGAGCAAAAACAAATAAAACGTCAAAGTCGATTAAATAAATATTTCTTGAAATTAAAGAAATTGAAATGAAATTTCACACATGAAGTACTTTAATTTTTTTAGCAACAGGAATGTTGCCATACATTTTGATTGTTGCCATACGATTTCCAGCTACAAGAACGTTGCCATACAATCATTGTTGCCATACAATTTTGTTGCCATACAAATTTCGGATTAGAATAAATCACGGGAAAAGTGTTGTGAAATTGTTGCCATAAAATTTTCAGAATTGCCACGTTTAAAAACCTTCAAACCATTAAAATCAACTTAATAACCACAAATTTTTTTTTTTTTCATGTGCATCCAATGATGTCCAATATTTTAATTTGCATACAAAATGTAAAATTTTCATACAAGTTTTGAAATGTCCAACAAAAAAATATAAAATTTTTTTTCAAAAATGTTTCATAAAATAAATTTAAAATTTTTCTGTTCGGAATGTTGACAAAAAAATGTTGTGAAATTGTTGCCATACCAAATGTTGCGGAATTGTTGCCATACAAAAAAATTTAAAATTTTTCGTGTTGTGCATAATATTATATAAAACCGGTGACTTGCAATGAACTAAGTAAAAGAGAATGAATAAAAAAAGTGGGTCCCGGTACGAGAAAAACTGCATTTAAAAATACTTTAGTTATTTGTTTTTCCTTTTAAATTTATATTAAAAATTCACATTATTTTATCGCTGACGACTAAACAGTTCTGTTACGACGTTTATCTAAACCTTTTAAATATCACTTGTTCTTTTTCGAGGCTTTAAAATAGATCAGATTGCAAATTACTCCCCACAAACCGTATACTGCTGACAAGAAATGATAAGAAATAAATTGGTGCCCGCAGTTTTAAATGGAGACAAACCACACCCCCTACCAGTCCCTCGAACGCTACGACCAAGAATTGCCAGAGAAAAGAAACATACATCCGATCGAAACGCCCACCATAAAGGAAACGAAAAAAGAACCTAACCCAAAAAATAATAATACGAAATGGTCTTGGCAATGTGAGGCATAAACAAAATAAATAAACAGCTCCAGCTGAGCAACCATAAAGTCTAAAGATCTTTCACCAAGAGACGATTTCACCACAAGCTCGGTCTGTGTACTGGTCGTAAGGTGGATCCGTAAAGGATTCTGCTCTTATGGCTTGCGACATGGATTGGATGGGCCCATTGCCGAATCACCAGGTCATACGTAATCGTGGTCGCAATGTCAACTCATGCAAAATGGCGACCTCAACTCTCTCACATCCAAGGGAGAAAGGAAAAAATAAAAAAAAAAGACAAGAGCAACAAAGCAAATTCATCGCATATCTTCTTCTGCATGCTTTAGGATAAATCAGCAAACCAACCCTCCCCAAACTGAAAACACTGTTTAACATAAAAAACATTGCACAAACAAAACAAACTATGACAAAAAATTAACACATCGTCCTCAGCTTGTCTAATCAACATGCTGGTAGTAACAACAAATATCAAATAATAATTCGTAACAAAAAACACTGTAATCTTAGTGACCAGTGAGGAATAAACCACTACTAACGACATTTTAACCTTACTACCCATGCTAACGACTAGATTAGATGGAGGAAGGTTGAAATACCAACTAAAAATTGGTGACTTTTTTGTGTTTTTTTTTGTATTGGTGGGCCAGGCCAACAGCTGAGGGCAGGAAGGTAGTGCGGAACTAACAATGCCGTCAAACCACCAAATATTTCCAACGAATCAAATCATTAGCTTCTATTGGAAACCCAAGCGACAACTTAACTTATATTCCAGGTAACAACTCCAATAGTCTCTCCATCTGGACGTCCAAACTAATATCTACAAAGGGTGTCGATCGCAGATGCTCCAAGACGATCAGCTCCAGGTGGGCGATTCCCGCGAGACGTCCATGTAGGGGAAAAGATAACTCATCAAAACTAAAGTTCCAGACGTAAACCACCTGCTCACATAAAAAAAAAAACGGCGCTCCATCCTGAACCAAGTCACCTTTGTCACACATCACATCATCTAATCAAAATTCTAACAAAAAAAAATCAAAATCCAGAAAATTAAACCCAGGAGAAAAATAAATTTAGTAAGCCAAATAACAACTATAAGCACCAACTAAAGTAAACAGAAGACCATAAAAAAATAAAAAAATATCCCTAAAAAAAAAATCAATTACCTATCCCTTACTAATAATCATTAAACTATATTTTATTGGAGGAGATGACGACGAAATTTTTAACTTAAACTAATTAGAATTAAATTAAAAAAAAAAAAAATGAAAACATGTCGAGTGCATGGACTTCTCTGAACTACAACAACTAAATACTAAATGGTGCTTTCTCAATCTTAAGTAAATAAAAGTTACTACATTCTAAAAATGGGCATTATTGGCACTTTACCTGGTCTGATTACACGTGTATATAATATTAAAAAAAAAGGGGTAGGACATTATATTTTCGTATGGTAACAATTCACAACACTTTATGGCAAAAATTTCGCAACTTTAGGCACATCCCAACATTAGCACAATTCACAACTTTTATGCACAATTCCAACACACAAAATTTAAATTTATTTTATCAACAATTCCAAATTTAAACAACATTCCAACAAAAAATATTAAAAATATTTCAGAAAATCCACAACATTTTAACAACAATCCAACATTGATAAACAATTCAACAAAATTAAATTATTAGCAAAATCCCAAATATATATAAACATTTCACAACACGTAAGAAAGAAGTTCAACAATTGTCTTAAATGCATTAAAATCGATGCAACAATTCTCAACATATATATACAACATTCAAACAAAAAAATAAATTTATTTTGTATGCAACATTTTCACAACAACTTGATACAACATTTTCACAACAGTAAAAGATGAAATTGCAACAAGCTTAAAAGGCATAAAATCTATGCAACATTCTAACAAATATATCAAAATCACAAACTAACCCTTATTAACAAATTTAGAACAAATTAGCAAAATATTTGATGAATCTTACAACAACCTCAAAAAAATAAATCATGAAGTCGCCTGTCAAATGCTTCCACCCATTCAGCATTTACTCGTCGGGGGTCAAGTATTTTTTTAATAACCGTTAAATTTTGAATGCAATCAATCTGAATGGAATTAAGGAGATTTTCAAAACAAAATACTTACAAGTGAGTCAACTTCAGGATCTGCTACATAGTAAGGTTTCTCTTGGCGTATCTGTGCAAAGGAAGAAAAGAAAGAATTAATTAACATGCATTGCTAATGTCTATAAGTCATCTCACGGGGAGATCGAGCTCAGTGTGCGCAACGATCAGCGGTGTAAGTCGCAAAAAAAGAGAGAATATATATACGTGAGCCAGCATGTGGTCAAAGAATACAGAAATCCACATGGATAATTGCAAATTGACGAAGAGATACACACAACTCTCCTTCTTACTTTTTTTTATAAATCATTTTTAATCCATCATTTAGGGCTTTAAAAAACTTTTTAAGCATCATTCTGCGCGCGATGTTATGAGGAGCGAGAGATAAGAGGAAAAATAATAACATAAATGGAGTCGTAATAAATGAAATGGGCTTTTTTGCTGATGATCATCATGATCGTGACGGATAAACCAACAAATTATCATGCCATGACACACACACACACGCTTAATTTTTCTCTATAAGCCTAGGTCAGTTTCATATATTCGTATGTGAAATGGGATACGCTGAAGTATCGTAATTAAAATTTATATTCCGAGCAGCATCCCCCACGTATATTTTTAATGATCATCATGTTTATGATAAAGGAGTTAAAATTGTTTTATGTCCCAAACAGCTACGTCATAAACCTATTAACTTTCAAAGGCTATATAGACTCACTTTTCAACACTCTCCTCGTTCATCATTCCTTGGGATAATAAAACGTGTGAATTGCAATCGAAAAAGTGATTTACATTCCCATCCTAAGCTCCCCATAATATAAAACAGCAAAAAAAAGACAGAAATATTTTTGAAGAGATAACGAGAATTAGTTATTGCTGCTGTTCTGATGTTGTGACCATAAAAGATAAACAACAACTTTACTGCTTTATTGGACTGTCATATATTAATTCAAGGCGAAGATTTACAAATGACATGAAAACTTTTTGAGCATGTGTGTGCGTAAAACTAACAAAAAGGAGAAAGAGAAGAAGATTTTTTACTTCCTTGTGTGTCTTTCTAGTAAAGTCGAATTTGTAGGCCCGAAAAAAAAGTATTTGCAAATGTTTGCCATGCGCCCTGCTGTGAGAAGTCGATCTTGTAGCCTTCAAAAGAAAATATTAAATATCTCCATGTTATTCTTGTTCGAGAAGGTCACAAAATAAATAGGAAAATCAGGTAGAATTTTTTTTGTGAGTTTGCATAGCGAGCGAGCAAATTGGAAAATATTTTTTAAGTACCGTAAATTGGTCTTTTAACAAGAAATCAACAAGAAATGGAGATGTTTATTGTAGAGACACACACATCTCTTGTAGTCAATCAGCGATCTATTCAATTAGATTTATTATAAAAAAAATAAGAGAAACGGAAGCAGTTAGAGGCTTCCCCTTTCACCACCTATATGCTCTTCCTTCGTCATCATTACATTTCGTCTACATCATCAGCAAAATGAAAATAAATTATGTGAGAAAAATTCACTCTGAAGAAGCAGTAAAACGGAATAATTATGAATGGGAGAGAGAGAAATAAAAAAAAACTTATGACATATTAAGTACTTAATCATTTCAATTTTTGATTGTATTCATGATTCATGCTCTCTGCTTTTTTTTCGCCGTGTAGACATTTCGGACAATTTTTTTTAAACTTGTGGATTCTTGTTCGAGTTTGAAAATATTTCGATTGGCACGTTATTAATTTCTTTTGATGCCTCTTTGAGAGTTTCGTCTTCTTCTTGCATGCTTGCGCATTTTTTTCCTTCCTTCCAGTCATCATAATTCACGTCTCGCTTCTTCATTTTCTCTCTTACTTGTCAAATTCCTTTCTCGCTCTGTTAAATCATCATGTGACTTACATTTTAGCATTTCTATAACATCTCTATAAAAATGTTCAATACCGGACAACATTGGTTTGCTTGTCAATCGTTAATTGATTATCATTTTTGCCGTGCTCTCTCTCCACACACAACATAACTTATATGTATAGCATTTATAAGTGCGAGACTCTTGCGATAATGAATGCCATTAATTTCACTCTTTTTTTTATTTCGGACAAAGACGAATGCGAGTGAGTCAAAAAAAGTTTGATTGCTGATTGAGTGCATAAAAGTGACAAATTTAACGTCGAAATTTATTTCAACTGTTATTATTGATTTTGGCAAAAAGTTGCACACACAAATCCCAACACTTGTCCGTTAAAAACGCCTCCAGCCGCTAACTCAATCGCCAAAGCAAAAAAAACTCTCTATTTCGTTAATACTTTCAATAAGTGCACAATTAGATTAAATCGCGGTCACGCATTTTCAAAAACGGTTTAGAAGAAATTCTACCATGGAGTTAACAAAATTATTAAATTAATCTTTTACTTCAATTTACATGTAGATGCATGCCGATGGCTCATTTCGACGGTGGAAACGCAACATTGCATGTTGGAAACGTTTAAAGCGCTTTTTTTGCTCTCTCCTTCTCGATCATCATTCACCTTGCTTAAACTCGATGTTGAAATGCTTAAATAAAATCTATGGATCGACACTCGATATTTTAAGAGATTAGAAATGAAAACTGATAGTGCCAAGTTCATAAATCACCATGAGAATCTTAAATTTAACAAGCACTTTTGTTTATTTAATTTAAATTTTTTCTTCTCCTCTTTTCTTTCACGCTTTTACTCATTTGAATTTGTGTTTTCCACAATGAAAGTCAGAGCGCATGGGATTCGGGGTGGTGGAGAAAGAGTAAGCACTCAAAAGCAGAGGCAATCTATTTTTAATGAAATTTTAAACAACCGAAATCGATGTAAACAAAGCATTATCGCGGTGGTGAGGCGCGTACGCGATGTGAGTGAGTAAGAAAGGAGCCATAGCAATTAATAAACATTCCAGATATTCAACTTCGATGAGTTGTGTAATTGATATATATATATATATAAATGTGCGCATGAATTTTCATCTCCACAGAACACACGGCTGCCCCTCACAACTCACTCCTGAAAAAATAATTATTAGAGACGCGCTAAACTGATCTGTGAGCGAGCTGTGAATCATACGGCGCCATTTTCATAAAATATTTCATGTTTACATTTCGCATCTAAAGAGAATATTGGAAAAAAGAAACGCACGAGGAGAGCACTCGCAGACACATCGCTCTAGATTCTTTTTTATTTTAAATAAATTTTTTTTCTTATTTCTGGAATGTGTTTGAAAAAATATAAAAAAAAAGTTGATGCTGACAATTTCTTCAGCTCACGTCGGTTCTATATATTAACAATCATCATCTAGAATTCATTGACCTAACAATCTCGACGGCTGCTGCGGCTTGACGATGATGAGATGTGAACGCGTACGTTAGAGAACGAAAAGTTCGGAAATTGAATTTCCTTCAAACAAAAAATTATTGTGAGTGCTCTCTTAAAAAAATCTTTTAGGAAAAGAAATGACTTTCTAAGGAAAACATCTATCATCGGTATGAATATATTTCTGTCATCAAATAGGTAATTTTCAAGACATCGTTGTGTGTCTGTTGCTCTCTCATGAATTTTACATTATATACTGTGAGATCTCCGTAGAGGGGAAAAGATTTTCGAGGAATTAAATGTGGTTCTTTTTTAGTCTTTGAAAATTATTTAAAACTATGAAATTATTTTGTCAATTTCAATTCATATCAATATATCGAAAGTCATAGAGTTAATTTTTATGAGCAATTTTCCCTTCCTTAAATTGCCATCACTTCTGCTGTTAACTTGCAAAAGTGCAATCATAATTGCATTACTAGCACATGCTTTTTTAAATCAAAAAAAAAATTTATACATTTTTCTAGGGGTGAAGTCAATCACGCTGTGATATGAAAGGGAATGCTGGGAATGTGTTTTATATTTTTTAAGTGTTTACGAATATTTAAAGATCTACCCGAAATAATATAAAACGAATGAGATTTGATGATATAAACGGCTGTTGTTATGGTTGTTGTGTATTAATAATACGATACTCTTAATGTGTTCATCTTATAATTTTATTTCCTTCATCAAAACGAAACACCTTAATTATATTAAATTATAGGTTTTATAGTGATTTCTCTCTCTCTGTGCATTTATACAAGAATCTTTTTCGAAAAAGAAGCAAATCTTTAGCCATCTGGTTCGATTTTATTTTTCAAACTAATTATGCGTTTTTAAAACAATTGTTGTGGCATAAAATTTTACACAACAGCTCATTTAATTTATAACCGACATGTGCTGAATTGTAGCCACAATTTCACTCTCTTTTCCACATATGACAAATTTTGCGCTACAAACATATTTACTTGGAAAAAGAAGTAAGAACGAACGTACAATTTGCAAAATGATATAATTCACTGCATGCAACATACACACACACACATCAGAAAAAAAGCACCTGAATAATGTGAAATTGATTCTCAATCCATAAATTTTACCTCGTCTTAATAACAGCATGTCAACGATAGCAAGCCATCATAAAATGGCAATATATCGCTATCCAAATAATGAGGAAGATAATATCTCTCGTCATGAATGACAATTTTGAAAATATGAGTGATTTAATTTATTTAGGGAGGTGAGGAAATTGAGTGAGTAATGTAAAATTAATTTTACTTGTTAGGTGAACGATAAAGTCAATCTCAGTGTACTCAACATGATAAAGAGCTGTAAGAGGAGCGAAAAAATTTTACGACTGTTTTCTCATGAGAAGCCATAAAACTCTGCTTTGAGTTGTTAGAGAGAGATTTTATCATTTACCCTCAAATAAACGCAATAAAAAGTGGCGTATCATCTGTTTACTATGTGGTTCCACGACTCTCTTGTCGGACGGATAACTTGTAAATATTTGCGATTTTGTTTGAGTGAGTCGCTCATTTCTGTCTGTGTGTCATGAGACTAAACAAATTTGGGGCGAAAATTTTAACGTACGAAAAATTCGAAACTATAACTTTTCTTTTAAGAACTTCTCGAAGAAAAAAAAACAATAAAACCATTCATTTCAGTTCGCTCTCGAAACATAATCTTTCTTATTTTTGAACATGAAAAAGCACTGAGATCATTTCTTATTTTCTTCTTTTTTCTCTTCATCATCTCTCTCTCCCTCAAGAGGATGAAAAAAATCACATTTTTATAAGTAAAAAAAGAAGGCACATTAAGACCGACACATACTGAAAATTATTGTGATGACATCAAACTCTATTTTGAGGAACGCGCGAGAAAAAAAAGGCATTGAAGATGCGAGGAGGGAAAGAAGGAAAAGTAAAAGAGAGAGAGACGTTCTTATCTAAATTTAGAAGAGGAGAAAAGAATTTTCTGCGTTGGTTTATTTATTTATTTTTCTTGTTTCTTTTTTCGTCCGTTATAACGCGTTATGCTACACACACACGCATCAAGTGAAGCGCATTATACTAAAAGTCTCTTTTTTTATCATATGGTATCAAACCATTTAATTGAATTGTTTTGAATAGAGACAGGGATTCAGTCAGATAGTTGATAGAGAAAACTTAATTAACTTAAACAGGGGGAAATAAGCGCATTTGGATGGTTTTTCGCAAAAATGAATTTTTAGTTGTTTTGAATAAAGGAACGTAGATTCAGTCAAATAGTTGATAGAAAAATTTAATTAACTTAGGGGGAGAAATATGGGGTATTACATTAATGTTATTTTTATCAAGTTAATGTCATTTTGATCTCGTATTCGTTGGTATCCAACAAAACCAACTGTTAATCTTAGTGACCAGTTGAGGAAGAAAGTAGTGAGTACTTACGGACGAAACTTGAATGACCTGTACATCCCATGCTAATCAACTAGATTAGATGGAGGAAGGGAGATGATAAACCAAACTTTTATACAATTGGTTTGAATTTGGACTTCATAAATTTATGTTTTATGTTTGTTTGTTTTGTAATGTGGGTGGGCCAGTTCCTAACAGCTTGTCAGGGCTGAGGACGGTTGTAGTGACGGTAACTTTTATACAATGCCGCCTTAACCACCTTTGATTTATTTAACTAACCCACAATTGTGAATTCACAATGACAATTTATTACGTCATGGATTACGGCGTCTTGATTGGGAAATTCCGCTTGACGTTCCATGACGACTAACATTTAAACTCTGAGAGGGGTAATTCGATCGCTAGTGCGTCTTTTTCAAGACGTGTGTTGCAGCTCCCGAGGTGGGCGATTCCCGCGGGGACGCCTGCTGTTGAGGGGGAAAAAAGGGGTATTTATACTCTATTCTTAAGAGAAATCTTAAGAGTTCTGCATGGTTTGCGTCTCCTTGGTAACTCCAACGCGCTACCTCTCAGTCATCAATCAATCAATCAATTAATATGGTATCAAACCATTTAAATTTCTTTCCTTCTTCTTCCCTCTCGAGTGAGTGAGTGAGAATAGAATTAAATATGATTCATGTGTGCATGATGTTGGGACGACAGGAAATGCCAAAACTAAGAGCAAAGGCATTTAGGAGAGTGACGAGTGTGAAAAGTTCACATTCATATTTTATTTTTTCATTTTTTTTCCTCTCTGACATCGACTAAGGCGCGATAATTACAAATTGTCGTTTATTGTACATTCGATATATTTCCAATTTCGTCATTTCTTTCCAATTGTACAGTAATGATTTTTTTGATAAGATATAACAATTTTTTTTTCAAACACACATTTTTTTTCGATAACATAGAAGCCATCAACCATCCATCTATCTATAGAGCGGGGCATATTGAGTCAACATATGAAAAAAATTCATTGTGCGTAAACATAAACATAGTAGGAAATCATGTCTATTTATTTTCCTAAGCATCAGCTGATGACAGAGGTGGAGTGACAAATTTATTCTATTTAAACTCTCTCTCAAGGTCTTTTCAATTAAAAACGATATAGCGATTATAAATTTTATTAACTCGGTCACTTGTCTAAATTCTCATATTGTTCATTGACCTCATAATTTTTCATCCTCCTTCTTCGTCTAGTCTCATTGACACTCATAAATTTCGACCCTGTCATTTTTATACTACCGTAGAAATATATAACTTGGGAATATTTTTTTATACATTTTTTTTTCGTGGAAAGTACTAAGGAAGCAATATTGAATACATAAAAAAAATAGAAATACATGTCACATTTAATTTGATCGATTACCTTACACACGAGAAAGAGCCTCCCAAAAAAAATATGAGCGTAACATAAATTCAATATAAAATTAATTTCATAAGGCCAAAAGTAACTTGTTGGAAGCATAAAACGATAATAAGCTTAGGAACTATTAATTAATCACATTATAAAGATTTTTTCTTCTTTCCTTCCCTCCAGACGGCATTTGGTGGCAATCGATTTTAACATTTTTATGTACATGATGTTGTTAAAATTATAAAGGGTTCAATTCTCTTGCAAGCAATTAGTACAATAAATACAACATAGTGATGATGATTAAGCAGAAAAAATATTTCAATCAAAAAAAAGGGTGTCACTTATTTGCGAACAGCATTGAGCCACATGTTGTCAACTTTATACAATAAATTTTTATATTTAAGCTGCTGGTTGTGGGAGATTGTCTTCGTCAAATAATAAAAATATTTCTCGACAGACATCGTAGCGACTGTCGTTGACGCGCTCGAAGAAATAGAAAAAAAATATATACAAAATCAAGTTATCAATCGAAGGGAAAAGTAAGTTATAGTTGTGGGTTGCTTGATAACGGCAAACACCGTACTTTTCGTAAAAAGTACACAAAGTCCACAGAAATCAATTAAACAAGTATAAACAATCGTAAAAAATCAATTTTATTACATACTCGAAAATTCAGCTACCTTACACAAAAAAAATGTTTCAAAACCCACACGTGGGTGTTGCCGTGTAACCCACTTGTAACAGATCAGTATTGGCTTCCCCTTCTGGCCTCCCCTTTTGGCTTCCCAAAAATGGCTTCCCAAAATGGCTTCGCAAAATGGCTTCCCACTGTGTTTCCACTGTGTTTCATTTTCCATTGTGTTTCATTTTCCACTTTGTTCCATTATCCATTGTGTTCCATTTTCCATTGTGTTCCATTTTCCATTGTGTTTCATTTTCCATTGTGTTTCATTTTCCATTGTGTTCCATTTTCCATTGTGTTCCATTTTCCATTGCGTTCCATTTTCAGATCCATGCCAATCGATTCTTGGTCAAATTACGAGTTCAATGAGGTACATGAAGCCATACTTCTAAAAAATGGACATTAGTGGCATTCTTTGGACACTCCTGGCCGGCCGTGACGGTCATTCTTCAAAAATCATCAATGCTAATCAATTCCTGATGCAATTACGAGTTCAACGAGGTACATGAAGCCATACTTTTAAAAAATGGACATTAGTGGCATTCCTTGGACACTCCTGGCCGGCCGTGACGGTCATTCTTCAAAAATCATCAATGCTAATCAATTCCTGATGCAATTACGAGTTCAACGAGGTACATGAAGCCATACTTTTAAAAAATGGAAATTAGGGGCACTACTGGCCGGCCGTGATGGACATTGGTGGCACTCTTGGATGGCCATGATAGACATTCCTCAAGTATCATCAATGCCTTTCGATTCCTGATACAAATACGAGTTCAACGACATACATGAAGCCATATAAAAGGAAATTTGTATGAAAAATGGCATTTAGGGCTGTCCATGGCACGACCTGTGGTCATGACCCTCATAATTCCTAAAATGGCCGAATCTAAATTCATAGACCTACCATTTGGCGAAAACTAGAAGTCTCTAGCTATCTCAGGAGCCGAGATCTCGATGGAACAGACGGACAGACAGACAGACGGACGGAAATAGGCGCATATAAGTGTTACACCACTTCGTGGGTTACACTAAAAATTATTTAGTACTGTGACTCTCTCACGAGTTGTTGTACGTGAAGAAAAAAAAGAAATCTTATCAAGGAAAGTAAACTTCTGTTTTATGATTTCTCTATCTCACAACTCCCGAACGAGCGCAAACATTTCAATGATTTCATTATTGTCATCAGATAAAAATTTAATGTGGAATTTCACTAATTGCTGGAGCTGGTAAAATGCGACATTTTCTTCCGCTGATTGTTGCACGACAATTCTCTCGATAATGAAACGCATAACTCACCTGTTTACTAAACACTGCAACGTCTTCACTAAAAGAGTCTGATGAGCAAACATCGCCGCCCGCTACGCCAGGTTCTCGAGGTGTGCATGTGGCGAGTTCACATTTTTCGAAGATGAGTGCCAATAGAGGAAATAGTGGATGACTGCAAAAGAGATAAAAAAAAGTGTGAGAATAATTAAACTGATTGTCATAAACATCTTATTGAGAACTCTCATGCGAGCAATATAATATCTTGACGTTAAACCCGAAAAAAAAAATCTTCATTTAATGCCTCATCGCTTTATTGCCCATATGAAAACACACATTTGTGGCAATATTTACACAAACGAAATGGAAAAAAGTATGTGTGAGAGAGAAAATAAAAATTTAGATCGTTTAAACCATATACAGAAGCGCGGTTGTGACAATTCAACTGGGACAGAATCAGTAGCTATGTCAACATTAGACTGAAAGTTTCACTGCACATCAATGTTGATGCTCATCATCATGTGTAGAGCAAATATATCCAAATAAATTATCCTATAACTTTAAATACACAAACAGTGTTCTTATGTACTCGGAATGGTTCAACAAAGAACGATGAATTGCACAAAATTTCATTTATTCAACCCCGAAGTATATAAGAAAGAATTTTTTTTGAATATCATCGATAAATTATAGCACAATTCTCACTCTCTATAGAATGAGCGCATTATGCTTTGTCATTCAAAGTCGCCTTAAAATACATGTGTAACATGTAGCACTTAGCGCGTGTACACAGCCATATATTTTTCTACTCTCTTATTATTATTATTCTGACTTTATTTTATTTTCTCTATGTCTATTACCATACTCTCGCAATATTCTTTCTCACTCCCCGACGAGGCATTTTAATTCAACGAAATTGAATTTAATAGGGAATTGTCTTGAGAGTCTTGCGATAGATCATGCGGGTCTTACGAAACATTAACGATTCCGCTTCCGATGACGATTTGATTTACAGATTTTCTCTCTCTTTTTCAAGGTTACATTATTCTTGAGGACATATTCCGAGTAGGTTGGTGGCAAATTTGCATTATTTTCCTATTTCTCTTTCTTTATTTCCTTGTAAAATCTCGCATCTATGACGAGAGTGAAATAATTGGTGAATTAATCCGTTAAGGAAACATTAAGAGCGTTGAAAATTTTATGGGTTCTCGGAAAAGAAACATTGCCCCACAGCCATTCGAACCAAAAGTTATATATTTTTTACAAATTCTTCTTTAGCTGTTTATGCAGAACAAATCGTACATATACAGCACTATTAGTTTACTGGACTTACTTCGGGTCATCGAAATCGAAAGCAAAAAGTTTTAGAATTGCTTCTTAATTAGAGACTTTTTTCTTTTATTGTTTTAAGAAAATTGATCTTTATTTAATGAAATGGCTTTTTTATTGACTAGAAATTGAAGTTTTTTTTGTGGAGCATCACGATAAAAACAATTTAGATTTTTTTAACCTATAGAAATTTTTGTTGATTTTTAATTAAAAATTTTAATCATTAAAAGGACGTTAAACTCTTAATTACTCACAAAAATCATCAAACTCTCCCAATTAAAAATTCTAAGCATCACTCGTATAATAAATTTGTAGGTAATTAAAGGAGAATTAACGTGACACCCCCATTTAATCAAACGAAGAAAATATTTCATCGTAACATGCACATGACTTTTATTGGATTGCTTTCGATTTTATTTTGCCTGTTTTTTTTTTTGAAAGATGTATCAACTTTTTTTTATTTTGTTTGTTGTTGCGCTGCCTTAAAACACCTTTTGCAGTTAATTTTTTATTACCTTCTCATGCACTTGATAAAATGAAACGACAACGAGAAATAAACAAGCGAAGGAATGGGTGAAAAAGAACAAGAAAAAGAGAGAAAAATGTTTAAGCTTCGCCAATAAAAAAAGTTATCCTTTTTATCTATCTTCAATACACACATTGATGAAACATGTAACGTTAATTCCTGTCAGGCTTCAAAACAAAGGCAATAAAATAAAATTTTCTCTCTCTTTTTTTTAGTTAAAAAGTCATTCGTGTTAAAGACAAATTTCACCTATGTTCTACCTAATGAATTTTTTATGACCCAATTTCTCAAAAGTATTAGAAGAATTTTTTTTCGCTTTTATTCTTTTCGTGCTACATTTTATTAATTTTTCAACGCAAGTGCATATGCGGCAGCAACAGACAGAATGCATTTATAACATTTCTTCTTATTTTTTGTTCTTAAAAAAGGTGGAATCGGGATAGACATATGACGACAGATGTTATTATAAATTTATAAATAATATTATATAGACACACGTTGAGGAGCTGAGCATAGGCTTTAAAATTTTTCGAAACGAGGTGCTAGAACTGCCCTCGAACTCCATCGTCGCAATTTTGAAATTAGTATCCTCTCGTGTGATGAGATAGCATCGAGTTATTTTTTATATGCATCGAAAGGGAAAATAGAAAAATTATAGCTTAGGTGACGAAGATAATTTACGGGTTTTTAAATAAAACGAGCAGAAAAAATATTTCAATTAGGAATTTAGAATCGTTTAGCTGCACCCATAATTATTGAAACATGGGTCGCTCTTTATAATGATGATCATCTATTGCATAATGACCAAAATGAGGTGCATTAAATGAAGAAATTTGTGACTCTGTAGATTAATTTTAATTTTTTTTTCGGGTGGTTTATTATAATAAATTAATGAATAAATAAATGCTTTAATAACATACCCATAGATGGCTTCTTTATCACGTTTGTCTGGCTGAACAGCACCTCCCATATGATTAGTTGTTTGCGATACATGACTAGCTGCTCCATGATAACCATGCATGCCGGCCGCTGAATGATTCATGTGTGGAGAATGATGGGGTGGCAAGCCGGGTAAGCCAGGTCGATGTCCGGAATGTGGATCGTACATTGCCGCAGCGGTAGGATCTGTCATGTAGCCATGTAAGCCGTCGTCGTACTGTTGGGTGTAATTAAAAAAAAGAAGGTAGAAATGAGTTGGGATTAATATATATATAAATGTTGCTAGGTCCATAAAAAGATTTCAATATGATTTCTTCATCATCGTCAGAAATTCGCTTAATAAATATCCATGAGATGCAATGAGAGTGCGAGACATACACGAATGAATATTTCTCGCTGTCACACAATTTTTTCTTCTTTATAAAAAGTGATCAGTAAGAGAGAGAGAGAAAAAAATAGTATATTCAGTATATTTTATTCAAGGTGAGTTGCTTTGAATTCGTAATTTAAAGTCAGATGCCTTATTTGCATATGGTAAGCCGATATATTGCGATTGCATTATGAGGCTTTAAATTGAACCTAAAATATTACTAAGCCGGTTATTTAAATTCTCACAAATATTGAAGAAGGCAATTCTGCTCTCGCACTGCAATGCCCGTGTGCATTTTGAGCCTCAGCCTGTCAAATGATTTTAAGATACTTTTTTTTCACTCTATACAAGCTCATTGCCGCTTTTGCCTTCAACATTTTATCTCTTCTTGTGAACGCAACGTTGCCACATTTTGCTCTCAACACTCAATCGAATCTTTCTATATGAAAATAAAAAATTCACAAGATTTTAATGAATTCCAATAGAATTTAAAAACTATCAGCATGCACGGCTGGGTAGTGGAAAATTTTCTCATGATTTTAATATCAAAATGGAAATTTATGTGTAAAACTCTTTTTTTTCGAATGAAATGTGAACGAGAGACACATGCGGCCATCTATTAATGATGGTTTGATTTATTATCAATTGAAATTAGTACTTGCACTGTTTCTCAAGTGCGATCACGAAAAAGTACTTCATAAAAATGGAGGGTCAACATATTTACGAGAGAGAAATGACCAAAAAAACAAGTTTTAACTTTTTTCACTCGCTTAAACGCAATCGTTTCTTCCTTTAAAAGACCTATGGCTTTTTTTGATGATAAATTATTTCAATTTAAAATTTCGTGAGGGGGTTAGGACATTTTGCCCCTGTGACATTTTGCCCTCACTCAAAATCCGTGGGCAAGGGCAAAAAAAAATATAGGGTCAATTTGTCCGGGGCAATTTGCCCACAGATTTGACCATGCCCACATATTTTTCAAATTTTGCCCTCATTTGACCATGGACAAATTGACCCTATATTTTTTGCCCACAGACAATTTGCCCATACATTATTTAATTGTTTTAATATTTTTTCAAATTTTTTATACTAACTTTTTACACTAATTTCACTATGATATACTTAAATAGAAATAAGCGATTTTTAATTTTGCACCTATTGGCACTTCTTGAGTATACATACTCAAAAATTTTTAACTGAAAGTGATAAAACACCGAATTGCTTATTCTAAATCCCAAATAAAATTTATAAAACTATTAAATGAGATTAAGTTATGAAATTAAATTCTTTTGAGGATATTAAGCACTTCCTACAAATAAAAAAATTTATAATTTTTTGAAAAATTGTCAATGTTCTTCATCTACAACATGCAAACAAGTCAGATATTTATCTTAAAAGAATCAAAAGTTATGGCAAAATCAAAAATACCTCTCTGGAATCTTCGAAAATTTTCAGAAATTTTAAGACTTACTTTTTCAGGTTTGAGAGCAGACTGCTCCATAACTATGAATGCTGGATAGTACATGTAATATATCAAAATTTCTATGAAGAAAAAATACAACCTGATTTTTGTTAATGTAAAAACCACAAGAAAAACCCAAAAAATAGGCAAAAAGTAAATCTTTAAAATTTTCCGTATTGGCTCGATAAAAACTTTAAATTATTTTAATTAAGATTATATTTTGACAAAAAAAATTATTCATGGGCAATTTGTCCATGGGCAAAAAATATAGGGTCAATTTGTCCGGGGCAATTTGCCCACAGATTTGACCATGCCCACATATTTTGCAAATTTTGCCCTCATTTGACCATGGACAAATTGACCCTATATTTTTTTTGCCCTTGCCCACAGATTTTGGGTGTGGGCAAAATGTCACAGGGGCAAAATGTCACAGAGTCTTTCGTGAGACTTCAATTTTCAATTCTTCTTCGAGTTGAAAAAAAACTGTACTCCTAGCCATTCGGTCGTCGGCAATTGTGATAGCAAATTCCTCTTTTACACTTCTGACTCGATTTTTTTTGCGCTCGCGGATGAAAATAAGGAGATGAGAAGAAAAACTGAGACGATTGATTTCACAAAACTGGAAGTCGAGCACAAAAAACAGTTTTAGGCATTTTATCATTGCTGCGGAGATTTTTAAGGCAAAGAGTGTTGCAAGGGCTGATGGAATGTAGAAAATTTATCGATAAAATAACTTTTTTGTCATTTGATAAAAAAGTCAAAGAATTTTCACCCTTGAATCGTAAAAATAAAAATAACGCACTTTGCCTTCCTTTTGACTCTCTTCAAGTATTTATTTTTATAATATTTTTTTTGCTCTTCTTTTAATATTTACTACACACTCATCATCAACATAGCCATCATCCCCGTCTCTTCGTCAGATGATGGACAAAACATTTAGTTAAAAATTCTGTTGACAAGAACCATTAAGTTGAAATTGCGTGTTTTTCTGAATTTTAACAATTTTAATTTTTTTCTTCTCTCTTCTCTCTTTCCCTTTCAACTCGAGCAACTCTGCACTCGCCTCAATTTCAATTTAGAATTTGTGTGTTAAAAGAATGTGTGAAAGATATGGATGGACACACGATCATCAGTGAGAGGAGAAATGTGTTGCGAGGAAAGCATAGAGAAAACACTCAGCTGAACTATAATGATTATGATTATTATTATGATCTCTCATTCATTATATGGCTGGCATTGGTTTTTGCGCAAAAAAAAACTTGAAAGTTGAAATCGAATGCTTTTAGTTGGTCATCTTCATCGATGAAGTAGCGCGCGGCAGCAGTGAGAGAAAAAGATGGGATAATTTAATTAATTAAAGAATATTTCTTGGACAAAAATGAGAATTTACTGCAAGACAGAAAGGAGAGAGAAAAAAATTCTACCATCATCATCTACCATGGCCGTAGCTCTATACATAAGCTGCTGGGAAAATATGAAAGAAGAAGGAAAAAAAGAGTCTTCATAATTTAAATATTTTATCGAAGTTTTAAGATCTTTTTTGTTCGCTTGTTTTTTTTTTCAACCATTTTAAATATATGTAAGAAAAACCTGAAATCGTCCAGCGCGGACGCACCTAATTTTTTTTGTGCTTCGCTTCTCTCTCGTGGATGTATATAATAATATATGCATATATCTATCTATCTTTTTTTCTGTATATTCTTTTATATTTTTTTTTTGTTTTGTTTTAAAATCTTTCAATGACTTCTTTTTTTTCTCAACTCCGACTGACTGTTATAGGGAAGATTTGTGCGCGCGAGATGAGATGAATATAATATAAAAATTTCCTCCTTAATTCCTCTAATGAGCATTATATTCAGCTTTCGAAATGGCAAAAAAAGAGAGACTCGAAATAGCCACCATCGCCAACCATTTTGATTGATTTCGATAAAACTTATATAGATGGACTTTTTTTTTGAATGAGAGTATGAACCGTTGGCTATAATAATGTCATGAGGAGGCAAAACGGTTGTGTCGAAGCGCGTACCGAAGAAAATATTATACCTTAATTACTTCGCATTCTCTCCTGTCGTCTCTTTTATCTCATTCTTGACTTTTTCGCGAGTAAGCGACCGAGTATATGACAATTCAATAAATATTTGGTGACAAGTTTATTAGTCTGACTTTTTGAAATTTTTATTTATTTCAATTCAACTTGCGCAACTAAAGGGAGAGTGAGAGATGAGACAAGTGTCAGATAATAACATGTTTCCAAAAGGCGATCTTAAAACTTTTTAATAACTAAAAATAAAGGAGAAACTCATTCGTCATCGACATCGTTAAAAATTCTTCATATTCCATAAAAAAAATTTAAATTATATGTGTGCATGATAAAAATCACTTTAAATGAAAAATAATCGACATTTTGGGGAGCAATAAAAAAAAGTGTTCACCTATGATGCCGTCGTTATGCCTCCCGGTAAAATAATTTAATATTTTATTTATTAAATGTGTGTCGCGGCTATAAAAATGTTTTAAAGCGAGGAAAATCACACCGAAAATTTGCGCGGCGATTGGTTTTCTTTATTTTTAAACGATTGAAAATTTATTTGTGGCTTTAAACTTTATTTTTATAATCTCTCAAATTTATCCAATTTTATGATTACTATAATTTAAATTTTTGCTTCCCTATCCTCACAAACAAAAAAAAATATTATCCCTATGTAAATCTTTGCACACAAATTACACACGAGAAGTTTAAATTATTCAAATGAACATTCAAAAGAAGAAATCCTTTTGCCTACAATCTTTTGTTCGAGCGAATGTGAGAGAGAGAAAAAAATTCTTCATCCTCAACATAAATAGTTTTTAGAAGCAGGCACAAAACGACCTTAAAGGAACTCTAGCTAAAACTCTCTATGTACATACACATGTACATATTATAATAACGTAAAAAGGATCACAACAACATAACAAGCAGAGAATGGTTCTGTATAGAGGAGGAAAAAGAATTCAATAAATACTTTAAAAGAAATTTTTAGGAGATCTTTTCGAGCTCATCATAGCGTGGATGATATATGAGATTTTCTACGACTTTTTCTATACATGTGCGAGAAGAGAGTGCTTACACAAAAAAGAGCAAAAAAATAATGAATTAACCTACAAAACTCAGTAGAACGTAAACGAAAAATATATTCTTGATTTTTCTCAATTAGAAATTCTTGTGACGTTCACATTCCTCTCTCTATTTAAATAATTTCTATCGCGCATTAAGGAAATTGCTTCATGTATTGATAATTTTCTCGCAAGACATTTCACACTTTATTTTTCGTGTGCGTTTCTAAATCGAGCACTTCTTTTTACACTCATCGCGGACCACTCTCGATTTTTGAGTTTAAACTAAATTTAACTTTTAGTTTTTTTTCGCTTTACAATGTGCTCAAAATGTTACATTTGTCTTAAAAAATTCTCTTCTCCTCTTGATTTAGTATTTCTTCTCGAAAAATAAAAAAATAATTTAAATACACACATCCGTCGATGATTTTTTTTCTTTTAGCTTCTAAAGCAAATGCTGCGTACATTTATATATGATATAGTCGTGTCGAACATAGTCACAGAGAGTCATAAAATATCTTAAATTTTTTTATACATCATCATCTGCGACGGCAATAGATTCAAATTCATTCTAATAAGTTGCTCGCCGCCGCTCGACACAATGTTGCCTTCTTTTCAATATCTATCGAAAAATAGCTCTCGCATCAGAGTGTACTGATTGAACCATAGCTAGCATTAAGTTACTCTCTAGATACATGATTTTTTTTCTTTTCTCTTCAAGAAAAAAAATGAAAAAATTCTCGTTTCAAAATGGCTGGAATTGATTGATGGTCTTTTTTTATTTTTATATTTTTCTTCTCAGTCAGCGCATGCCTTCATATATATTTTAGTTATATATGTGATGTAAACTTTTTTTTGTCAACAAAATCTTTTTTATCCTAAAAATAGGATTTCCCTTAGTCATAATGATTTTCAACAATTTTTCTCTCTCAAAGCGATTTTAACAAAATTTTGACTTTAAACTTTTTTTCACCTCATATATGGGGAATTTTATTGCATTTTTTTTATAAAACAAGCAACAGAGAAAAAAATCTACAAGTACGTCGATTAAATTTGCCGTCGCAAAAGCGAGCGCTAGCGATAACTAGCCGTGTGATAATTAATCATATTTGATTTTAGTGTGCACGAAATAAAATATTTTTTTTGTGTAACTTTTTTTTCACAACGGTCATGGAATTTCTGGGTGGCGACGCTGAAGGAATCACGCAAATCTCACGGGGCACTATCATTAATTAACACTCTATATATTCACTCATCTAGATTATTACGAAACTCACCCTTGGTTGAGCCATGCTCTGATGTGATGCAAAATCTGTGGCCACTTTTATAAATCTCTTTTTTCTATCTTATGAATTTTTCTTTCAACAATTTGTGCAATTTTCACTCCTTTCACTCAACTTCAAATGCAACAAAGCGTCATGTGCATATTTTTTTCTCCTCTTCTCTTTTCACTTTTTACTTTTAACAACAATTCAATTCTTGTCTATATATTATTATGTATTCAATTTTTTTATTAGCGCGCGGTTATTATTTTCAAAGTAAGCAGCAAGTATTATAGAAAAAAATTAAGTTGAGAGAGGGCTTTTTTGTTGATGAGAGTGACACGGTGATGATGATCAAGATGACAAATGAATTAATGCTTAAATCACCACCAAGTTCTATTATAATTTATTAGCTTATCAGTTGTTGTGTCGTATGAAAAATTAATCCCTTTTTTATTGAAATCACACACATCAACACACACGTATACACACTTTTTTTTACTATATAAAATTTTCTTTGAATATTTTATAAAATTAATATTTTTGTCCACTTGTGCAATTAAAATTGATTCAAGACTTTCGAGTAGCATAAACCGTATACAGCTTGTATGAATTTTTATAATCTTAATGAAAAGATTTCTTTTGCAGCACTTTATCAACTATCGTCCTCAACTACCGAAATATATCGTATCAAGTTCATTTAAATATTTTTTTTTGTTAAAAATATTTTTAATAATTTATCACGTGAAATTTTTATTTATTTTTTTTATTCGTATAATTTGTTATCATTTATCACTTTCAATTGTCCGATTTACTTCAATTTCAAGTTTCTTGTATACATCTGTATTGTTCGCAGAATCAAACCGATAAGTGCATCCACTAGATGCTACTCTATTTTTTTACGCGTTTTTATTAAAGAAAATTGATACATGATCCACCGTAACAAAATTGATTACACTTTTTTTAACTCATTAAGTCGCAGCGACGGCGTTAATGGACTTATGAAAATTCCAATCTTGCAAGTGAGATTTTGCCGTCAAGATCGAAAACTTAAAATTCCAGTTTAGAAGGAAATTAGAAAAACAAATTTATTCTTGTGTAATTTTGTGCTGGCTGAACCGATAAAACTCTTTTAGACTCTCTTTGAACAAAAAAACTTTATTTTTATTTTAGAGTCAAAATCTTCTCCAAAATAATATTCCGAGACCGCGAGATGTACAATAAAAAAAATATATTGTTATTATTTTCAATATAAACGACGTCGTTAAAAATACGTCGTACGCGATTCAAAGGCAAATTTTTACTGTTCTGTCAATCAACATTTATCAAGCACCAACTACACTATATGAAAATGTATTGTTTGGCGACGCCCACTTTTGTGAAACATTCATTCGTTATTTTTCGATAATTCCTCCTCTTTTTTTCGTTACCTCTCTTTCCCTCTACCGCACATGAGCCGGCTTCAACGCAGCATTCTCTCCCTTTCTGAGTTGTATTGCGTACACTCCGCACACATGAGCGATGTGACTGTTGAATGTTTCAATGTTTTATTCGGCTCCGATCATGTACAATAAGCGTAGCATTCGACTCACTCACTCATATTCCTTCATCAGGAGAAAAAAAAGCTCAATATAATGAATTGAGTGTGTGTGTGAGTATTCTTGAGGATTTTTCAGAAAAGAGATGGATGGCATAAAACTCGGCAAACTACCTGATTCTGGACGTGTTTTTGTCATACACTCATATATATCTCTTTTGCTCTGAATGTGTGTGCGCGATGATGATTTTTTCTGCTGCTTTTTGCCTTTCGTTCTTTCCCATCTTCACAACTAAATTTCTGCTGATCTTTTCTCGTCTTGTCCTCTCCCTTATATCCTTCATATAAAGCAGAAAATTTTTTTATTCTTTAAATGTTATATGTGTATATTTTTTTTTGCGAGAGCCGCGAAAAAAAAGAATAATATAAAGGCTGGCGTATATGCGATAGAATGAGAGAGCGAGAAAGGGGGAGTAAGAATACGAAAAGAAGAAAAAAAAACATTTCGATGCACTTCTCACATTTATTCTTATTCGACCTTAAGCAGGCAGTGCCATCATCTCATCTCATGTTGATGAGTAGTTAAAAATGTTTGTTGGCAAGAAGAAGAGGTAAATTGCAAGCAATTAATGCAGAAAAAAAGCATCATAATATTTAGGGTAGAAGGCAAAAGTCGTCTCTGTAATTTATCATTTTCAAGAAGTACATGCCAGAGAGAGACGGAAAATATTTTTCGATGTTTTTCCTTTTTACTCATGCGAACAGGAGAGAGAGGAGAAAATTCGATGTTGCCGATGAAGGGAAAACTTTTTTTATTATTTAGTTGAACTTATCAATATATTTGCGGGAGATGTTGACGTTTATCGTGTCTGCCGTCGAGAAAGAGCATACATCATCTCGTCGAGGATCTCGACAATGATGTAGCAATTTTTGAACATAAATTTAGAAGAAAATTTCAAGTTCATCTCGTAGATTTATAATGGGAAAAATGGGTATTATCCGTTTATTACTCCGGTGTCATGTGACAGCGATGATTGCGACAATGACCTTTTGTAAAAGATGTCATATTTTTGAAATATCTATGAAATCTGTAAATTTCATTTCGAGAACAAAAGAGAAAGGCGACTTTTTAGGACTTGTGAGTGCTCCGACTCAATGCGGGTTGTGTGATGCTATTTGAGAGAGAAAAAAACTTTAAAGGGATGAAATTTATTTCTGAATAGAATTAATTTAGGAGAAGAAGGGATTTGTGTCAAAAGTATGACAAGCTTTAAAAGTTGTAAAATTCATAATTCTGAAATGCAGGTGTCAAAAAAATCAAGAAGAGAATTCTTTATAAAGTTTAGTTTCATTTATACAGAAAATAAATTAAATAAAATTCGATTTATAAAATTCATTTTTTTTTGCATATAACTTATATTTTAAAAAAAGATTTCAGTAACGAAGCAATTTCTCCATAACTAATTGAGCGAGAATATTGAAAGGAAATAAAAAGAATTAAGAAAAGCGACGCGCCGATTTCTGAGAAAAGGCATTCATTTATACCTTAAATTATTTCATGTTTCATTTTTCCCATTCCTTAAATGACAACCGAGTAAAGAGTCCGAGAAAAATAAGTGAGAAAGAGAGACTTTTGTCATTTCGCTTTAGCCGAAAAAAGAAAATCTCCTCATGAGACGCGAGCGCGGCTAAGCGAGAGAGTTCGATATAAAATATAAGCTCATATCTTATGGTTAATATATTTTTCAACACACGACATGAACTCAAAAAAATAAGAAATAAAGAGTATAGAAATTCCATCTTTATATTTAAACCTGTGAGTTATAATAAAACTGGATTCAACCTAATAAATTCGTATACGCAGCAGTCAAATCTGTCGCCCGTAAAAGAGTTGCATTCGCCGTTTTATATGGACATTGCTTTACACGCTTTAAATCTAATGATGACCGGCTAGGTGGTGGAGGAAGAAGGTGGATAAGAGATTTCCAATAATGTATATGATAATATTTTGTGTCAGAATCCAATTCAGCAAATGCGAGACACTTTTCGAATTCTTTTTTTTTTCATCTCTCGTTTCGCGCTTATTTGACCATCGCCATCAACCTCTGTGTCTCCCAAAAAAAAATATACACAAAAAAATTTAAATGAATAAATGAAAGAAGGAGAGATGAAAATTAAACAAGTTTTTAGATTATCACAAATTACTTTGCACAACGTGCTCACAATATCGTCTTTTAATCGCGAGTGCATTACTCTTGTTTATAATGAATGAAAGAAAAAATTCTGCTTATGAAAATTTTTTAATTTAAAACTTTTTTAAAATCAAGTTTGAATGTCGGTAAAATGTTGTAAATTATTAACGAATGCATTTAAATATTTTATTTCAATTATTTATTAATAGAATTTTAAATTGTAAATTAAAATAAATTGAAAAAGTGGTGTTGAGGATTTTTACTCGCTTATGTACATTGAAAAAATTATTTCCTACTCTAACATTTTTTCAACTAATAATTTTTTAAAAATCATACTCAATAATTTCCAACTAAATTCTTCTCGATGCACATTGGGACGATTTGAAAACGAGATCCGCCAAAATAGTAAAACGGGTTGGGCAAGGTAGTGAATGTCCTCTTAACACCATTCTATAAGATTTTTTATGATACCGACCTTGGAATCAGGCTCTTAAGCCCCTCCAAACATGAAATAAAGTTGTGTAATATAGAACACTCATTTAAGTGTTTTTTATGAATAGCAACCTTAATTTGGGTCTGTTAACTTGTTTAAAATAAAGCTTTAACCAGCAAACATTTTTTAGCATCGCCAATGACCACTAAAATAGCCTCTAAATATTTTATTTAGTGCAAAAATCAAAGCCTCCTTTTAGACAAATTTATAATTTTATAACACTTCATACAAAACTGGAAAAATTTGAGTCATCTTCAAGCTCATATAACTTTTAAAGGAGCAAAAATGAGCAGATAGTTCCTTCCCCATTCTTACGCTTTGTTTCTTTCTTTATAAAATCTTTCAAATTTAGGTCCATTAGGTCCACAGACTTTAGGCAAGTTTTAGTGTGAGCCGTTTTAACATATTTTAAGTTAAGTTTAGAGCACTTCCAATGCTAAAATAGAAATTTAAGCGAAATAAAATATATTACACAATTTTCTTCAATTAAACATCTAAAAATGTTCATGACAGTTGTCAAAACTCAATTAATTCAATAAATAAAAAATCATGATTTTTCTCGAGCTTAAGAGGAGCGACTTTGGAGGCTTCAAAAAGACTATTGTGACTAACAAAAAATTTTTTTATGCACGTCATTAGAGGATGCTTCAAGGCATCTTTAACTATATAACTTAAGGACAAACTGCATCTCACAGATCCTGAATTGTGGCGGTTTTCGTTTTCTAATCGTCCCAATTGCGATGTCTTTATCAACAATTTAAAAATATTTAAAATTTTATTCTATTAAAAATTGCTCTAATTTCTTAATTGAAAGCAACCAAATAAAATTCAATCTTTATTTCTTAGAAAACTCCACAATTAATTTAAAACTACAACCTTCATTTTCTCAACCTGAATTTACTAAACATAGAATTAACAACTAATTATCCAATGAATAAAATTATTTTAGCATTTTAATTTTCATTTCAAACTTAATTTAAAATAAACTTACAAAAATTCATAAATTAATTTAATTTCATACCATTGTGTTATAAATCACCTCATCGGCATTTCATTTAATATTTTTTTTTGAAATTCTTTTAAGAAATTTGGGATTCTTTTTGATTTTTGGTCGAATGCTCTGTCTGGAGGTGATTCTTGATATTTTTGGTGGAGGATCATCTTCATTTATGTGTTTATACAAAAAAGTGTGAACTGGGTATGGTTTTGGAACGGGCACTTGGAATTTCCTTATGACTTCGATGGGAAATGGCTTATCAACTTCGACTAATTATAATTTGAGAAAGTTAAATTTGGTTAATAATTAATTTAAAAAAATATTGAGGAACTCACTGGGGAAAGGTCTTTCAACCGTAAACGGCAGAGGTTTTTCAACTATTTCGGGCACAATTCTATATACAGGCACTTCAATTGGATGTTGAATTCTGGTATAGTGAGGATATGGAGCTGGAATTGGAACCTTAAAAATATATTTCAATTTTAGTTTTTTAAAGAATTTAAATTTTAATAATATTACTTTGATGTACTGAGGCACAGCAACAGGAATCGGATGCGGCACGTTTACAGGGTATCTTTGAAAAATGGGTACGTGAATGGGTCTGGTCGATTCTGAGTGGGTTGTGTAGATATTTCCATCCTGTCTTGCATTTATATTTTTAGTTTTGATTGCCTTCGTAGAAGGTATCGAGCTATGTATAACTAAACATGCTACAATAATCTAAAAAATCAAAAAAAAATAAAATATCGCTGAAATTTAAATAAATTTTTACCAACCTGAAAATTTCCCATAACACTTTACAAATATCTTTTTTTGATAAACTAAATCAATTTACTAAAATTTTATAGCTTTTATATATCGCCTATGCACTCTCCCTTTCAGCATATCCACCACTTTTTCTTTCACTATCAAGTTCAATATTGCAATGCGGAAAAATAAAGAAATTATGTAGACTCTTAATTATTATTTTACGAGCTGAAGTGGTGTAGGAAGAAATAAAATACAGAAATGCTTCTTCTCTATTTCATGGTCAATACCACACGCATTTGTGCAGTTGCTGTGCAACGACCAGAACTGATTAGACAAAAAAAGGTAATTAAATTGTCTATGTTTTATCAGTTGATGGTCAATTTTCACTTGAAATTTTAATTATCTTACAATAAATTAAAAACTTTTTTTCAAACCCACACGTGTAAGTGATTTCGCGCAATCCATTTGAGTAAAATCTGTACCTAACTTAAAGAAATAATTTTTTTAAAAAACATAATAGCATAAGAGAGCTTTTCACTCAGTAAGTTGCTGTAAAAAATAATATGAAGAGATTTGTAGGAATAAATTTTTAAAAGTTTAAAATCTTGTGGACCAAAAAAATATTTTTTAAAACGGTCATTCAAAAATTTGAAAAATAATTAACTTTGTTACAAAACCTAAAAATGTCCCTTCCACACTCAACAAAAAATGCCATTCCCCTCGAATATTTTTTTGTTTACAAACAAAGCAGCACATTGTGAGAAAAAAAAAATTCAATAATGGGTGGAAAAGGAAAAAAGGGAACGAGAGATATCCTTAAGCAGTTAGAGGAGCGAGAGAAAAAGTAAAAAAGTTCATTAACATCTCTAAAGTTTTAATAATTAAAATACTTTCAGAATTCACGATAAAATAAATAATCCGCCGAAGGATGATCAACCAATTTCAAAACGAATGAGAGAATTTATTAAGCGTAAAGAAGCAGCTAAAGCAACTGCTCAAACACCATTGAGTTATCGACGTGTTCAGGATGATTTTAAGGAAAAAGATTCACTCACAAATAAATCCACTAAAAGGGATCTTCGACGAATTGAAAATGAAATTGTGAAGAGAAAAACGGAATCGCAATTTGCGGCCAAATACAATGTTCAAATCATTCGAGATGAAAAAACGGGCGAGATTAAAGTAAAGAAGGACATTAATAAGCTTAAAGAAAAGAAGGAGTTGCTGAAAGAAGTCAAGTTGAGGCTACAAAAGGAGACAAAAGAGAAAAAGCTAACGGAAAAGAAAGAAGTCGTGATTGAACCTGACAACGTGTCATTTGGAGAGACGAACAAGCAACCACCAAACTTAATTACCATTAAAAAAGCTAAAAATCTCAAGCTCAATAAGAAAGCATGGCAAAAGGGAAATCTGTTACTTTCAAATAGAATAAAATGAAATTTTAGAAATATAAATTTTTTGACTTTTCCCTCGGCGCTTACAGAACCTTACAATTTGTACGGTACGAGAAAAAAAAAGAAAAAGTGGAGTCGAAGAAAATTTCGGAATAAAAAAACTAAAAATGTCTCATCCGCCATGGCAAAAGAACGTTGGAATGCAGAACTTCCAGCAACAAATGAGTTTGCAATTCAATCAGCAGCTAAATGCGGCCGCTGCGTATGGATTTCAACAACAACAACAAAACTTTGCGAATGTCGCTAACCTCGGCATACCCAATATGCCCATTCAATATCCGGCTCGAGTCAATGCAATTGCCTTTCAGCAGCAACAACCGGCATCACAGCCGCAAAGCAATCAGATCCAGAGCAGCCAGCAGTCAAATTCGAAATATAACACGAATATTAAGACTTTTTCGGGAACTGGAACTGTTACAAAGATCCAGAACGACATTGGATTCATTGATGATGAAGTTTTATTTCACAAGAATATCTGCGTGAATGGCGTGCCTAAAGTCAGAGATCTTGTTCTCGTTGAAGCGACTTTTAATTCTAAAATGCCCTTCAAGTGGAACGCCACTCGTGTCCAAATTCTCCATCAGCAGCAGCCAGCTGGCTCGGCATCATCGTCGATGCAGCAAGAGAGCAAAGGCTACAATTCTTCCGTTGCATCTCAGCGAGAAAATACTGTCGACAGTAACAACAGTTCGAGACGAAATCGTTATTCGGAAGATCGAGATAGGCGTGGAAGGGAAGAGAGACGAGCCAGATCGAGAGATCAACATCCACGAGATGACGATGCTGATCGCAAAAGACGTAGAGATGAGGAGAGAAGTGAACGCGATAAGCGAACTACTGAGCGCCGCGACACTAAAAGCCCAAAGCGCAGAAGAACCGCCATCGTACCTCGCTACATGGTTCAGATACCCAAGATTTCTCTCGCCACACTCGACATTGATATTTTGGAGGCACGAAGACGCTATCCAAATCTCTATGTACCATCGGACTTTCTCTTCAGCGAAAACAAGTGGATTAAAACTTTTCAACCGCAAAAATCATTCACGCTCAATCGACCATGCACTTTCCACATCATGAAGGATGTCGCCTCGATAGATGAGAGCGTTGAGAAGACTGTTCTCGATCCGCCAGATGCTGACTATAGCTTCTCAGCGAAAGTCATGTTGATGTCACTTCCATCAATCGAAGAAATCTATAAGAAATGCGTCATTCGTGCGGAGGACAAGGACGAAAGATTTGATGACTATCATGATAAGGATTTTGTTCATCCAACGCGATTAATTAACTTTTTGGTGGGTGTTCGTGGAAAGAACGATACGATGGCCATCGGTGGTCCTTGGTCGAAGAAACTTGATGGTAATTTTCTCATAATTTGTGAGTCAAATTAAATATCACTAAAAATGTTTTTTTAGGAGAGAATCCTGACAGCGATCCGAGCGTATTGATTAAAACCGCCATTCGAACAACAAAGGCACTGACCGGAATTGATTTATCGAAATGCACTCAATGGTAAGTTTCCACATAATTCATTCGTTCTTTAATGCTACAACAGACATTTATAAAAAAGAAAGTAATAATTGCATGTTGAGTGAATTGACGCCTCTAAATTTATTTTAAAAATTAATAATTGAGTGCAAAAAAAGAATTTAGAGCGATCGTCAATGATACGCGCGCAAGTAAGTATAAATTAAATGTCGAGATTGATTTTATCGATTTTTATTTAATTTTTAACCAAAATTCTCATATAGGCTGTGCTTATATAAACTCTTCTTTTTTTTATTTCTTTTGTAAAGAGGAATTTAATTACACTTTTTCTTTTATTCTTTAATTAATTGAAAGCAACAACTAAATTTTGTCCACCATCCTTCATTTGTTCATATAGGTATCGATTTTTAGAGTTAAAGTATCGCCGATCTGAGCAGACAAAGGGTGAGAGCATCGTTAAGCCGGCACGCATTGAAACGGTCGTAATCTTTTTGCCCGACACTTACTCGTGTATGCCAAATCGTTCCGAGTGGGAGAAGGTTCAGCAGCAGTACAAGCAAGCATGCGAGACTTTCCTTTCGGATCCTGATTCCGACGACGACGTTCAAATTATTTCGGGTGACGAAGAGAAGAGTCTGTCGAAAGTCGAGCAGCCAGTTATTGTCGAAAACAACGTTGGAACCGAGGGTGTTTCTGTCGAAGCAAACGCTGAAAATTCTTCCAGCGAAGTCATCAAGAGCGATGAACAGCAAGTCACGGGTGATTCTCTGCAAGGCGACGAACCATCGATGACGATAGCTGCCGAAACGACTTCCGTTGCAGTCGATGAGGAGGCAGAAGCAAAAGGAGCCGATGAGAGCGTTATGCCAATTGTAATTGTTGCAACAGTCATAAGTTCATTTTTTGTTTTGGATCATACATAAATTCCTTCTTATTTCCCCCCCGACCACAAACAAAACAATTTTTTATCACTTAACATATAGAATTTAAATTTAAGAAGTTCTGTATTGGACTATCAGAACTGTGGCAGGATTATTTCAAATGGAGCGAATGAAATGCATCCAATTTACTAAAGAGATTTATATGGACAAGCATATGTGTGAACGTGTGAATGATCATTTGACTTTAAATACGAGAGAAAAAAAAATTAACTCGACATTTTCATGCAGAGTTTTTTTTTCATTTTGAATATATCCTACTTTAATTTTTTTTCTGCGCTAGTCACAGAATATAAAATATATATATGAGATTCAAATTGATGGCAATGCTGAACGAATTCTAATGAAATTTCTATTTTACAGGATGAAACTGTAGATGATGAGAAGCAGGAAGCCGTCCCGGAATCATCACGCATGCAAGACATCAAGAATCTAAAGGTGACAGAGTTGCGCGCTGAATTGGCTGCTAGGAACTTGTCGACTAAAGGTGAGATATATACCTTAAAAAATATATAAGTTAATTTTTTAATTATTAAATATTTTATGTAGGCTTAAAAAATGAATTGATTGAACGCCTTCAGAATGTTCTTAACACGCAATCATCTGTTGAAGAGAGCGCCGAACAAAATGATGACGTTGAAATGAAGGATGAGTCCGCTGCTGAAAAATCAGCTCCTGAAAATTTGGATAACAATGACGATAGCAAGGAACAAGATGCTGAGATGAATATTGCTGAAATGGATATGTCGGAAGTTACGGTTATAGATGAGTATGACTCGACTAAGGACGAAAAGCCCAAGCAGACTTCAAATTCTGATGCTAAGAAGAAAAAGGCTGAAATTAAAAAGAAAAAGTTTGACGATAAGGAGAAGCAAGTTTGGGAGAAGAGATATCAGCTGCCGGAAAATTCACCCTCAATTATTGTTCATCCTTCAAAGACGGCAAAGAGTGGAAAGTTTGACTGCGCTGTCGTTTCACTTTCACTTCTTCTCGACTACACTTCAAAGGACACAAAAGAGCATTCTTTTGAAATTTCCCTTTTTGCTGAAGCATTTAATGAAATGTTAACACGTGATTTTGGATTCAAAATTTATAAGGCATTCAACTACTTGAAAGCATGCGTTGAAGAAAAACCTAAAGAGACCGCGGAGGAAAGTGCCAAGCCACAAGATCAACAAAAGCCTGAGGGTGGCGATAAGAAGGGAAATTCATCGAAGAAAAATGAGGACTCGGATTCCGATCAAAGTCGCAGCAAACGCGAAAAAGACTCTAAAGATCCAAAGGATAAAGTCAAATTTGTCACCGCTTATCCCGATTTACTTCTCTCATTTTGCTATTTCGATCAAACTCAATGCGGTTACATTTATGAAAAAGATATCGAAGACCTTTTCTTTTGTCTCGGCTTTAGTCTTTCACGTTCTCAAGTTCGTAAATTGTTGGAGAAATTTATCACGCGTGATTCGCTTTACTATCGTAAAATAACTGATCGACCTGCCACAATGGCAATTGAGGACAATCCATTGCAGAACCTTACAGACGAACAATTGGCTAATTTAGCGCGTGGAAATAAAATTTCTGGAGATGCTTCAAATGTCACGCAAAGCTCTGCTAACAATGAAATCGTAACAGTCGATGGCATTACCGTCAATGTACAACAGATTTTAAAACAAATGAAGAGAGCTGAAAGTGCTTATGAAGACAGCGAAAAGATTGTCGCTGATTTACGTAAAAGTAATACTGATTTGAAGAGCACTAATCATAGAAATGAGAAGAAGATTAAGGATCTTAGTTCGGACTTGAAATCTGTTAGCAGGAAATTACAAGACGCTGAGTCAAGTTTGAGCAGTATGACTGTAAGTTTTTTTTAAATTTTATCAAAATCATTTTAAATAATTTCAATTACTTTTTAGCGTAAATACAACGACTGCTATTCAATAATATCGTCAGTCTACGATCGAGTGACACCCATCATTCGTAGCAAGGAAAAGTCTCGCGATAGTGAACGCAAATCAGACAAAAAGTCAGTTAAAGATGAAAAATCATCAAGCTCGGATAAAAACTCTGAGAAGAAAGTTGAAAAGCCAACAGTTATTGAAGTGAAGGAGGAAAAGCCGATTGTGGTTGAAGAACAAAAACCATCAGATGAGACCAAAACTGTCGAAGAAGACAAAAAAGTAAACGAGGAACTATTATCTTAAATATTGTTTCATTTTTATTATCATTAATCCAATGAGTGAAGTAATTTTACTGTTTCTCGAAAACACTACTTGATTCTACCTTAAAGAATTTCATCAAGTTCAAAAAAGTGCGCACTTTCATCTTAAATCCTATATAATTATTAAACTTTTATTCAAAACTTCTGGAGAGAACCTTTTTGCTTTTTTTGTGACTCTAAAATTGTATTATTCAAGAAAGAAATTTGTGACAAAAAAAGTCAGTTCAATAAAGAAATAATTAAAAGTTACTTAACCAAAAAGAATGAAATTAATGAGATTTTTATTATAGCATGTAAAATAATACTAAGTTAATTATTGGACGGCGTGATTTTGTCACCTTAAAAACTTAAAAATTTAAATACGTTTAAAAAAATTATTAAATTTCTCAAATAATTTTTTGGATCGATAGCATGTGAATCAAAAAAAATGTTTTAAAATGGAATGTTATAAATGCAGTTAATATCAAGGTTATTGTTGTAGTTAATATCAAGCTAATTCGAGCAAAAAAAATCTATATGAAGTACTTTAGTAATTTTGTTTCCGATAAAAATGCTTAAATTTCTTCAGAAGGTACTGCCTTAGTTAGTCTTGTGTCGACAATGGCTTTAAAACAATTCGTGGATCGGATTGTTCGGTCAATAGATGGCTCTCTTCAGCAGCATTTGCACTAGAATAATTAAGAAGGTTTGAGTTTAAAGTCTTAATTATAATTAACATCAATTATACCCATCATGCATGAGCTTCTTTCTCTCCTCCTCGTCTTCATATCGTGGAATTTCCGAGATTGGAGCATACTGAGTGCACACGAGAGGATCTGTTGATGGGTGATTCAAGGCCATTATTTGACCGTTATTAAGTTGGCGAGCGAGCTGTTTCTTTCGATATGAGCACGGACACACTGAACAGCTTCTACGCCAACAGTCGATAACTTTTATATAAATGCCTACGAAACAGGAAATTTTTCTTCATACATTTTTCAATGACTCATGCATTCGCTTACCCATAAGAAAAACTCCAAAAATGGTAAAAAAAGCACCCAAGATCATCAAAAATATATCGAAATCTTTCTCATGGATGGGTTCATCGGTCACCATTTCCTCATTTACAATAGCATCTTCATAGTCTGCGAAGGAAGCTCCCATTAGAATGAGACCAAGTGCCGTGAAGAACAGTGAAGCAATAAATAATATAATTTTCATCCATGGCTTCCGAAATGCCGCTTTTAATCTTGATGTTGTGGTTGTCTGATGTGGGAAAATAGAACCAGATGTGTTTTCAAATGACACAGTCGTTGGCTGATATACCGATGAGTTCATAATTGCTAGTTAAAGAGCTTGCTTAAAAGGGTTGCGAAGAGTTGTCAAAGCGATAGAAAAATAGTTTTTCAATTATCAGATCTTAACTTAATTCATAGAGCTTCACTTAAATACTTTTATGTTCTATCAAAAAACTATCAAGATAAGCACTTATCACGAGACTATTTAACTTTTCAATTTACTTGAAAAAAAAAACAATATTTTCCAATTTCTTCACGAATTTTCGACATGAAATTATTTTTTTGCATCTCAATTGAAGCAAAAAGTTTCAAATAAAAAAATAACGTTCATTTGAAACGTGGCAAGAATTTTATATCAAAAAAATTTAATTTTTAATTGAATTTATTGAAAATATTTTTTAAACTCCTCTGCGACAGCTTGATTAATTTTTTATCTGCGAACTGTTTTCTTACCTTTACAAATGACGTGAATTTTGTTCTCTGGCCATTAAATCCAAAAACTTTAAATTTAATTCACATCCTACAGCAGCCGCTCGACCTGGTGCACTCATCGGCATGTAATATAAATCCATATTTAATAAAATTTACTTTTATGTTCTGATCCGTTCAACAATTGCAATTAAATTAAAATTAAATTGAGAGTCAATGAGAAATTATTTGCCATTCGATTATGTTGATGATATCGAATTTCATACGACGAAAAAAATTTTACACACACTCGTGCACAAGATTTTTTGTAATTTAATAACTGTTGACCAAACCCACAAAAAATAATTAGATCTATTTTGAAAACGCTCTTTTAATTATTAATGGTGGGTAAGAAGAGCTTTGGCATAAAAGACGACACAAAAAAATTATGTATTTTTTTCGCTGGCGATAGACAAAAATGATTTATAGTTTAATTTGCAGAAGAGCTTCGCTTATATCAATTTTCTGCACGCAAAAATGTCAGTTTTAGTCTCTCGATCTATTATTCTTCCCCTCTCTGACATCAGTCATTTGCTCTAGAAAAAAAACAAAGGATGGAAACTCTTTTAAAATATTATCACTCCCTTGAAATATTTGCATAACACGTGGTCAAAATTTAATGTTTTCTCGTAATTTAATCTTTCTCATGGTTTCATGTCCAAAAATCAATTTTCACGTGTTTATCTATAACCATTGTTTGTATGACAATCACGCGTTTATCGATTGATGAATTGCTGTTATTCGTATTGTAAGCGCCTGGGGTGAATACCTTAATGAGAAGGAGGACATTTACAACTTTTTGTTTACTCTTAATCGCATTTATTTATATTTATGGGCCGCCACGGACGAATTTCCATGCATAATTCATCGTGGATGACCTTTTGAGTTGGAGCGTCAATGATTAAGTGAGTTTTTTTGTGAATTAAGTTCAAAAGTGATTAAACTGTTTTTCTTTTATTTTTTAACCCTCACTTGTATCCTTCAATGCAATCAGTGCATTTCTCATCATCATGTAATTTAACCTTCTACATTTTTTTCTGTAAAGCGGGTTATAATAAAAGGTTGTCACGCAAATCTGCCAATAATAATAGAATATTTTATTTACATCCTTATGTCAAATAGGTCGACATCGTAATATGCATTTTAATTTTTTTTATCATGCCGGATTTATTGCATGGACAATGCAACTAATCAATTTTTTAAAGCTTTAGTCTCGATCGAAATATTGCGGCCAGAGCTTCGGCTTTAGATTCGTTTAGTTCCTATAAGAATAAAATAAAATAATAATGGTTATTCCAAAAAGATATAAATATCTTCAACCCTCACCTCATATCCATATGACTCCAATTCCATTTTACATTCTTTCAACCACTTCCTAACCTTCAAATACGGCATCATGTCAAACTTGAATGCTTCAATTTGCGAAACAGTTACACACAATGTCAGATCAGCAACTGTGAAGTCGTCGGAAGTTGCAAATTTCCGTTCCTTATTGAGCATGGCTTCAAAGAACCGCAAAGCTTCCGCTAATCGAGCTTTTTTTGCCTCATCGAGGTGTGCGCCGAGCAAAATAGAAGGAAAATAATATTCTACAGTTCTTTGATAAAGAGTCGAAAGGTCAAATTGAAGATATAGATCGACTAGAGCGCGCTTCTCAACGTCCTTGGGGTAGAGCTTTTTCGCCTCGCCGTCTCCATATGCGCTCACTAAATAGGTTAGACTGAAGAAAACGATAAGAAAATATTTTCATGTGAATCGCCAAAAAAATTTATTCACAACTTACATAACTCGAGACTCCCACAGCACCAAACCTTTATCGGGAATCTGATATGTATATCCGAAAAGGAAATGACATGTGATTAAAAAATTGTTTGATGGTATCAAATTAATCAATAATTACTTCCAGCGTAGGAACTGAATGACAGGGATTAAGACTCAAAAAGTCTTTCTTTAAATGCTCATGATTTTGCAGATTGACAGTCTTCAAGTTTAAATCAAGGCCGAGAATTCGACCTAGAATCAGAACACTTCGACATGGAGGTGACACGTCAAGATAATACAAATTCATTGACTTTGATCTGAAAGGCACAAAAACTTTATTCCTGCACTATAAAATCATTCAAAATTCCACCTGATTTTTTGCTGAACAACAGCCAACGATGAATTCACACAATTTCCCAGCTTTGCGAATTAATTATGAAAATAAGCGAGCGCAAAATATTTTTCCGTTTAACGTCACGAAAATTCTTTGACTGACTGATTCGCGTGGATGAAGATAGAGTGGAAAAATATGGTTAAGGAAAAAATTATTCACACACACACAATCGCTTAACACTCCGAAGCCAAAAACGAGTCTATAGCAACCACAAAGTATTACTAAATAAACAAAGCGGAAAAGCTTATTTAATATTGTGTAGAAAACCACGAAAATTGTCATATGGAAAATGCGAATTACTTGTGGTTTGTGCGGAGGTTAAGATAAAGAATTTCTACTTTTATGTTTGACATAAACTAGAAATTTTTACTAGCACGTGGTTGCGAGATGAATGAGAAGCTGGAGGAATAATCACGTCTATTTGAACTTCAATTAATTGGAGTAATTAATTTTTAGTATCAAAAATCAAAATCATTAATTAAGCATTCGAACCCACTTAATACTCACATTTGCTCGATTTTTTATTTTTTTACTACAAACATGATTTTTTATTAAATTCGGAAAAAATTAAATCACAAAATCTCATCACTAAAGCTATTTAACAAAGTTAAAGATTTATTGAAAAACTTAAAATAAAAGCACACAAAAGTGTGAAAATATTAATTTTTTTAAGATTACACACTTGAATATCTAATTTTCTCACCACAATTTTACTTTCGCAATTTTCACGTGGCCTTGAGAACAACACCTTCAACAATCTAAATTCCTACATCGAGACATGAAGCTTCGCATGCCGTTTTTGATTTAAAATTATTCCTGTTACCAGCACATCCTTCGTAAAAGAAGATCTGACATTCGTTTATAGTGTGATTGTAATAAAATCGTCTCTGTTTTAGCTTACACGAGCCTATTATTTTCGGCAAGCGACACAAATTGTGACGATCTGTGTCAATTGTTTCTTGACAATTTGATTGTGTTTGATAAATAAGAAAAATTAAACAGAAAATGCAAAGAAAGAACCGCATCGTGGCTGCAGTTAATTTAACTGAAAGAATGAAAATTAACATGCATGTGACATTACGGGAATTCTCATCCATGAGTGAAAACTTTAAGCTTTGTCTGAGCTTGTAAATTCGAAATGTGCCATCCCTTGATAAATTTGCATATATTTTCTATTGTTATTTCAGTTTGTTTTATTTCTCATGTAGATGAAGTTTTCAAACAAACAAAAAATTGTGTGTTTTTACGAGATACTTTGATAATTCATTTTATTTTATTCCTCATTTAAAATAAAAAGCTCACAAAAAATTAATTCAGTGTGTGATCTCTATTTTTTTATTCCATTTTAACGTCATTGCTCGATGACTTTCTGTATTCTTCGTAAGTCCATTTGGGGAAGCAACGCTTGTAAAGTTGAAGGAAAACAGTATCGTAAGACTTGAGTTGACCATCGAACACGCATTTCATGTGACCGTGTGTGCCGAGCGATTCCTTAATGTGTCCAATTCTTCCACATTTAGTGCGCAATTTACACGGTCTAAAGTAATTAACGTCTTCCTTGTTGTGAAACATGAATCGGATTGTCGCCGACCTGCGATTGATTTTAAATGGATGTCCACTCAACACAACGCGCTTCAATACGACTCGATCGGGATTACAAGATAAGAGTGTTCCATTAGCAATAAGCGTACAACTGCCGTTTGGATTTTCACGGAAGCATAAAACGGGTGCGGACGGAAATTGAATTGGCGCGAAGAATGAAGCTACAACTGTTGAATTTGGTTGAAAATAACGTTCAAATTTATGTTTGTTGCCATTTGTGTGTTGACTGAAAATTGGATTAGCGACGAAACGGCGATATCCACATTGAAAAATCAGACGCTCTTTTGATTTTATGGGTATTGTTGAGGTTGCGGCTCGCTTGAGAACAACATTCACGAGTGACATTTTATTTTCGTGCTGTAGTGGCTGATAGAGAATTAAATTATCTCCGCGTACTAATTTATAGCTTTCCCAAGCATCGGTTGGGACATTGACGATGTGAATTGTGACAAACATTCCAGGTACGGCATCGTAGTCAGCTTCAGCCGCTTCCTTAATCAATTTCCTCTTGATTCTGTCGAAATCTTTGAATTGGAAAATTCTCGCGTAATCAAATGGCAAATTTTCCTTAACATCCCATGGCGACGTTCTGAACGACTCGAGTCCACGATATTTCTGAAAACGTTCACGTGCAGGCACTTCGTATGGTGTATCAATTTCATCGGGGAAAACTGCGTCGGTCCTTCCTGCTTTAAGCTTCTCTTGAGCCTCTCTCTCTTCATAAAGATCCATTTGTTCATCGTAACGATTTTCATTATTCGTGGTTGACTCTTGCTCTGTCAAGACATCCTCATATTCCTCTTTATCACTCTCTTCCATCTCTTCTTCATTGGATTTATTCGGAAGTGATGTATTTGAGTCGCACGACATAAAACTTTTACTATCGTCCATGTCATCATCGCTGCCTTCACTTTCATCATCGCTTACTTCCTCAATGTCTGGAATCCAGCATGCTTGATAGTCGCTCATGCCTTTTGGAATTCTTTTAATTAACTTCTTTTCCTTATTTTCTTGCATAGATTGCGCGATTTCAGCTTCAGTTGGAAAGGGTTGTTCGGCATCCATTTCATCGGGTATATTTTCAGAGTCGAGCGATGTCTGAAGTGAAGTATTCGCAACAGCCAATACTAGTGTACTTCCATCGCTTTCGACTAAATCAATTTGCGAAATTTGATAAGTTCCAAGCTCTGGAACATGAATTAATCCATTGACATTTAAAGGCACACCTCGAAGATAGCCGGTTACTTTTAAAACACCATCAGAATATTCGCTACGTTCAGCATAGAGATGTGATCGATTTTCCTTATTGTGAATGATATTTCTCTTCTGGCCGCCAATTCTTCGAAGCATGTTTAGACCGTCTGAAGTTCTATCGAGCACCATGAGCTTTTCATCGGGGAAATATCTGTTGATTGCTTTCTGGATGTCATTTTTGACTTGTGT
Source organism: Tanytarsus gracilentus (assembly GCA_038502055.1). Taxonomy (NCBI): domain Eukaryota; kingdom Metazoa; phylum Arthropoda; class Insecta; order Diptera; family Chironomidae; genus Tanytarsus; species Tanytarsus gracilentus. The sequence goes on along the minus strand of JAXRKN010000043.1, from coordinate 4,488,376 downwards.
TCTCTTCTTGGGATTAACAGACTCAAGATCCATGATGGTGATTATCGGAGTCGGCACACCTTGAGCCATTGCGAAGCTCAAGAACTTTTCACCCCACTTATCGATAACATCTTCAGCTGCAGCCGATACCAAAAGCACTGTAGTGTCGCAAACTTTAAGATTGTCTAATGCCTTAATTTCATTACCATACTCTGATGATATAAACGAAAAACGCTGCTTTAATCTCAATGATTTTAAATATGTGATTTTGGGATTCGACTTGTCTAGAATCGCGTCCTCCTCACAACTCTCAATAATCGCCAGTGCGGAATTGATATCGATGAACTTGTTTAATGCCACAAAATTTGTTAGAAACGGCGCTGATTTTGTCAATCCACCAAGTTTTCTTTTCTTATCAATTGCCTCATCGCGTTTGTTTTTTCTGAGCTGATTTTGCTGTAAGCGACGTTCATCTCGTTTCATAACACGATGATTATTTTTCGTTGAGATTTTCACGGGAACTCGGCCTAAATTAAAAAGTTTTTAATTGAAAATATTTTGCACAAAAACTTTTTTGCAACATTTACCTTTATTATTGGCATCAATTTCCCTCTTTGATTTATGCTGTCCATGTTTATGTGACTTGTTCGTTTGTTTTAATGCACCGGCACGATGAACTGAGCCTATAGCCATTTTTGTGAATTTTATTTCTGACCCACGTTTTTGTATTTACAAGCCCTGGCGGAAATGAGAGAAAATGTTAAAGTTTTCTATAGTTTCATGCCCCGCTCACAAAAAGTCAACAATTTATCGCACATGTTCGATTTTGTTAAAATTTTATAAAGTAGAAATGAAGCCTGAAGTGAGTAAAATTAAGCCGACGGTGTTCGAGAGCTTTACAAAGATTACAAATGAAGACGAGAATGTTCGTTTAAGTGGCGCTGTAACTTTAATTCAGCAATTGGAAAAATCGAGCGAAGAGAAGGTAAATAATCCTTAATTTATTTAATTAACTTACAGCATTACTATTCACTTAGGAGCTAAACTATGCCATAAAGCGACTCATCAGAGGAAATGGCTCATCGACATCGACTTCCCGCATTGGATTCTACACAACTCTCGCTGGAATTCTTTCGTCAGACATTTCTAATCTTCCGGCAATTAGTGAAATTCTAGGATTGATGAAAAAAGAGTTTAAGGATAGTGAGGGTGAGAAGAGCAGAGTTGATTCAGTTGTTGGCGTTGCCTTGGTGTGTGGCGCTATAATTCGATCAGAAAAGGCACTTGAAATGGCCACTGAGGATGAAGTTAAGGATATTGTGAGCGCTCTCGTGTCGTGCTTCTCGAAACCCTCAGTCTCGCCCGTTGCATATAACTTCCTTGCAGAACTCGTTACAAAGGTGAATGAATTTACATTTTTTTAAACATTAATTTACTAAATTTTAATTTTTTTTTTATAGATTGACACTAAAATTATGACAGTATCGATGTGGCCAATTATTCAGAAATCATTGAGCATCAGCAAAGATAAAATTTCGGTTGATCCAGTCTACTTGTTGTTGCTGATTGAAGAGAGACATCCAGAAGTTATTAATAATCTCTTTTTAAAAAAGCACTGGCAAACCGAGAAAGTTCTCTGCGCTGAAAATTTGGATATTTTTTCACAGCTCCTTTGGAATGTCGATAGAGTGACTCTAATTAATCATCCAGTCTATGTCTACTTTATAAAGCGACTCGTAGACACAAAGTTGTTCAAAGAATTCTGGACGAATCACCTGGATTCACTGCTCGAAGGAAAGATCTCTAAAATTCGAGAAATGATCACCATCAATGCTGCTATTTCGGTCCTAAAGCACACATCTGAAAGTCCCAAGGAAGTTTTAAAGCTCTTAACGCCTAGCTTTCTCAAATTAATGAACGATCACAGTGCGAGTATGGGCAAGGATGAAGATTTTACCGAAATGTATAAGGAATTTTATGATTTACTCGATCATCACTTGTTAAACTTGAAGAAACAAGAAACTAAGCTTCAAGCTTTCCGAGCATTTACACAGATTTCAGTGGAAAAGAATTCTGTGAAGAAATTTATCACAAACTTGATTAATTCGCTTGATATTGATGGACTTAAGGAAGCTGTGGATCACATAAAATCGATAATTATAGCCGATGGTGATGACAAAGAGCGTCAATACGCAGCCACTGTGCTACAAAGAATTGTAACTACAAATAAACTCGTCAATCAGGACATTGAGTGGCGAACGGAGCAGTTAATTTTCTTTGCAAATCTCGCCTTTCTAAATTGCACAAATGGAAGTGAAGCTGTTAAGAATGAAAAACCCAGCACGATTGCAAATGCCATTCGAAATCTCTTCTATCATTCACTCGAAGCCAAATTCGCCAAAATGGAAGATGAGAAAAAGTTACTGCTCGGCATTGTTCAACACATAACCACCTACCTCAAGAAGAAGGACTCGAGTGCCTACTTTCAAAAGCCCCTCGAGAAGAAGTACATTGAGTGTTGGAATAAAATGTTGACAGAAGCGACCACGAAAGCTGATAAAAAGGAGAAGAAACTTAAACAAGTTTTTCATGTCCTCATGCTGCACATGGCACTTCAACTTTTCAACAATCCTGAATTGGCTGAAAATGCTATTGAAGAACTCGAAGCAGTTATGGATCGAGCGACTTTAAAGAAAAAGAAGGAAAGTGAAAATGAACCGGAATGGATTGAGGTCGTTGTTGATCTCTTCCTTACTCTTCTCTCGCAAGAATCATCGGTGCTAAGAAATATCATACGACACGTGTTTCCACAACTCTGCGGGCAAATGACAGTTACCGCATTTAATCAAATTCTATCCATGTTGGATATAAGAACAAAGGATAATCCACTGACGGTGGGAGATGATAGTGACGACGAAGAAGTGAGCGACGATGAGTCGGGTATTGAAGAGGAAATGGACGTTGATGAAAATGGCTCGGATGAATCGAGTGAAGACGATGTATCGGACATTGAAGAGGACATGAATGAAAATGATGAAAATGTCACAGACACTGTCCGATTAGCTGTACAAAATGCTTTAAAAGCTGAAATGGATGATGGAACTTCTGACGTTGATATTGATGTAGACCAAATTTCGCCGCAAGAAGGCAAGAAATTAAATGAGGCACTCGGCAACGCATTCAAACTTCTCATTGAACATCGAAATTTAAAAAGCAAGAAGAAATCAAAGTCCGTTAAATTGGCCGACAAGGCATTGCTGCATTTCCGCATGAGAGTGCTAGATCTGGTTGAGATTTATTTGCGTAACAATCCACAGATGGAAATTTGTCTCGAAATTCTCGTTTTTTTCTACGACATGATGCCATTTGCAGTGAGTCAACAGCAATTTTACCAACGGTTCGAGAAAATTTTTGCTCAACTCAGTCAACTAAAAACTTTTAGCTTGGACACGGTTCAAAATGTCACGCAGAAAAATTTGGCTGAAATTTTCAACAGAATTCTCGAAAAGCTTTCAAAGGAAAAGTTTAATGTGCAGTCACAGCAATACTTTAAGAATGCGTGCACCTTTATGATTTATTCGTCGCACATTTTACAGAATCTTGCTGAAGACGAGGACGATGAAATGTTGAGAATTGTATTGGAGCACTTTAGAACATTCTTAAATCAACGTAATCCTGTGTTGCAAGTCACTACTTTCACAAAAATCCTCTCCACACAATGGCCCGGTAATTTCAAGCTCGCCAAAATGATTGCCGATGAGGGATTAAAGCCGGAAGTGAGAGCGCTAAGAAGAACGCAATCACTGCAGATGTTGCTGGAATTTTTCAAGAATTCAAACATCTTTAAGCAGCATGAGAAAAAGGCCATGAAATATTATGGAAAAATTTGTGACCACTTAAAAGCTTACGCAAGCAGCGTAGAGGAAGTTTCACCAACAGAATTTCTTGAGCTAATTAGCTTCGTGATGTACATTCGAAATGTTAAGACGTTTACAGCTAAAGATGAACTCGTTGACGCCATTAAAAAGTTCCGCACCAAACAATTGCTTAAATCAAACATCCTCAACTCATACAATTCGCTCTGCAAAGTCATGAACATCCCCTTTGTTCCGAATGACAAGATCGATAAGTCACAGGTGATTAATTATTTTTAATAAATTTCTAATTATTTTAATTAATTTTGATAACTAGGTGACGAATGTTCAGGAGCAGCCAGAAACGAATGGACAACAGAATGGCAAAAATTCAAAGCGCAAGAAGCACGTTAACAAAAAGGAAAAGAAACTGAAACGAATGCGTGAACTTGAGGAGGCGTCCGAAGGACTCGATAAGAACTTTTCATTTGTATAAAGAGAAAATCTTTAATAATTTCAATAAAGTTTAACAAGAAAATTTTGAATTAATTTTTGGCTGTTTTTCGTTTCTTTTTTCGAACAATGGTAAAAACTACAGTGCCGTCGTCTTCAACTTCGGTAGTTACAATTTTCCTCTTTTTACTCTTGTTCGAAGCTGATGTGTTGAGAGAATTATTATCTATCGAATTTTCCTTGGTTGAATCGAAAGACTCATTTTCAGGTGTCTTTATTGGAGTTTCTTGAGTTGATAAATTACGGCTGTCAAAAATTACTTCCTCGCTACTAAGCGGTAATTCAAGAATGTCACTGGAAACATCTGTAGTATTTTTATAGCAGTATTGTGGACCAATTTCAATGGGAACGAGATGCAATTTTGGCAGTTCCTTATTAGTTGCAACATCTGATTGACATTCGATTGAATTTATTCCTTTAGAATTGTCACTAGATGTTGGCTCAATAAATATTTCCGACTCTACAAATTCACTTGTCAATTCAACTTCATTCGAGACATCCGGTACGAAGAGTTCATTTACATCAATGGAAGAATTTCTAATTTCTTCGTTAGATTGAATGATGGCCTCATTTTTAGTGTCTGGTAAGATTTCATCTTGATCAATTTTAATCTGTGGCGACTTTTCTGGCGATTTAATGATATCTGGTTGAGTTTGCTTTAAAGCACTTTGATCTAGTTCTGGCTCATCCTTTAAAATTTTTAATAATTCAGGAGATTTTAGGTCATTCACATTCTCACTAGCTTCAATAGGTTTTCTTTTTTCCAACTTCTTGCGACTTGTCGATTTCTTTGGCGTTTCAACTTTTCTACTTTCCTTTTTCGTCTTGATATTTTCTGGTTTCGATTTAGAAGTTTCAGGAACTGTCGACATATCATTATCTTTTTGATCACATTTCCCTTCAGTGGCTCTCTTCTCCTTTAACTTAAATTCATCACTAGCGTCTCTTTTCTTAGTATGCTCATCTCTTTCTAAATTCTCTAATTTCTTTTCACAATTAACTTCAGTGACACTCTTAAAATCTCTTCGAGGTTCATTTATAACATTTTCATGTTCATCCGAAATTTTGCTCTCGACAATAATTTTATCACCATCGTTTTTAATGTCCGTTATTATAACACGATTATTTCTCTTAAGTAATTTTTCTCGTAGGTCAATTTTCTCGATTTTATTTCGTTCTCTTCGAGGCGATTTAGATCTCGCAACATCACGCCTAAGATCCTTTTCCCTCGAAGAACTTCTTTTCTTGTGCGATTTTTCAGGACTTTCATGGCGACTTCTAAGCTTATTTGTGTCATTGTTATGTTTCCTTCTTCTATCTGGTGATTTTTCTCTTCGTTCATTCACAATTGTTCTCTCACGGGGATGTCTCTTAGGTGACTCTCGATTCCTGTCCCTTGATCTACGTCTTTCTCTCGACAAATCTCTATCATTTCTAATTTTAAGCCTTTCAACTGGATCTCTAGAAGGCAGATGATGACCATTTTCATTGGATAACTTTGTCTCTAACGTTTGAGTGAACTTGGCCTGTTGAGGAATGTACGTTTGCGTGAATTTTTCACTCATTTTCTTCCGAATGACGTTAGTTTTCCGAAATATCAAGCTATCGAGCTCTCTCCGAAGTTCCTTTATCTGTTGATCTTTTCTGGAAGTTTAATTAAACTGGATCTTTAGTAAATGATATGATTTTAACTTCTTTTATTTTACCTCTCGATTTCCTTTTTAGCTGTCACGAGTAGCAATGACATATTTTTCTTAAGTTGTCCATTTTCAACACGTAATTTTGAGAAAATTTCTTCGATCTCTTCTTTCGATCTTTTTTCATCTTGTATTTTCAATAATTCAGCTTCCTGTTGCCTTAACTTATCTTCTTCGAGTGGCTCAATTAGTGCCTCATCTAAATCACCATAAATATCATAATTTTCATCACCCATTGTACTTTAAAATAATTAAATTTAAAATTCGCGAATTTTTTTTGGAGCGAAAAAATGAAAACAATAACAATTGGGGTTAATTTATCAGAAGCGTCTCAAGAAATTTGTGATTAAATTTTGAAAAAACATCAATTTCAAACATCCCTAATTGTTTTGATAAATAAAATTTTGAAGTAATTCATTTATTTAATTAAATTGAAGAAATTTAAACTTTCAAATAAGTAAAGTTCAAGTTCAACAGTTTTCCTACAATTTAAAATCGAAAAACGAGCGTACACTTTTCGTAAATCTCGCAAAAGTACACCTTAATTCATTCACAACAAGAAAGCCGCACGAAGAAGTTGAAAAAATGTCTCGATATGAACTTTTAAGTGAAATCAAAATCAACGACGATATTCCAGTGAAGAAATATCTACTTCCCGACTCTGATATTGTCGTTTATATTGCGGAAGTGAGCTCACCGCTCACCAATTGCTATTTATCGCTAGGTAAGTGAAAAACATCTTGACGAATTAAATTTCTTCGATCGATCAAATTTTATTGAGTCATTCTTTATAGCCACGGAAGAAGATAGCGATGACGGACTACCGCATACACTCGAGCATTTGGTTTTTCTTGGAAGTGAAGACTTTCCCTATAAAGGTGTGCTCGACTTACTCGCCAATCGCTGCCTGGCCAGTGGCACAAGTGAGTAATAAATTTTATGCAAATTAACCTCGTAACATGACCCAAAAAATTCCATTGTCAATTAATCATCGTTAAATTTATAGACGCATGGACGGCGACTGATAATACAGCCTACACCCTGAAGTGTGCTGGAAGCGAGGGCCTCCTGAACCTGTTGCCTTGCTATTTGGATCATATTTTCTTTCCGACACTAACAAAATCGGGATTTATAACGGAAATTTATTCGGTCACTGGTGATGGAGACGACAATGGTGCTGTCTATTGCGAAATGCAGGGACGTGAAAATTCTGGCGAATCGAGGGGTAATTTGGAACTTCTCCGAGCAATGTATCCAAATCATGGATATTCGAAAGAGACTGGAGGAATTATGAAAAATATCCGCGAGAGCTTATCAATTGAAAAAATTCGAAACTACCATAAGAGATTTTATCGTCCCGAAAATTTTGCTGCAATAATCTGCGGTCAAGTGGACATTGATGATGTAGCGAAGGCAATGCAACAGGTTGAAAAGAAATTAATCGCTCGTAAGGCTTCGAATCCAAAGTTTGAGAAGCCATGGCAAACACCCGTTAAACCCTTAAAGCAATCGAAAGATATTAAGATACTATTTCCGAGTGACGAAGAGGAAAATGGCATGGTTTATATCGGTTATCTTGGACCGAAAGCATCGAGTGATTTTGAAACACTTACCGCGTGTTGTGCATTAATGAAGTATCTATGCGATACATCCGTTAGTCCCATTCAGCAAAGCTTTATCGAGATCGATGATCCTTTTGCATCGGAGGTGACTTATAACATTGTCGAAAACTCCACTTCATGTCTATACTTCTCGTTTGAAAACGTTCCCGTGGGTAAAATTGATTTCATCTATGAGCGATTTATTCAATTACTTGTGGATATTGCAAATGGAAAGGAGCACATCGATGAAAATCGATTGAGAGTAGTGTTCGAAAAATACATTCTTGAGCGATTGAGTAGTCTCGAAAATGCACCGCACGACGACATTGCATTCCATATTTTAGGCGATTTTCTCTACTCGTCGAAGAACGACGATTTTTATAAGCGCCTAAACACTGCTGAAGTCATTGCCGATTTGCAAAAGAACGATGTCGATTATTGGTTGAATTTGTTGAGGAAATATTTCATAGACAACAAAAATATCATTATTCGTGCCTATCCGAGCATTAGTGAAAAAGAGAAGCTCGCAAAAGAAGAATCGGAACGCATTGAAAAGCGTAAAAGTGAGCTCGGAGACGAGGGCTTAGTTAAGAAAGGCGAAGAATTGTTGGCAGCACAGACTGAAAATGATCGAGAGCCTCCACTCGACATGCTTACTTCACTCCCGATACCATCAACGAAAAAAATTATCTTCCATCAATTTGATGTTATCAGAAAGTCAAATTGTAAGAAGATTGATTTGACACAATTTCCATTTTATGTCGAGGTTTATGATTTAAAATCCAATTTCGTTTACGTAACCGTCACATTTGACACGAGTAAAATTCCATTGGAGCTTAGAGGCTACCTTCTGCTTTTCCTCGATCTCATTCTTGAGTCACCTGTTCAAACAAAAACTGAACTTTTACCATACGAAACGGTCGTAGCTGCACTCGAAGAAGAAATCATCAGCTATGAGACGAGTCTTGGTCTGCAGAGCTTAAGTCGATTCGGATGTGGACCATTTTCGAGGTATTTAACTTTTCAATAAATTATTAAAGTGATAATTTTAAAATTATTTTCTAGCTCGGCCACCTATCAAATGCAAGTGGAAATAAGAAAATTTGAAAAAGCCGTGTCATGGATGACTCATTTGATTTTCAATACTGTCTTCACAACCGATCGCATTCATATTGTTGCATCAAAATTAGTCAACGACATTGCAACAGCAAAGAGAAATGGCTATGATTTAGCGCGCGAAATATGCAAAGCAATGTATTACAAGCCGGAGACAAATGTCCAACAAAACTCCGTTTTAAAGCAGCACACTTTCCTCTCCGAGTTGATTGAAAAGCTTAAAGTCGATGGTGCTGAGATCGTCAACAATTTAAACTCCCTTCGTGAGCTTTTAATTCCAACAATAACCGTACACGTTGCGACCAATTTAAACAAAGTCAAGGATTTAAAGACTCCTCTAACGCCACTAACTGAAAAAATTGTTGAGCTCAAGCAGGCAACAATTGATCACTTGCCATCAAACTTTGACTCTCAATTCATGAATATCAATGGAAATTTAGAGAAAGATTTTACTGGCACAATTGTCGGCGTGGGATGTATTGAGAGTGGATTTTTATTCCACACATCGCCGGGCATAACTAGTTTTGTCGATCAAGACTATGCAGTTCTATTGCTCTATCTTCAATATTTATCGCAACTTGAAGGACCAATGTGGAAGAAAATTCGTAAAAGCTCATATGGATATAATGTCGTGCCACGGCCAAATGAAGGGTTGATTGTATTCACCCTATTCAAGGCATCGAATATGCACGAAGCATTTAAAGATGCTAAACAAATTGTCGAGGCCCAGGTTGCAGATGGATCAGAGTTTGACGTTATTCTCTTGGAGTCGGCAAGGAGCTCTTTGATTTTCGAAATTATTGAAAGAGAAAAAACTGTTGGTGATCTCGTACAGCAAGCAATGCTAAATAGCTTTAAGGGAGTGCCAAAAGATTACAATAAAAATCTCGTTGACCAAATTGCCACCATCACAGTCGGGGATTTGAGACGTGTGGGAGAAAAATATTTATCGTCAATGTTTAAGCCTGGAAATGCTAAAGTTGCAATTGTTTGTCATCCGGAGAAAGTCGACGCTATTAAAGCACAGTTTGAAGAATTTGGACATAATCTTATGGAAAGCTCTTCTCTCGAGACGAGCATTTTAAATTCAGGCTGCAACTAAAATGTGTCTTAAAAAATTATCCACTAAACAATATGAAACAAACATATTTGTCATTTTGATACTAATAAGAATTTAATAAAACTAAGCGTGCATTTTTAACACAAATTAATTTAGTTTTCATCTAGCTCCTCAATGATTACATCGTCATCATCAATGATGTCACTCTTAGACATTCTTTCGTATTCTTCAAGCTCTTCTCTATGCATGACTTTTTTGTGTTTTCGGAAATTTGAGCTGTTAACAAACGTCTTAGGGCACCACGGACAGCAATGCTTTTTAATGTTGAAGTGAACCGAAAGGAGATGATTGTGGAGTTCTTTCGATCTTTTGTAGCTGGTATCGCAATGCTCACAGGAATACCTTTTTACTTCACTATGAGACACTTGATGATTGATGAGTTGATTTTGAGTCTTAAATTTCTTTCCACAAATCTTGCAAATAACCATGTCATTAGGATCAGTCGAATGGATTTTCTTGTGTACTCGAAGATTGCTTTTGGTCTTGAGCCTAAGGCCACACAGTTCACACTCATAGGGCTTATCCGTTGAATGGACGTTGAGGTGTGACTCGAGATTGGCTTTTCGTGAAAACGATTTGTTGCAGTGAGGACACTGAAATGCTGCTTTCTTAATGTGCACAACTTTAATGTGCTGTCGAAGTGAAAATATGTTTGAGTAATTTTTACCGCAATGCTCACATGGATAGTATGTTTTTTTATCTTCAGGAAGGTGGGTGTTCATGTGAACGGCGACATGTCTATTTTCCTTAAAACTTCGAGAGCAAATGGGGCATGAGTATTTTCGAGTTGATTCCTCTGAATTTGAGCACTCTTTTAAGTGAGCATCATATTGAGATTCCATCATGTACACTCTATTACATCGTTCACACTCATATTTAATTTCTGTCTCACTTTGACAATGAAGCTCGTAGTGCTGAAAAGCTTCTGATTTTTCTAAGAATTCGTCACAGTTCGAGCAGAAAACTTTGGGGTTGCAATTGTGAGAATCTTGACAGTGAGTTGCGAGGATATTAAAGTTTTCGAATGACATTAAACACTCGTGGCAGTTGTAGGAATAAAATTGGACCACATTTGAATCATCCGTAAGTTCATTGCTCTCAATGTCTTCCGTTTCCTCTAAATATTCAATTTCCTCAGTTATAATTTCCTCATTCGATTCTATTGTATCGAAGTTGTCAAAGTCCATTGCTGTCGGATTAGCTAATTGATGAGCTTCTCTTAAAAGAACGAGATCCTCAAAGTTCAAGTCACACTCGCGGTTATTTAAATCCTCGAAAAGCTCGTTGACTTTTTGAGCTTTACTGCACATATTCATTAACTCGTTAACAAAATCAAAACAACGAGTGCACATACAAAAGTTGTCAAAGGCATTAGTTATCTAAAAAGGAATTTTGATTTTATTTATGTCAAAAATTTAGTTTTTTATAAATTTTCACCTCAAACACTGACAAAGCCGTTTGTTTAACATTTTCATCTACTGCCGAGGATGCTTCAAAGTTTGCACAAATTCTGCACCAATGCTTCCAGTCACTCATCTTGCTTTAATTAAAAAATATTTTAAAATTTTAAAAACTTTTTGTTTACTTTTTCGCTTCAATTATTTTTGAGTCAACTTTTCTGCTTCACTTTAAGATTTTTAACGGAAAAATTTATTCAAATCTAAAAATCAAAACACAAAAAAATACAAAAAATTTTAAAACATTTTTTAAAAAATGCAAAAATCCGAGCCTCGGCTTAAGTCATTGACAATTCAAGAAAAAGTTGAGATTATTAACGTAATAGAGAGCGGTAAGAGCGTGAAGGATGTATCAAAGGAGCTCGGAATCAGCAAAAATACGCTGCATTACATTTACAAAAACAAGGAGAAAATTCGAACAGAAGTTTTAATTAAACCTGTAAGTAAATTGTTAAATATATTCATTGAATAGTAATTCTACAATACTGATTGTCTAGGGTAACGCCAATAAAAAGCGAATCAAGCAAATTAAATGTCCAGAACTTGAAGAGAGTGTTCTCGATTGGATGTATGAAGCGAAAAGCAATGGTGAGAAAATCACCGGAAGTCAAATTAAATCAGTTGCACTCGAGATGGCAAGCAAGCTGGGTGTTGATGACTTTTCAGGCAGCAACGGATGGTTGTGTAGTTTTTTTAAACGTCACGATATAGTCCTAAGCGAATTTAATGGTGACAACGACACTAGCATCCAGTTAATTAAAATGAGAAGATCTGCAGGCACTTCTCACGTCGAGAATGTCCAGTATTTTGAGGTCATACAAGAGTCACCCGAAAAGATTCAACCTGAATTAAAAGAGGAAGAAATTGTGGAAGAAATCTTAACTTACACCGCCGAATGGAGGAGCTGGTGCCGATTGTGTAGCGGAACTGATTTGATGACATCTGACTACAATCCCAATCTCAATGAAGTCATTCAAAGGCTTTTCAATATTGAACCCGAAGAAAACCTTAAAATTTGTGATGCATGTCAGACGACAGTGCAAGACATTAGTAATTTCATGGATAAGGGAAAATTGTCCGAAAGCATGTATAATGAATTTGAGCAGCTCGAAAGCCAGAACAGTCTCAGCGATGAAATGGTGCTGCAAATAAGAAGAGATTATGGCATTGATAGCAACGAGGATGATTTAATTTATGAGGATACTGAAATGGAAGAAGAATTGGAAGAAACTAATCGGAGTTCAATTGAACATTCGGAAACAATTGAAGAATTTATATATGATGAGGAAATGGAGAATATCGGTGAAACAACTATTGTCGAAGATCAGAGCATTCAAGAGGAGGTGAATACTTTTGAGCCATCTGTAAACGTTAATACAACTAAAATTGACGAGTCCGAATACGATTTCACATGCCACATTTGCAATGAAACGTTCGCTCGAATGTTTTTCCTAACTAATCACACCCGTGAGCACCACTCGTGTCTGCCGCAAGTAGCCTGCATAACTTGTGGGAAATATCTCGCGACATGGGAAACTCTCTTGAGTCATCGACGAAAACATTCGAGTGAAGAAGCAAATTTCGAATGTGATTACTGCAGCACTAAGTTCGTCACTCAAACAGGACTCTCGATTCATGTTAAAGTTAAGCATGGTAAAAACGGTGACACCGATAATAATATTTGTCGAGTGTGTAATCGAGAATTTAAGGACTCTCAAGTTCTTAAAACACACATGCGTGTTCATCTTACGGAAGAAGAGAAATTTCCATGCCAATGTCACATCTGCCACAAGAGATTAGCTAGCAAATACAGCTTAAAGCATCACATAACAACCGTTCATGAGCAAGCAAAAACCATCAATTGTCATCTTTGCAGCAAAACTTTTAGCAACAGATCCAATTTAAGATCTCACTTGATTTCGCACACAACGGAAAACGTTAAATGTCCCATTTGCAATTTAGTTTTCAAAAATCGAGTGTCGCTTCAAAGTCACAAAAAGCTTCACAAATTAAATTCGAAAAACTTTAGTTGTCCAGAGTGTGGCAGGCTCTTTTTTAATCGGCATCACCTTGAAAGACATCGAATCGCTCACTCTGATGTGAGAAATTACAAATGCGATCAATGTGAAATGGCTTACAAATGGGTAAAAGTAGATTTTTTATTTTTTGAGAAAAAAGTAATTTTTAAATTTTATTTTAGGAAAAGGACCTGAAAAATCACCTCGCCGCCGTCCACGACATGCAAGGACAACCTTTATTCGAATGCAATTTTTGCGAAAAAAAATTCCACACTACGAATAATTTAAAAAAGCACACGAGCAATTGCCACAGCGACGTTGTTATTGCTGAAGAAGTTGATAATATTATCTGATATTATTTAATTAAAAATGATTGAATAAAAATAACGACTTTTTAAAATTCAAATATCGAGGGTCTTGCTACTTTCTCAAATTTTATTTACTAAATTTTCATTAATTTAAAAAAATGGATAATTTAGAGGAAAACGCGGAATTAAGCAACCGCAAGTTGCATACAATGACTTATAAGCAAAAATTACATGTCATTACAGAGATGGAGAAGGGAAAGAAGCTCGGAAAAGTAGCGACCGAGTATGGAATAAGCAAAAGTACATTGCATTATATATTTAAGGATCGAGAGCGAATAAAAACCATTTGTGAAGACAATCCAGTGAGTTATAAATGAAATAAGGCTATTCAATTAGATAATAAATGAATTTAAATTACATCCAATAGGAACGATCAAATTTAAAGAGGACAGCCACACTGCGATATCCAGATTTGGAAGCGGCTTTGTTAAGTTTCGTTACGAAAGCCCGAGAGAATGGAGAGAGACTGACTGGAAACGTCATTAAAACAATGGCACTTCAAACTGCATCAGAAATGAATATTGCACCGTTTTCAGCGAGCAATGGTTGGCTCAATAGCTTCTCGAAAAGAAATGGAATTGTGTTTGGCGGAAATCGATCGAGCAGCTGTTTAATTGACTACGATCCAATTTATGAAGAGTCCGAATTCACAGAGTCCAAATATAAGATTGAGGACGAAGAGGAGCCAGTTCAGTGGCGCGATTGGTGTCGCTTATGCTCAAGCACAGAAACATTGACAGAGTTTGAACCATTTCTCTACGATGTACTTCAACAATTTCTTCAAATTAACTTCCTCGAGACCGTTAAACTCTGTAAAAATTGTCACGCATCACTTACGAGCATCTCAAAGCTGATGCACAAGTCAAAAATTACGGAGAAAATGTTTGAGGAGCTCGAAGAACAGGAGCGACGAGATTGTCTGAGTAATGAAAAAATTTATAGTATTCGACAGCAGTACGAGGAGATCGCAGTTGATGGTCAGGATGTCACAATTAAGGAGGAGAATATAGATGAAGAAGTTTTGGAAGATTATACCGAAAATAATTTCCTTGTGGATGTCGGAATGGACGGAAATAATTCGTACGACGATGAGGGTGGATTGTCGGATACACTAGATTACAATGAAACAAAATCATCGTCCGAACAGAGATCTCTTAAAAGGTCAAAGAAAAGAACATCATTAAAGGTGCCAGTCGATGAAAGCATGTACGACTATACTTGTCACATTTGTCATGAACATTACGATCGAATGTGTTTCCTATCGAATCATACGCGAAAAGAGCATAATTGCCTGCCACAAGTTGCATGTTCGTGCGGCCGTTTCTTAGCCACATGGGATTCTTTGATGAATCATAAGCGTAAGCATGAGAATCAGGGCGAGTGGGTTTGTGATATTTGCGGCTCTCAAAAGATGACAAAGTCAGGATTGAAATTGCACATGAAATTTAAGCATTTGCGTGTGAAGCCTCACCATCTGTGTCAGGTCTGTGGCAAGGAGTTTAAGGAGGCGAGTGGATTAAAGCAACACGAAAGATCTCATCTACCCGATGATGAAAAGCTCATTCATCAATGCACCCACTGTGGAAAGAGATTTTCTCAAAAGCCAACGCTCAGTGCTCACTTACGTCTGCATACGGCCGAAAAGACAATTATTTGTCACATTTGCTCCAAGGCATTCACCACTCAAAACTATCTCAAAGTTCATCTTGCCACGCACGAAATCGAGAATATTGCGTGTAGTTTTTGCGATGGAATCTTTAAGAATAAATCGAGTCTACAGAGTCACGTTAGGAAGATGCATAAGCCTGGCAATTCGGCATTTCCATGTCACGAGTGCGGCAAATGTTTCCCAAATCGAAACTTTTTAAAACGGCACATGGCAAGTCACAGTGGAGCGAGAAATTTCCGTTGTACGTTCGCTGGTTGTGAGCAAACTTACAAGTATGAAAAGGATCTCCGAAATCATTTCAATATTCACACAAATGTTAAGAAGAAGTGCTTGTACTGCGACCGCGAGTTCATCGACAATTCAAATATGAGAAAGCACGTTTTAAGAAATCATCCAGTGGAAGTTGCAGAATTCGAGGCTAAATTTGGTAAGCGACGCCGTTTAAAAAATCTCTTGATTGAAAATGAACTCCACAATCAGCACACCAGCGGTGCTAATCGTAATTCAACCTTGAACATATCGAATATAAGCTCGCTGGGTAATGCTAGCTTGAATGAGGTCCGCAAGCAATACTTTACATCTAATTTACTTCCCCAATAGATTAAATTTCGATTTGTTGAAATAAGAAAATAATTGAATAAATAATTATCATTAACTATCAATAATTTTCACAACTTTATTTTAAACCCACTTTACGATATAATAATTTCTTTTGCCAACCCTAAAGATTGAAATGTTATTTGGTAAAATGTGAATGTCTCGCGAGAGCATTTCTAATGGATTTGAAGTTTTCTTCATGTTGATGTAGAATCCGCCAGCGGAAATAATCCTATCGGCATCGATTTTATTTGCAAAGCACTTAGCTTGCATCGCGGCATCGAGCATAGTTGTTCCAGGTTCCATGATTAATTCCCTATAAGGCGCACCATCAAAAATTTCTTTAATCTCTTCTTTCTTTAGTTCACCAAGTGCATTGATATTGCCACCGTAAAGTGCTTCGGAAACTTTCATGGCTCTCTCAAGTCCTTCCCTACCGTGAATTAAGAGAGTAAGTTGTTCGGCTAAAGATTTTTGTGCCTCTCTTAGCTCTGGAAATTTTTTGTGCCGATCAATGAGTTGAAAAACTGCATTTGTGGGTAGAAATGAGAAGAGTCTGAGTAACTTTTCAGCCTCGCTATCGGGTTGTCGCAGGAAGAACTGATAAAATGCAAATTCAGATGTTTTATTCTTATCCAGCCACACAGCATTTCCAGCCGACTTTCCAAACTTATCACCCTCCTCATTTGTAATCAACGGCATTGTTAATCCAAACGCCTGTTTCTTTAAAACTCTCGTGATGAGTTCACATCCCGTCATTATGTTGCCCATTTGATCCATGCCGCCCATCTGAAAGTGACAATTATATTTCCGAAAGAGCTGTAGCCAATCGTAAGCTTGAAACAGTTGATAGGTGAATTCGGTAAAGGACATTCCCTCCTCACTTTCAATTCGAGATTTTACCGAATGCCTCGACAGCATTTGACCCATTCGAAAGTGACGACCGATTTGGGAAATAAAATCTACAAAATTCAAATCCTGATACCAGTCGGCATTATTGACTACTATTAGATCTTTCAGTGGCTTTTTCGTATCATCCCAAAAGTATTCTCGATGGTTTCTGAAAATTTGTCCGATCTGAGTGGTGATTGATGCAAGATTATTGTCAATGACGTCATTTTCGAGGAGTTTTCGTTCCGATTTTTTTCCACTTGGATCACCAATCTTTCCAGTAGCTCCTAAAATTATAATCAATTAATCTAATGTGAGCTCACTGGATCTTACTTACCTCCTATAAGTGCTATTGGCTGATGTTGACCTCTCTGTGTGTGGAGAAGCCCAATTAATACTAACAAATTTCCAACATGTAAGCTATCGCTCGTTGGATCAAAGCCGGCATAAATTGTCTGCTGCCTTTCTCCGAGTTTATGTTGAATTTTATCGCTAAATACGTGAATGAAAAATTATTTGACTTTCTCGAAATTAACAGCCTGATTCTCTTACGCTGCTTCATGTGGAAATACCTCTTGGATAACTCCTCGGTTCCGCAGTTTCAGGAGGTTGTAGAAGCTCCTTTTCTGTGAATAATTAATTAAATTTAATTTCAATGTTTTTAAAAACATTTTTTTGAAGTGTGCAAGTGAGTCGCCCCTCGATAAGCTCACCGATGAACTTTTTAAGTTTTCAAGTAAAAGCTCAAAAGTTTTCCACTTAATGCAAATTTTTCTTTATTAACTGACATTATGATGATTTTAAGTTGTAAATTATAAAAATGTGATTCTCATGATGACCTAAGTCAAGGCAACCGTTGACTTTCCATCGCACGCCACAATTTTAATTTTGTCGACTTTGGCAAATTCGTGAACTTCTCGGAATTCGACATCGTTGAGCCTGCAATAAAGTTAATTAAAAATAAATCAAGTTAAAAAATGTTTTATGCTTACATCAGTGTCCAGACATTATCACAAAATCGATAAGTGTTGAGCTTCGACGCCTTAAATGTGATGCGAGACTTGACTTTTGTTGAGAGTGCAGAATTAATTGACTTATCAAACTGTACGAGAACTGCGAAAATAAGTTAGTAAATATTTTATTCAGACTAAATTATTATAAAACTCTTATTTACCCTTTAATGCAAGTTGCGGGGTAATTTGGCCATAACTAATAAGTTCATCGAGGCTCTCTTGCAAGGTATTTCCAATGGTGGTGTTTCGATAAAGTTGATAAGACATTTTTTTCGACTAAATTAAAAATTAATCTTGTTTCTGTTTTCCTTTTTTTCAGTCGCCGCTGTTTTCCCTCCGAAAAAAAGTTGCAAGCTTTGTTTTTAAATTAATTAACGGTTTTTAGAATTTCAAATAATTGTGTTTGTATTAATCTCACAGAATGTGAAATAAATTAACAATTTAATTGTTTTAAAAATAAATTAATTCACTTTAAAACTTTAAAGATTTTTTTTCGAGTCAAGCCGTTCAAAATCGGCGTCATCGTTATCGTCCGAGGGGAAGGTCATGAAAGCAAAAAATTTATTGCGTTTTAAAAATAATTCCTTTATCAAATGAGACGAAATTGTAGGAAAAATGAATGTGGATACAAAATTACAGACACAAACGGAAAAACCGAATCATTACATGTAAGTGAAGCATCGAGTGCACGAGAAAGACTCAAATTAATGTGTTTATTTTTGCGAAAAATACTTTCTAGGTATTTGAAAGAATTCAGAGTCGAGCAGTGTTTGAATTTTCTGCAACATAAATGTAATCAACATAAACCTTTTGTGTGCTTCAATTGGCACTTCGATAATCAACGACGACGACGACCGGTGCGAAGACGCGACGGAACATTTAATTATTCAGCAGACAATTATTGCACGAAGTATGATGAGACTAAGGGAAAATGCCCCGATGGAGATGAGTGAGTATTGCATTCGAAAACAATAAATGGCAAGGATATAGTGCTCGGGAAGTGATTTAATGGCTCTCTTTCTATCGCACGCGATAAGTTGAGTGTGAAAATATGAGAAATGACGTGAGAAAAGCTGGAAAATTCTCTAAAATAGTGTCATGTTGTGCTCGAGAACAAGAGAAACGCGCGAATAATGAAAAATTCTCAAAATGGCGACCGTGAGGAGAAAAATCCTTCACTTCCGACTCGATAGGTGGGTGGTTATCGCTAAAATGCCACCCAAATTGAGTCTCATGCACTCGATTTTAATTAAAAAAATGGCAATAATCGATCGCATATCGTCACGATCAGCGACAATCGCGCCAAAAAGTGATTTTACTTTTATTATGAAATACACGAACATATACAAACAACAACAACAGTGAAAATGAAAATTAATCTCGTCAAAAAAATTGTTTTTCAATAGAATTTGAAATTTCCATGTAAAAGATGCCACATATGCCGTCCTGTGTGCGATAATAATTTTTTTAATATGTTTTGCAAAAAAAAAATTTTTGACACTCCTGTGCATAGGCTCATGATTAAATTCACCTTTCAAGTGCAAATTTGGTTCTCTGTTATCAAATTAATGGTGCTATTGTGTCAGTTGGAGTGTTTTTAATTCTCATAATATACCAAACACATAACAAAAATGTAGATTGACAATGACCTTGAATGAATGAAGATAGCGCATACTCACGTACACACGTAAGCTGTGCTATGCGCCTTTCAACTGTGTGCTTGTATGAGAAAAAGAAATAATAAAAATAGCAACATTAACCATCATTTCTCGATATGTGTGCTGTATGCTCGCTTTTCTCACCGGTCACTTTTATTTTCATTTCGCATAGTGATAATGAATTTCTCTATGTGTGACATACACACACACACACGCACATTAGTTAGCCGGCTATCGCTTGTTTACGACAACACAACAAAGTATTTTAACTAAACAAAAACTACTTTTTTAGATGTCCATTTTTACATCGAACGGCGGGCGACACAGAACGCCGGTATCATTTGCGCTATTACAAGACCTGTATGTGCGTTCACGATACTGACTCGCGTGGATTTTGCGTAAAAAACGGTCAACATTGTGCATTCGCTCACGGCGTCCACGATCAACGTCCGCCAGTCTACGATATCAAAGAATTGGAAGCATTACAAGTGGCAGAAAACGCCGCAGAATCGGCAAACGGCTGCTGTGTCGGTGGTCCCAACGCTCTCGACAAAGAAAGAAATCTAATGAACGAAGACCCGAAATGGCAAGATACTAACTATGTGCTAGCAAACTATAAGACGGAACCATGTAAAAGACCACCACGCTTATGTCGCCAGGGGTATGCTTGCCCTCAATATCACAATAGCAAGGACAAACGTCGTAGTCCGAGAAAATACAAGTATCGTTCGACTCCGTGTCCCAATGTAAAGCACGGCGAAGAGTGGGGTGAGCCAGACAATTGCGAAGCGGGAGATAACTGCCAATACTGTCATACACGTACCGAACAACAATTTCATCCTGAAATCTACAAATCAACCAAATGCAATGATGTTCAACAGCAAGGCTACTGCCCACGTTCAGTCTTCTGTGCATTTGCTCATGTTCAATGTAAGTTAATGTCTATTTAATATTAAAACTTTCATTACTTAAAATGAAACAACTTTTTCAGCTTATGGTGTTGGAGATGAGATGGGCCTCAATTCGGAGACGACACCATCCATGCTATCAGATATGATTAATAATGCATTACCTCCACCTTTGATGAAGGATGTCAAGAATAATGAATTAGCTGTAAGTGAAAATATATCGATTTAAGCCCACACACTTATTTCTAAGTGATTCCTCACTAAAAATAATTATTCTTTTTTCTTTTTACAGTACTTTTCAAAAGTATTACAAAATGGCAGCGCAGAAAGCTCAGAATCGGCAAGCACAAGCAGTATAGGATCCAACAATAGCTCACACAACAAGGCACCCGGCTCGGAATTACATCAAAAGTCAATAAATAGCTCATTGGCCAATACATTAAATTCCACCATGAACGGTAGCACAATAAATAGCTTACAATCAACGATCAATAGCAATTCCAACATGATGTCGAATCCTTTCCAAGAGTTTTCGCCCGAAGTCTCCAAGCAAGTATGTCCTTCGCTCTCTAAAAGAATTTCACTATTCGTAATGCGCAAAGTTCTTTCAGATACTGGCGATTGAGAATGATCCATCATTGAGTCCCATGGAAAAGGAAACTAGAAAGCGTCTCTGTCTTTTCGGCCAATTATGTGAGAGTTTTAAATATTTATTTTCTGGATTTATAATAATAATTAAAATTATATAGCTGCCCAATTCGATCTGGAAAATTCAATATCAGCTGGAATATCTTCAAGTATACTGCATCCTCAATCAGCTCCCGTTAACATTCCAAATTCACCAATGACAAATTCTCTGGGTAATTTCAATTAATCTCATCATTTACATTAATTTTATTTAATCAAATTTATTTAGGATTATTACATGGCACTAATTCGAAACCAGTTAACATTCCAACTGGCAGTAATTTTAGTCCATCATCGCATCCTAATAGCATGTTCATTTCAAACGACTCATTTATTCCAAATCTAAGCGGAAGCGC
This sequence comes from Tanytarsus gracilentus, assembly GCA_038502055.1. Taxonomy (NCBI): domain Eukaryota; kingdom Metazoa; phylum Arthropoda; class Insecta; order Diptera; family Chironomidae; genus Tanytarsus; species Tanytarsus gracilentus. The sequence goes on along the minus strand of JAXRKN010000043.1, from coordinate 4,466,874 downwards.
CGGATCATCATCGAAATTACACAGCAATTCATTTGGTCATGGCGAAAGTTTGCTCTTCAATCAGTCTTCTCATCTCGTTTCCTCACTTAATGATCGTCTAGGATCTTCAATTAGTCCTGATTTGAGGTAGTTTCTTATTATTTCTAAAAATTCACTTCATAAATCAACACTAACGTCCATTACAGAATGAATTTTGACTCTAGAATATCGGAAATGAATCAGCTCAATAGTGATCAGCATTTATTAAATAACTCATCGACACCATCGAATAGCTTATTTGATGGACACTTGAATAAGTATCCAATGTCGCCAATGATGAATTCAAATTATAATTCAAACATTCGCGACGATCATATGAGAAAGAATTTTGAAATGTGGAAAATGGAAATAGACGAGAATAATCGCAAGGTGAGAGATTGATTGAGATTGATTTTCAGTGTGATGCAATACTAATCTCAATGTACACAACAACAGGTGGTCATGGTGGAAAAACAACGCGATGACGCATTAAATACTGTAAAGGCACTTGTCGATAAAGTAGAACAACTTCAATTATCAAGCTACAAGAATACTGAATTGCGCGATATGTCCATACACAAGTTGAAAAATTTACAGGTAAAATTAATTAAATTCGTTTAATTAAAAAATTAAACTAACATAAAACTTTTATAGTGCAAGCTAAGGGGTGAGTTAGAAGAGGTCGAGAACGTTTTATATTCACTAACTGCAACAAAATGTATGAAATGTGAGGAGAATAAGCGCTCGGTTACATTGGAGCCATGCAATCACTATGTCCTATGTGAAGCATGTGCTTCGACAATGCACGAATGTCCCTATTGCCAAACGCCAATCGAACGAAGAAAGGGTTCAGCATAGAATGGGAAAGAAGCTCGATGGACGACGCAAAATTTTAAACGCTTCTAAAAAAATGCTTTTTGGATGAGTACAATACCCTTCAAAATATTCTTTTCCTCGTTTAAAATGATTTTTAAATTTTTCATAAAATACTAATCTTAAAGAATCTCCGTTGATTATTGTCAAAAAAAATTACACACACATTTAATTATTTGAAGATTCTTTTTACACTAAAATTAATTTAACTAACATTTTCTTAGCATTTATGAAAAGCATCATTGATTTCCAATATGAGTACAAAAGAAGAAAAATAAATTTCATACAGATGTAAACAATTTAAACAGATTAACGCCGAAGAAATTCGATATACATTTTTTTTTTCTCTTGTGCGATGTCCATCATTTTTGAAGAAAAAAAATAATTAAGATGAATACCTGTTGTAATTCATTCACTATTTCTCTCTCTCCCTCATAATATACGCTATTAGTATTTTTGCAATTTTTTTCTTTCCCATTTTACAAATCCATGTGGTTTTCTTCGTAAAAGTAAAATTTGTGTGAGAATAAAAATGAAGAGTAATAAAAAATAATAATGTAGAGAAAACAAATCATTTTTTGATGAAGATAAAAATAAAGTCTAGATTTATAGGTAGAATAACAAATTATTGTGAGAAATATGCTGGTAAAAAAAGATATAATTTAAAGAAATATTTAGCACTGGAATGTAAAAAAATTGTGTCGAAAGTTGGTGAAAAATTAAACTCCAAAAAAGAAACAAATCCTAAGTTAATGTCACAGAATCTTTTTCCATGAAAGCTCAGTCTGAAAGTTTTTTAAAACGGTCGAAGAGTTTGCATTAAGAATTTTAATCAATCAATTTTCAAAGAGTTTTTCGAGTGACCTGAAAAAATGTAATTAAGAGACAAAAAAAATTCATGAAGATTTCCAGTTTTTTAAATTTTTTAGGAACCATCAGTAAAATAATAATGAACTATGCAAACACATTAATTCACACACTCACACAGACTATATTTGTAATTGAATTAAACGGGCATTATACAATACACACAGCAAACAATATTAAGGAATGAAATCGTATAGGAAGAAGAGATGAAACCAACCACCCGATAAATACCTCGACAACATGACTTTACAAGCATATATTGATGATTAGTATATTATGATAGATATTTCATTTAATCCTATAAAACATTCTCTCTGTCACTCTCTTCCTTCTCTACCCACATTTCACTCCTCTCTATCGCTTTCGTCCGATGATATACACAGACACACACAACTATCTTAAAAAAGTTGCAGAATATATGCAAAATATATGTTTTAGGATGTGCGCGCTTGATATGAATTTATAGGAATTTTTTAATTGTATATCAACCAAATTTTTTTTAATTAAACTTCTGCCAACACATGGTGTAATAAATGTTTAAGTTCTTAGTTCATACATTTTCAAACAATAATAGGATTATATATTTTTTTAAATTTTTTTTCCCTAAATAATTAAAATTACTTGCTTTTAAAGAAGAAGAAGAAAATACACACAGGAAGACGACGCAAAAATTTCTTAGGAAATATTAAATTCATAATTATAATAAAAAAAAGAATTCTTATTAATTATCAATAGAATACGAAAATTATTGAAAAAAAAAATCGATGTGTATAAAAAAACAACAATATATATTTAATTGCATTAAAACATAGAGATTTAAATAATATATTTGAAAAAATAAAAAATTGAAATGTGAAAACAATTATTGCGATGATGAATATATTTATTAGAATTTTACAATTGTCCTTTCTCGATAAAGAAAAAAAAAACACATTAAGAAATTTCCATTTTTTGACCCGATTCATAAAAAGTATTTTAAAAAAAATCCCACATCTCGGCGATGATGCCGAAAAATTGTTGATTGAGGAAAGAAATGAGCATGTTAAGGAAGAAAAGAGATTTCTTTTATTTTTTATACATGAAGCATAAAAATTTCCCTTGAAAAATAAAATACTTTCCGCAACTTGATGAAAAATGGATATTTGATGGTTTTTCGTGTGTAGTTATAAAGTAGAAGAAGAAAATTTTACTGAACATGAGAAAAATTGCTTTCTCTACAAACGCTTGAGTGAGTATTCTCCATTCGTGTGGTTTCATGAACTTATTTATTATTTTTTGCTCCTTTTTTTTATAACCAGAACTCTAAATGGAATTAATATTTTATTATGCTATCTCTGTTCGTTCACAATTCTTATAATATAACTCGTAATATCCTCTACGTCCTTTGCTGAAGCAATACTTAAAGATTTTGTTTGTCATTGATTATTTTTGAATAAAACTTTGTAACCCATTTTTTTTGAGGACACGTGTCAATTTCCCTCAAATGTGTGACACCAAAACTTTAAATGAGTCATTGAAGAATTTAAATTTGCAAAAATTGATAGTTAAAAAACTAAAAACTTTTCAAAACATTCTCAAATATTAATTTTAATTGTCCAACCCTTGAATTCAAAAATCAATTTCATATCATTGAAATTTTTCTTCTTATTAAATTTCATTTTTGATCTATAAAAAGGATTTTTGGGTATTTAAATTGAGCATTTATATTTTATTCGCATTTTTAAGTCATTGTTTAGCATTTTCTCGGAAAGCATTAAAGAGAAAATGTATTTAATTTTCTACTAAATAATTTAAATCGAAAAAAAGTGATTGCATTTACGGAGCGCCGACGAACATAAAAGATAAAAGGAATGATAAAGAATAATAATTTTAGAATATTCAATGATTGTTGAAATGTAAACAAAATTATAATATCGTTGTGATTGGACAAGCATCATAAAATAGTTGAGGATTCATTAAAAAATGTCATCAACAGAAAAAAAATTGAAGTAGTAAGATCTTAATAAAAATATTGGTAAATTTCAGCGAAATAAATTCATCATTAAAATGCATTAAAAATCTATGAACAAATTAATTATATATACAATAACAATGTGAAGAATTAAAAAATAAAAAAAGGTATTCTAAAAAATATACTTTTAAAGAAAGAAATTTGAATTTTAATTAATTTACAAATTTCAGCCTACATCCCTGACACGATCGCAATTGTTTACACTTTTTCTTCTTTTTCTACTGCGTATATAACAACCTTAAATACAGCACGTACACATGTCACTAATACATTCTCGCAATATCTTTCATGTATATAACACATTATCGTTAATATGAAAACATCAACGCAGGGTTTTATTCGCACCACTAAGAATTTAATTTTTAAAGGAATTCAAACCTCTGCAAATTTGAAAATAACTCGTAAATATAAAAGCTCCAAAATGCGTGAGCTACCGAACAAATACTAAGAAGAATTTCACGTGCTCTTAATACTTTTCTTTGAAAAAAATTCCTTTGAATTATTTCGCGTTTATTTTTCGCAAAAAAGAAGATTTTTCTCGCTATTTATAACAAAGTCAATAGAGTCAGCAAGAGTCACTCATCAAGCTTGCAAAACATGAAAATTCTTTTTTTCCTTTTGATGAACTCTCTCGCAGATTTCAGAATCATGCGACCGCCAAAAAAAAGGTTTGAATAAATTGCGTCACATTAAATAAGTTTAAATTAAGACGTGACGTAACTTACAAACACGCATTTACATTAATTTGTAAAAATAAAAATTAGTAAATTCTTCCAGAGTGACATCACACTCGATCGGATCCCTCTTCATTATTTATTGTCTTTGATGACCACTGAAAGATATTCAAATTACATTTTTATTTTCTGTTTCCACATCACGATGCTTGTTGTAGCCTTTCATATAAGCCCTGTGTGCTTCTTTATTAAAAAAAATGTGCGAGATCGAGTTTATTACTTTTTATTATAGCCATGTTGGGATACCATGATGTTGTTGTAAACGGTGCTAATTAATTGATTTTCTTGGTAAAGATTACAATTTAATTTTGTTCCCTTTTTATTAACCGATCGAGATCAAAAAAGTTTTTTACGTGATTCCAACAATGTGCAATGAATTAATTAAACTTCGCTCAAGGTCAGAGTAAAGTGTAATTCACATTTTTTAACACTTTAAACTAATAGTTTTTTCTCTCTCTCTCTCTCTCTCTCGGATAGAGTTTAACAGTCGGTCAGACAGCAATAAAGTAAGAAGTAAGGTCGAAGTCATTGTGTGGCGTACGAAAAAGGGGAACTGAAAAAGTTGGCAAACAATGAAATGTTGCGGCTGCACTTTAAGGGGGACATTTAAAACTTTTGTAGCTTTAAAATGTTTTCAAAATTTTATCTCCATGAAATTATTAAAAGTTTTTTAAAAGTTTTTTTTTTAATAATCACCATAATTTTTTTATGACCCCCAATTAAATTGCTGGCACAAAGGAGAATATTTAAATGTAAATAAAAAGGATTTCATAATGTTCGTGATGCATGAAAAAAGTTTCAAAATTCAGAACTCGAAACGACGTTCAGAATTTAATCCAATATTGACTCAATTTTTAATAATAAAGAGTTGAATTTGACTTAAAACCAGACTTTATCTCTCACATGCTTTCATTCATTATATGCCGCATGTGAGCGTTCTTTTCTTGACTCAAGACATTTGTATCAATATGAAATTGGATTACAAAATTTGCTCATAACGTCACGTCACTGTTATTTTGGTGTGTGATCACCGATAAGGTTAAACAAGTGTGAAAAACAATTTTATTTTGATAAACGAACATAAACAAAGTAATGTGGAACAAAAAAAAGAAGGAGGCATTATTGTGAGCTGAAAAATTTTAACCAAATTTTTTTTTATAAAATTAAAAAAAAATATCCCTTGAACTTTTTGCTTATCAAAAAAAATCCGAAGCCTTACTTTCGAGCCATGAAATTTTAATTTTTTTATCTTTGAGCAAAACATAATTAAAGAACTTTTTTCCCACCGCGATGATGATAAGAAATATTTTTCTCTTTTATTCAAAACTTTTCTCTCTTGTTCACTTCAACGTTAAATGCCTTTATTTATGAGGCATTCACCGAGGGATTAATGATGAAAAATTGTTTCGACTCAACTTTAAAATTGTTTTCAATCTCCGAGAATTTTTTAGGCTTCCAATTGCTTATCAAAAAAAAAAGTAAGGGTCTGTTTTTATCAAAATTGAAAGAGAATCGCTCTGAATTTCATTTGATGTCGCTTTAACATTTCTATGTATACCTAAGTTGTTTGGCAACAGAACATCCACTTAGTGAACATGAATGGAAGAAGCTTAAATCTATCCAAACAAAAATGAAAATATTCTATGTGTGCCTTGGGAAACGAAAACGAGCGAGAGAGAAAAATAAATTGCGTTGTTGCATGATTTTAGGAGCAAGTAGTTGTCGTTTCCGAAACGTTTACCGCACGATTTATTTAAAGAGCTGATGAACTTTATTAAGGAGTCGAGTTGAATAAAATTCGTGAAAATTTTATTAATTTGCCAAAATTATAATTTTTCATTTTTCTTTAGACACCTAAATTTTTATTTACTTAAAAGATTTTTCTTTATATACTTGTTATATACTACTTATATACTTTATAAAAAATATTTTTTTAAATACATGAAATAACTGAGCTGATCAAAAAATTTTAATTTTTCAAAGATATTTTAATAATTTATTTGCAATTAATAAATTTCATGGACATAAACTATTTTTTTATCAATAAAAATAATTTCTCATCAATGCAATTTATTAATGTTAACATTTAACTCAAATATTTTTAACTATTTATTCTTTGCCAAAAAATTTTTACGCATTAAAATGTGTTTACAAACATTTAAATGATGTGCTAACAAAATCTAGCCATGAACGATCAAAAATAATGTAAATTTTTTCAGGCTAGGTTCATTTATCAAAGTGACGATAAATGTGGGATCACATTGAAGCTCGGTCATGCATTAATCTCTCTCTCTCTTTCACACAAACCATTAAAATGCTACACAAATATGCGATGTTAATGCTACACATCTGCCAAATGTCTCCCGAAGGTGAAATTGTTGTGTGCAATGCGTCCGATAAAAAGCAATTTTAAATGGAGACTCGGAGCAACAATATTTTTCAATTAATAAGAACAATTACATTTAAAAATAGTTTTCCGATGATCTAGTCGTTGTCGCTCAATGTTTGAGCACCTTCTATGTAAAGACATTCTCTCATCGCGAATGATTCACATAGGGCGTTTGATTTAGTTACTTTATTTCATAAATAATGCGCACTGATTTTTTGTTTGGGGTTTGAACGAAATGAGTGTCAAGCTTTTTGTTAAAAAAATGGAAATTAATAAATTCGTGCATGTGACAGAATTTAATTGACCATTTAAGCAAAAACAAAAATCACTACGTGCTTCATGTAGCGATGCCCATCATCTCCACATGCTGAAATATGAGCGAGAGAGTCGACGGAAGAAGTGAGAGAGTGCGATTTTTATGCTTTTTATATATCTAGGGTTAAATCGCAATTTCATGTCAATCTAATCTGACCCACTTCAGCATGACTCGAGTGAAGGCATACAATTTTAACATCAAACACGAATGTCGCCCAGTTGCAGGGCGAAAAAAAACAAGTTTTTACTTGGCATGCTTTATGCTGCTAAACTCTGTCAGAAGAGATTTTTATTTACCCAAAGTTGAAGAGAGAGAGAGAGAGAGAGAGTCATGTCGGAGTGAATTTATACACATATTTTTTGCGCTATGAATTTGCATAGAATATGAAAAATAAAAATGAAAACTCTCAAAGTTGAATTAAAAGCACTTTGAGAGAAAATTTATATTTAAAATTTTTTAAGCATCGAAACAAAAAAAAGTTGTTGAATGTGTTTATATGCAGCAAAACACATAAATATTCATTAGGTTTGTACTTCTCTCTCTTTAAAGAAGTCGCATTTCGATGAATTCGCAATGAGGAATAAGAAAGAGACGTGAAAAAACACGTTTCAAATCGACTCTTTTTGTTCGCTATCTCGTGCATTGTGGATTCATGAGCTGATGCCGTTGGAGGTCAAATTTGAAGTCTATGTACGGGGAAAACTAATAAATGTTGATCTTTAATATTAAATTATAAAAATTGAACATTAATTTTATACCCAAAGCACTTTATCTTTTCCAAACCACAAAAAAAATTAATAAAAAATTTAGCCTCAATCTTTTTTTTCAGAGCCTTTTTGTGACATTTTTAGGGTGTCTTCTTTAATACTCTCGTTATCTCCCAAAATATCTAGTTTCATTTGTCATAAAGTGCCTCATTTTTAATATTAAAAAACTGTGATGATGACGTGCCCAAATATACACAAACAACAGCTCAGCCTTCATACACTCTTTTGCTTTCATGCTTGAAATCAGAACCACACAAAAAAAAAAATTTTACATTTTGCGTATAAGGAATTCTTTGATTGTTGTAAGGAATTGAATAAATTTATTCTTTCTTCATCGCACACACAGGTTTCGAAGAACATTTAATGCGCATTATTTCCATTAAATTGATGCTGAGGAGAAGAAATTTTTCAATAGATTTAAATTTAATGAAAATTTTCACATCTTGAATAAAAAAATTGTAATGAAAATTTTTTTAGCATTTAAAGTGAAATATTTTTCTAGAGTAACTTTAAGTGGTCCTCAATGTTATGCCACGATGAATGAATGAGACATTTTATATTGTTTTGTCTTGCTGGAGAAATGACAGAACAAAAAAAAATCTAATGGGGAGAAAAAAACTGTTCATACACATTATGAGACTTTGTGTGACTAAAATAAGGCAATGTGTGCACACAACATAATCTAAAGAATAGGCCTAGTGCATGCATTATGTCTCTTTTTGGCAATGACTCTCATTTATTCATCAAATCCTTTACTTAATTATAGAGATAAAAAGTTTTATTTTAACATAAAAATTCATGATCACTGACTGAAATTTTGTGCTCTCATAAAGCAATTAAACTTTTTCTGTACATAACGACATCATTTAACTTCCGTCCCCCCTCAAAGCTTTTCCGCATTTTCCGAGTAATTAAAACTTTTCTTCCGTCATTTTCTCTCTTCCATGCTGCGATATTGTCAACCAAAATAAAATGATCATAATCACTTTGTAAGTATATAAGGCACTCACCCATCGTTGTCACTTTGTATGAGTCTGAAAAAAATTCTGACTTTAATATTTAAACTTTTCCATTCCATTGAATGAAGTTATTTGGCATTTCCAGGTTTATTAAGCTCACTTTTTCTACGAATTACCAGCACCCGAGTTAATGTTTAATTTTACATCAGATTTATTTACTGCGAAATCTAATTTAATTATTTTCTGTGAAATTTAATTTATAAAGCTCTTCAATTAAATTAAAACAAAAGATTTCATTATGTGTAATTTTTCCGGAATTTCCGCTCTCACTCAACGACAAATTAAAAAATTAAAGTTTAAAGTGTCAAGGATTTGAGCTCGCGAAAAAGCAAACATTTTCGTGTACATGAAAAAAGTAAAAAAATCCAATTTTGGATTTTCACATTTCTATTTTTTCTCATCCATCCTTCAGAGTTCAGAAAAGTGAAATATAAAAATCAATTTCGGACACTTTTCCGGTCTTCACTAGTGATACTTTTTCCCGTAATCACATTGATATAATTTCAATCAATTTTCTCTCTATTTAGTGTAAATTGGCAGGTTTTAGGAAATGACGTCACAATTATTTTATGCGAAAATGTATTCTTAAATTGAAATTTTTGAACTTATAATTCAGCTTTTGCTTTCATTAGTTCCGCTTTGATCCTCCACAAAAGCTCTTTACATTACATCAAAAATTCATGAAGTTTTTTTATGTGATGTGACCAACATCAAAAATCGCTCCTTTTATATGTAGCATGCTAGTGAACGAGAGAGAGAGAAGGAAATAACAGGCTTTTCAATAACATCACCGCAATGCTCGAAAGAGCGTATATCAAAGGGAGTGAGAGAGAGTGAATACAAAAATACACAAAGGATTCACAGAGTAGAAAAACAGGAATTTAAATGAGCCGCTCGAGGTTGCCAATTTTCGCGCGACGTTGCATGATTTTTCTTTCTTCTTTATCGCTTGACGATAATACTTTAATGTTAGCGAGCGAACATACGAATTTTGTGTATTATGAAATTTTTTTTTGCTCTTTCGAGTCACAATGAAATTTTTGTCCTTTTTAAACATTTTCGCATTGGAAAATTTTTCTTCTCAGTGCGAATAAATTTTTCGCCCTGTTGAGAATTTTCTTGTTGCTTATATTGCGTATATGCGTTATGTACATAATGTACACATCGAATACATAAAACGGAGAAAAACTTTTACTCTACGCTTTAAAGAACAGCAGAAAAAAAGTGGAGAAAATCTGAGGGATTTTTTTTTTGAAGAAAAAGGATGGCTTGCGATGATTTGGGAAAAATTTATTTATTCTTCTCGCATTATATTTTGTAGCATATATTATTAACCTCTCGATGCGTCAGTGATGCAAAAAATAGTTGTGGGAAATTTTATTTGAGTGGATATAAAATAATTTAGTAAGATGTTGAAATTTTTGTAATGCATTAAATTTCATGAACAAATAATTCTTTTATTAGAACTTAAAGCCAACCCTAAAAATTTTTAAATTTCACTCCTACGATATAATTCGAAATTTCCTTTATTTCATTTAACAACTCTCAACACGTTTCACCCGGACTCATTACTTTCCTGGAAAATCAATTTTAATTTAACCAAAAGCGAATGTGCCAGTGTACGAGATATATAGAGAGTCAAAACATTTGAATGGACTTTTTGAGGATGTTGTAAGGATAAAAGCGAAGGCGGCAGATGGAAATTGTAATTAATGATTAAAGTGCGTTATGCGATGTGTGGTTTTCATATTTTCATCTCTTTTTGGTGATTTAAAAATTAAAGCGAATTATTTAAAAAAAAATATCATTTATTTTTTATGAGCATTATGTTAATTTTTGAGTGTCATTTTTAAAGTTATGTATGGAAATGAAGGAAAAGTTCCAATTATAGCTTGCTATGTTCTTTAATATCCTGTGTGTTGATCATATTTACATTATCTAATCTCACAACTAACCACCATCAAGCCAACACGATTAGGGTAATGCTTTTCTAAGAAAAATGTCCGTTTTCGTCCGAAGGAAAGAAAAAGAAGATGTTAAGTAGAAAAGTTAACGTGAAACTTTCTTGTTTATATTCTTAAATTTTTCTTCTTCATTCTTCTTTGGCTTTCTACATGAAATTCTCTCGAGAGACCTTTATTTATTTATCGAACGTGAATCGAAATTATATTTTTTGATCTCGTTCTAATTATCAAACTGGTAATTCGCAAATTATCGACGTAATTTTTCATTATCTTGATATTTTTATGTTTCAATTGTTATTCGCATTCCTTGTGATAATTTTAATTGTGGAAATTTCGATTTTATCAATATCAAATGGCAATAATTTTCTGCTTTCAGAAATGAAATTAAGTTTGTCTAGATACATAATTTTAATTAAGTTTGTTCTTCAGTAATCAGTTTTATTTCGTAAATTTTAATAATTATTCAACATTCGAGAGATTGATTGAATTTTCATCTTTAACTTTAACGCTGTTCTTCTTCTTCTTTAGCTCAACTGTCTCAACGTAGACTTTGATCTGAAGTGTCAAGTTTCCATCGACCAAAAAGTCAGCAATTTTATTCTTTTCGATTGGAATTTTAGCTGAATTTTCGTTCTGTACCTTTGCGGTTTGATATTCAATGCACCATTTTCCTTGTTTCGGACCAACAGCAGCAACAGAAAATTTGTAAAATGTCTTCAGATTAGTCAAGTTTGTAATTACGAGTTTGAAATGCTGATAGCAACTCGGACCATTCACAATTTCGAATTTCCACCTTGCATTTAATAATCCTTCAATTGTGACTGCATCAGACTCAAGACTTTTATAACCAGCTTTCCAAATCTCTGTAAATACTTAAGATTAGTTCAATTTTAAACAATTTAGCTACACTTACTGTTGTATTTCTCAATTTTCCAAGTGTATGATGATTTATAGACTTTTTCATCAAGATATGTTGTTTCACTCATGTTTAAAAATGCTTTTTTAATTAATTTTAAATATTTTCTAAATTTCAATGCGTCTCGTTGACCTCTTAATCTTAATATTGAAAACCTGAGCTGTTGTACAAAAAATTATTTGGGTTTTGGTGTAATTTGAAAAATGACCGTTAATATTTCCAAATTAATATGACTATCAATAAGAATTTTATTTGATTGGATTTTATAATGAATACCTAAGTTTGTTCTTCAGTAATCAGTTTTATTTCGTAAAGTTTAATGATTATTCAACATTCGAGAGATTGATTGAATTTTCAACTTTAACTTTAACGCTGTTCTTCTTCTTCTTTAGCTCAACTGTCTTCACGTTGACTTTGATCTGAAGTGTCAAGTTTCCATCGACCAAAAAGTCAGCAACTTCATTCGGTTTGATGTCAATTATAGCTGAATTTTCGTATTTTCCGTTTGCGGTTTGATACTCTGTGCACCAAGTTTCTTGTTTTGGACCAAATGCAGTAACAGAAAATTTGTAATATATCTTCAGATTAGTCGAGTTGAGGTTGTAAATTGCGAGTCGATAGTAGTTCCAATCACTCAAAATTTTCAATTTCCAGCTTGCATTTAATCCTCCAATTGTGACGTTATCAGTCTCAAGCCTTTCATAACCAGCGCTCCAAATCTCTGTAAATATTTAAGATAAGTTTTAATTAAATTTTTAAACTATTTAGCTACATTTACCATCGAAATCCTTAATTTTCCAAGTGTATGATGACTCATAAACCTTTTTCTCTAGATATGTTGTTTCACTCATGTTGAAAAATGCTTTTTTAATTAATTTTAAATATTTTTCTAAATTTCAATGCGTCTCGTTGACCTCTTAATCTTAATATTGAAAACCTGAGCTGTTGTACAAAAAATTATTTGGGTTTTGGTGTAATTTGAAAAATGACCGTTAATATTTCCAAATTAATTTGACTATCAATAAGAATTTTATTTTATTATGAATACCTAAAATGTTGCTAGTGGGAAAATCCATTGAATTATTCACAAAGAAATTACTGTCCTTATTAAAAGTATGATATCACGCGAGCAATCGGAACTCATGTTTAAATTTTTGCTTTTCCTTTCGTCATTCCATCCCGTTTGCACTCTAAATTTTAAGGGAGAAAATTAATGCTGTAGCATGAGCCAAAGTTCAATATCAAACAGCTGTTTTTGCCTTCTCTTTATGGCCACTTTTCTCTGTGCAGCAAACGAATATTTTTATCAATCTCTTTTGAACTAAAATAAGCGCTGTCCTGCTAGAGCAATAATCAATTTTGTCGAACATTAGCTTTCAGAACAATTTTCAATATTCAATTATTTATGGGATGAAAATTTTCTCCCACGCACACATTGAAAGTTGGCAACGTTGCAAATTTAAAAAACTCAGAAAATTTTTTTAAGGTTTTTTTTGGGGAAATAAAACTTTTTTAATTATTTTGCAAAATAAAAAATGTGTAAATCTTTTAAAATGTTCCTAAAAATACAAAAAAGTTAAAAATTTATTCGTGTCCAAAACATTAAATTTCAAAAAAAAATCCATTCCGGTCAGCTTTAATTAAGTATATTTAGCACCGTAAGTCCTGGACATTTCCCATTCTTCATGCAGATACACGTCACGTATCAAATTGGCTTTTTATCGCGCACGAGACTTAAAACACATTTGGATTTTTCTTCTCTCTCAATCGACTCGAGTTTAATGTCGTCACATTTCAGTCGTGTTGTTGTTGTTTCGGAATAATTTTTAATTATAATTAATTCCAGGCAATTTACATGAATATGGAACCTTGTAAAGTTCTTTGTGCTGCTTGTAATGTACGTGATGACGTGTTTCAGTGATAGAATTCTCTTCTTCGTTTTCTTACTTTTACTTTCTGCTGCAGCTTCGTTTATTTTATTTTATTGCAACGACAACGAATATTTTAGTTTTCTCTCTTTCTCACTCTAGCAATTTTTATATTATAATTTATTTTCGAGTGTATTTCTCTCCCTCAAAGATATTTCCAACATTTAGATTTGACATTGAAATTTCAAGCTAGAGTTTCAAAGGACCAAAGGCAGGGAACATTTTTATTTTTTTTGGGTATTTTTGCCGCATGACCGCGGTGAGCCAGAAAAGTTTTCGAATCAATCGATAAATTCCTGGACGTGGTTTTTACGAGAATTATGAATGCAATTGTGGTGTTAATTATTTTTTGGAGTGAAAGAAGTTAAGCAAAAAATTATTGAGATAATTTTACAAATTTTAAATTAGAGTTTTATTTTTTAGTGAATTAAAAGTTTTTTGAAGAATTAAAAAATTTAACATTCTTTTTCAAATGACTTTTCAATTATGCACAAAAAAGTTCAATCTGTGCATGCACACACTCGCATGAAACTTTAAAGGCCGTTCTGTAAAAAAAATATTGTTTTAATAATATTATGCGCTTATGTATTTTTTATTCGCACTTGTCACTGTGTAGTTATAAATAATTGAATAATCGCATGAAGCTTGAGTGTGAGAAAATTAGATTAATTCAATAGTTTAATGAACTCAATCCGTTGGTGCATTTTTCGATGATATTTTTCAATCTTGATTTTACAAAGCGAACCAACAAAAAAAAACTTTCACCAATAATCTCATTTGGATATTTTTTCTAAGCGCAAATTAATGATTCGCTCTTTTTTCAATGTCACTGACGAAAGGTGTGCGAAGTCAGTTAATAAATATCATCGGAATTGCCTTCAAAAATACTTCTTTTAGACGTGTCGTTTTTGAAGAGAGCCGAGAGACCAATTTATGTTCAAAAAATCTGTTTCCTTCCTAAATGGCACTTTATGTACAGAAAATCCATGTACAAAAATCTCAAGCTGCACTCAGAAGTACTTTTCGTTCCCTTCGATGGGAATTTCAGGCTGGAATATTAGGCATAAATAAACCATAAATTAGATAATGAAGCACTCAAAATTTCGAGCAATATCTCGTTCGTGTTTATATGAAATGGTTATGTTGGGCATCATTTTTAGTCGGTGGAAGTTTTTATTTGAGTTGGTTATAATTAAGAAAATTATTTGTTTAGAAAAGTTTAATATTAATTTATTTGAACTAAAAAACATAAAAAATTAAATATATTTCATTTCAAATTTTCAAATGCTGAATTTTAAATAATTTTTATTTCACATCTTAACATGCACACAGATCCACACCCAAGCCCATGACAGTCAAAACACGAAAATCTCAGCATGAGAAAATTTCCATTATTGGCTAAAATTAAATAATTTGATGATGATCATGAAAAAAATTTGAACGCCTCAATAAAAGAATTTTAATCATCTGTAAGACCATCATATTGGATCTTGATAGATGATGGCAATAAAAATCAAAACATTTGACAGTAAAAAGTGCAAACAAGCTTGTTATGTGTGAGGTACATGAAACTAAAAATAGCTTGGCTTCTTTTTTTATTGTAAACAATTTTAAAAGTTTATCTCTTTTTTTCGCTCTCTCTCATTTACTGTCTTCATATATACATTGCGATGCCACATAAAAATAAATTGTATGCGAGAGAGAGACCTGAAAAGGCCATGCTACCGCGCTGATACAGTCGGTAAGTAGCTTAATTGTATCGCAAAGTGATTGAGTGAGTGAGAGCGAGAAACGGCACTAAATTTTTCATGAAATTTCTGTTATTTGAAGAAATGTTTATTAGACTTACGACAAACTCACCAAGTCAGTCTTTTTAATCGTTCACATTGAGAGTTATTGAACTTAATTTTCATCTAATTCTTGCAAAATTCTCGAAAGCAATAAAAAAAAGGTTGTTCATGTATGCCTTGGGGGCTTCAAGGGACATTTTAGGAGGAGCAGCAAAGAACCGCAAAGATAATAATGAACTTTACTTTATATTTTAACGTCGAGTACACATAGAAGTCTCTCTATTGCTTCCACCCATGCACACTTTTTCCTTCCTCTTCTTGTGTTTCTCTCCAACTTCGCTTTGTAGCGATTTCAAGGTTTGGAAACTTTCTAATTTTTTTTTCTAAATTTAAAACTTTGTGTTTTTTCACTAAATTAATTTTTTTTTTGAAATTTATTTTTCCAAATATTTAAAATGTTCAACGATTGATGTAAGGTTAAAAAAGTAAGAAGAAAAAAATGTTTTTAGTCAAGTTGCTCGAAAGACAAAAACAACAACAACAAATTCCATTGCGAAATAAAATAATTAAAAAAATTTTTAAAACCCACTTCTATTTAGTACATTTCGCACGGAAAAGTATAAAATAAAATAAAATCAGTAGAAAGACTGATATTTTGATATATTTTGTTTACCCCTTGAGTACATCAAACAAAATTTTGATATTATTTGCTGTATCGTGATATATATTTTAAACATGCGTGTGCATGTATACTTGAATGGAATGAAAATTGGAATTAAAGAACAAAATAAAGAAGTGGGGCGGTATATTTTTGATGTGCATGTTGCTAAGTGTTTTTTTAAGATATATTTTTTAATTGTTATTTTGTTGTGTTTAACTATTTAAACCGCCCCCACTTCTTTATTTTGTTCTTTAATTCCAATTTTCATTCCATTCAAGTATACATGCACACGCATGTTTAAAATATATATCACGATACAGCAAATAATATCAAAATTTTGTTTGATGTACTCAAGGGGTAAACAAAATATATCAAAATATCAGTCTTTCTACTGATTTTATTTTATTTTATACTTTTCCGTGCGAAATGTACTAAATAGAAGTGGGTTTTAAAAATTTTTTTAATTATTTTATTTAATATTTTTTCCTATTCAAACTTTCAAAATATAAATGGTTTTAATTTTCTTTAGTTTGTTTGGTTCATTTAATTTTCTGATTTGTTTTTGTTTACCTTTTATTAATTTTTATGAGCCCCTCGATCAAGATTCAAATTCTAATATGCCGTTATGAAATTTTTATTAACCGTTTATGTTTGCTATATTTTGTTAATTTTAAACTATGAACTATTTGTCTTTTTCAGTAAATCTGTTATTTATTTTATTTTCATTTTATACATATTTTTATTTATTTATCCAAGGTGAAGATGGACGTGTTTTTGTTTTTGTCTCGAATTGGAGCGACCTCGTTATTTGCCACGTCCTTGTCCTCGTCCACGCATTCCTCTTCCTTCTCGTCAACGAACTGATTTCTCTCGATTTCCGTCTCATTTGCTTTCTTGTTGCTTCTCTGTCTTCTCATTTCCGTGCTAGAAATTAAATGTGTAAAAGATCTTTATTTTTTTCGTTCAAATTTTTGTTCAACTTTTACCTCACCTTTTGATTGAGTTCATCAATCGCCATCTCCATGTCAAGGAATTTGTTTAGTCCTCTTGTTGCGTCCAATGTTAGAATTGCGTATTATACTGTCCAATTCTTTGCTGTGAGTTTACTTTGATTCACTCGTCCTGCCATTCTGTGTTGATTATTGTCTTGCTTTCGTCTTCGAGCTTGTTGATCGTGTCAATTGTTTTCTGTAAATTTCCTCGTTCCTCAATGAATTTAAATTCATTTCCATCAGCTTCTGAATAATGTCCGTTTGCTTATGTTTTGCCATCTGAAATTTAAAATATTTTGACTTTAATTTGACAAATATTATGTTTAATTTAATTTTGTTTCTTACCTGTGATATTTGTGATTACACTTTGATGTGATTTAAATTTGTTTTATGATGAATTGACGAATTTTAAATATTTGTTTTTTTTTCTCCAAATGTTATTGTTTTGTCGAAGGGTTTTATATCGAAACTGAGGAATTAATTTAAAATTTAAAAATTTTTCTACCGTTACTTCTTACACAGCTGATCTCGCTCCGCTTCGCTACGCGATATCAGCTGTGCGTGACGCACAGCCGTAAATCCCTTCAATTACAGAGTTCGCGAAATTAGATGGTGGGTATATTATAGAAGTGGGAAAAAAGAATCGCTTTTGAAGCGAGAGATATACTTTTAAATATAGAACGGAGTCAGTTACTCAAGCGCAAAAATGCGTTGATGTTAAATAATTTTAATCTCTCGCATGACTTTTTCCTTTCTTCTTCTTTTTCAATAACTTTTCAACTACGTGTGTAAAATTTCTTAATCACCGTTGAGCTAATTTTTTAAGTGCTTTAATTCCGAACTGTCGCAATGTCCACTGTAAAATGACATTAACTGTATGCTAGATAAAAAATTCATTTGTTTCTTCGAAGTCAATTAAAACACAATGTAAAAAATTTTGAGGTTAAGGGCGAAAAATAAAATGTTGGAATTTAGAAAATTTTAGCTTTCACTCCAAATTAAAAAACTTTGATTTTTTTATTAAATTTAAAAGCATATCTAATCGCGTTGTCCTAACGATATCAATGAAAACCTCAAGTACTTGCGGTTAATTGCACCTGCTCAGTTTTTAGAAAAAAGTTCATGGACCGTTAAATTCTCCATCAATAATTATGGTTTACATCTCCGATGAAAGTTGCGCTATTTTGACATATATACAAACGGCTACTTTCGTTATAACGAACAGACGAGAGATGACGATTGGGGAGGAGAAGCGCTCTCTCCCGCGGGTTCTCAATATGATTTCGCTTCATGTGTGAAATCGCTCACACTATAGCTTTATGTACTTATTTTTTTTGCCAAAGCATATTCTCTCCCCATCTATGCTTCATTTGCCATAAGCATCGAAGTGAATTTTTTTTCTTCTAAATGAATCTATTTGATTTTATGTACAAATTGAAATGTTTTATATATTGTGCCATTCGTTGGGGTTCATGTGGGGTTGACAGTGCAAAAAACATTCGTTCACACACTCACACCAATTTTTCTTTATTTTCTAGAGTGAAAATTTCTCAAGATTAGCAAATAGCTGAAGAAAAAAATATGCTGATGAGGCAATCGAGAAAATTGTTTTTTTGACGTAATTTTTCATGACACCCAATTGTGCTGCTGCCTCTGCTCTATGTTCATAGCACGAAGTGAGAGAATACGCAGCAGTGGAAAATATATATGTGTACTTTTAAAATCGTTTCCATGTACCTTCACATACAAAACTCACACACATTCATCCGCTAATGTATGTAAAACTTTTTTTTGTTGTCATTTTGAGCTCATCAAGTAGTTTCGTTGACATCGAAATTAATCTCAACAAAAGTCACTCATTTTTGTGGAAAATTACAAAAGTGACATCGAAAATTTTTCGACTTATAAAACTTTTTTGTATTTATATGATAAATGAAATTTTCATATATATGCACGCACACATTGAAGCTTCGTTATATATACTCAAGCGGCAGAGTCGCGATATTTCGACTCTTGGAAATTGGAAATAGAAAAATTTAATATTTTCCTTTATATATTTTGAAAATAAATTTTTGAATCAATTAAATTAAATTTACTTGACAAATTCAAGCATGAGAAATATCCAAAATTGAAGTCTGAAAGCCGAAAATTACCAAAAAATTTTATAATGCACATAAGGGAAGATTTTACTAAGCGAGCTTGAGTTCAGCACATACATTGAAAATTATGTCATAGCATTATATTCGTTATAGGTAGCAAAAGTTTTAAACTTATCGTGGTGTTGGTGCTGAATACGGCAGTGCTCCGTTTTAAAGCGACTTTATTGTGCCTTTACGATTCTCTTTTTTCATTTTATCAAGTCTTAGTTTGGCTTTCTTACTGAACAGTTCGTTAAGAATAAATCGCAGGAAAAAAATAAATTTCAATTCGTTCTCATCAGCCGTCGTAAATAAATATTACATTTTTTCCCTCGATGGTGTGAGAACATAATTTTTTTTGCTCTTCAATAAAAAAAAAGTTCTTTTGGAAAAAAATTTAATTAATTAAATTCATGAAAAAGTGAACGATTGCAATCGCTAATTAATAAAATATTTTTTGTGTGTCACAAGCAAAAAATAAAAAAATCTCAAAAATTATTTTTGGAGATTTTAATTGAAAAATGTATCAGAGCCTTAAAGTGCAAAGTCGGAAATTATCAGATATTGCGTTATTAAGGATTAATTGGAGAAAAGACAATTCATTGACAAAATAGTTGCAGTGCTCGGAGAGAGAAAATTAAAAAAGTTTATTGAAAATCATAAATAAAAGAAAAGTATTCAAGCGGATAGCGAGAAACGAGTGAATAAAAAAAAGAGAGAGAAAGAAAAATTTAAAGGGAGAGAGAATCGTTTTTTGAGAGAGTAAGGAAATTATAAAAACGAGAGAGAAACATGGAAGAAGAAAAGAGTGAGAAAGTTGTCGAAGCTCAACATCCAGAGCAGGCCACGGCAGATGAAAAGGTGGCTTCACCATCATCGCAACAGAGTCAAGCGGTGGTGGTTGTTACGGCTACGGACGAAAATAATGCAAATGTAAGTCCAAAATCTAATAAATCGGCCAATACTACAAGTAATCAGCAGCACAATAATAATAATAATAATAATAATAATAAGAAATTCAATAACCGTCGCCGCAAGCGATCGTTTCGTGTACGAAAGAATTCTGGCAATTTTAAGTTCAATCCAAAGAGAAACAAGAACCGTGCGAATGTTCTTTATGATGATCAAGCACGTCGAAGGCATCAGATCTTCTATGCGGACAGTCAACGCCTCGTTCCATACAACACAAATGAATTCCTCATGGAAGACCATTATCCGAAATTATCACCAAATTTTAATTATCAACCGTACACTCATGAATCGTTCTCGTCTAGTGACTGTGGAATGTCAGGTTCGCTTGATGAGGACGAATTCCTTACAAAGGAATTCCGAATGGACTATGAGAATTTACGTTCGGAACAGTTACACGACATGAGCAAGGATCAACTCATCGAGGAATACCTCAAGCTTGAGAATCAAACTGAAATGACGATGAAACAAAAAGAGAATGAAATTTTGGCATTGAATAATAAGATTAAAGGTAAATTAATGACGACACGCGTCGGATTAAATCTTTATGTAAAATTTATTTATCCCATGTTCTTTCATACAGAATTGACGCGAAGGCTTGCCCCTAAAAACGGTGCCGAAAGTGAAGATTCAGAATCCGACTCGAGTTCGAGTTCATCATCGTCATCATCATGCTGTAGCTCTGCATCTGAATGTGAAATGGAAAATAATGCAAACGATGAATTAGCAGCTGTGATAACTGAACCGCAACCCGTTTCATGCTAAAAAATCACAGGTTTTTTTCATCTCTTGAACTAATTTATTTTGAACATTTTTTTATATACTTTCATCTTCTTCTTAATAATTTTTTTTTAAAAATACATGTCGATAAAAAAAATCTTAACTTGAGCTCTCGACGTCAAGGAATATTTATGAATGAAAAAGTTTGTTTGAGAATAAATTGATTTGAAAATTTTATATTGTAATTCGATATCATGAAAATTTGTCAAGAACATTATCAAGTCAAGCGTTTAATTGTTTTATAAATCAATTTATATACAAGTGGAAAATGCGAACATAATGGAAAACATTTTAAGTTTAATAAAAGGAAATTAATTGCTTAAAAAAATTATAAAATCAATAATGAACTCACTCAGTGATTTTTGACTTTTTATTGAGAGGTCAAATAAGGTCTTTCACTCTTTTAATTTTTAAAATCAAGTTTTACTAAAAGTTAATTGATTTTTCTACTTAAAAGAATAAGCTTAATGCTCACAATTAATTGTGAGTTAGCAACACTAAAAATCGTCAGCATTTCTTCCTTCCTATTTTCTTCGCACCCTCATGAACA
Organism: Tanytarsus gracilentus; assembly: GCA_038502055.1. Classification (NCBI taxonomy): domain Eukaryota; kingdom Metazoa; phylum Arthropoda; class Insecta; order Diptera; family Chironomidae; genus Tanytarsus; species Tanytarsus gracilentus. The sequence goes on along the minus strand of JAXRKN010000043.1, from coordinate 4,445,192 downwards.
CACACTGTGAACTTAATCTCGTTTCTCATATTTTTCTTTCCTTTTAAAAACATTTCCGCTCTGGAACAACTTGAAGATAAATTTCGGGCGTTTCATGTGACATGCTTTGTGAAGCGATCTAATTAATCAACTTTTTTTTCTAAAGCCCGCTTCAAGTAATTTTGCGATGAATATTTCTTGACGTTAATCGTTTTGCTGAATTTTCTTACGCTTAGCTCCCACGTAATTCAACGATTTCTACTTCATGAGCTGTCAATTGTTTTTATATATTTTTTTTTGAAAAACTGTTTTTATAGAACTTTTTTCTTATATATTTTGTAAGAGATACTAAGAAGAAGAGAAAGATGTCAAAAAATTAGCCAGTAAGACATGCGAACATGGAATATTAAAATTAATTAACTCTTTTTTTAATTCATTTTAAAAATCCCTTTTTTTTTGGTCTCAATTGCCAATGAAATGTAAAAGTCATTTTTTGTAAGTAAAAATTAATGATGATAAAAAAATGTGAAGACTAAGTTTATTTGATAATTAAAATACTAGTGTAAGGACATGCATTTAAATACAAGCTAAATAGAGATAGTTTGACTTATGTATCTCCTTACATATTCGCGAGCGCGGGTACAATTTGTGATTTTAATTTTACTCTCTTAATGTTAATTGATAATGAAAGGACGGTGAAAAATTCTCGGAATAATCGCTTATGTACGCACATATTAATTTTTACGATGAAAAGAATGGCTTTTTAGTTCGGGTGGAAAATTATAATAAACGCTGTTGTCGAGAGAGAATCGATATACCGTGAATATTGTCAAATGTGGAAGAAGAAGGAGCAGAGAATTGAGAAGAAAAATTATTCATCTTTTTTATTTTGATCAAATACAATTTTATGTTTGAATAAAAAGAAGTTAAAATATATTATATGGAGACGAACATTTCTTTGTTGTAGAAAATTTGAATGCAACATTTTTCGTGTATTTTTTCTATAAAGTATTGAGGGAGAAAATTTAAAAAATACTTTGAGTCGTTTTTATTCTTTACAAACAGTATTTGAGGGATGTCAACTCTCAAGGTTGTTCATAATTATTAAACTATTTTGATAATTTGTTGAGAATGCAGTTTAAATATTTGAAACTCTTGAAAAAAATTCAAATTGCGGCTCGACAGCCTTCAATACCTCTTTAATAATATTCAAAATACTTTAAATCGAAAACGAATTGAATTATCAATATTATTCATAAAATCTTTTCGTGGAAGTGTCGACGATAAGAGTGAAATCCTTTTTTTCAATCTTTCAAGAGCAGGGTGACAGATCCATGAGAATTCCGTGTGGGTTTGCACATCTTCTTTCCATTCATTTAATAGTAATTTGGTTGAACTTTTCTTTTCGAACATGAAGAAAATTATTTTGGAAACTTTATTTAAATCCAAAAATAATGTGCTAAAAGTTTTTTAAAAAATCAGGACCGAAGCCTTAAGTGGTTAAATTGAATGGAAAATTTCTCAGTAAAATATATTATTATGTTGAGTTTTTGCGAGGGTGAGCGTGGAGGTTACGATTGAAGAAGAAAATACAGAAAAAAGTTCAAAGATTCTTCATTATTTGCGAGATTTTTTTTTTGCTACAATGTCAAATTGTGTTAAATCGCTTTTTTCTGTGTTCGGCTGACAGAAAAAGGTCAGCATTAGAACTTTTCAATACTCTCTTCTTCTTCTTAAATCCCGATATTACAAAGTCAAATAGAGAGAGAGAAATCTCTTCATTCCGCACGAAAACTTTTCTTATGAGCTTTTTCTTATTAATTTAAACATTTGCAAGAGTTGAAAATTTATTTTTGCAAAACTTTAATATTTGGGTAAAGAAATTTCAGAATTTTTTTCATGAACAAACTTTTTTAAATTTTTACAGGCAGCATCTAAAAGTTGAATTAATTTGGCAGAAAGATCCTTAAAGTTGTATACCATAAAATATTCAAGTGAGGACCCATGAAAAAGTTCTCTTTAAATCATTAATCAATTATGCAAAAATGAAATGCTGTCCATTCAGTTTTTCCCCCTCTCTCTCTCTCTCTCTTTCAACCTGTCGACCGAAAATTTTCCCTTAAATGGCTAATCTGATAATTTTTCAGAATTAAATTGAAGGATCTCGTTTTAGTCCCGAACTCGAAATGGCTGCTTTTTGGGTAATTGATGAGTTTATGTGTGCACCGTCGGGCACGATAATAAAATTGGCTCATTTGATCTCTTTCTTCCAATAAATAAATGACCTCAAAATAGCTTTAATTAAATTCTACTCGGTTTCTTTGCCAACAACAATTTTTTTGCGCTCCCATTATGCTCATGACATAAACAGCAATGATGCACATCAAATTCGATTTTGATAACACACCATAAAGCATAAAAGCGATGTGCGAGAGAAATAAAAATGAAGAAATTATTTTTGCATTTTTCAAATCTGTTACAAAAAAAAGAAGTTAAGATAAAAACGAGAGAAAATCACAAAAAAAGGGATGCCATTTGTGCATTGTGATATTTTTTCAAATTACAAAAGTATCATCAATTGTGGATGATGAAAAATATTATAATAAACTTAGTTGTACGTTATTGTTTTTTGAGAATTATTGTAGATGTACAAAAAATTGCATTAAAAATTTAATCAGGAAAAAACATCGTGTCTTTGCATGCATTTATTTTTATTACAGTGGAGAGCTTTATATACTTTTTTCTCAATGTGATGAAATGAGAGTATATGACGAGTTGAGTGGGGGCTGAATAGCCGTGTCATGTTCATGACGTCATTGCCACGTTGAGTTTTGAGTATGAAATCATCAAGATTATAAAAAAGCTTTTTAGATTCTTTTTTTAGTAAAACAGCAAAGTTTTTAAAATTAATCCTAATTGATAAAATTTATTGCGACGTTTCAAGCCTAAAATTAAATGTCAATGTAAATCATCCCTCTCAACATGCCATCGCATTTTATCGCTCTCAGCTGAAAATGAAATTACTGTAAGATGAGATTATTTTCTAAAGCCACAAATTTCTAATTATAGATATTTTATTTACTTTCATAACGCCTTTATCTACGTCGATTTTCGATAAGATATAAAATTAAATTATGTACTATTCTGAGAACATAAGATGAAATGAGAGATTCTTGCTCAAGACTATATTGAAATTAAATTTTTTTCTTTTGAAAATAGAATTTCAATAAGGCTGATGTGTATCTATTAGATATAGGATGAAATGCAAGGAATTTGTGTGAGGTCACATAATACACACGCTTGATGCTGAAATATCACAACACATAATTAATTAATTAATTATACTTAAAAGTCTACTAATTAAAACATTGCATCAAAAGTGGATATGTGAAATTTTCGTACATTGAACATGCTATGAATTTTCCATCAAAGTCCCAAGAAGCTAGCACCGATTTTTAGAGAGGATTGAAAAGGGATTTTGTGTTTAAATTACAAAACAGTTGAAAGCTTTCAGGCGACACTCTGTTGACACTTTAAAATGCCAAGGTGAGTCAAGAGTCACATAACTTGTGCACTGAGCCATGAACGTCATCATATAATTAATGATAAGAAGTAAGAACGATATTGAAGAATTATAATTAAAAACATTTGGCCATAATTCTCACAATTTATTATTTTGTCGCTCGCATTTGTTTCTTCTCGCTCGCCCGTCTTCGTGGAAGAGTTGAAGCAACTGATGTCGACATGCTGTTTTCACGACTAGATTTCTTGCTGCCCCGCAACGATGCATTTGACGAGGTCCGTGACAATTCGGAGCGTGAACTTAGATCAATGGTTGAAGAATATCCTGATGAGATATCGTCAATTGATCGTACATAGCTAAAAGAGTTTAAAAAACTAATTATTTAATTATATAAAAATAATACTTAAATTACTTAAAATCTTGCTGATTTGGATTGACTTCCAATTCATGAAAAGTGTACATTTCACTCGTCGGTCTTTTATTTAGTGATGTTGAACGCGTAACTACGCCCGCATTTTTTGTTGTAGGTCTCACTCGATGTCGAACCGGTAAGTCCTGCATCTGCAGCATCATAACTCTATCGCCTCCATCAGTTTCAGTTAAATCACTTAATGAATATGACTTCTTTATTGTCTGAGCTCCCTGGAAATATGCATTTGAGAAAAAAGCGGTAAAAGTTGTTCAATTAAATATGATTAAATTTAATGTCTTCCTTTGGATGAAATTGAGAATCACAAGCTGGAATTTTATAAGAACTTTTTCATCGTTAGAGGGGTTCATTTTGAATTAATGACACACAAAAAAAAATAAAAACTAAGTTTTATGTTTTCTTGATTTTTAAATTATGCATGGAAACATAAATATATTTAATTTTGATTAAAGTTTAAAAGTTTTGTTACCCAATTTTCAAACCAATTCTTGATCAGAAAAAATCTCAATTTCATCCGGGTAAGACATTATAGCCATTAAGTAATTGATGTAATAAGAGAGTAAATCTTACATACCGGTAACTCAAAAGGTGAATTAAAAAATAAAATCATAAAATGTTAAACAGCCATACACGAATTAATTGAATTAATAATTTTCTTAGGCAACCGAAAAAAAAGAAAACAAAATTATAAAATTGTGATGTATGTGTAAGCAGAAAAAAATAATAAGGCAGAACCGTTAGTTTTTTGCTAAAATATATTTTTGCGTGAAATTTATTTTTCTTCATATTTATTTCATCAAGACACACTCACACGTGACTAATAAACCAATTTTGGGGAAAGAAAATTAAAAATGAACTTAAAGTAATTTAAAAATAATCACACGGGTGTGTATCAGTGAGGAATGTTTCTGAGATTAATCCTCATCAATTTCATCATCAGTCTCAATAATAATTCGACGACGTTGTTTTGCTTGTGCTACGGACTTTTTCGTCGGGCGTCCCTTTTTCTTTTTTTCAATATCACTAGGAGGTTGCGACGATTCTTTGGCTCTCGATTGACTGCGAGTTCGCACGGGTTCAATCACTAGGGGCTCCTCAATGTCACTGAATTCGACATTTCCTTCATGCATCAGTGAATCACCGCCACCACCTTGATTCACATGCTCATTATCTCCGCTAGCATTCATTGTGACATCTTCGATTTCCTCTATGACATGTGCAGCGTATTCTCGGCTGCCGTCAATTGCGTCGCGACTACCTTTCTTATTATACTGATTCGAGGAGAATGATGTGATTTGAGTACTATTAATTGTGAGTGAGCCAGAAGCCTAAGAGTGTGATGATGTGTATAATTTTTTTAATGTTTTTTTGGTTACAGTGTTTGTGTGCAAAATATATGCAAATATAATCTTATCATTCAGTCTTTTAGTAGAATATCACAATGTGTTACGTCGTCGATTAAATCTTAGTGAATGACTCACCTTTATTGCAGTCTCGACGATAAATTTAGAAGCGTAATCGAAAGATTTTGTGCCCAATTGAATGACGGCTGTGTATCCTTTAGTTTTAGCCTGATTGATATAATCATCGATTTCTTGCTCGTGACGAGTGAGCTTCGGATGAATGAACTTTTTGTAAAGTATTGAGCTGCCCTTTGTCATTGGAGACAGCAGCCAAATCACAATGCAGACCTTCACTTCGTAATAGAATGGAAACCAACATAGAAAAACATCACTAAATGTCTCGATAAATTGAAAGCACGCCATCACAATCCAATGCATCATCCATCGCACATATTCCTTTACATTTTTCGTACGAATAGCTTTGTAGCTGCTGTATGCTGGGTAGAGAACTCCAAAAAATAATCTAAAAAGAGATTTTAAAAAATAACATGAGCAATTTATTCATTAACCGTTAATTTTTTTTAACACTTTGCTCTGTCTGCGAGCCATTATATTTTTTTTCTCTATTTAGCATCATCAACAACAGACACGATCGCAAAAAAGAAAGAAATGCTTGCCGAAAATGGTCTTGCGAACATTACATGAATATACGTAATAATAAGAAAAGGCTGTCTCGAGACATGATATCATGAATCATTCGCAGGCGGACAATGAATTTATTTTTTAGGTGACATTAATCGACGATGATTATGGGAAAGAGAAGTATGACATTTTTTTAAAAATAATTCATTTAGAGCAATCATTTACTGAAGTTTGTGGAGTGTAAAATTTTTTTGCGAAAATTTGGAGAACATTTTAAAAATCAAACGTCATTTTAAACTCGAAATAAATTCAAAGTCACACTTGAAGAACGAAAGATTAAAAAAGTGCTGATATCCGCTTAATTAATAACCGCGAGCACTGTTTGACGCTGTCATGCATGCAAATTTGAATGAAGTGCTTCCATGGCCTATTAGCTTTGTATAAAGAAGTTTTATTGAGATATTTTAGAATTTTTCATGTGGCAATAAAATATCTTTCGGAAGCCTATATTTTATTAACTAATCATTCTGTCGTGCATCGCAACTCTTTTTTTGTCTTTCCTTCAGAGAAGTTCTTTGTTATTTTTTTCAATATTCACATTATTTCTCCTTGGAGATGTTTCTGACTCTCTGAAGTTCAATTTTTTTATTTCCTTTTATGGAAACTGAGCTTATGCGAATTGATTTAAACGCACATATTTAACAATATTTTACTCGAATCGCTTACAAGCTTATTTCTTAATTTTTTACGGAATTTCTTCACCATAAATTTTTTGTTGTTTTGAAAACTTTTACAAAAAATCAATAAATTGAAAAATTTCACTATTTTCTCTTACATCATGACACGAGAAAGTCCTGCCGTAATCATTTTGCTATCATTAACTTATTCTACAATGTTTGGCAATTTATAAACACTTAATTACACTAATTTTGAGCATTTTTTTGGGACATCAACGTTTGTTGCTCTCTTGAATTCGACTGATCTCAACTGATTTTTTTTTCGGCGTCGATCAGCAAAATTCTCAGTTTTTACCCCTTCGAAACGCCACACGTGGATTTTGAATTTAACGGTTTTTGTGTAAAATATGAAAGTGATAAGTTTTATAAAAAACTTTAATGATGGAACTAAAATTTATTCAATGAACTTATTTAAATTTGAATTTTATTCAATTTTAAAACTTTTTAATATCAAATTATAAAAAAAATATTCATAAATTTAAAAAACAGATTTCTTCTTCATTTTTAGCACTGGATATAAATTTTTTCTGAGCCACGACCCACTTAGGAAACCTATAAAATCTAAAGTTTAGCATATTCACCGATTTTTCACGTCTTTTCAAGTTGAAATTCATTCATTTATTTTTCCGCTAAGCAGTGTAATTTAAGCAATTGAAGTAAAAATATTTTTGATTGTTGACCATAAAAAATGGGTAAGTCGTGGAGTAAATTAAAAAGAGGCACTGGATGTGTGCATTAAAGTGAACGAAAAAATACATCTCTCTTTTTCGGGATGGAAAAAATGGCGAAACATGAAAAACCTTTTTTTCTCGTGAAAAATTTGCACATTAGCTCAGTGATTAGTTCTCATTACGTATTGATGTGCATTCAAAATGAACTTGAGTCGATTCGATAAAAATCGTTAATTATAATTAGCGAAAATCAGTGGAACGAAAAGATGTGAAAAAAATTATCTTATTGGAAAATATCGGTAAAGTGAACGCGAGAGAGTGAGTGCGAGAAAAAAAAATAAGAAGTATGCAGTTTCATTTTGATCTCATGATGTCGCCGAAAGACGTTAAGACATTCAATATTGACACAGCTCAAGATTAAATGTCATGAGAACTCATTACCTCATCCAGTAATGATGAATGAAGATCAATGTACAGTTCCTATCATTGCATAAAAATCACTTCTCTTTTCCCCGTTGGGCGTTTTCGGTTCCTCTTTAAAAAAACATATTTACGTGTGTGCGAGAGAGAAAAAGAAATGTACATAAAGATGTATGAGACCCTCGACGTACACTTAAAAGATATTACCGCACATTTACTTGATTAGATAAAAAAATGTGAAGTAATTAATTGAAAAAAGAACCGAAAAAAATTCTACATTTTATAAGAATTGAAACAAAAAGAGAAATTATGTCATCGTTAGCGAATGCACATTCCAATTGGATTAAATAGTCGACTTGAACTTTAACATCGAAAATGAAACTTATATATACATATGCTAATGAAACAAGAGTCGTAAAGGACAAATAATAATGTGCGATCATCATCGTATTCACTTATGAATTTCAAATTATTCTTTTTCCTCTTGCGGTTGTTTTCAACTTTTTTTTCTGTGGCGTATAGAACTTTAAAAAACTCCAAAAAAATATTGTAAAGTTGAATTTATGGCAGAATGAAGCTAAAAATAGAAAATGAACACATCATTCCATACATTTTATTTCAAGTATTCGAATCGCGGCACTATGTGATGCGAGCGATGGGAAGAAGTCGAGAGCATTATGGCATTATGTTTTTCGATTATGTGTGTTTGAGTTGCGGAGAGAATGACATCCACTTTAACGCGCTTTAATTGATTTGATATGTGTGCGGTTAGTTTACTTCACTGCCGCACGCTCACAACTCAAAATATCTCTACATTTTTTTTGTGTTCCGTTTTAAAACAATGAATTAAATTTTATAATAAATCACCGTAGGTAAAACAAAAATCTACTGTGCAAAATGCCAGAAGAAGTGTTCAGGCGAGGTTCTACGGGTGACTGACAAATATTTTCATAAAAATTGTTTCCAATGCGCCAAGTGTAACAAGTCCCTGGCAGCCGGCGGATTTTTCGCCAAGGATGGCATCTACTATTGCGTGGCCGATTATCAAAAATTGTTTGGCACCAAATGTGCCGTTTGCCAGCTTTATGTTGAAGGCGAAGTTGTATCGACAATGGGCAATACATACCATCAAAAGTGTTTCACATGCACCAAGTGTAATCAGCCCTTTGAATCTGGCAGCAAGGTAAGTAATTTCCTCACCAATATGCTAATTTGCACTTTAACTTTCACCATTGCCATTTGGAATGCACAAACATTGTATACTTAATGAGACTATTATACCAAACGATTTATCGAAAGGTCACAAATACCGGAAAGGAGATTCTATGCGAAAAATGTGTGGATGGAGGCGGTGGCGGCGGCCCCATAAAGCAAAAAACTATACATCAACAACAGCAGCAAATACAATCGAGCCCAACGAAAGCGACCGCACAACAACAGCATAATGAGACTTTGCAAAAAACAACAAGCCCTAAAGATTTCGATCCAAACAATTGTGCGGGTTGCGGCGCCGAGTTGAAAGAGGGACAGGCACTAATTGCTTTGGATCGTCAATGGCATATATGGTGCTTCCGGTAATACTTTCCATATTTTTTATTCCCGTCATCATAATTTATTAAACCACATTTTGTAGATGCATGGTTTGCGGTCAAGTGCTGAGTGGCGAATACATGGGAAAAGATGGACAGCCTTATTGTGAAAAAGGTTTAAAATAAATCATTTAAACCCATTAAACATTAACCGTGCACTCTTTTTTAGATTATCAAAAATCTTTCGGTGTCAAGTGCGCATATTGTGAGCGTTACATTAGTGGAAAGGTTTTACAGGCAGGCGATAATCATCATTTCCATCCAACATGTGCACGCTGCTCGAAATGTGGCGATCCATTTGGCGATGGAGAGGAAATGTATTTACAAGGCACTGCAATATGGCATCCACGATGTGGTCCTGGCCCATCAGAAAATGGCACAACTATCTTCAGCAGCAATGGTGCAGCTCCTGGCGATGTCGATAGGATAAGCAACAGTGCGTTGAGTGAAATTCAGGTATGAGAACTGTAAATGAAAGTTTTATCTTATCACATTTTTAAAATGTCATTTTTATGATTGGACACTTTATCACCATTTTGCAGTTGTTATCAAATTATTTTTTATGTTTTTAAAAACTCCATTTTTTTATTGTTGTCGTCATTTATGATTTATATCCACAGTTTTCATTACGTTCACGCACTCCTAGTATAAGTGGATCGGTGTGTGATCCCTACACTGGTAGACGAGTGAGTTATTATTATTATTTTATTACCATTCTTTTATTAGTTACAAAATATTTATTAAGGATATTAATTTAAATTTCCTTTTATAGTATCATCGCACAACGAGTCCCGGTCTTGTGCTACGCGAATATAATCATTCAAATTATGGTGAGGACATTTCGAGGATTTACACATACAGCTATTTAACGGAAGAGAATGGCGGCTTAAAAAAACCGATTGATCCTTATGATAAGAAGCCTGTGTCGCCACATTTCCATCGACCCAACTTTCATGTTTCAACGGGAAAGCCACCCTCGCGTCCTCAATCGAGATCGCGTTCGGCTATGAAAGTGCTTGTTGATAGTATTCGTACTGAGACACCGCGACCAAAGAGTCCGGCTATGAATAATGAAGAGCCAATTGAATTAAGTCATTATCCGGGTGCAAAGAAGCCTCTGCCTGGTGAGAAGCCAAAAATCGAACGAGACGACTTTCCAGCTCCACCCTATCCTTACACTGATCCCGAGCGACGACGCAGATATTCCGATTCATATAAGGGTGTTCAGAATTCCGATGATGAAGATCAGGTCGACAAAGCTCAGCTTGAAAATGTTGCACCGCAATTAAAGCGCGAAGAAGAAGAGCTAAAGAAGATTAATTCGGGCATGAGCAAAGTCATCCTCAAGGACATTAAAGAACGTCAGAAATATAAAGTTTGGAAACAAAACAACTTAGATCCACGCAACGCATCTCGCACACCATCAGCAACGAAAGAACCTGTTTACAAGATGAGGTAATAATTACCTTTTTGATCACATGACCTGCATCGTTAACTATTTTATTTTATTTATTGCGCTACAGATTCGAAAGCCCATTGGGAGCGAGTCCATCTCGTAACTTGGATCACTCGCGTCCGTATGAGGACGAATTGTTTGATAGATCCACAAGTTATAGAGGTTCAGTAGGTCGTGCAATTGGCGCTGGAAATAGCTATAATGGTAAGTAACTTTTTTTAAAACACTCATTTTTCGTTCTTTTAATTTTCTGGCAGTGATTTCAATCACCGTCAGTCATTTATTATTTTAATTGAATTATAAATTGAAAACAATCAACCACTAGCTATAAATTCATATCGGTCACCAAAGCCTGGCAGTAGCTATAAGCATTCTACACTCCCGTCAACGATTCGCAATGGCTATAGCTCAGTAAGTGCGATTTTATTATCAAGCCCATCAGTATACTAAATCGTTTTTATGTGAAATTGAAAATTAACACATTAATCATAATTTAAGATCGTGTCTCGTTATTGTTGAGTCGCTAATGATTGAGTATAGTTCAAGATGATAATTAAAAGCTAGTTGGTTATGGTGATATAAGGTGGTGATATGCTTTAACATAATTATTAATTATTACTGTCATTTTTTATATGCATTTAATCAACCATTTTTCCCCCTCTCTCTTCTAAATGCTTTCAATAAATCACGATGATACCTTAAATAAACACACACTTAACACGAACACATTCATTCATTACCACACACCTCAAAACACCATCCTTTAGCGGTGAGTTCGAATAAGAAACGACATGGATGTTTTGTTACCCCATCTCAAACATTTAGTAGCTCAGCATCTGATCAACGTGCTCCTGTAAGCTTAGTTTGTTGAAGAAAATCTGAACAAGAAACGTGAATGGTCAAAAAAGTGTTGTCCACTATAGTTTAGATGCAAAATGCTTTTTGTGCTTACACATTATAATTTTTTAGAATCTTTAAAAGATATTTTATGGGTTTTTACTTTGTTTCAAAAAAAAATCTTGATTAAATTTTTAACGACTACAAATGCATTTTAAAGAATTAACTTTTTATTACTTGTGATTGAAAACGTGTTATTTGATAAAAATGTATTTAATTATATGTTTCATGGTTATTGCACGATATGTTTAGCAACTCACATATATTCATAGTTTTTGGTTTTTGTATAAAATCTAATAATAGAAAAATAATAGAATTCTTGCATACCGGTTGAGAATCGAATGAAATTCTTGAGAATTTTGACTCTATCATTCGATCTTTAATTTGGTGACAAATAACAAATAAATTATCTCAAGCAAAAAATATATTTTCTTCTTTAGGATTTTTCGTTCGGTCCTTTAGTTGATAAAACGCACAGTACGGAATTTTCATGCGGAAAATCTGACAGTAAGTGACACCACTGAAAACGCCCTCCTTTGTCCATGAATAATCATCTCTAGTTTCAGCTGAATCAATTACGGACGGCGATAGGCGAGCATTAGGTGCTGATATTCCTGCATCGAGCACATATTCGGGTGCAATTTATAATCAATATCCACAATCAGGCTTAGTTCGTAGATCCTTGCCAAATATGGCTCATTCTATTCTCGTTCATGAGCCAGCAAAAATTTATCCCTATCATTTACTCCTTGTCTCTAACTATCGATTGCCAGCCGACGTTGATCGGTGTAATTTAGAGCGTCACCTTTCCGATGCGGAATTTGAAGCCGTCTGCGGGGTGAGTTTGATTTTTGTTTTCGCCATCAAATTCAATTAAGTAATAATAAAATTTTATTTCTCGTTAATCAAATTAGTGCACACGATCGGAATTTTATCGTATGCCGCAATGGCGAAGAGGCGATATAAAACGACGCGCAAGGCTATACTAAAATTCGATACATTGCATGCGAGAAGAAAAAACTTTTTTGGAATAATTAGAAATAGTGAAAAGCTTATATAGGATAAAAAAATAACATTGAGAGTTTTTCTTTGCTAGTGTTACAAAAAAATTATTGAATGAATTGTGGTTGGCGATGATGAGAGCTGTTGGTGAGCTTCATATTTAACAAACATTTTACAAAAATATTTATTATTGGATAAAAAATTAAAGCTTTTTAAAAGTTTCAAAATATGCTTGGAAGAAAATTCTCATCAGCTAAAATTTTTAGAAAGGATTGAAAACCAAATTTTAAAAAGCTTTTTGAATAAAAATTATAAACTATTTAAAAAATTCTCTGGAAAGAAGCTAATAAATAATTGAATATAAAATATATTTTTGTTAATGAACATGCGAGAAAAAAATGCCTACAATAATGATAAATTGAGAATGAAAAAAAAATATTTTTCTGACGAGAAAAAATGTAGAACATTGATTAGGATAAAATTTTAGCATTTTAAAAAGTGAATTTGAAATGAAGCAAAAAATATAAAAATCTTTGTTGCACCAATAAATCAACTTCTCACACTCACTGGAATGCTTTGAAAAAAAAAATCTTGAAAAATGTCAAAATATTTATTATAGACACAGATGTATCGTGTTAAAATTTCAAACATCTTCATTTCTTCCTTTGAAAAAAAAACTTTTATAATCAAAAACAACTACTATTAATTCTAAGTCAAATAATTGCCTCCTATTATGAAGATAATTGTCATGTTTTAAGAAATAAGCAAAGAAAATAGTCAAAATTTCTCCTTTTTTTTGATCGATTTACATCACAAACACATTTTTGTCTCTACAGTTTTAAACTATGCTGCGAAAGAAAAATAATAAAAATTAAGTGAAACATTAAAGAGCTTTTGCTATAAAAATAAAAATTTATAATTATGAGAACTTTTTTACAGTACATGCTCATGCATGTGTGTTTTAATGCACACAACGACATAAAGAGACAAATGTGAACCTTCTTCCTTGCCGACACCGCACATGCATGCGATCATTTTCTCCAATTTTTTTCTCCTCCACTCTTCTTCGTGGCTGCCGCCGCGCGCACCGAAGAGGTCAAAGAACCCAATATTGATGTAGACACATAAATATGCTAAATTATTTTTTTTTCTTCAATTCAAGATTATACAACTGTCTGGTCGAGAGAGTCGGTTGAAATTGAAGGGAAATAAAAAAATAAGCAAGAAAATTGGACAAAGTTCGAGTGTCTTATATATGCGCTGATCCTTAACACATGATTATTGGTGTGTCCCCCCTTTCACAATTCCCTCACGATGCTCGTAATTTTCTTTCATTTCCTCTCTCATATTTTTTCGCTTATTCAACCAAAATCGATGAATAAAATGCGATAATAATTCTCGAGATAGAACTTTCACTTTCAATTTTATCGTTCGCTCTCTCTCACTCATTCAGAGCTCTTCGTGTGATGCCGTTTTTCTCGGAAGATATTTCTTTTTTTAAAATAATCACTTACGTGTTACTTCAGCTCTTTTTTTGCTCTCGCTCGCGTACCTTTCGTCTTTTTATTATTGCTTTTTTTATATTGTGAATGCAATAATAATTTAATCTCGTCGATGACCTTGGATGCTAAATTTATAAGCTCTTCAGTCACACGGCGCACACAACACCAAAAAAAATGAAGTCCATGTGCAGACATAAATAGTGGTAAGAAGAAGAATTTATTTGACGTATGCAAAAAATAATAATTTTAATGACATTAATGCGATCCCGGCAGAAACATCGGATATCTTTTTATAATGTCCGCAGTTCTTTAGCCGAAAAATTAAAGACAAATATTCTGCTCAGTTCGAGCAATGACCGTCGAAGCATTATCAACACACATTTACATTTTTTATAAGTTTAGATTTCAAGCGATCTCATGATCTCTCAAGTTTATTTTTTTGTCGTTAGAGATATCATATTTCATCGAGTTTTTAGGTCATTGTCTCTTGGTGGTCACACCGAAAAAAAACTTTTGCTGAACAAAGGCGCGAGAAAAAAAAATTGCAATCTGTTCTGCTGTCGTTCGAAAGAAGTCACTCTTTCGTGTGGTTGGATCATTAAATATCAATTTTAGAGTTCTTTTTTTTCGGCCATAATCAAAAGTAACTTCTCAGCGGCGGATGGCAATCATAAAATTCATCTCCTTTGTATAAATTTCGTCTCATGCATTAGCATTGAAATTTTTCGTTTCAACGACACTCAACGATTTTGTCTCTTTTAATCCCAGCGAGCATCAATGAAAAGTTAAAAATTTTGAACCTTGCACCTCAAAAATTAAATAAATATATTTCACAATTTCATCACTCTTATGAAATATTCCTTCGAAGAATTTTTCTCAAAAGCGATGCTAAAAAATTCATCAGGCAGCCGTAACAAATTGATCTCTTTTCTATTTTTTTTCTCCTTCACATTCCTTGATGGTTTTCTTGAAGATTCTACCCTCTGTGTTGTTGTTCATACATATTTTTTTCCTACGTAAAGAATTTCTAACGATCGTTCTTGAAAGCGAAACGAAGGACAACGAACGACCAAAGAAATTCCGAGAAAAACATTTGGCTGCTCGACAAGGTCAATGCTCTTTGCAACACGTTGTTTTTTTATGCTCTTTCGTCCTTATGAAATCATGTTTCTTCATGTCCTTTCTATAAACTAATCACCTTTGACAATGTGCGTGTTTGCCTTCTGCGTATGAAGAGGAGAAATATGACGCGTCGTTCATTGAGACCATCAGGCAATAATGGTGAAGAAATTTTTATGTTTTATTATTTCTTTCAGAAAATTAACGATCTATTGGGATTTCTAGTCATTGTATTCCACCCTAGAAGAAAAAATAGAAATAACACTAATTTCTCAAAGGATCTCGTTACAATAAATTATTCTTATTATCGTGTGTACGATCACCACGTGGTTGAGTTCTACACATCTCTCTCACTCTCGTGTATAGCGTAAGAATTTGTTCTACATTTATTGAAAATTTATCATTCGATATAAGAATATAAATTACGTAATACAACTCGGGTTTATGCATAATATCTTCGTTTTGTTCTCATTCAACTCTTTTTTCTCGCTGCAAGATTGTTGCACATCCGACTGATTTAAAAGCTTGCATAAAGGTGGACGTCTAACTAAATTTTGAACGTTGCTTTGAAGTCACCGATAAGTTATTAAAATTTAACTCAAAATAAAATTTGAATATTTTTTACTCGAATTTTTGAGAATTAATTTTAAAAAATTGAGATAATTCACAATAAATCATTTTCACGACACTCTTGCAAAATCTCCTTCATTTAAGTCGTAATACCTCTTTCAATCTCGACGTAATACCGTATTAGTGCACGTAAGAAGATAAATTCTCCTATTTTACAAATTTATTTGATCCACATTCGAACTAGAATTATTCTGTTTCATTTAGCGTATTGCGGGGGTGCAAATCGTCGCTCTTTTCTCACAAATAGTAACAATCTTACCTTAATTACCGTTACTAGTTTAGAATAGAATAAAGGCGCGTGCGAAGAACTAAATAAGCCGCGGCGGCAATGAGAGATTGTGTACGCCGATGATGATGAAAACGACGATATATTGTATTCTGTTTGTAACACTTTTTGGGTCAAAGAAATTCTTAAGGAAGAGTTTTTTTGCGCGCATGCTGCATAGCATAAAGAGAGAAATATATTCTTAGTGTGCCTCATGTTTCCCGAACAACAAATATTAATGCTTGTTGTTCCACATTTTATATATCGCGATTGCATGTTCTCAGCATCATTTGCGGGACGGACAGTTCTCCTCTCTCTTGCACGTCGTCGTCGCTGCTGCTGTTGCTTGGAAAAAAGACCAAATTATTAATATAATATATATAAAAGAGAGATGCATGTTCCCGCACAGCCAACCAACGATTCGACGACAACGAAGAGTTCATTCTTGGCGCGCAGAGAGTAAGTGAGAGAGCTTTTTTCCCGTACTCGACTTACATTTTCGTGTACATAAAGAAGTCAACTCCGCTTGCCATGTTTTCTATGTACCTTCTTATATTTGGCTGACTGACTGTGGCTCCATTCCATCTCTCCCCATATATTATGTAAAAAAAGTACTCTCAATGCTTCTTCTTCACTCTGGCTCTTTTTTTCTCGTGAACTACTTTTAATTTTTACGTACTTACCTTTTTTTCGTGTGATTTCACATTGCTGACCACAGCGACCATAAAGTGTAATAAAAAAGAGAGCTCAAGTGAGGTCAATGAACGTGGAAAGGACATCAATATGTTTCTTTTTCTTTTTTTTCGAGCGGCATTTTAAAATAATGAAAAACTTTTTGCGATGACGCGCGTCAACTCGAATTTATTCGATGACAATTGAGTTAAGTAATAAAAAAAATATGCAAAGTCAACGTGTTAGACGAGAGCACGAGGTTTTGGAATTCCAGAATTTAACTCGGTGTCCTCCAAAACGCCATCTTTTCTAACTAGTAGAAATAAATTTAATTAATATTCACACACATCACACCACATCCAGTCAGTATAACGAGATTCTCCGTTTCTTTTTTTTCGGCAGTCCCCATAATGTCGTCTGACTGATATAACTCCTCTCCTTCAAATCTTATAGCAGCCGCGATCATCGAACTCCAAACCACCACTTGACTTCATGGAAAATTTTTTCCTTTTCGACAAAAAAAATTCACACGAAATACCTCCTCTATGGACATTCTTAATTTTTTTCAATGATATTATTTTATATTTTATCGCTTCTCGAAACTCCTCTTGATAATCGCTTTGGAAGCAATATCGCGCTTTATTTTAATCTTCTTCCACCTTTTTTGTTGTGTTAAATATTTTTTTTTTTCGGTGGTTGCAAAGCAGATTTTTATTTATTTTTTTTTTGTTGAATGGCATGAGAAAATTTTTAGCGCGAATAGAACCGGGTAGAATAGAAATTCAATGTGCGACTTTTTATTTTTATTTTTTTTTGGCACAACTTCAAAAACTTCTTATTTTTTTAGGGTTTACGATCAACGATTTATTGCATACACAACACATACTCTCATTTTTCGAGGACAGGAAAGGAAGTTCTTGCAAAAAAAAGCGTAAACTTATGTTCGGGGTGAACGAACTGCACCATTCATCACTTGCTGTCCTTGATAGAGCATACTAGAGGGTTCTATTGTATCATATTCTCATAAAAATGTGCTCATGGTCGAGGCTGCTTTTTTTGTCAATGGGAAAAACTTGAGTTTTGAGAGAGCGCGGCAAAAATTGATTTGCATAGTCGATCCGAGAGGTCCTTTACCCTCCGAATATTTGTTGTTGTTTATTAACCTTGGACGGAGGTTCTTGTAGAAAAAGAGAAAAAACTCCGCAGTTTTTTTTGCTTCGTCCACGAGAACATCACATTAATATATTATTTGTTGTTTATCAAAAAATAGGATTATAAATTTTTGGATTAAAGGCATCCGATGCGAGGATCGTAAACAAACATATTTTAAAAAAGAATTTAGAATTTTTTTTTCTCCGCAGATGCTAGCTTGGTGGCCATTGATGATGAGAATGAATTTAGTAGAATAACATTTTTGAGGAGAAAAAAAGCTTATCGTGTTTGCACACGTTGCGCTCGGGAATGCAACATTTGAGTGTTATTATTTTTTTTTTAAAAATTTACAATTTTTTTTTTGTGGGAATCATCAAACGTGCCGTGTGTGTTTTGATTGTATTGCAAATGCATCTCGGTGTCATTAAACTCTCTCAACCCGCGAGAGCTTTGTGGAAATTGAATGCAATTTACTTGTCAAAATGTATATACACACATCATGGAAGTAAATTGCATCTCGTTTGTTCTCCATATCTCTGACGTTAATAGTCGTAACCTTAGATTTGTTTTTCATAACATTCAATTAATCGGTAATGTGCACTTTACATAATTTTGATATCGCTGAGTTTATTAACTTTTTATCGCCATCATGGCTGCAAGTTTGTCGGATTTTGACGAATAAGCGATTTGAAACAATTGCATTTTTTCTACTGTTAACATCTGTCATAAAAAAAGCTGAGGTAAACTTTTTAAAATGAAAAGTTTTTTGAACCTAATCTCAAATTATTTTCTACTAGTTTCATATTCACCTTTAGACAATTTTATCTAAAATTTATTTTTATTCAAATAAAATTCAAAATAATTACCAAAGTTCACATCAGCTTCACCTCCCCATCCCTAGATTCTCACGCGTGCATCGTCCGTGCAATTGCTGATAAACAGTTTTCAGTTTTATATTAGCACACTCTCCTGTCGACCACATCGTCTAAGTAATTTTATTTTCCCATTAAAAATGCATTCTACTTAGAGTGCATCAAACTCCAGTATTTGCCCGTAAAAAAATATAAAAATAAATTGTAAGTTTCACTTTTTCCGCGATGTAGCTAACGACACTAAGCAAAGCTCGTGAATTTGCAAGCACTCGACAAATTACATCTGTCATAAATTATTTTTCGCTCCTAACAATGTTTTCTTTATGAGGTCACAGCTATTTTTCAATTTTAAGGAGTAAAAAATTTTCTTCGTCAGGAAAAAATTAAATTATAATTCACTAGTTTATTGATTTAAATTGATTTTCACAAAAAACAAAATTTTAAATTGATTTTATTCCGATGTTCACCGGAGAGAAAAACTTAAACGAGAGCATGCAGTGTGAGGCGAGCGGACTCAGCGAAAAAATGGCCATTCCATGTTACTTACGACAACAAAAGCGTGTGTAAAAATTTTTAAATGCCGAATTTATGCGTATATAGTACGAATGCGTAAAATATATGTATAATTTTCTGTGTATATGAAATAAAGTGTTATACATAAGACACGTTACGCACCAAGATTGGACTTTCATCATAGTGAATCTTCTTCTTTTTATTTTTTTCAGCTCGAAAAGAAATAAAATGAAATCTTTCTAGAAGGTGATAATTATAGAAAACAAATAATAAACTTACAAGAAAGGATTTTAGATAAATTCTTGAATTTTAATATACGAAAATTTCCCCTGTTCAAAGCTGGAGCTTTTTTTCATTCGCATTAAACATTTTGTATGTGAGTATGCGAGAGCTTTGGGTAGGATCTCTTTCCGAAAAAAAAACTATCACAACCACGAATAGTTTCTCTCAGCAACTCGATCGTGACTCTCTCGAATACGTTTACATTCGTTCACACACACCACCAATGGCCATACTAATGCGAGATGTTCTCATTTAATGTTGCAGCAATATTATAAATTAATTCTCATGAATTATTAATGAGAATATATGCGAAATGAGTTTTTATCGCTAGTATTCTCGAATCTTGTTGACATTTTCAAGAATCCTCGCCGTCTTTCATTAGAAAAGTTAACGAAAAAATTCTTGCGCGAGTGTGACGTGCTGCAGCAAAACTCAAACACATACGCTCACACTTTTTACCCCCACTATATATTTCTTTAACCGGCATAACTCTATAAAAATACAGGACAAAAAGTCTTTATAGTCATTAGTTTTTCGTATTTCTTCGAGAAAAGTGTCTTAAGATTTTATTCATTACCTGAATAAAGAAACATTGTGACATAAAAAAAATATCACATATATTTTTAAAAATATTAACTCTCTGTGCCACTGAACACTTATGAAAAAAAATTTAAATTATTATTTAACAAAAATATCATTTTTTGACAAAAATAAAATAAAATAGTGAGTGTGACTGGTGATCCAGATAAAAAAAAGACATAAGCATAAAAATCTTATTTTAAGATTTTTTAAACAAAAAAAAACGTGAAAATGTTGAACGGTTCGAAAATTTTTACCTTTCTGAGACGAGAGTTGGAGCATGATATTCAAAAGTCGTTGGTAGTATTCTGCTGTGCCCTCATTGTGGTGTTCATCCTGCAATGGATCATAAAAAATCTCATGGAAATTCAAAAGTTACCACCCGGACCAACTGGATTCTTTCCTTTCGGAATTCTCAACTTAATTGGACACGAAAAGCATAAGTCATTTATGAAGCTCGCATCCACTTACGGACCATTGTTTAGTTGTAAATTGGGCATGCAACTTTACGTTGTGATAAGTGATTATAAGCTGATACGTGAAATATTCAAAAAAGAGTCGCTCACTGGCCGACCAAAAACTCCACTTTATAATGGTGAGTGGAAAAAAATCTCTTTTTAAATATATGTGCAAAAATTTTAATCATTTATTTTTTTCTCTTCTCTTTTAAAAAATTAAATGTGCAGTGCTGAATGGATGTGGTAAGTTTAAATTCTTTACTTTTTTCTGCGAAAAATGCGCTATAAAAAAATTATTTTGTGTAATTTAATTAATTTTTTTCTCGGTTATCAATTAATTTTTTTCATAGTGCAATTTTTATACAAACTTTATTTTATTCGGTAAATTTTAATTAAAATATTTTTTCCTCTCCTCACAAAAAAAAGGTGTCATAAATGCTGAAGGAAAACTTTGGAAAGATCAGAGACGATTTTTGCATGCAAAATTGAGAAGCTTCGGGATGACACATTTAAATAGCAAAAACACTAAATTGCAAAATCTTATCACGGTAGGTTGAAAAAACAACAATTATTTGTTCGATACGCTAATGATTTTCGAGTCATTGGAAAAAAGTGCTAAAAATGACAAATTGAATAATTATTTTTTTCCTCTTCAACACAGAACGAAGTGAATGAGCTTTTGAATCATTTGAAAAGCGCTCCACAACAGCCAGTCGACTTAGAACCATACTTCGCCGTGTCCGTGAGCAATGTCGTTTGCAATCTCTTAATGTCGGTTCGCTTCACTCGAGACGATCCAAAATTTTTGCGCTTTAACGGAATGATCGAGGAGGGAATGCAATTATTTGGCAAGGTTTATTCGGTCGAACATTTTCCAATTACCCAGTATTTGCCGGCCTTTCAATCGGCCAAATGCCAAATCGCCAAAAATCGCAAAGAGATGTTTGAGTTTTACAAAGAAGTCATTGAAGATCATCGAAGGACATTTGACAGAAATAATATTCGCGATTTGGTCGACTTTTATTTGCTAGAGATTGAAATTGCAAAGGAGAATGGCACCGAGCAAGAGTTGTTCGATGGCAGAAATCATGAAGAGCAAATTATGCAAATTATCGGTGACTTATTTAGTGCGGGCATGGAGACCATCAAGAGCACCCTTCTCTGGCTCATCGTATTTATGCTTCGCAATCCCGAAGCCAAAAAGCAAGTCCATGAGGAACTCGATAGTGTCATCGGTCGTCAACGTATGCCAGAGTGCAAGGACATTCAATTTTTGCCATACACCGAAAGTACAATCTTAGAAGTAATGAGGATCTCAAGCATTGTGCCGCTCGCCACCACACATTCGCCTCTGATGTAAGTCTCGTATAAACTCTATTTTTTCTAACACATTCAAATGTTCAAGGTTATTTCAACTTTACGATATATTTCTCGCGTTTCGTATGCCGCTGCTCATTCAATCTTTTATCGTCGACAGTTGCGCTATGATCGCATCTCATTTCATGTTTGCCCCCTACGAAAAATAAAAAGAGTTGCATTTAAAATTAAATTTCTTTCCGCATATCAAATAAAATAAATTTATTGCAAACATGCAAAAAAGAATGCTCACAAAGTGACTCTCATTGCAAATTCAACAATTTCATACAAATATCGTAAAAAAAACTTTTATCGTCTTTTCTTCTTTAAAAAGAAGCTAACGGGAGTTTTTGTAAATATTCTGTAAACATATACACGACAATCAAGATTTTTTTCCTTCTTACCATACACACATTTTTCTTTATTCAAGAAAGAAACTGGTCAGTGAAAGTGAAAGCACTTAAAAGTCTGGATGGGGTTTTTGAATGGTTGAAGAAGACGGTGCGGTAGGGCATTGAACTCGCACGCGCTTATATGAGTTTTAGATTCTTTTACCGCATTCTGAAACCTGTAATATGAATATCAAGCGACGACGGTGGTTGTACGAACGAAAAAAAAACTAAAATTACTTCATAGTTCGCGCATTTAGATCTTTCGTATTTTTTTCTCTCTCTCTTTGTCTATTTTTATTCGTCGACTACGTGCATTTGCATTTGATGATTAATTTTTTGCTCTTTTTCTATTTGCAGTGATGTAGAGTTGAATGGCTTCAAAATTCCAGCGGGCTCACACGTCGTGCCGCTCATAAATAGGTAAGAGTTATGCACATTGAGTCAATATTTGTAGAAATTTAACGTTTTTTATCTCTCATTTCACAGCGTACATATGGATCCAACTTTGTGGGATCAACCGAATGAGTTTCGTCCAAGTCGCTTCATTAATGCGGAAGGAAAAGTTCAAAAACCAGAATTTTTTATTCCATTTGGAGTTGGTCGCAGGATGTGTCTCGGCGATGTGCTTGCACGCAAGGAACTCTTCTTATTCTTTTCCTCACTCATGCATTCTTTCGATTTTGTTCTTCCTGAGGGATGTCAACAACCGTCACTTAATGGTAATCCCGGTGTCACAATTCACCCCGACGATTTCCTCGTCTATCTAAAAGAGCGACCGCTTGAGTCACTGGTCGACGAACAAACTCCCCTTCGGACGATTGGCTCAAATTAAGTGAGTGAGAGAGCGATAGAATGAATTTTTTTTCATTCTCATTCAAGTTCCTATGCGAATATTGAAAAAGTTCGCAAAAAATGCTGCGCACAAAGTGGAAGCCCGATAAAATGAAATTGAGATCCCAAATAAGTGTAAAGCATTGAAAGTGTTGACCATACTAATCTACTATATCAATTAATTGTTAGCTATTTAAGTCACACATCTTACAAAAAAATATAAGGAATCGTACAAATTCGTATTACATAAGTGATTGAATCCCTTCTCCCCCTCCGACCGTTGAAGATGTAAAAAAAACTTTTTCTTGATTTAAAAAAGATAATTTTTGATATTATTTTTGATTTGTGAAAAAGAGAGAGAAAAGATAGAGAGAGTGCGAGAAGGCGGAAATTCATACAAGAGTTGAGGACTTGATAGGCATGAAATCTAGTTATACTCTAACTACTTGCTGTGATGGAAATCCTTTTTGTATAGGATCTGAGATATAAATTTTTAAGAGGAATGACGCGCAAAAATGATATCAAAGGAGAAAAAAATATTCACACAAAACGAATCGCCATTAAAATATCTCTTACATCCATCCACCTTTAAATATGTGTTCATCCTAATTGTTAGATTTAAGTTTCATTATTTGTAAGAATTAGCGATTTAAGATCATCTAATTTATGAATAATTTTAATTTTCCGTGTAATTAATAAAAAATTCTTCTTTTATAAATTGAAACTTTAATTTTATAAATTAAAAATTTGATTTTTAAAAATGTCCAATTATGAATTTAATAAAAATGATTTAATTTAAAATAAATTTTTATTCTTATTTTTCAGAATTTCATTTCACCGCTTTATTTTTAAACAAACATGTTTTGTTCGATTCTTGCAAATAAACAAAATTCTTTCTGAGTAATGATTAAACGAAAGCGAATTTTGCATCTCTCTCACTCACATTCAGTTCAACGAAATCAAGATTGTTCTTATAATCCCAAGAATTTCAATGATTAATATTGGAATTTTTAGTTGTATACTACGTCTTGGACGACGATCACAGCATCCGAATGAAAGAGAGAGGGAGATGGAGTAAGAAGTTCTAATGGTCCCAGTAGACTTCATGATCTCATAGTCTAGGTATGTTGAAAAGCGAAATTTGATTAAAGCAAAATGGTCAATGATTCATGAAATGAAGCGAGAATGGTAAGGAAGAGAGAAATAATACTTCGCGGTGTGTTCCTTTTATCGTATTTTGCAATTTTGTTTTTTCTCCTCAATATTCTTCTTAAAGAGTAAATAAATTTTTAGCCACCAGCCTTGGAATTTCCGTTTTCAAAAAAAAAAGATGTCTCTCGCTCAAAAGTGCGTGCGTAAGATTTCAAAAGCCACATATCGGCGAGGAATTGTGAAAACTTTTCAAATTTTTTACTATTTGATTTCTTCTCAAAAAAAAAGTTTGAATTTGATCAAAATCAAGCGTCTATACGACATGCATACCATTAATAAAGTCGCTGTTCAATGTAAATTTTTTTCCGTTCAACAAACCCATTAGAGAAAAAAATATTATATGGCTGTAAAACTAGCTGTATTAACATTTGAAATGGCAAAATCCTATCGAAGCATAATTTTTATCTCACATTTCATTCACCTTTTTTTTTTTAAAAAACGCTTTTTGGCGGATTTTCTCCAAACGCTTATTTAATTTTGAAGCAAAAAGGAAACTCTCAAATTTCCAATCAGACCACGCGATAACTTTTCTAAATATTTATTCACGTGAAGCTTAAATTGCTGATTTTAATTTCGCATTTAATCGATAACAAATATTTGCATGCAGTGGAAATGTTTAAATGACTCATTTTACAACTAACAACAATTAATTGCGATGACAAGGTTGTGGAATAAACACGAAAATATTAATTGCAAATTCGTGAAATTTTTTTCTTAAATAACGTGAGGTAATTTAGGTATTTTACCCTAGTTAAAAACTATAATTGAGAATAGACAAAGAAATTATGGCATTCCATCATGATAAACGTGATGCTTCTGTAAATTTTTAAATAATTGTCAATTCAATGAACTTTTGATTTTCTCAAACACGTCTGCTCACACGTGTATTCCTTAATTGAAAACTAAATTAATTTAATTTTTGAATTTTATTCAACAAATTAGAAAATTTAAATTTCCAAATTTATTTGACATTTTTTAACAAAGAAAATAAAATTTTAAAACAATTTAAGCTTCCTATTATAAAACTAGCAATTTTTTAAAATCCCAATTAAACTTTGCGGTCACCCAACCCTCAAAAATGCCTCTTCACCTGCAACGTCCGTGATAAATTAATGTTTGACAATGCAAAGTTTTCTCAAATATTTTACATTCTTGGCTTTTTTTACTACAGCATTATTGTTTTGATTGAGAATTAACATGAAAACACGTGTGGTTGACCACAGCAGAAAAAAAACATACTTTAATGATAATTTTTAATTACAAAATATGTTTTGGGTAGTTTTACGTTGGTAGCAGATTTTTTTACGATGTCTCTGCATTGTATGTGTGCAATTTGAGAATTTTATTCGGGTCAAAAGCCTATCAAGGTTGCGATGAAAAAAAATTATTTTAAATTCGAATTGTTTTAATTCGGCGACTTTGCACGTCAATCGAAACTCGCAAGAGAGATAAATCGATTGAATTACAATTACATCCATATACACGAAGCGAAGTGGATGAGAGGAAGTGCAGCCACCTTAAATTACTAGAGATGAATGAATTTCCGCTCGACGAAAAATAAAAAGAGGTATCTGCTTTGCGCGCGAATGCGTGTGATTTTAATTTTTAATCGTCACGTTTTCAAGGAGTTCGGTTGTTGCATAATATACACACACTATACGCTGACGACTTTACAAAAAGGCAGAGCCATTAAGATGGAAATTGTGTGAGAGATGACTCTGACGTAAAGGCATTGAGAATTTTTATTTGACGAGTGCGGTGAGTGTGTGTGGGAAGTCAATATGACAGAAGGATTTCAGTAATAGTTGAAATCTGTGCAGCACCTTCGGATAATACAATTTAATGCACAACTTTATTACTCTCAGCTGCACTCAGCAAGAGCGGCGAGTTTTTTTTACAACGGAATCACGTTTTACTCATTTCTGGGCAGCGACATTTGCAGGCCTGCTGCTTTACGTATCTCTCACTCACTCACTCACCTCACCTCACAAATGAATAGCTGAAACTCAAACACACAAATGCGGAATGCAAATAGCTAAATGTCGATGAACTTTTAGTCAATTAATCTTTAGCTTCTACTTTGTTGCAAGCTTTTTAAAGGCGAAAAAAATGTTTTAACTATCAATGCGGTAGTGCAAATTACCGCAACGCTTGCAATAAGTTTCTAATTGCAAAATGGATTGTAATTTGATGACATTAGACGCTGATAATACACATTTTATTACCTCGATTGACACTCTCTGGTGCTGTTGTGTCTGCGTCTACTGAATTTTTTTAAATCTGAAATTTAATAGCAAAATCAAAAAGTTACGCAATCAAGAATTTTCGGCTAGAAAAAAATTCTCGAATTGAAAGAGCTTTCATTTTGGGGTGTCGTGGTGAAGAAGGCAGAGAGATAGATAAAAAAGAAGATCTACACATATACGGAAAAGAATTTATAAATATATATAGAAAAAAACCTGAGACTCTATGTATATGGCGGAGAGTGAGTGAGAGAGATAAAAGTCATCGACCTTTTTGAAAGTGAAAGTCAAACATACAAAGGTAACTGGTAACTGTCGTATGCTGAATATTTTTTACATATAGTAGCTGCTGGATGCTAGACAAGAAACCACCAACACATTCGAATTCATTACTAACAGTAAACAGCGATTACTGTATCGGAGAATGTATGAGAGCGAAGCATTTCTTGCAATTCCTTTTTCAAGGATCTTCTACGACGTCCGTCCGTCCACCGCGAGTCGGCACATAGTTTTTCTTCTTTCTGATATTTCGGCGGACAGCGAGCTGAGTGAAGCTAGTGTGCGCGTGGAACGAGAGTTCAGTCACATTGAAAACATAATTTCTACTTTAACTCGCTCACTTTAACGCGAGCAATGCCATCGAGTCGAATCCTTTATTATAAAATTGGACGACGTATGAAAATTGATGCCTCGCACTGTTCATTTTACCGCTAATTGAGATATGTCGTCTTAAATTATTTCAGCTTTAATTTATGTTGACAGTAAAATGCATCGCATGCAAGTAACTGGACACTGAAGATGAATTATTATGCAAAAAGATGTTTTTTTCGGGGTTTTTTCATGCTTAAAATTTTTAATTTATGAATCTAAACTTGCTGCTGTTTAATTTAGATTATAATTTATTCTGTGCTGAATGAATCAGGCAGGAAAATAATGACGTTGATTGAAGCATTGGAAATTTAAATTTCCTACGAAAAAAGTTTGATATTACAACACATTTACATCAGTGATTTAATCAAGTTTAACAAATGATTTTGTTACAACTTAATTTGAAGTAATTTGTATAAGATTGTTTGAAACAATTTGTGATCATTTTACTGCACGAGATGAATATTTTGAATTAATTATTAAAATTAATTTATTTTAACTTCAACATTTTTTCTGTGATGAATTTAACGATTTTTAAAAATAATAAGAATAATTAAAAATTTGTAGTTTTTTAATTAAATACATGAAAAAATTAATTTTTTAAATTCAAACATTTTTAGTTAATTTCTGCTGAATTAAGTCTGCAATTAATTTTATTCTCCTACTCCTAAAAAATTAAGAGAGGTTTAAACTTCAAAATTTCTCTAACTAAAAAATTCAAAAATTTTAATCAAACGAAAAAAAAATTAATTTAAAACTTCAGTTTCACATTTCTAAATGAATTTAAATTTGTAAAAAAGTTAATATTTAATTCAGAAAAGCTCTTCTAAAATTGATTTCAAAATTGATTTGAAAACTCATTTTACCCTTTTATTCTTTCCAGAATCAAAATCTAGGAAAAAATTTCTTATCCCAAATTTTTGGTCCCAAAATTAAAAAAAAAAGTGTACAAAAAAATACGCGGAAGATTCTCATTTCTCCCAACTTGACGGACCTGATGTTCCATAAAACGAAAGAAACCCAGTTTTGGTGATGATTTTCAGGTATTTTTATGTGTCAAAAGTTATTCCATTCTTTTGCCTTTCATTCCTCTCCAATCTCTCCCGACTATCCACACAATCCAGGCTGAAGAAAAAAGAAGTTATAAAAGCGCTTACTTTTGGCACAATCTCAGCTCGCGCATAAATTAATCAAATGTCATAAAATGCGAAGGAAGAGAGGAATGATTAAGACTTAAATTAATCATAATCAATGAAGATTTAACCTCATAACTTTTTTCTTCTTCTGTTTGTTGAGTAGACAACCGAAATTGAAGCTCTTCAACTTTCATGCTTAAACTGGCTCACTCACAGGCGTTAAAAGAAGAAAAAAGCTCTTCGCATGACACCGTTGGAGTGGATTCGATATTGAGATATACTGCTTTTGCCTCTCTCTCTCAAACCCAACACTCGACTCATCGTTCGCTCGCATTTCGAGACCATAATTTTGCTGAATATCTTCATATTCTAAATTTTCTGTTGCGTCTGTACGAAAAAAAAATTATATACACAACAATCTGTGTTTCTTAAAGTTTATTGAACCCAAGAGAGAGACTTTCTCCACCAGCTGATAGCACCGATGGTTTGTCGTATGGCCAAAATATAAAAAAATTCGACTTCGTGTTTAAATGAAGAAAAAAGTCAACTCTGAAGTTATGAGTTGAATTTTTAAGCATATGACAACTGGAATATAAGTGGATGTGGTTGGTCGATCGAGTTGCAACATGTAAAAATTTTGGCAGCTCCGTGGCGAGTTGAGGGGAAAAATTGTTTAATGACCTGGCGTAAGAAATCACGCATGGCGTATATTGAACACGAAAAAAAAGTGAGGCAACTTCAATATTCATCATCAGCAGAAATTGAATGCAACTGTAAAGTGTAAAGGCTATTTGACATCGATCTCATAGCACTCGGCTATGGGTAATGTTGCAGAAATAGGTTAAAGATAGATGAAGCTGACAGCAATAGCCAGTCACTAGCGCTGGAGAGAGAGAATGAGGTGCAAGAACTCTTTTTTCCTGAACCTCATTGCATTTATATTATTTTTTTATATATTATATTCAACATCTCTGCCGCATTTAATAATATTCCCACTTTATGCTGATTTCAAAAGTAAAGTCTGTTAACCTCCTCGCCAACCAGTCCATTACCTAACTGTTGGTAAAAATTATTGATCCAATGAGTGAGTGACATATGCTCGATAATTTTTTTTTTGAGAAAATTTTCTCTCACTCGAAAAAGCTCGAGAGCCATCGAAGCCTCGTCCATTTTCGACGGTTTTGCATATATGAATTTTTTAGGGCCGCATGCATAAAATCTCACACACATACGCAAACAATAGATTTCAATGCCGAAAAAATGTTCAATCGATCTCGACACGGACGATCGGCGAAGAAGTCACAAGTGCCAGCAGCAGCAGCACCATTTAATCTCAGCTATGAGTTGTGCCTCTTTTTGTGTGTTACGTACTCGTTTATTTCTTACGATTTTTTTTTTATAGTAATGATTTTTATACTTTAACTTCCAATACAATAGGTCAATGATCTTTTAAACATCAGTGTGGTGGTGTTGTAAAAAACACGACTTATATACGACTTTTTTTTCACAATACCTTTATAGAAAGAGTGAGAGAGAAAGAAAAAATATATATTGATGACCTATTTTCTTGCGAATGTGGAATTGTAGGTGACAGAGAAGTGGAATCGTATTTTTTATGTACTTCTCTTTCGCCTTGCTTTCCGCTTCTTATTTCTTATTCACGTTTGCTGCTGCTCTTTTGAGAGCTCTGAGGAGATTGCGATTCCGGTGTGCTGTTGACGATGACGCGATCGTAATGTGAGATCTTTATAGGACTACGGGAATAACTTTTTATTGCACGCTCATATCTATATTGCCATTCTTTTTGCGCTATCTTATGGCCCATGGCAATTATTCTCATTTTAATGTGGCTCAGAGTTTGATGGATTTTATTGAACCTAAATTTGGGGGATAAATAAGGCAAAAAGTTAAATAAATTAAAAAATTGTTATACATAATTCCATTCAATTAAATATTATGAATAATTGAAGGATTCGAACCTTCTGAGGACGAATGTAAATTTTTAATTTTTAATTTTCATATTAAAATTTTATAAACTCGGCTGTAATTTATAGAAAAGTAATTAATTTTAATTGAAATTCATTTTTTAAAATCAAATGAATTTTTTTAAAAACTTCATTTTAAAAAAATGTAAATTTAATTTTTAAGAGTAAAAAAATTGCAGTGAACTTTCAAATCCTTTCTGATTTTTAATTAAAATCATCAGAAAATTTTTAAATTTATTTTGACATGTAGATAAAAAATTAATATTCTCTCATAAACTCAAAAGCTTTTTCATTCAAAGTTTTATTTAAATTTTTCAATAAAGAATTGTTCCAATGCCGCACAAATCACCATGAAATGTTTTTTCTAGTTCATCCAATAGACTTCTCTCTCTTTTTTTCTCGCACAATATGTTCGCAATCTTAATAAATCAATAAGCAACAGCAAGTTTAAAAAGGGAAGTCATAAGAAGATTGACATTGATAAACACTAACACACTAACATTGCCGTAAAGGTATTTTAAAATTACCTATTAACCAACGCGATGGTAGAGGGTGGTTGGCCCGACATCAGTTCTCACTAACGATTATCTAATTGTATTTATTCCGAGAGGGGTTTGTTCGTAACCTGTGGCTTGTATCGACTGAGATACTTCCTAAGTAGCCCGCTAGACCCTGCTTTTCCGAGGAATCGGGGGTCAATCATGTGTGGTTGCGGGCGTCCTCCTACTTCGGTAGTGGCCACCAATCGTCATCTAACAATCTAATCAATCAAGTCATAAGAAGATTGACATTGAAATCAATCAGTCTTTCACTCAATCAACTTGACGTCAATTGAAACGCACATGAATGATGATGATGAAAGGAAGAAGAAGCCGTCGATCATGTTGTGATCGTTATGCATCAAAATGTAAGTAGTACTCTCGATTTGAAAGCTCTTTAAACTTGACTTTTCACTTCTCTCTCTCTCCCCACAAATATGCAATAGAAATAGATTTCAAGGTCTACATTGCTCACTGCGTGTTTGCCATACAATCTACACAATCAGTGTCGTGGAATCTAGTTTCAACCTCGCTCTCTCTCTCTCTCTCTCATACGATTGCCGCATTTCTCATATTAAAAACTCTTTTTTCCTGCGTGCGACTTAAAACAATTTTAGGACAACGAACTTTGAAAGCATCAATGAGGAAGGAAAGTTTTTTCTGCATTTACTTCAGCACTTTGCTTCTCATGCGACAATCGCTCGATTCCGGGTTAAAGATGGTGATGGTGAGCATGTAAAGAGGTAAAGTGTCGAAGCTTACATCAACAGCTGTGTAATAGTAGAGGGATTGAATAACTTTCAGAATCTGTAATACTTCTTTCTTGACAGTCAAAGACACATTTTAAGCACCCCAGAAAGCATTTTTTGGGGGTCATGACTCATGAACGTGAAAATTATTTTTTAAATTATCAAAAAAGTATTTTTTTTTGAATTTTTATAATACGTTAAATATTTTTGATTTTTCAAAAATTGCATTAAATTTTTTAAAGCTTTGTTCTAATTTAATTAAAAAAGTTGCATCCACTTTAAAAATTATCTCATATTCAACAAACTGATCGCTGGGTTTGTGAGACATTATTATTACTATATTGAAAGTCTTGAAAGTCAATTGCCTACAAAGAGTCAACATTGCTCGCATGCTCTCTCGTATTATTGAGGCGAAGACTGAAAGCCATGTTTTTCTTTCCTTCTTGCCATCATCATCATCAGATTCATTACAGAAGAAAACTATCTCTCGGAAATATTTTTTTACATTACGTAAAAAAGCCCACTTTAGAAGAAGTCCGACATACCCAGTTTTCTATACTCTATTTGAGGTCACAGTCGAAGTCTCGTGTAATAATAATCTCTCTCTCCCTCTTGCCGTGGCCTCTTAAACTATGCTATTTTTTGTTTTGATGTGCTTTTGAGGCGCGCATTAGCGAGAGATCATTCTCATCACAAAAGAAACATAAAATGCGAATTGGGACATTAGAAATGAAATTCTACATCGCTGCAATATGAAAAAAAGGTTTGAAATTGAAACTCTCGATTTGTTACTTTAAGAATCAACTATGTGGGCATTAAGATTTCGGTTGAAAGTTTTTATTGATAATTGTTTAAAGTTTATAATAAACACTCTGTAAAAGAACACTTAAGAGTGATGTGACTAAAAAGCATGTGGATCAAGTTCGATGCGTGTTGAGAATTTTTTGTATACATAAATAAAATTTGTTTAATTAAATTCGCAGGAATTGAAGAGTGCAGTGGTTGTTTAAGAGTGGATCAAATTCAAGATTGCGTATGGAGGGTAAAAGACTTTTGTGTACACATAAAATTGCAGGAATTGAGCATATTTTTGCTTTGTGAGGTCTCGAGATAATTTTTCATATGGTCATAAGTTTAATGAACTTTGTCATGCATTTTTTAAAAAAAATAATATAAAAATTTTCGACGCAAAATTAAATTTAAATTAAAGCAAAACTTGTTTGTTTTAATTAGATTTTTAGTTAATTTAAAATTTTATAATTTCTATATATAGAATTTGTGTAAAATTATAATTTTTTAAATCCTAAGAGATTTTTAAATAATTTCATCCTTTAATCACTGCGATTTAATTTCAAACAATTTTTTTGTCACAACTTTAGAGTTTAGATTGTCGAAACAATTCTTCTTTTTTAATTATTTTTCACAGAAATATTTTTAAACTTTTTATCGAAATGCGAAAAAGCTTCAAAAGTTTCATAAAGTGTTTATTTATCACCATCATTATTATTTTTTCCACTGCTGTTATTATTATTATTATTAGAGAAATCGAGAACGAATGAATTTTGTGGACTCGTTGTGGTCAAGTCTATCTCTGATTCGGATTCATCACTTTCTTGCATATCTTTGCCACTTTTGATTCTTTTAAAACTTTCACATATTAGATTCTCACTCGCCGCGTCGTGTTGCTGTTGTTGGAATTTTTGTGAATTTTTGAGCACATTTTCACAAATGAATTTCTCGTAAGCTGACGGCGATTTTGGCATTTTATCGTCGTTCATTGTTTTCGTCACTGCATTTCGATCGAACAAACATATATAAAGTTATTAGAAACTCTTTTCTTCATTATGTTCATTCTACTTTCGTGTCACTCACCTAATGCTGTTGGATTAATTTCATTTAATCGCATTCGCCATGCATCTTGAAGGAGTTGAATACGTGTTTGCTTACGCCATTTAGCACGTCGATTCTAGGTGGAAAATTGAGATTAGAATTATTTCTTAGATATTGGGTCATAACTCACTTGAAACCATACTTGGACTCGAGCTTCACTTAGACTTATTCGAAGGGCGATTTCTTCTCTTAGAAAAACGCTGAAAAGTTTAAAAATTTAACGTTTTTTAATATTTCAAAAAAAAAATTAATCACATACTCAGGGTAATGAGTCTTTTGAAATAAGCTTTCGAGCTCTTCGAGCTGTCTTGAATTGAATGTCGTTCTATTCCTTCTCTGCCGCCTACGGCCGAACATATAATCCGATATTAAATCACCGGGTAACGGTGTGAGGAAAGGACTCGTCATATTAACCGTTTATCACACAATAAATCATAAAATTAAACTGATGACGATATGAAATGTGCACCCGTTATTTATAATCATCATCCCTCTTCCCCTAACTCGAAAAAGGGACAATTATGCGCATGCTACAGCATCCCTTCCAACTTCAACGATGCATTGTTGTTGGTGCGATATTAAATTTATTATTTTTTATTGCCACAATTAAAAACTGAAATGGAAGAGAAACTCAAAAAGGATGAAATGGACGCGATGGAGATAATTTACTTTTAATTTTATTGTAATATAATTATATAATAATTTTTTTCATGTTCTAGATTTAACATGTGATGATGACAATCATTTTGAAATGCCATAATTTAAAAATTTAATATGCATTTTCATGTTGGCGCGCATGTATCGTGCAGCGAGTGAAAGATGAAACAACAACAGGAAGGGAAGGGAATCAACATAAATGATATTAATTGGAATAATAACCAATTTTTTTCTCTTCATCCTTCTCACTCTCGAGAGCTCTCGTACAGTGGGAAAATGAGAGCGCGATAGCATAGGAAATTCATTGTGCTCACAAAAAAAGTTCCTTCTCGACAACAATGAAAATGGAAAACATAATAAGCACACATAGATACACACTGAGATAAATCACATTAAGGGCGGGACAAAGAGAAAATTCGAAAGATAAAGCCAATGGTAAAACATTAGCTGATTTGGAGTCATCATAATTGTTGGTGGTTGGATTAATTTTTTAATTAATGAAATATTTGGTTGTTTCAGGAAAAATTAATTCAACGCATTTTTTTATTTAATTTTTTTTGTATTTTTAATTTTGTAAAGAATGGATGATTTAAAAAATTATGAGCTGTAATTAATTTTTAATGTGGACACTCAAATTTAAATTATTGCGAACTCACAAAATTTACGAGCTTTCGACACTTTTTCAAGCGTTTAAAAATCTTTTGAAAATTTCATACGTTGGATGATTTAAAAAATCAGTTAAAAATTCCTACTTTAAAAAATGTTTTTTAATCTGATATGAAAAAAAATTTTCAACTTCTCGAAATTTCACAAATTTTTCTAAAAAATATTCTCAACCCTTGGTAAAATTAACTGAATGATTAAAGAAAATTAATTATTTTTTTAAATTCAATCGTAAAAATCAATGCATGAATATTTTTTAATTAATTTAATTCATTTGCATCCCTCTCTATTAAATTCACATTACTCTTTTATGCAGCAACATAAAAGAAAGAAAAACCTCCTCATTTTTTTTTCAATTCAATTCTCTCGCCCACAATTTTTAATCAATCAACAAACTGTTTCATGGAATGTGTGTGTTATAAACATGCAGACACAAACAAACTGCAATGAAATTATAATCAAATGTCATCATGAATGGATAACAATGGAAATTGACTTCAGCACATGTTGAATGAGGGGTTGAATATTTTTTCCATATTAAATCATCCTAGATTTCATCACTTCACCGAGTGCCGCTGCAACTGATTCTAATTGTTATAAATTTTTGCACATCGAGATGAGATTTTTCTCATTTACGGTTGAAAAATTCGGGGAAAAACTTTTCATAACTGATGAAAACTCGCATACACTCATGCACGTTGATAAAATATTTTCCTCATCATCATCATCATCATAATAATATTTTTTTGAACCATTCAGAGAAACAACAGAATTACAACATCTGTGTAAAAATAATTTTTTACTTCGCCTCATTGTTGTTTCTTTTTTATTATTATGTTTTGTAATGTTCATTGTTTGTGCAATTTTAATTTTCTGAATCCGATGATGACTTTTATTCGGAGGCATGTAGAATAAAAGTTTTCCTCATATCTCTCACTCCTGTTCCTCTCTCCGCTTTTAATTAAATGCATAAACGTGGAAATTTAATATCGTCTATAACAAAGTGGAAAAAAAAGAATGAATAAAAGACAATTCTCGTCTCTCTCTCCCTTGCTTCCTTTTTTAATCGATCCTCAGATGATTGCAAAAAAAAAATTAATCTCGTCAAGCTTTCACATCCAACTCACGCCTCCACCAAATGTGATATGAAAATTTAATGGAGGTTTTGAGAAACAGAATTTTTTTTCGAGGGGTGGAAACTTTTTTTAAACAAATGTTTAAAAGCTTCAAATTTTTGAATTCTTTTTTATTCAAAATAAATTTGTTTCAATTATTATTTATGAATTTTAATGATAAAAAATTTACCATTTTACTTCTTCCTGTGCACTATATGAAATAAACATAACTTCGTCGCCACCACCGAACATTAAGTGAAAGAGAGCGAAGTGAATTTTTCCTCCCTTTCACATCATTGTTGTGTCGCAAGACAAAAATTATTCTACTTACTTTGTTTGGATGGATACATTTGAGATGAATATTAAAAAAATAAGAGAAATAGGCATGGCGAATACAATAAGATGCCATAATGAAAATATATTAAACACAATTTTTGCTGCCAGACTTCTTACAGCCTCTTTCCGCCTCTCACAATCTCACACACATATTCTGTCATGGTGAAAAATTCTCATGCGCTTGGTTGCTTATCTTTATTATAAAAAAAGACACAATAGTTAGGTGAGAAAAATTAATGTGCAGAAATATGCTTCGTGAAGCTTTTCAATGCTAACAAAGAGATAACTCAACAAAAAAATGAGCATCCTGTTCTAAAGTGATAGAAGAGAAAAATGATATCAAAAACTTTTATTTA
This sequence comes from Tanytarsus gracilentus, assembly GCA_038502055.1. Classification (NCBI taxonomy): domain Eukaryota; kingdom Metazoa; phylum Arthropoda; class Insecta; order Diptera; family Chironomidae; genus Tanytarsus; species Tanytarsus gracilentus. The sequence continues at coordinate 4,408,351 of JAXRKN010000043.1, read as the reverse complement.
GAATGCAGAAAAAAAACTTTTGTTTCGCATTGAGAAAGAAAAAAACTGCATTTTTGCAGGTTTTAAAATCAAGGAGACAAAAAATTTGAAATGTAAACAAAAATAATTTTTCGAGGTTAAGTTCTAAGCCAAGAATTTCAAAATGTAAATTTAACGTTCAAGACCTGTTGAAATTAAATAGAGTCTCATTAAATCAAGAATTCTTTATTTAGATTACACAATTTGTGCTATGACATGTAAATTAGAAAAATATTTACTTTGCATTAAATTTCCATTATTATAAGCACGTGTGAAGAATTGTGAGTAAAAATTATGTAAGTTTTGAGCGTCAAACAGTTTCGTAATTATTAATCTTAAAGATGATCAAAATTTAAATAAAGTCATAAATTCCACCTCCAACATTGGAATCAATAGATTCATTAAACACGTGGTCATGAAAATATTTCCAACTGAACCTCGCACAACCTAGCAACCATTAAATTATTTACGTCGGCTAAACTTCTAAAATTTTGTTTATAAACTAATTTCTTAAAAATGGAAGAAGAATCTGAGTTCAGCGATGCACCAGAAGATGATGACTCGACTGACACATCGATAACATTAATTTCAAAGCCAGAATTGAGCGCACAGTCATCAATTGACGAGAATATAATCACTTTCGAGTAAGCACACGTTACTAATATAAAATTAGAATCAATCAGTAATCCAATAAATTTCAAACAGACACTCTTACGGTTACGACTGCAAGAAAATGCTCAATCTTGTCTTAATTGACGCCAACACACTGGTTTTTGCCTCGGGAAATTTAATTCATTTCTTTGACATTCAAGCGGCCACCATGACAACGCGTCGATCCGCATGCGGCGGCGGAATTGGATGCATAGCTAAAAATCCAATTTATCACCATCTGACAGTCGCTGAAAATGGAAATAATCCGACAATTTTCATTTACAAATTTCCCGAAATGGAAGCCGTGTCAATTTTGAAGAAAGGAACAAAGCTCCAATATTCGATTGTTGATTATACGGCAGATGGTGAATTATTGGGCTCGCAGGGAGGCTCGCCCGATTATACAATAACGATATGGGATTGGAAGAAAGGTGAAATAAAGCTGCGAGCTAAATCTTTTTCAAATGACGTACTTAATTTGATGTTTTCACCATGCATCCCCGAGCAAATAACCACATGCGGTTTGGGTCATATTAAGGTAGTAAATTATTAAATTCAAAACTTCCTGGATTCTTTCTCTTTAAATTTTTCTAGTTCTGGAAAATGTCACAAACCTTTACTGGCCTTAAACTTCAAGGACTCATCGGTCGATTTGGTAAAACAGAAATCTGTGACATTTATGGCATTTGTCCGTTGCCCGATGAAAAAGTAATTTCCGGCAGTGAGTGGGGTAATGTGCTGGTTTGGGAAGCCGGCTTAGTAAAAATGGAGGTTTGTCGCAAGAATCGACGGCCATGTCATAATGGTCCGATAACTCAAATATTTTTGGTGAACAGTGAAGAAATCATGACCGTTGGAACGGACGGACTCATTTGTATCTGGTATTGGGAAACAGTTGAACTTAGCGATCCGCCCGAACACGATCGTTTTGTTGAAATTGAACCGAGTCATGAGTTTCGTATCGGCACCTCAAACTACAATGCAGAGTTGCTAAAAATTGTCAATCATGAAGACGATTGGTATGCGCAAGATGGAAAAGGCGGCATTTGGTGGTGCGATTTGTCAACAACAAAACGTCCACTGTTTCCACGTCAACTATTTCGTTGTCATGCTGGTCAAATTATTGCGATGGATACGAGCTCGGTAACGAACTATGTTTGCACTCTGGGAGTCGATGGTCGTCTCTATATTTATCACTACTTGGAGAAACGAATGATTTTTCATTACCAATTTCTGGCCGAAGGTCGTGACTTAATTTGGTTGAATGCAGTGATTGATGAAACCGCATCGACACTAATTATTGGATTTTCCGATGGCGTAATAAGAATTGTAATTTTCGATGATAAAAAGTTAGACTTGAAATTAATTCAAGTCGTTAAGTGTCATTGTCGTGCGATTACAAAAATTGCCATCAATCAGAAGGGAAACATTTTGATCTCTGCCGCTGAAGACTCGACCGTGTTTATCCATCAATTGGGAAAATTAGACTTGATCGTTCAATTAAATCCAATTGGTTTTATTCGCGTACCATCGCCGGTTAATTGCATTAGTTGGGATCCGATGCGATGGTCGACGGCTATTTTTGGATGTTATTTTGGTGATGTCGTTGAAGTTGATTTACCAGAACTTCCTCAACTCTATAATGACACGACCTATCATCTCGCTCACATACCTGTCAGAAAGTTCAAATTTAAATCGATAAAATCTTTCATTCATCGCAATGCAAAACTTCGACAGTTGGAAGCGCTTAAAGAGGAAAAGAGAAGAAAAAAGTTAAAAGAACTTGAGAGAATGCAACAGGAATCGCCTGGAGATTTAATTGATGAAGAAGAATTTCTGGCCGACTCTGAAGATGAGGAACCGCTTGAGAAAGTTTTCATTCCTGACCCGCCGAATAAAATTCTTTTCATTCAGTTCACGAAAGACGGAAGTTTGTGGCTATCGGTTGATGGATTTGATGCCGGTTTCATTTATGAATATGATAGAAATTCTGGTGACATGATTTCTCATACACCCGTTCCAAATGCCGAGGACACGCCAATTCACTCTTACATTTATTTCGGTAATTATTGCATTTTGGGAATGGGCGACGGAAGAATTCGAATAAATCGAATGAAAAAAGATTGGCGTGATTTAACTAATTACTGGATATTGAGCATGCACGACAACTTTTATGGAGAAATTCCAGCAATTAAATTCAGCTATGATGACAAATATCTTTTCTCGATCGGTGTCGATGGAAATTTATTCGCGTACAATTGGAATTTGCCACTTAAAGAGGTACGAGTGGTGCCACCAACAGCCTTACCGAGTGAAATTCCAACAGTATTCGATATTGAGGATCCAAATTATTTATCACTCGAGCAGGAAAAAGAAAAGGAAAATTTTGAGTTCCAGGAAAAAATGTTATGCGATAAAAAAGCCGAAGTTTTAGTCACGATTGCAAAATTAAGGGATGAATTTGAGGAAATTGTTATGACGTAAGTTTTAACTCTCCTTTTTTAACTTTAAATAATTAATTAAAAATATCCAGGAACTCTTTCCTGCCCGACTCACAACGGCTAACCTCAAAAGACATGATTCTCGATAAACGCATCAACAATGATTTACAGCAAAAGCTAGACATTCAAATGGACACAGTTCGAAGGAAAAAAGAGTTTGATTTCGAGAAGGCAAAACTTGCGGGCAAAAAGCTCATCGAACACTTTATCGATCCAATAGTTTTTCCCATTCAAGTCATTGGAATTAAAAATCACGAGAGCATTTTTTCATTCCGCTTTAAAAAGTTGGGCAAAGAACTTGTCAAGCTTCGCATTGAACTTGAAATGAAGATACGTGAAGCAGCTAAAAAGAAAAAGTAAGTACATGCATCTATTACCCAATTGAGTCAGACACACGACTGCGGCGGGTTTATGGAGAACAGGAATTTTATGAGGTTATGATGGAAACTTAGAATTTATAGGTTAATTGGATGTGGTCATGAAAAAAAAATTGTTATTACGACGCTTTTTTCACAATGTCGATCGTAAATTTGATTTGATAATACGTCGTTAAAATTTTAAGTATAAATTATAAATTTAACTTTTTAACATGCTGCCTTTAGAGTTCATGAAGATTACGTTGAGGATAGCGTTTCTGAGAGGTAAATTTTTAATGAATCAGCAGATTTATTTAGGTTAGCTTGCACTTATTTGAATTTTCTAGCATCGCACGTGACTTTTTTAAAATTTATTTAAAAAATATTTTCTAACACCTCAATTATTATTTTTAATAAAAAGAATTGACACAATAGAAGCGAGTCTAAGAACATATGACACTGAATCGTCGGTTCCTGTTGTCGAATCCTTTTTAATTGGATTAAATGCTGCCGATTTGAAGACAAAAATTGAAAGTAAAATGAGAAGACTGTTGAATAAGTATCGCGAAAGGCGAGCCAAGGAGAGAGCTAGAAAAAAGGAATGGGAAGTTGTCAATGTTGCAAAACCGAACCCCGAGGAAGATCATCCAGATGATATTAGAATGATTGAAGATGCCAAACAGACCATTGGAGATTATAAATTGAAATCGGATCTTCACATTGACGACACGACTGAGGAACAGGCTGAAAATATTATTAAAAAGCTTTCGGCACTAATAAAAGTTCGCGAGGATATTTTCAACATCAGAAACGCTTACAACTTGAAAGTTTTTAAAGCTCGCGACATGAAAAAAGATTTAATGTTTTATGTTGAGAGAAAATTGAAAAAATTACAAGAAATTCAATTAGAAATTGATCAAAATGCCTGCATTAAACCTGAAAGCATTTTACCAGCGGTCGCTTTTGAATTTGATCGAGAATTTCCAGAGAGAAATTTAAATTTAAATAAATATCTCTATCCTGACACTTTTGACATGGATATGCTAAAAGCTGATAAAAATGAAAAATTTAAGCCCTCACTGCAGCTTCAAGTTGATCATGTTTTAAAGGAAATTTTGCATGAAACTAATGAGGTGTCAGTCGGCTACAATACAGCTCCAAATTTCAAGCGAAAACATTATTACAGCAAAAATGCTTCAAACTGGGAAGAGGAACTGCTAAATCTTCGCTCACATCACCGACTTCACCAGCAGAAAACAATTTTCGATAAAGTTAATGCTCGGATTGATGAATTTGATGAGGAAATTACGCAAATCAGTAAAGAGCGCTATGAAGTTGAGGTTCAAGCGAAATTCAAGGAAATTTTTCTTCTCACACTCAATCAAGAGCTTTTAATTTTGAAAGATTTTGAGCACAGTGAAGATGTGCTCGTCGATGAGGTCGAAAGAAAGGCGATGGAAAAGAAACAATTGTCATTTAGAATTTCAAACATTAACAGTGAAATTGAGATGCGAAAGAGAGCGATTGAGGAGATGCGTGACTTAATTCGTAAGGTTGAACAGAAATTTAAATTAACCTGTTTGGATGTTGGAAAATTTGCGCCGTTTTTGAGGAAAATTTTTCATCGTGATGAAACCCAAGATGACTCGGACACGAATGACGAAAGAAGTGTGTCATCGCCATCGACGACATCCAGTGATCGAGAACATTTAGAGGACAGAACATGCCCGAAAGGATGCGATAAGCAAGTTTATGAACTCACTTTCGAGCTACGTCGTGAACATAATGAATTTATTCGAAATATTTTGCTAAAACAAAAAGAACTCGATGCATTTCAACTCGATCTCGAAATGATAAATGAGAAATTTGAAAAAGCCAAAAAGCAGCATGAAGATTTTGTAGCGAAATTAGTCGCACTTCGTCGACGCAAGCAGGAAATGCTTAATGACGTAGACACCATTGTCCTCCTAAAAATGGATCAAATGCAATATTTTAAGAATCAAGATGAGTTTGTGAACATCAGCAGCACGCTTCTGTTTAATAATCACAATGTCACGCGATTGTATTCGCGTGTTGGAAAATTGGCACTGGAAACGATTGAAGCGAAGAGAAGTCACCGAATAAATGTAATTCATCTTGCTAAAATGAAGACCGACATTAAGTTCATGGAGAAGCAAATTGTCGATCTTAAGGATGGCGTCAATCAAGCGATGCTCAAAAAGTTCGGAAGAATTGTCGACTTGAATGATGTCGAAGAGACAATTTTAAGGCGATTTGCATTCGAGATGCAAATTGAAATTCGAGCTAATGCTGATGACATCAAGAAGCAGTATGTGAATAAAATCAATGAGCTCAAGGTGAGATTTTTCTCGGTCGATGAGAGTTAATGCTTCTAGATTTATTTAAGGTTTAGTTGCAACTTTGTAAATTAATTTTTTTTTCTCCTCCTTAGAAACTTAAAATTGACAAGCAACATTCATTGACAAAAACCCTTCAAGAGGCGACCGAAAAATTGAACATCCTAGCTGTGCTCGAGGAAGAGAAAAATTTCTTAGAGCGCATTATTTCGACGCAAAGCAAAAAGAAGGAAACAACTTCGGGCGTAAGGCAGAATGACGTTGGAGGTGATTTGAATAAATTGAAAGAAATTTGCCGTCATCAAAAGCAACAAATTGAGGTAATTTTATCACTTCCAGAGTTCTAAAATTTAACGTAAAAATTTGAAATTTTATTTAACAGATGCTTCAACGAGAAGTCAGAGCATTGAGCCTCAAATCAAAGACATTCGTTGAGGCTCGCCGAGAAATGGATTCATTTGATTACAACATTCGAACGATATCGGGAGAATGTCGCGTTTTTGAAGATTCACTGTGCTCGAATATGATTGAGTCAATGATTTCATCGACACGTGTCTCAACGCCCGACGAGATTTTCAATGACATTCTAAAAATGGTCGTAAAATTCATGCAAGAAAAGAACCTGACTGATAGTGAAAATGAGATGGCCATAAAAATTGCAAAATATCTGAGTCACGCGGCACCGACTTATCAAGCATCGAATGAGAACGAAGAAGTTTTAACTGAAATGTTGAATCAACTTAAAGCTTTTCTACCGTCAGCAGCTGAAATTTCACAAGAAGAAATTATTACATTTATCGCAAATGTGATTGGAAATGTTCAAGAGAGTGGCGAAGAAAATCAAATTGACGTTCTTAAGGAAATAATTAACAACACGATTGAAAGTACAAATCAGACTGCAATTTCATCAAATTCATATCTTCAACATATTTTAACGGAAATCTTTAAGGGTCTCATTTTGACTGTCCGAATACCCGAAGATATTTCCGAAGACGATTGTACAAGTGAAGTGCTCGAAAGACTTTCAAAAATCTCTTCAATTGGCGCACGATATGTGAACGTGGAGGAGGTCGTTAGTGAAATTCATAACTTTAGCCTTGAAAATCTGGAAGAAGACATCGACACCGGCTTGATGAAGAGAATAATTTTAAATATTATGAGCAAACTATAAATAAAATTTCCATCAACCAAATTCTTCCACGTGAAAAATTGCAATCGCGATTTAATTTCATAAATTGAGTATAAATAAAATTCATCAATGTACGTGATGCAATGCAACATCAAAAGAGGTATAAAAATATTTTTTTTGATATTTTTTTTTAAATTCAATGAAAAATATTATGAAAAGAATTTGTTCAATAAATTGCCTTTAATATATATGCTGATTTAATTTTTGATAAACGGATGAGATTAAATTCGAGTTTCATAATAAAAATGCGTTCAATACTTTTTTAAAATAGTTTTTATTAAATTACATAAAAGCACTAATTAACAGGCGGATGAAATTTTTTCTAGATATTAAATTTTTCTTTATTCTCCGAAAGCGATCTAAGCGAATCTTCAAACTCGACTGGTTCAATTTTTCTCTTGGCCTCCTCATGCAATGGTGGACCAATCAATTCAACGACTTCGTCATAATTTAGTGTCTCTTTTAATAGAAGAGCTTCTGCAAGCTGTGAAAAAATATTAAAATTTCAGTCATTAATTAAATTTTAATTTGTTTTACCTTCTCAAGCTTGTCTATGTTATCTCTAAGGATTTTATCGGTTGCGTCGTATGCTTTGTTGACAACAATCCTCGCTTCCATGTCAATCATGTTTTGAAGATGCTTCGAGTATGGTTTATCTAACCCTTGTTGTTGTTCTTCTGAATCATCGGGGAAACTGATCAATCCGATATTCTCATTCATGCCAAAGACCTTGATTTGTGCATAAGCAATTTTTGTTACTTTTTCTAAATCATTTTGAGCGCCCGTTGTGATTTTGTTGAAGATAATGCTCTCAGCTGCTCTTCCTCCAAGCGCCATGCACATTTTATCGATAAGATTCTCTTTAGTGAATAGTTTTTGCTCTTTTGGCGTGTATTGAGCGAAGCCTAATGCGAGTGAAGTTCGAGGAACAATCGTGACTTTAAGTAAAACGTCACTGCTTGGGAGCATCCAACCAACAATAGCGTGTCCTGCCTCGTGATAGGCAACAGTCTTTCTCTCGATTGGTGATAAAGCACTTGATCTCTTTTCAGTTCCACCAACCAGCCTCTCGACAGCATATTCCAAGTTCTTTGTTTGAACAATTTTTTGACTATTTCTTGCGGCGTGCAGAGCAGCTTCATTGCAGACATTAGCAATGTCAGCACCGCTAAATCCAGGAGTTAAAGTCGCCAGTCGTTTTGAGTAAATTTGAGGTTTACCTTCGAGTGAAATGTCAGAAAGATGTTTCTCAAAAATTTCTCTCCGCTCATACAAATTTGGTAAATCAATCATAATGTGACGATCAAATCTACCAGGACGAAGAAGAGCTTTATCGAGAACATCACCGCGATTTGTTGAGGCAAGTATCAAGACACCTTCCTTACTCGCCATACCGTCCATTTCAACTAAGAGTTGATTGAGCGTTTGTTCGCTCTCACCCGATGACATTCCCGAAAACTGACCAGTTCCTTCGCGCTGTCGACCGATGGCGTCAATTTCATCGATATAAATTATGCATGGCGATCTCTTCTTTGCTTCTTTAAAGAGATCACGAACTCTTGCTGCACCCAAACCTCCAATCATTTCAATAAACTCACTGCCGTTCATGGAGAGGAAAGGAACTTGTGATTCTGTTGCGACCGCTTTAGCGAGAAGAGTTTTACCGCAACCCTAGATTTAAAGTGTGATAGAATTAATTTTAAATTCAATAGAAATTAACTCACTGGAGGTCCAAGCAGGAGAGCTCCACGAGGAACTTTTGCACCTAGCTTTTGATATCGTTCTGGTTGTTTCAAATAATCGACAAATTCCATGACTTCTTGCTTAGCTTCCTGCAGTCCAGCAACATCTTTGAAGTAAACTCCTCGACCACCTTGCTCCGGCTCGACAAGAGTAAATCTCGCTCTTCCCATCTGCATAAACGAGTCCATACTCAGAGGTCCTTTAAAATTTCTCAATTTACTAAGCAAAGCGAGTATGACTACCATAGACACGAGTGAAAAGAGAATTTTTCCAGCCAACTCTCCGCCTCGTTCAAATGAAACGGCAACTGGCTCTCGCACACCAAGCCTCTTTTCAACATCCCTCAATTTCTCCTCAAATTTCTTCGTGTCAATTGCCATGTGATAAAAGTTATAAGGAATTCGTCGTCCCTTAATGATTGCATTATCGTGAAGAATAATTGTGACCATATCCAAATCTGGATGGACAATCAGTTCTTTGACTTCACCGACTGCCAGCATGTGATGAACAAATTCATTCCACGAGACATAGCGATTAGCTGTTTCTTGATTTCTGTTCTTGTTGGGAAGTAGCAGTGACAGTAAAGTGAAAATGAGAAATCCAGTGAAAATTGTCTTGCTTAATATTGCCATCATCCTCTCACGATTTGGATCATTTTCTTCATCTGGCGGATCATGCTTTCCATCCGGCTTGTATCCTGGATGATTTTCTTTTTTTCCACTGGATCTGTCTTTTGCATCCTTGCAAAAGAATATTGAGTTTGTTAAAGATTTCAGCACAGCATACTCGGGAACTGTAAATGATCGATTAAAAAGCTTCAATATTGCCGAATATTCCTGAATAATTCTTCTCTTTCCAGTCTTATTGTAAATTTCATAATTTAATTGCGACGGAAGTGAAAAAAAGCTTATTTGCTGATTTTTGTTGATCGCTGCCGAATGACAACTACTAACACTTATTCGTGATATCTTCTTGTGAAGTTCACCAATAAATTTACACCTATTTACTCGATACATTTCGAATATTCTTTAAAATTTTACTAATTTCATGAAATGTTTTGTTTATTTTTTTCTTCTAGATTTTTTTTGATCAACTTGATTTCCCCTTGAGCTAAAGTTAAACGTGAGTGAATTAAAGCGCATTTCTGTGATATTTCATTAATTTATTTGTACGTTTTAATATGAATTTGCAAATAGCTATACAAATCTATAACTTTAAAATTAATCTCACTCAGTAATATATTTCGGACAGCGAGGACACAAAAGCTCACAGTGAAAGTATTCAAAATTTCGCTAAAAACAACACTAGTTTCTTTGTAAAAATTAATTTCATGATTTTCTCATTTACTCACTTTGTTGCAATGTTGGAAATTAGTGGATTACGTAAGTTAATTAAATCTTACTGCAAACAACTCAAATTAATTGAAAAAATTATCATTTTCAGCCCTCTAAATGGAAAATTTAGAGATCAAGCATTTCTCGATTGAGTTTTTGAAAAGGCTGCAAGCAGGAAATTGCTTTATTAAGTTCAATGGCGCGCTGGGCAAGTGTGAGACTAAAGTATTGCTTAATTCCGACCAAATTATAATTCAAATCGGCAATGAATCGCATAAGATTCCAACATCAGATTTTTTCTCGATCAACGTAAAATCGTTTTACAATTTGCTGGTTAAGGACACATTCATTAGCTTCCGTTTCATCACTGAAAAACAGCGATTTGAGGCAGAAGTCATTGAAAATGGACCGTCAAATAATAGCGTAAAATTCCAAAGATTAGATGTTATAATTGAGAAAGAAGATCCAGTGACCTTGACATGCTCAAACTGTGACTCACAACTGACTCACAAGAATGTAATGTTTAAACGAATCCTTGAGCTTCCATCGAGCGGTATGGAAATTTCTGATTGGTTCTGCCATCGTCATGAGGGCGAAAAAATCTTTCAGGAGACAGATAAGTGCTTTAACGAAGAAACAAACAAATTTGAACCGAAACCAAATGACCTTTTTTACGGACCCTTTCACCTCCTCTTTAACAGTCAAATTTTTGACATGTCACGATTTCGTCAAAAGAAATCCTTTCACTGCAAACGCTGTCTTCAACTCATCTGCAAGAAAAGCCATGGAAATTGCCTTCACTTTTGGTGGGAAAATGTTAAGTTTAATGGACAACTCATGTACAGTGGCATACTAGAACCAATTGATTTAGTTAGACGAATTATTGCAAATCATATCTCCTGTGATAGTCTCGCATACTTATCGCCGATCGTTAAAATCATTTTCGAGTCATCAGCGCCGAACACGGGACAAAAGTTGAACATACTGTTGCAAGTTATGGATAAAAATTTAAAGCTGTTGAGACTTGACAAAGAAAAATTGAAGCTCATTGAAGTTCCGTCTATTAAAGTCATGTTCTTGATACTGGATCAGATTAACAATGACGATGATGAGAGGACATTAAAGTATTGGCAAAAAGACATCAACACAATGACATTCGAATTCTCGTTTAAAATGTTTTCAATCTTCTCGGACTATCTCGCATCGCAGGCTGAAATAATTCCCGAAATTTACCGCTACAATAATTCATTTCAATTGAGTTATATTGAAATTTAAATTCTATTCAAAAATTCTTCTTCTCTCGGCAGTTGACTCATTCAAAATAATTTTGTGTGCATAGTTTCCATGTAAAGTAACTTAAGAATTGTTTCAAAGTAACTTATTTTTATATAGTTTACACATAAAGCTCACTTGAGGTTAATTTTTTATTGTATCATATTTGTATGCTCTTATAAATTATAAATGAAAATCCTTTGATGAAATCTTATGCGCTTAATAAAATTCGGATTTTTAAATGATATTATTCCAAATAAACTTTTCTAAGTCCTTTCATGTAGTAGAGTTGCTCTCTCAATCTGTCAGCATTAACATTTGGGCAGTTTCGAAGGTAGAGATATTTTATGTCCTTGCAATTCTCGTAAATGTAATCGAAAATTTTAGAAGTAATTTTTTCATTGTAATTTAGTTTGAGTGTTTGGAGGCGATGAAGATGCTTGGTGATAATTTCAATCATTTCGTCGTCAACTCCATTAACTTCCGTTAGATCCCAAACTTCAAGAGCAGGACAATTTTTGGCGACCGCCTCGAGTCCTTCCTTTTCAAAGTGTGTTCGAGACATGTAAAGTTCTTTAAGTTCACTAAACTGAAAGCTATCAATAAGAGCAAAATCAGTTAATTTATAGCAATTTTGCATCCTGAAAGTTCTCAACCCTTGCAATCTTCTAATCGAAAAGTAGTTTTGATTCTGGAACTTTCCCGTGATTCCATAATCAGAAATTTTGCAGCAACTGTCGAGATTTAAATAACGTAATTTAGTAAAGTGACAGAAAATAGTTTGAAGGGCGTCGTCGGCTAGATTCATCGAGCCTCCAAGATCGAGTGCCGTAATTTGCTCATGATATTTAGGTCCAAATCTTACAAACATCATTTCCGTGATATTTGATAAAAGTGCAAAGTGAAGTTCTTTGAGATTTTTTTTCGGCGTTCCAACAAGAAAAGCTAAAAGATAAAAAAATTTAACTTGATTATTTTTCAAATATTTTTCTTCTCCTCACCGTCATGAAGTCCCACATCCGTTAAAAGCTCACAAGATGTAATATTAATAGATTCCAGATTTTCACATTTTGAGAGCGGTATCAACGAGTAGTCAGTCACGTGTGAACATTTCCTCAAATTTAACTTCTTTAAATTCTTCAAATTTGTACAAATTTCCATTAAAATGTTTTCCTCAACTGCCGGCGATTCGCTGAGATTTAATTCCTCGAGATCTGTTTGATATCTTATGAGAGGAATCAGGCCGTATTTCGGATTGTTGACGGAGCCATTAAAAGTTAAAGAAAGTGATTTTAGACGGAGATTTTTAACCTGAAAAATATAATTTAAAAATTCCACAAACTTTTAGTGAAGCTTGATAATTTTCATACCTCAGCCAATTGCTGCAAAAAGAAATCATCGGTGGGTGTCGAGTGCAAATTAATCATCTTTATAGTGTGTCCATATCCCTTTAAGTAAAAGATGAAATGGTCAAGCAGTTGTGTCCGCTCACGTCCACTCATCTTCGCGAGACAATTCGACAAATTAATTTCCCTTAAATTCGGCGCTTTCGACACCATGTAATCGAAAATTTTTCTATCGATGAAATTATTTTTGGCAAGGGATATGTGATGGCAGTTTTCAAATTGAAACACCCGCTCGTGATATGTTCCCATAATTTTCCAAGTGGCGAAAATTGAATTCGATTCGATTTTTAAAACTTTCAAGTTTGGCGTCCATCGAATAATTTCTTCAAATTCATGTTTCCTTAAAATTCCATTGCGAAAGTAAATTTCTTCAATGTTAAGTCCATAATCCCACCAAAAGTTATTTGCAGCTATGTCAAAATTTCCAGTGTTGAGCGAAATTATTGGAAAAATGCGAAATGTTTCCGTAAATTGAGAAATTTGCACTGAAAATTCCTTGTAGAATGAGTCAACAAAGTGCAACATAAGTCGACCTGAAAACTTTTTATACATGCACGCATTTAAAAATCTCCTATCGACCAAAGCACATTGCTTTAAATCGCTCACATTGAGAAACTTCAAAATATGAATGATGATCTAAAAATAAAATTACGTCAAGTGATTTTTGATATATTCAGTATTAAGTAATAGCTCGATTGCAAAATATTTCATTAATTGCAATGTTTAAAAATTTTATTTGCGTAAATTTAAAGCAAATTTAATTACTAACCTCCATGGGAACATTATTAAAATATGATTTTTCTAAAATTTCTGGTTCCGATATTACTGGAATTAAAGGTGTCACTGCGCGAGGCGGTAATGGGGGCGGTGTTGGAGGTTCAATGTTAATTCCATAATTAGAATAATCCACCATATCAAAATTAAAATTTAAATCACTCTCGTCAGGGATGTAACCCATTTTATTATTTAATTTATTTTTTTCCTGCTTTCACTTCCTTCGAACGATTGATTGAAACTAAAAATTAATTGCTCTCAATTAAAACTTTATCAATTTATTTTCCTTCTTCTTAACTTTTGTTGATGAAGTCTCTCAAAAAATCTATTTTAGGGGTCGATAGGAAGAACATCGAACGCTGCATGTGAGTGAAAAAAAATCTCAGTTGCACGCGTGAATTTGTCGAGACTTTGAACTTGAATTTAAATTTTAATTGCATTGTAGTTTTTGTGAACTCAAAAGTGTGTCAAATATGCCGGGTTTTGTTTTGATGATGACGAAAATAGAAAAAGACAATTAATAAGAAATTTACGCATAATTAATTAGAAATGTGTTAATTAATTTTTGGATAGATTAATAAAAAAAATTCTACCCCTTGAATTTAATAAAATAAAGTAAATTTATTATTAAAAATAATCAAATTATCTAAATCACTTAAAAGGAATTCCCATATGCCGCATATTTAAAGTACTAACCTACGCCAACAATTTTTAAAGTACGCAAACACAGCGAATTTTTCAGAGATGATCTAACAGTATTTTTTCTCGAGTTTTTTTTGCAATATTAGATTTTGCACTGTAATTAACGTTATTTCATCTATCAACCTTTTTATATAAAAAATTAAAAAAATTTATTTTTTATTTATTTTTTTGGGGTGCAAATTATTGAAACTTTTTTGTAATTTTATTAATTTAGCTTTCCAACTTTTCTAAGTCGCTCAACGTAAGATGTCAAAGATGATAAACAGGTTTAAAAAAGTGCATTACACGCTTGATGTTAAAAGAAAAGTTTTTACAAAACTTCGATGCTATTTGCAGTTGAGTTTTGCACGGTCATCTTAGCGGATGTAAATTGTGCAATCGTTTTTTAAAAAAAATATCTGATCGTAAAAAAATCCAAAATGATGGATAGTGAATCAGTTGTAGGTTCGGAATTCAGTCAGAAAATTGCAATGTCTCGAGAATTGGAAATTGATAAATCTTCCCTGGAATTTCCGCCGTTTACAGATCATGAGAAAATTAAAAAGTTAGTGAAATTTTTTAACCAAAAAATTCTCTAAAAATAAAAAACTTTTTAAAGAAGTTAAAATTAAAAATTATAAAAAATTCCACAAAATATTTTTAGTGCGCAAAAAATGTTTCGTAAAAACTTTTTCTCCATGATGACGGCAATGTATCTTGGACTTTTATCAATTATCGCCATTCCATCAATATTGAGAATTTTATTGCACACCAGAAAGAGTTCTTCAGCAGTGACAGCATATCATCGTTATATAAGGACAGTCTTCAATGTGTTACATTGGTTTCGAGAAGATTTTACAAAAGATTCGCAGGCGTGGAAGTCAATCGATTACGTTCGTAAAATGCACAATGTCGTGAGTGATTCGGCAAGGAATGGAAAAGTGGGAATAATTTCTCAACGAGACATGGCAATCACACAATTTGGTTTTATTGGATTTACTGTGCTCTTTAAAAATCAGCTCAGTATTAAGTGCACACAAGATGAAATAGAAGATTTTTGTCATTTTTGGAGAGTAATTGGACACATGATGGGCATTAAAGACGAGTGTGTTAATTTTTTTTAAAATTTAGTAAAATTGTCATCCCTTTTCTCTTTTTCAGATACAACCTCTGTCATGAATCCTTTGATGAAACTTTTAAACGACTTGAAATTGTAAGAACTGAATTTTTATTGCCGAATCTTCAAAAACCACCAGAACAGTTCAACGACCTGTCTAAATTCGCAGTTTCGGCTTTGCAATGCCTTAACCCTCCTGATTTTTATGAACCCACAATTTTTCTCATCAAACGACTGATTGGAGTGAATGGCTTTGAGTACCTTGAAAGTGAGTTGCCTTTAAATTGTGATCGATCGAGTTTAAAAGTCTATCAATTAAACTACTTTAATCGATCTATGCTGTGGACATCAATTATGATACGTCAATTTTTGGTTCAGTATCTAATTTTTCGATGGATTTTTAATATTTTTACTCACATGAGTGAATTTTTCATCAGATATTTTCCACTCATTGCAATCATTCGTTTTGGTCCACGCAAAGCTTACGTGAAGCTCAATATATAGAGAGAAAATTAAATTTAAATTCATAAATAACCGTTAAAATTTTCAAAAACGTGCACGTGGAATTAATAAAAATATATTTTTTAACTATTTAAAAAAATTATGCTTTAATTTTATTCAAAATTTCTAGTAAACTTTTCTCTTGATCAGAACGACGAAGAACATTGATAAAATTATCAAGTCGCTCAGGATTATTAACAAAATCTTCAAGATTAAAAATTGTTCCTTCCTCACTGCTATGAGAAAGTCGATGATCCGTAATTCGATCTTGATTATAATTGTAAGTTCTGATTTTTTCATTCCTATTCGAATGACCAACTTGACTCTTTTTAGTCTGCATATACTTTTCAAATGCTTCTTTTGCATAAGTATCCGATAATATTTTATTAAGTTTACGCATTGCAATTTCTTTATTCTTAATCTGCGACTTGTCCTCTTGACTCTCAACGGACACGCCAGTTGGTATGTGAGTGATTCTAACAGCACTTTCGGTCTTATTGACATGCTGACCGCCTGCTCCTGATGCTCTTTTAGTTTCAAATTTAATATCCT
Source organism: Tanytarsus gracilentus (assembly GCA_038502055.1). NCBI lineage: Eukaryota > Metazoa > Arthropoda > Insecta > Diptera > Chironomidae > Tanytarsus > Tanytarsus gracilentus. The sequence goes on along the minus strand of JAXRKN010000043.1, from coordinate 4,391,899 downwards.
TGTCGAGGACTATGATTTTATCTTTAACAATCAACGGTATGCATGCGACTGCAATGGTCGAAGTATGAATTCTGCCTCTCGTTTCAGTTTTAGGCACTCTTTGGACTCTATGAACGCCAGTTTCAAATTTTAAACAGTTCCACACATTTCGACCATCAATTTTTATTTTATAATGTCGCAAGTAATCGCCATCTCTGTCGTAGCTGTTTTCTGATGTCGTCCACTGCTTAAAATTAAAGTAATTTTCATACATGACACTGAGTTCATTGGCGAAGAGCATCGCCTCCTTTCCTCCAACTCCACAGGATACTTCAAAAAGACAGCTCGTGTTTGATGGAATCGAGTCTTGAATATCATTTAAATAGATTGCGTCCAACATCCATTCTAAAACTTCGTCTTTTTGAGAAATTAATTGTTTCTTCTCTTCCTTCATGAGCTCGTGCATTTCCTTATCCTTTTCATTTGAACTTAATTCTTTATCGACATCGATTAGATTCGTGTCAATTGTCTTATACTTTTCAAGCAATCCTTCAAATTCATCTTTATTTTCGGCACTTTTTACATACGAATTTAAATTAGTTAAAAGTAATGTTTTGAGCTGTTGTGAGTATAGACTCCGCCGGATAACTTGAAATGTATTGATTTTGAGTGTTCTTAATAGTGGTAGCATGATGACAATTTATATAATTAATTTTTAAAACTTTTTATTTCAATGTTTTGATTTTGTTCATAATCGTGTACCGAGATGACTAAATTTTTTTTTAAAAACATGCAAAGTGCGGGAAATTTTAAAAATTATTTCGACGAAAAACTCAAAATTAAATTTATGTTCAATTCAACTTCTTAGTTCTTTTCTCTTTTTATTTAATTTTCAATTGGTTATGGTTGTAGCATTTCACTTTTCATGTTGGTTTTAAAAAAGGAATTTTTATCTCATTTTAATCCTCCAAGAAGAAATATTGACCTGCGCGTTTTTGATCAACGTCCTGAAATAATATTTAATTAAATTATTGCACTCAAAAAATGTTATCATCAAAACATACCTTAACCGACTTATATTTGTTTATTCTTGGCCGGAAGTTATTAGGGTCGCGACGGAAGGTAATATCTAAGAGTGCCAAGAATCGATTCATGCCGTTTAGAAGTGCCTCTGGTGTATGTGCAATGGTGTCAACAGATGGTTTTCCTTCAAACACAATAACACGGTCCGCCAAATATGTTGCCATGATAAAATCGTGCTCTACTATGAATCCAGTTTTCTTCGCATGTAAAATGTATCTAAAAGAGAATTTAAATTAACTCAAATGAAAGAAGAAAAAAATTAGAGTTTACCTCTTGATTACTTTGGCGGCTACTAAACGTTGCTCGGAGTCCAAATAAGCAGATGGTTCATCAATCAGATAGACAGAAGCCGGTTTACCAAGGCACAAGACGAGAGCGACACGCTGCAATTCACCACCGGAGAGATTTTGAACCTCTTGATCCATAATTTCCTCAATTTTCATGGGCTTCATGACATCGGCAATAAATTGTGGATGAATGTATGCATCTCTGATTTTCTCGTGAAGCAAATATCGAACAGTTCCTTGACTCTTGGGCGAAATCTTTTGCGGTTTATAAGAGATGTGAAGCATCGGTAAATCGGCTGCTCCCTCATCGGGTTGTAAATTTCCGGCCAGCATACGAATAAAAGTTGTCTTTCCAGTTCCATTTTCACCGAGCAACACCAAAATTTCAGAATCACTAAATTGACCTTGATCAACGGTAAGCGAAAATGAGCCGAGTGCTTTTTTCATCGTGGGATATTCATAGTGGCATGTTCTCTTTATTTCTTCTTCCGACGCAGACTCCGACACTTTGAATGTTAGAGATTCGGTTCTGAATCGCATGTTCTCCGTGGGAATGTAGCCGTCGAGGAAAATGTTAATTCCTTCACGAACCGAGAACGGCATCGTAACTACACCATAACAGCCAGGAACACCATAAAGACAGCAAATAAAATCGGAGAGATAATCCAACACTGACAAATCGTGCTCGACAACGATAACAAACTTATCGGGATGAATTAACGAGCGAATAGTTTGAGCGCAATTCAAACGTTGACGAACGTCGAGATATGACGAGGGCTCGTCAAACATGAAAACGTCGCCATCCTGAATGCAGACCATTGCGCAAGCAAATCGTTGCAATTCTCCTCCCGACAATGCACCAATCTCACGATCCTTCAGGTGCATTAGATCGAGCATAGTACAAATTTGATCTTGTGCATTTCGCTCGTCTTTTTTGTCAACCAAAACTTGAACTGTTCCTTTAACGCTCTTCGGAATTTGATCGACATATTGAGGCTTGATGAGCGCTTTCAATTTATCCTCGACGATTTTATGAAAGTAATTTTGAAGCTCATTGCCGCGAAAGTAAGTTAAAATCTCGATCCAGTCGGGTGGGTCATTGAAACGTCCAAGATTGGGTTTCAATTTTCCCGCAAGAATCTTCAATGCCGTCGACTTTCCAATACCATTTTGACCCACCAATCCAAGGACTTCACCTAAAAATTTATGTTGCCTTTAGATATGCTCTAATTAATATTAATAAGCTTAGTTACCTGGACGAGGAGTTGGCAATCGATGGAGCTTGAATGAATTTTTCGAATAGCGATGGGTGGTATGCTTGTCAAGATTACTTGGGACATTGATAATTGTGATGGCCTCGAAGGGACACTTCTTCACACAAATACCGCAACCGATACATAGCTCCTCCGAGAGCGATGCGATTTTCGAGTCTGTCGCAACTTCAATGCACAACTTTCCCATACGAACAACGGGACATGATTTTTTGCATTCCTGACGACACCTTTTCGGCTTGCACTTGTCAGAATTGACGATGGCAATTCTAGTTTGTTTGTCCGTTTCGTCTCTTTCGCGATTTCGAGACATCCTGTTGGAGAAATGGTAAAAAGTGAAAGTTTAACCAAAAAAATGTAATTTCGTGTGCAGTTTTGTATGTGATGTTATCTCCAATGATTTTTGACGGTATTTTGATTGATTCGAGTTGAAGCTTCTTGGAAAATCACTTTATTTTTATTTAAATGATAAAATCATTAATAAATAAAACAACATACGTACTTTATTTTGCTTACGAATCCTCATGGATGGCCTCGAATCGACTGACTTTAAAAACACTTCAACAGCCTTATTTTGATCATCTCGGAAGAATGTTTGAATTATTCTATAACGGTTTTCATAAATTTTAATTATATTTATTTTTAAACAAAATTCAAAAATATTTTTTAATCAAAAAAGATTGAAATTAAATTTTTAAACGATTAAAATAAATTTCTAAAGAAACAAAGTTGATTTAATCTCACAAATATGAAAACTAAGCAATTCCGTTAACCACGTGTTGATTAAAATATTCAAAATCTTCCTAAAGTTCACTCTTCTTACCTCAGGTAACCCCAAAAATTTAATTTCTATGCTAAAACGCATATAAACGCGATCGAAAGCTCTTAAATTGTTTTTATTTCGAGAGAAAAACAATGCTAGACCCCGAAATAACTGCTTATCTTAAATCGCTAAAAGGCACACCAGCTCCGTATCCATGTAATTTGTGCAAAGATGGCGAGAAAAAGCTTTATAAAACGGTAAATTGAATCGAGAATTTCCGATGACTCAATAAAAATGTTTTATTTTGCATTTAGATTGTCGGCTTGCAATATCACATAAATAATCATCATCCAGAGGTGGGTGGAGGCAGCCCATCAATGGGTCTAGTGACTCCTACTGCATCAAAGACCCCTAGAAAATTTAAAAAGAAAGGAAAAAATACACCGAAAGCTGAAAGGAACAAAAATTCTCCTCAACAAAATGCCGCCGAAGCGGAAAATCAAATATTTTTTGACGATCATCAGAATTTAGTGCTAAAAGTTGGCAGCAATACAATCCCAATTCCGATTGAGGAAGAAATGCCAATAATATCGACTGATATGTTGGAAAAAATGACGTCGCACTCAAATTATGAAATATTTAATATTGAGCCGCCTAAAGATCCAGTCATAAATCTACCTGAGGCGGTGTTTCAAAAGATTGATGACTATAATGTGAGCGATGCACTGCAGAAACACACGGGCTACATTAGATTTATTGAGAAAACCCCCGAAGAGCTCGATAATGAAATTGAATATGATCTCGATGAGGAGGACACGACATGGCTTGACATGATAAATGATAAAAGAAATGAAAATAGCTTGAATGAAATCTCAACTGACATACTTGAGTTGCTCATTGATCGTCTTGAGAAGGAATCTTATTTTCAAGCTGCCTCAAATGGTCAAGCAGTTTCAATCATTGATGAAGATGCAATTTGTTGTATTTGTCTCGATGGAGAGTGTCAAAACACAAATGTCATTTTATTCTGTGACATGTGCAACTTGGCAGTTCATCAGGATTGTTATGGTGTTCCTTATATACCTGAAAATCAGTGGCTCTGTAGACAATGTCTTCAGTCACCAAGTAAACCTGTTCAATGTAAACTCTGTCCAAACACGGGAGGAGCCTTTAAGCAAACTGATACTGGCGAGTGGGCTCATGTTGTTTGTGCCTTGTGGATTCCGGAAGTTAGATTTGCAAACACCGTCTTTTTAGAGCCTATCGATTCAATTGATTGTATTCCACCTGCAAGATGGCGACTCGTTTGCTATATTTGCAAGCAAAAAACAGGCGCTTGCATTCAATGCAATAAAAATTATTGCTATTCTGCTTTTCATGTCACATGTGCTCAATATGCTGGACTCTGTATGCGAATGGAAACTGTTAAATCGAACGATGGTCAAATGATGGTTCAGAAATTTAGTTTTTGCGATCAGCATGCGCCACTAGATCATGAATCGTCTCCGCTTGAAAGAGAAAAAACTCAAGAGAGAATGCGAGATAAAATGAAGCAGGCGAGAAAATTGATTGCAAAAAAACGATCATCAGCACCGATAATTTTAATTCCTACCATTCCGCCCGAAAAAATACAGGAAATTTCAAATTTGGTGAATTTCAAGAAGAAAGATCAATTCATGCAGAGATTAATCGCTTATTGGACATTGAAGAGACATTTCAAGAATGGTGTGCCGTTGATTAGAAGATTGCAGACATCGCAATCAAATTCTCACTCGAGAAATGGTCTTGAAGGATCACCGGATGCTAAAGAACTTTATAAACAACTTAAATACTGGCAACATCTCCGTCAAGATTTAGAAAGAGCTCGCTTACTCTGTGAGTTGGTTAGAAAGCGTGAAAAATTAAAAATGTTGCTTATCAGAACTTCAGAGGAGTGCGTGATGTCACAAGTTAACCCTCTAGGAGCGGCAATGCATAAAATTATTGATCAGCTCGTATCGAAGGACACGCTTGAAATATTTTTGGAACCAGTCGACACAACCGAAGTTCCTGACTATGCAGCAGTTATTAAAAGTCCGATGGATTTGGGAACAATGCGTGAAAATCTCAATAAAGGATTTTACAGCAATCTCGATGATCTTGAAGCAGATTTTTTACTAATGATTAGAAATTGTCTGCTCTACAACGACAAGGAAACAATTTTCTATAAAATGGGTGTTAAAATGAAGGAACAAGGCATAATAATTTTCCGTCAAGTTAGGAAAGAACTCGAGAGATCAGGTATGATTGAAGCTCCAATAGCTGATGGTGAACTTGTTAAACAAATTGATGAAGAACTAAAAGAAATTGTCAGTGCCTCAATCTCACTGGAAACTTTAAAAAAATTGGAAGATCTAATGACAAAAACAAACGCAATCAAACACCACTTGACGAAAGGAAAACGCGTTAAAATGATCAAAATTGAAATTATTAAAATTAAGAAGAAATTGAAAGTCAAAGGAATGTCTGACGAGTCTGAAGAGGAGTCGGAAAATGATCATGAAGAAAAGGAAATAGATGAATCAATTTTGTTAAAAACTCCCGACTCAAAAAAGCAGCAGTCAGATAGCTTGAGTTCATCATTACTGACAATCCCTTCCTTGAATACTTCTCCACTCGGTGCTGGCGTTAATAGAAGGTTAGTAATTTTTAAATTGTATAAAATTCGTTACATTATTTTAAATATATATTTTAGAAACGCAATTTTATTTACAAGGAAGCAACAAATCCTTAAGCGACCGGAACTCTCAATGGATCTCTCATCAGCAAGACTTGATGACTCAATTGGAAGTATTTCTATGGGTGAATTTAAAAAGGTTGAAGAAAAGAAGAAATCAGGTCGTGGTCGCAAGCCTGGCTGGAGAAAATCAGGAAATATGAGTACTGTATCGGACCCAAGGTCAACTCCCATTGGGGAGCCAAAGAAATCAATGTTATTGTAAGCTTAATATATTTTTGAATTTTTAAAACCCGTTAAATTTTCATCTCTTTTTAGAACACCATCTCTAATACCCAACACAAGTATCACTCTTGAAGCGCCTCGTTTTGACACTAAAATACCAGACAGTTTTCGAGTTTATCGTGGTCAAGGTTCTAATTCTGAAAACTCGGAAAATTCAGAATTTAGTGATTCATGCACGAGTTGTGAGTTTAGTGACTCATTTTCAAATTCTGAATATGGATCGAGTGGCGATGAAGATGCTAGTGATTCTGAAGTTAATAGTGACTCAGCACGTGGAGACGAAGATTCTCAAGGTACAACTACAACCAGAACTTCAGATAAGAAAGTAGAGGATGATGGAAACAGCAACTCAAGTGATGACGTGACCCGTCCAATGATAGAAACGAATGGAGAGTTGAAGCCACTTCAATTAGTGTGGGCAAAATCACGAGGATATCCATCCTATCCAGCGCTAATCATTGATCCTTCACTCAAAGGAAAATCATTCGTGCATAATTCAGTTCCACTCCCATGTCCACCTGAAAATGTAATCTCTCTTCGTAAAACAATGAATGAAGAACAGTTTCTCGTGCTTTTCTTTGACGCCAAACGAACCTGGCAATGGCTACCAAAATCTAAACTCGAATTATTGGGCTTTAATAAAAATGTCGATGAAATAAAGTTAATTGAATCTAAAAAACCGACACTACGCAAAGCTGTCAAAAAAGCATACGAGGAAGCTCTTCATTATCAAAGTCAAGTGACGAAGAAAAAACCGGAGGGTAAATTGTAATTTTTCATCCGAGTAATTTTAGTGTTTTAAAAATGCGCGTGAGACGATTAAAAATTTTAAAGTTGATGTACTGAAAATTGTTTTAAAGGAAAAGTTTTGAATAAATTTTTTAAAAAATTAAATTTTATTGGCTCGAGTTGTTAAACTTTTTAAAGCATCAAACGTGACCAGTTATTTTCCATCACATGATTGGATAATTTGATCCATGTGATTTTCGTTTTGAAAGCTTAGCTAAAATTTTGAAGGTTGATTGATGAATTTAGCCAAATTCAATAATCAGAAATATTTTTTAATTGTTTTCGATCTCAATTTTAAATTTAATTATTTAAAGTAATTTAATTTATTAAAAAATATTTTTTAATTCATAAATGTTTCAATGCATGCGCCCAAAATGCATTCCAAACAATTTTGAAATTATTTAATTTATTTTCCGTTATGTACACAGTCATATGGCTTTTAGCGATGAGCTATTACAAGTCGAAACACACGTCTGCCGATTTTTTTCTCTTCTCTTTCATTCCAGATTATTTTTGGTCTTCATCGAAGTTAAACGTGTTGTGGGAGAGAGAAGAAATAAATTTTTGTCTTTGTATCTGGTGCAACACCTTCACTAGAGTTAGAAATCTTTATTGTTACTAAATTTATAAGCAATTGAACACATTCAATAATGTCAAGTGAAAGGGGTAAGCACTGAAATTTAAATTAAACTCAATTTTTTAATTAATAAATTGCTAATATGTCAGCAAAAAAATTTTGTGAATCTCTGCGAGATGCAGGCAACATCCCAGTCGATTTTGGCGATAAAATTGATATGACTCTACCAAATTACGCTAATCACGACAGAATAAAGAGGTGAGACGATCTAAATTTATTTTAGAAAGTTGCTAACGCATCTAAAAAAAGTTTTATACAAAAATAAATTTTATATAAAGAAAACTTAGATGTGTTAGTGACTTGACTTTTATGTGCGCTGTTATGTTTACGAAAAAAAAATATTTCAAGTGCAAGAAACCGGCAAAAATCTCTCAATAAATTTTCTCTCAATTCACAGAGCTCAAAATGTTTTTAAAGAGAATTATTTTGCGATATTTTATGCAATGTATTTGGGACTTTTAACAATTTTGGCCATTCCCTCCATCATACGCGTGTTGATTCACACAAAGAAAAGCTCGACAGATTCAACAGCTTACAAGCGCTATATGCAAACAATTTATCATACATTGGCGTGGTTTCGACACGATTTGAGACCCGGAACAAGAGCTTGGGAGTCACTGAGTGCTGTTCGAAAAATGCACTTTCACGCAAATCGATCGGCGAACTCATCAAAAGTAGGAATAATTTCACAGAAAGACATGGCGATCACTCAATACGGTTTTATGGGATTTACCGTGAATAATAAAATTCAAACTGGTCTTCAAGCTAGTCAGCAAGAGCTTGAAGATTATTGTCATTTTTGGAGGGTCATCGGCCATGTAATTGGCATTAAAGACGAGTAGGATAACTTTTTAAATTCTAACGTCTTTTTTAAATTCAAATTATTTTTAGATATAATCTTTGTTGCGACACAATGGAAGAGACTCTCGAACGACTTGAAGTTGTGAGAAAAGATTTTATTTTACCAGCACTCGAATCTCCGCCGGAAGATTTTCCTCAAATGGCTCGATATGTCGCCAACGGCATGTGGTGCTTTAATCCAAGGGATAAATATAATGTGATTATTTTTACCGTTAAAAGACTCATCGGACTGCCTAACTTTTGGTATCATGAGAGTGAAATTCCGAAAGGTGCTGATCGAAGTAAATTAGAGTATCTTAAGCTCGGATGGTATGATCGCTTTTTAGCTTGGGCAAATGCATTCATGCACGAATATTTGCTCCAATTTAATCTCTATCGAAATTTAATGAATCGCCAGACATTATTTCATGAATTTCTCATCACTTATTTCCCATTTTTGGCGATGTACAGTTTCGGCATCAAAAGCTCTTATGTTAAGATTTTGGACAAAAAAGAAAATTAGTCAAAAGTGCGAAAATTGTTAATTTAATTAATGTTAGTACGCAAAATTCTTAATGACTCAAACATGAAATTAAGGATGTAATTAAATTATTAATTATTAATTTTTAAGAGCAAAAATAAAATGTATTTTTAATATCTTATAAAATTAAATTAAAGAAATAAAATTATTTCATGCAATATTCATTTTTAAGTTTTTTTTAAAAAACAACACAAATTTATTGGCGCGCACTTCAATCACCATAAAACATTATCAACTCTCAATAATTTACTTTTTCACCCTCACAACACAAATTTCATAATTCTCTCATTTTTCATTGTAAAATTTTTCCCAAAAAAAAAAATTGAGCTCCAAAAAACTCGAATGCATTTGTGTTAGTATTTTATTTTTTATTTCGTGAGTTTTTCCAAAAAAAAATATGAATGTGGTTTAAAAAATTTCATAGAAATCGAGTAAGAAGTAAAAATTTCCATTAATTTTCAAGATGGATCAAGGTGGAGTGCTTTGTAATGTCTGCTATCAGACGACGAATCAGGTAATTTTACGCACTTGCAAGTGTTTTTCACTGAGAATGATTGTACGCAATCGAGGAAAGCTCGAAGTTAATTTGTTTGACAATTCTCGATGGAAAATCTCTTATATTTCCACGCAAACAAGAAGAAATCTTTTACTCGTACTCGATATATGTGGCTGCTGCTGTTGTGTTTTATGTTTCTTTTTTTCCAAAGCAAAAAATCAATTTCGTGAGATAAGAAGAAAAGCGAGATATGGTTCGACTGAGTGTCGGACTGACATGGAAGTTTGCATTAGAATTTTTGAGGATTATGTGGGAGAAGAAGAAGAAAAATCATTAAAATAGTTTGTCAAGGGAAAACTAAATTTTAGTTTATTTTTAAATTTTGATAAATTTTTAAAAAATTTCTAAAAAGCACCAAAAATAATTCTCAACTTGAATTTTTTTGCTGCTTGTGTGAATCCAAATTCATATTCTTCTTATTTTATTCTCTCTTTATTCTGTATGTACAACAACGCTCTCTCATTTCTTCTTTTTAAATTCTCTTTTTTCATTCTCTCATATCAAAACATTTTCTCGCTAAGCTCACACAATTTACAACATAACCTATGTTGATCAAACACTTTTATTGGCTTTTGGATTTGAAGAAATATCCAGGAAAATTGTTTTTTTTTTGCTTAGGACGTTAACATAAATTATTTACTTTCATATAAAGTTTATAAATGTGTGTTTTATAGCAGGATATTAAAAAAATTTACTAGTTTTGAAATTATATAAAATTTCTTCTTTTTAATTTTGATTGTGTAAATTTAAGAATTTTAATTTTTAAATCTTTTTTAAAATGTTGAACAAAACCATTTTAATTTTCCCATAAAAAATGGTCAAACATTTTAAAGCAAAGCGTTGAAAATCATACAAAAATTATTAACTCTCAATTCTCAGAAATACTTCAACCTTTATAAAAAAATCGCCATAAAAAACTTATTAAATTTTACCTGATTATGTCCCTCGCCTTCTTTAAAGTAACAAAACAAATCGTATATGAGTGAGAGGAAAAAAATATGTATAAAAAATGAAATAAGAAAGAATAACAAAAAATCTCTCATTCTCGTGTTCTCTCTTTTTCCTGTGCTGAGTTTGTTTCGATTTTTTTTCATTATTGTGATGTTTTTCATTGCGAAAAGAAGTGTACGCGAGTGAAAGAGAGCGAAAAAGATCTTTTAGAAAAAAAGAAGAAAATTTTAAAAGGATAAATATTGTCAGCTCTTTCAGGTGCCAGGTTATCAAGTTCCGACCTGTGCAAAGTGTTCCGAAAATCTTACGAAACCCCAGCAAGATCAACAGCAACAATTTTATCAGCAGCCACCGCCACTTTATTGTCCACCAACAACTCAAACTGTTGTTCCCTCGATGGCACCGCCGTCATTATCGCTGGTTAGTTAAACTTGAGCTCTAAAATGTTTTTAAAAATGTTAAAGAAAAATGTTTTCATTAAAAGACAAACCAACAGCAACTACATCACCATCAAGGGGCCTCTACGGCACATCATCATCAGCAGCAGCAGCACAAAAAGTTCACAGCAACGACGGCGACCAATGTAAGTAACAACAATAAACAATAATGACGAAGAAAAAAAAATAAATGAAAAAAAAATCGACGGAGGTTCTCTGTGATGTGAAAAGAGTCGGAGCTAGGGTAAAGTGTGAGTGAAATCACATATATGACGACATGTGCATCCTTTCCTCAATTTCTATAAAATTGTATGATATGAGATTAGAATTTTCCACCCACCCCCCAGTGTGAGTGTGTGTGCGCGCGTTTTTTTTATATCCCAACATGTATATCCATCCCTACCCTACCGGCTCTGCATGAAGAGAGCAAAAAAAAGTACGTATAAAAATATATAAAGCGCTGAAAAAAAAACTAAATGAAAAAGAAATGAAAGAAAAAAAAATCCAGTTTAATAATAATAACACACTGAAAATGTTTTTTTTTGTATTCTGATAATTTTTTTCCTCTCCACATTTATTTTTTTTTATTCTATCGACTCGACACTAGGGTAAAGTGAGTGAGAGAGAGATTCATGTACAGAGTTCGATGGGAATATATATAGGAAAAAGTAATATTGAAAAAAAAGAAGAAATGCAAATTAAAAAATTGTGCGTACTTGCAGTTGCTTTTTCTTCTCGTTGCAAGGATTATTTTTTAATATATGAGAGCGCTTATGTACTTTGCCATACTTTGATATTTCAGTTCTTTGTGCGAATATTATTTAATATTTGTCTTTGACTGAAATCGCAAGTTATTTTCAGAAATGTAAATTAATAACTGATTTAAAGGAAGCAAGTAATTATTTTAAAAATTTATTTATTTATTTAAGGAAAATTTCTGTTTTTTAAATATTTTCATTTTTGAAACTCAATTCAAAGTTCTTAAAAAATAAATAAAATTATTAGCTATCGCAAAATGACAAAATGACAAAGTCCTTCGGAAAAATCATTATATAAAAATATTTTTCAGCGAGCTATAAAATGAAAAATATTATTTATAATTTTTAAGATTTATTCGATAAAAAATTTAAATACTAATCTCTTATAAGTTTTTAAAAAACTTGCAAATCTTACTTCTAGACACCTTCAAATACGTCACTTACTTTTTTCTTTTTCATCGTTCGCAAAAAAAAAGTTTATCGAGAGTAAAAACTTTTTGTACTATATTTGTTTATGGAAGTTCTAGACAACGGCATGACTCAGTCTCCGAATTTATTGTGGGATGAAGTGAACGAATGAGAGTGAGAGCGAAATATATAATGAAAAACTTTTTCGTCAATGAAAATCATGAGCTACGAAAAAAACATGTGATTTGTGTGAGGAAAGGAGAAAAAATTTCGTAAATTCATTCATTAAAAAAATGTACATAAAAAAATTTGTTGGGTGGCGGTTTTATTTTGGCGGGAAGGGTGAAAAAATTTGAGTAAGGTCGGGATGCTAATGATGAGGTTTTCTTTGTAGATTCTTTCGTCAACATTTGAATTGGAGCAAGCACTAATGAACATGGATGTGAGTTGTTATCACTTACTTAAAAATTAATTTTAAACTACAATTTTTTAGGGTGAAATTCTCCTCGACGATGAAGGAAAATGTCCGCTGTGCCAAAAGATTTTCAACCGTAAGACCTCCCTTTTGAATCACATTCGAAATCATTCAGCAGACAAAAAGTATGTTTGCGGCTACTGCCAAAAGGGATTTTCACAGCAAGCCAACTTAAGGAATCACGAAAGAATTCATACAAATGATCGTCCTTATATTTGCATTGACTGTGGAAAGGCGTTCACACAAGTCACGAATCTTAACAATCATCGGCGACTTCACACGGGTGAGCAAGTGATTTTTAATAAAATTGTTTAATAAATTTTAATTTTTGAAGGTGAACGACCATTTTGCTGCATTGAAATCAACTGCGGTCGATCCTTTGCTCAAGTAACAAACCTCAACAATCACATGAAAACGCACCACAAAATACAGCAATATGTATGTAGTCACTGCCCACGAAAATTTCACACAGTCACGCAGCTAAATCATCATCTGGCCACTCACGGAATCATTATAAAGCCTCAAATAGCAGCGAGAGGTGAATTTATTTGCAATATGTGTCCACAATCGTTTAATGATGAGACGCAGCTAAAAAGACACATTCAAAAGCACATTGAGGGTCGAGTGATGCCGTGTATAGTTATAGGATGTGTAGAAAGCTTTTCAACAAAAAATCAACTCAATAAGCACCTCCAAAATCACCATCCGCATGAGTTGCAGAGGAAAAAAGAATCACGGCAGGTTCCACTGTCATTACTTCAATTGCCTGGCAATCAACATTACACACAATCTCCGAATAAAACTAAAATAAAAACTGAAGATGAAATTCGAGTACCAACTTCATCGCATCTCCATCAAATTCCAATACAAAGTGAGTGATTTAATTTAATTTATTTCAAAGGATTTGTGCTTAAATTATGAAAAATTAAATGATTAATTCAAAGAAGTTAAAATGCAAAAATTGACATAATTTATGAATACTCCCTAATAACTTTAAGAAATCTGAAAATCTTACACGAGTTTAAAGAGCATATGTCTTATATGCAATTTTTTCCAGTTGCCGGTCTCAATCTTCCGCCCAGCTATCAACAGCCGTATACCAATGAGACTTTAATTGCGAACGATGCGACTAAAAAAGTTCTTTCGGTAAGCATCAAATATGAAAAGCTGACTTAAAAATGTCTTTCACACTTTTTCTGAAATTCATTTTTTGTTTTCTTTAAAAATCATTTTTGATTTTCTTTGTTTTATTTTAATTTGGGCATTTCCGCATTTTTGTTATTATACCTTCTAGATAACCGAAATAATCAACCATAGCGTTAAAGCTAGAAAATAGGTAAAGAATGGTAAGAGAAAGTCACTCATAAAAACGTTTAATTTAAATTATATTTTTCAAATATAAATTATTGAATTTTCCCATTTTTTCTGTGTCATTTCAGGATCATTTGAATAATTTTAATCATTTCCTGAATTCATTTTCACAACCAACATCTCAATATGAAAGTTCTCGATTTGTTTGTCCTCACTGCTTCAACGTCTTCAAGACCACTCATACACTCTCCAGGCATATTCAAAAATTCCACACTTAAAATCCGAAACAAATCAAAATTGATCTCAAATCCCTCGAATATGTATTTTTGATCTAAAATTTTAAATTTATCGATACATGTAAAAAGAATGTTGTATAAAAATTGCTTTTAAGACTTAGATTCAAGTGGCAATAAAAATTAATAATTAATTATTAAAAATTAAATTAAATTTTCGTCCTTAAATCCAAAAATAAAATTTTGTGAATTTAAATGAATTTCATTTTTTACATGCACAAAGAAGGTAACGTCATCTTACGGTTAAAACTTACAATGAAAAATAATTTATTTCCTGTTTTCTTTTGAGCATAAAGAAGTCCGACTGATCAAAAATTGTAGATTATTTTTGGCTTTTTCGAAAAAAAAAACAATTTTATCACCATCCACACAATGTTGCATTAAAAAAACGTTCATATTTAACTCCAGATTAGTCTCGAAGTTAAATTTAATCCTAGGATTAAAAATTAAATCCTTACGAATCCTTATTGCGTAAATTTCAAACCCCTGAAAATTACAAGGAAAAACACATTTTTTTTGTTATTGAACTTTTAATGATTCTAAATGACTTTTTTTCAGGGCACAATTAAGAACTGAACTTTCTCACATGTGGCAGCGGAAGAAAAAAATTATAAGCAATTTTGGTGATTGGTAAAAAAGTTGAAAAATGCATGAAAACCATTAGGATATAGATTTGAATTGATTAGACATCAGCTCCAGTAGCTCTGAGAGTCAAGTCTGTAACATTGATGCCGTATGGAAGTGACAAAAGATATCCGATGGTTTCTTCAATGTCTTGTGGCTCTAAAACCGGATTTACGTAAAGAGCCTTTTCGGCATCCGAAGAAAGGCGAGCAATTTTAAAGATATTTGTGTTCTTAACAACTCCCAAAGTGACATTAGAGATGCGAACTTTGTAATTCTTTAAGCGATTGAGTTCAAATCTCATAACCTGAAATTATTATTTTTTTTTTCGGAGGGGAAAAAGAAAAGAATTAGAAACGATAAAAAGAATTTGGCTGCCATTTTTGTTTTCTACATACATTGCTGGTTGTTGCGAGGGCACTGCCGGCTCCCGAATAGACACCAAGTTCGAGATCACTGATGGGATGTTCGGAAAAGTTGGCAATCACGTTGATGATGTAGCCGTTGGTGTCGCGAGTTTCCATGCTTTTAAAGGCAAGACGAGCACATCGAACAGCGCCGGTGAAATCAACATCGATATTATAAGCCAACTCAGATACCTAATGAAATAAGATATTATTACATATAAATCCATATAAATGGCGAAAAACTGACGGGTTGTTCATAATCGAGTACGCCGATATTGCGGAAAGTACGTGCTGTGTTTATGAGAATGTCGATGCCGCCTAATGTTTTTTCGGCCCACTCGAAGGCAGCCTCAACACTTGCATCCTTTGTCACGTCACAGACTTTCTCATACACTTGGACGCCCTTCAACTCGTCTTTAAGCTTCTCAATGTGATCGACTTCAATATCGAAGCCAACTGCCTTGACTCCACTTTGGGCGAGTTTACGAAGAATTGCCAAGCCCAAGCCACTGTTGGCTCCGGTTACGACGGCGACTTTATTTTGCCACTTATCCATTTCTTTAAAATATTGCTGCTTGATATCTCTCAACTCTTCGGAGGCTATAAGACGACTGAGCATTTTACATTACACATGAAAGAGAGCATACACGTCGACAAAACTCTGGATGAATCGAGAGAGAAGTGAGAGAAAATTTGAGAATGTTCTTGGTGGGAATTAAACTCATACACGTAAAGAATTTACGTCGTGTATTTTTGGAAATGTGCACATGAAACGAGAGGGAAAGGAGGATGGAAAAAAACTGAGGGTAATGTGCGGTAATAAAAAAAATGCGTGTGTGAGAGCTCGCTGTGCTGCATGCTGATTAAAGTTACAATTTCACTTGTGAAAGTGAAAACCAGTCTAGACTTGTAAAACCTGAGATGATTGACATGAGAAATCGAGATGGGATGGTTTAATAAGATTAGATTAAAATTTAATCTAGAGATTTATTTATTATCAAAAAGGGCTCATAGATTAGAAATTTAATCTTAAGATTTGTGTCAATTCAAACTTCTTTAAAAATTTTCAAACAAGTTTATTTCGCAGTTGAGTGTTTTTTTTCGGTTTTATTTGATCAACACACTGAAACTTTAAATTAATCAATTGTTACACACGCTCCCTCAAAAATAAATAAAATTCAAGTTCCATATTTTTTTCTCTTTATATATATCTTAGTAAAAACTCTTTATTAAAAACATTTTTTTCTTTTTCACACTAGCAACATTATAAAAATTATTTTGTTATCGCGTGATCCTCACGCAAAAATCATTTCGTGCCGTTTATCACATAGAAAAATATAGAATTTTATTTACAATCCAAATACTTGGTATTTGCGATAAAAAGTTAATAAATTAGTTTAATGACATTCAACTGTCGTTAATTTTGTAGTGTCAGTCAGGTTTAGTGGTGCGATAGCTTTTGTCTGCTCATTTTTCTTTGCCTCCTTTTCGGCCATCCATTTCTTTTTTGACCTTTCGAAAGCTTCAACAATGCACTTGCGGAAGAGCTTCTGATGTAAAACATAGGCGGACACGTGTCCAGCGTCTAGATATTTTACCTCTGCACCAGGCCAAATGTCTTCGAGTGATGAGCATCCTTCGCGTGGAACATAAGCGTCGTCTTTAGCGCAAACTGCAATGATGAGATCAGTGTCGAATGGCACTGAGAAATTTTTCAAGTGGGTACATTCATCCTAGAAGCAAAAATTCGGTTAAATAATTTACTATTTTTAGAAATTAATTTGATTTTACCATAATTCCTCTCATAAACTGAGTCGCCTCTCTTTCCCACCAATTTGTCTTTCCAATTTCGACTCTTTCTTTCGGTGGCACCAATGACAATGATTTAGGTCCTTCATTTTGTGAAATTATGTTCATGAGTTTTGTGCGCGATAAATTGTATGCGGATGATAGCATTGTACTTGCATCGTTGCTCGATGTGTCTGATTGAATTTTGTCAGGAATGCCTACAAGATGAGCACTGTTATCCATCACCAAAAATTTGGCTTGTTCCTCTTTTAAGAAATGCAGTTGAGAACCGTCTTTCTTCATGTTATTTAATGCAATCCTTATTTTATGGTTGAGTTCGTTAATTTCTAATGCAGTCAATTCACATCTCTCGTTGGAGAGAAGTTTTCCGAGCAGTTCCTCGGAGAGGTTGAGCTTATTTGAGCGCCCATTTATGTGCAGGAATTTATTTTTAATGTAGTCTGGGTTTGTGTCGTTGACACACTCTAAATTAACTTTATTCAATTGATCAAAGTCGAGTGTGAGTTCTCTTGTGTCCTTAATATCTTCTCGCAATTCTTTCATTGATTTTTCAAAATTTTGAATAAAATGTTTGCCGGCAATGAACGCTTCGTCGACAACTGTAACCATTTTCATGAGTTTTTCTCGATATTGTCCATCCTAAAATAAATTTAAAATCATAATTACTTACTTGATAATTTAATGAAATATTGTAAATTTTACCGCATAATATTGTGTCTCCAAGAGATCCCAATTGATTGCATAGGACATGACACCCTCAGTGAATACCGAACTTGCGGTGCTCCAACTTAGACAAGGAACTAAGACTAATGGTTTTGGAAAGTTGCATGCTGCTAACGACGCCATATGTCCTCCCATTGACAAGCCTGTAATTCCAAGTGGTCCTAAACCTTGCTGTTCACACCAATTGAAGAGCACCAATGATTCTAAGATGAGACATCCACCCATAACGAAAATATCGCTCACATTATGTAACGCTGATGCGATTTGATCATGTGGTTTTCTTCGCCCATAAAAGGGATTTTCAAGAATGATTGCACCGAGATTGGCTTCTTTAAGAAGAGGTTTAGCAATGAGGTTTCTTCGTCTCCAATAATAGTGATCACCAGTGCCAGCGAGATGAACACAAACTGGTTTATAATCCTCGCTTTCCCACTTTTTTGGAAGGATCATTTGAAAATGTGCATCTTGTGCCGCTTCGGGAACTAATCCTGGCAAATGCATCTCTAATGGACTCTTGAATTTACCCTCTATGATCGTGTAGTCCGATGAACTTTCCTCTTTTGTAATTTCTACTGGATGATTTTTGTCAATGAGATTATAGCACGCCTCTCGATTTGACATTGTTTTGCGGAACTCGAAGAGTCTAAAATTAAGCAGATAAATTTGGTTATTTTCTGAAGTTTATTGGCATCATACGATATAAAGCTATCATACGGTGTGGTGACATATTCTTCATAGAGATAAAAATAGCTGCTTGAGAAGCTCGATGACGCGTTTATTGCAAATATCTTTTTTAATCATTTTCGTTCAAGAAAAATCTTTAGAAATTCTAGGAATTTTTTTGACTTGTGTAAAATTACTAAGTAAATTTTTAAAGATAACGCACAATTTTTTGCGTCGTAGCACCGGTCTGATCTGATGATTATGTCACACGTACGATATTTTTCCTTGGGGGGCTTGACTTCTTATCTCTAATTTTTGATATTTAACTCACCTCTCTAATTCCTGTGGTTTTCCCCATCCCTTTTGTCATCATTTAGAAAAAATTAAATAATAATATTTAGGTCAGACAATTTTTTTAGCACTTGATTAGTTTGGCTTACTTTCGTAAAAAATTTGCCTAGCAATAACGATCTGTAGACTGCATCCAACTTTGATTTCATTTTTGGACTATTGCGTTATCAATGAAATTGTTCTTATTAATTCAACTTGTTGTTTCTGATTGTCACTTCTTCTTCCTTTATCTTTTTAAAAGTTCTTTTTAATTCACTCTCACTTGTTATTTTATTTTTTTCCTCGCAATATAAAATTTATGCAAAATTATCAGTTGATTTCCACTGATCTAGTGAATATTTTTTTATTAGCACTTCCGTTTTGAGTTGATTCTGTTTTGTTACTGAATGATTTTGCTCAAAGTTCTCTTTAATTTATAAAGAAAAAAAAATTTTCTCATTGAAAAAAATAATATCGGATGATCACTAACACAAACGCAAGTCTTGTTTACCATTTTTATAAAGAGTTAGAAATGAATTTTGTGACGGATGGCGATTGTTATGCGCATTTTAAATATGAGCTTTTTATTATGTTTAATAAATTAAAAATAAAATAATAAAAAATAACTGA
The DNA here is from genome assembly GCA_038502055.1 of Tanytarsus gracilentus. NCBI lineage: Eukaryota > Metazoa > Arthropoda > Insecta > Diptera > Chironomidae > Tanytarsus > Tanytarsus gracilentus. The sequence continues at coordinate 4,372,333 of JAXRKN010000043.1, read as the reverse complement.
TGTTTCACTTTCCATTTTGTTCCACTTTAAAAGCTTTTTGTATGTTAATTTACTGGACATTGAGTCACAATTGATTTTTTTGCTAATTTTCACGCTAATGCGAGAGAATTCTCTCAGAGAGCTTCTCTCAATGATTTTTCAATGATTTTTAAAATTTATGCGCAATATTCCAGCTAAAGTGGATGATTAATAGTCATCAAACCATATGATTTACAGATAATTTTTGGCGCTTCAAATTATTTTGCTGAATAACAAGAAAACAAAATAAATCGTCATTTAATTTTCTTTATGCATTAGAGAGAAATTAATTGGGGGCTCGTCGTAAAATGTTATTTAACTTAAAAAAAATATTTACATTCGCTTTTCTAAAAATAATTTCGTTTAGCGTCGTTCTAATCTAATAAAGAGCTTGTTTACAAAAAAGCTTTTACACTTGAATTTTTAGCGTAACCCACACAAGGTGTGGTAACGCTTATATGCTCGTGATTCCGTCTGTCTGTCTGTCTGTTCCAGTGAGATCTCGGCCCCTGGACCAGCTAGAGACTTCGGGTTTTCGCCAAATGATAGGTCTTGGGTCTATATTAGCCCATTTTAGGAATTTTTTGGGTCATGACCACAGGTCGTGCCATGGACCGCCATAATGTCCACTTTTCATACAAATTTTCTCTTATATGGCTTCATGGGTATCGTTGATTTCGGGATTGGACCAGGAATCGATTGGCATGGATCTGAAAATGGAATACTGTGGAAATGGAACATTGTGGAAAATGAAACACAGTGGAAAGTGGAACACAGTAGAAAATGGAACACAGGGGAAAATGAAACATGGTTAAAAATGGAACACTGTGGAAAATGAAACACAGTAGAAAGTGGAACACAGTGGAAAATGGAACATAGTGGAAAATGGAACACTGTGGAAAATGAAACATGGTGGAAAATGGAACATAGTGGAAAATGGAACATGGTGGAGAATGGAACACTGTGGAAAATGAAACATGGTGGAACATAGTGGAAAATGGAACACAATGGAAAATGGTGATAATGGAAAATGGAACACAATGGAAAATGGAACATGGTGGAAAATGAAACACAATAGGAAATGTAAAAATTGAGCCAAATAGAAATAATGATGCACATTGGAAAACAAAACATAATGGAAAACAGTCGAAAATGGAACATAGTGGCAAATAACTTTCCCAAAAAAAAAATTTCCTTATGCTTCCCTTTCAGCTTTCCAAAAAATATTTTCCATTAGGCTTCACTTTTGGCTTCTTAATAGGACTTCCCCATGTTACATTTTCAATACTGATCTGTTACAAGTGGGTTACGCGGCAACACCCACGTGTGGGTTTTGAAACATTTTTTAATGGTGCATCATTTTTTTAACATGTAAACAAGTTTTATGAATCACAGTAAGCATAATAGATTTTTCAAATTAAATTTTGCAACAATTTGAACGAGGAATTTTCACGCTGATAATTATGTCAGAGACTTTGAAGAAAAAAGAAGAAGACGCGAGAAACGTAAAGTTTGATGATGAGCTTACTTTTGACGACAACGATGATGATTTTGAAGAAGGTCCAAATGTTAAAGTGCTTGAGGTTTAAAAATTATTTTTTGATTGATTCCTTTGATTATTTAAAAAAAAACTTTTCAGCAATTTAATGTGACGCAGGAAATTAAATCTCAAGCTTTTGAAATAATTCTAACCGAATACATAATCGATGCTCCAGACTTTGAGAAAATCGCTGGAAAAATCAAGCGTGAGATGGACAAAAGATTTGGCGGCTTGTGGAATTGCACTATGGGAATAGCCTTTGGCTTTGAAGTTTCTTTTAACGACAATTGTTTAATTTATTTATGCATTGATGAAGCAATTGGAGTAGTTTTATGGCAATGCTAATTTATGTATATATTTTAAAATAAAAAAAATTTGAATTTATCGCGTGCCCTTTCTGCAAGCTTTGTCAAAAAGAAATAAAATCATAAAATTGAGAAAAATATTTTTCTTCAATAAAAAAAAATCGAAAACATTAATTTATTTTTTGTCGATAACTTTAGAGATATTTGAGAGTACAAATCTTTACGAATGTTAACGTACTAAAGGAAATATGAAGAGTGCTGTTTATACTCGATTTCATAGGTAAGATTGAAATAAGTGAAAAAATTAAATTGTTTTATTTTTTTTAAAAAATCTAGCTGTCACGGCAGTAACATAATTTTGGGAGCCGATCAAACGACTGCATTAAGGAAGCAATCTTTTGCTAATGGAATTTGCTTCTCCGAGCGACCCCTCACATGTGGAGAATTATTTCTCATTGAGATTGGGAAGAAGGAAGTAGGATGGAGTGGACATTTACGTCTAGGACTGACACAAATTAATCCATTAGATGCTTTTAATGATGGAAATCTGCCGATTTATGCACTTCCAGACCTCGCTAATTTGAATTTGGGACTTAGTTGGATATTTCCTATAAGTAAGAGTACGCCAATCAAAAATACAGAAACTCAATCCTTGAGCAGCTCAAAGAGTCAATATCTAAAGACTTCCTATGGAAACATTTGTCGTGCGTTGTTGCAGCCAACATCAAGCAATAAAGACTCATCGGAAATGCTTGCGACAGACACAGGCTCACGAATTGGCGTGATTTTTGTTCCCTCGAGTAGTAGCAGCGAGAATAAAGACCTGGCCGAAATGCACTTCATCGTTAACGGATCCCACTACATTCAGGCTATTGATATTCCATATAAAAAATCTAATCTATATGTTGTTGGTGAGTGAAGTAAATGACCTTGAAATTGCACAACTTAAGACGTTCTCTCTCGCGTGTGCACGTTAACATTGAAAACTAATCCTTGAATATTTTTTCTCTTTGCTACAAATTTTTTTAGTCGATGTCTATGGAACGACAAAGCAAGTGAAGATAATTCAGGTCTATGGAATCAGATCGCTACAGGCGTTGTGTAAAAACGTTATTTTAAGCTATGTTGAAAATAAGCAAGTTGACGAGCTTCCTTTGCCCGAGAAAATTAAGGACTATCTACAATCTCACATCGCATCCGAGGAAACAATCTGAAAATTTTTTCATTTCTACAATTACACTACATGTGCTAGGCATTTAAGGCAAAAAACTAAAAGTTTTCAAGTTATAATACAATATTATATATGTTTATTAGGGATTTGAGAAAATATAAAATGAACAAGAGTATAAAAATTATATGCGCTGATAAATCCTGAAAAGAAATTGATATCAATGAAATCATTTCATTTCCAGTGTCATCGACTGATTATAAATTAAATTTACCTCAGTTAAACTTTTTTTTTTGTTGTCGCACTTATCATTTTAATCGGCGAGTCGCAGTTCGAAATGGTTTCCTCTGTTGTTGTCCTGCCGTTCCAATACTAAAAATACCGCCTTGGGCATTTTGTGCAGTATTATTCGGTGGTGCTGGAGACAATTGCGGCAATTGAGGTGTCGCTTGACCAAAATTGAAAGATTTATTCTCGTTAGATTGTTGTGAGTGCACATTACCGAACGGCGATGGTGTTTCTTGCGGCTTATTGAAATTAAACGACGAGTTCTGATTGTTAAAATTAAATGCTTGCTTTTGACTTTCTTGTGATGATCCGAATGGAGAGTGAGTTGTCCCGAAAATAGGTGCCGATGATGGTGCTGTTTGCGATCCAAACGTATTTGACGTATTAGATGAGCTCATAAAATTGAAAGCAGCCTTGTTCTCTTGACTCGGCGCCGAATTAATGCCACCGAACGATGGTTGAGCTGTTATGCTACTTCCAAAATTAAACGATTGTTTTGCAGATGGTTGCGCTTGTGAAGAGCCAAATATATTGGTGCTTGCACTTGAGAGTGCAGCAGGAGGAGCTGCGTTGCTAGTTCCGAATGAAAAACTCGATTTTGGAGCGGCTTCATTCAATTGGCCAAAAGTCGGTTGTGGCGTATTTGAGGTGAAAGAGCTGTTGGGATTTGCATTAAATCCACCAAAAACTGGAGCTGCTTGTTGAGGAGCAGACACATTCGCGTTGGAATTGGCGAAAATCGAATTTGACGATGTGTTTACGGGAGCACTGAATGTCGAGAATGAAGGAGGTGCCGTCGATGGTACATTATTCAATGAACTGAAAGACGGAGTCGAAGTTAACTGTCCAAAATTATTACCAGAAGTAACGGAAGTGTTGGTGGCGCCAAAGTTAAAGCCTGACGTTGTCGTTGTTACAGGCGCTGATATATTTGATGAACTTTGTTGACCAAAAACGGGTGTAGCAGGAGTTGAGCTTGATGGCTGAGTACTATTGCCGAAACTAAATGAGCTTTTAGGTGCTTCGGGTTTAGCGAAAGAAGGCATTGGTGCAACTGAGTTCGCTCCGAACGAGAACGAAGGCTTAGTTTCGACTTGAGTCTTTTGAGCAGTTATCGTGGCATTCTTTCCGAAATTAAATGATGGCGACGCTGTCACTGGGACGTCTTGTTTTGCGCCAAAGTTAAAAGAAACACTCGGAGTCGACGCTGTACTTGTGACCGATGAAATTGGAGTGATTCCACTAATTGTCGATTTTGTTCCACCAAAACTAAAGCCAATGCCACTTGCTGTGGTCGTCTGAACAGTCTCAATTTTACTTGCCATTGGAGTAATTGTAGAGTTTGCTGATGTGCTGAATAATGCCAATGGACTGACTGGCTTCGAGATGGGAAGAGAAGACGAAATTGTCAATGTACTCGTTGGTTGACTATTCGTTGAAGTTGAAACTGACGAACCGAATTGAAAACCTCCAAGAGAAGGTTTTTCTGACGATGACGTTGACGTTAAAAATGATCCAATAACAGGAAGTGTCGGTTTATCAGATTCCTGTGGCTTTATGGATGTAGCTGGTAAAGTTCCAAACGTGACTGATGTCTTTGATGGCAGCAATGGATTACTTCCTGTAGTTTGAGCACCGTTAAAATTAAATTGAATTCCTCCGCTGGTTGTTAGCGAAGTTTGCGGTGATATCACTTTATTATTTTCTGAAGAAGTAACCACAGTCGGTAATTGTGGAATAGCTGCATTTGTTGTTGGCAATTGGATGCTAGAAGCTGGTTCCGACTTTTTGTCATCGGGTTTAGGTAGAAGCGAAATTCCTGTCGATAATTGGAAACCTCCACTTTTCGTGCTAGTCTGAACATCTTTAACAATTGATGCAGTCACTAAAGTACTTCCAGCGGACGATATTGGGGCAGCAATAGAAGTGGTCGTTGACGTACTAAATGAAATAGCGGCTGACTGAGTTGTTTGTGTCTCGGACGGTTTTACAGCATCAACCATATCTTTTGGCTTTTCTTTTGGTTTGAAAGGCGTCTCAGTACCTTTTGTCAAACAATCAATCATTCGTGCTAGTTTAGCCTTTTCAAGTTGCTTCCTGTCGTCACTCCCTTCGATGACTTGCTCTTTCGGTTTTACAAACTTGATGTGGACCTCGTCCTCGTCATCACTATCGTAGAGACGAAATTTAGCTCTGTTTGATATCGCATTTGGATCAGGCTTTCGATTAAAAAGTTGCAACTTTTTGGGCACGTCAGCTTGAACTTTTGACTGTTCTTGCGGACAATCAACCACTTCCTTCTCTTCACTCTTTTTCTTTTTCTCAACCTCAATTTGTGTCTTTTCGTTCTCTGGAGATATCTTAACGATTGGCAATTGAGCTAGAGAAGTTTTAGGAATTACTTTTGTTTGATTTAAGTGAGGACTGCTCGGTGGAGACGTAGGAATGAGTTCGTGATGACTTGAGCTGAGTGAACTTAAGAGTGCATTATTTCTTGTTCTAAACTTCTTCCTCTGTTGTAAGTCAAACGATGGACCTTTCTTAATCGGTGATATTTGCTCTCGAGTTCGTTTAGCTGAAAGTGGTGCAGTACTGTTTTGTGGAGCATTACTTCCCTCACCATAGTCGTAAGGAGCGGGTGCGATTGGTGAACAAAATTTCTTATTTCGATCCAGGATGAGCTCTTCATTGTTAATTCTTTTGCGACAATTTTTCTCTAGAGCATCGAGCACACTGTTCGACGATACTGTGTAACTTTCTTCATGGTTCGTAATTATTTTATGCGAATCATCTTTTGCTCGCATCTTTACGGGTTGAATTTTCGGAATGCCACTACTAAATTGAAACGAGTTACTTCGCATTATTTGAGCTCTCAAGTCCCGATTCATAATTGTTTTGTTAGGCGGTGCTATCCTTACGGATGTTGATTTCGAGAAGCTTCTTTTAATTTCGCTCTTTTTAAGCTGAACGAGTGGAAAATCACCAACTTTATTATAAACAATTCGACTTCTCTCGGCTGCATCATTTTGTGACTGATCGTAGTACTTCACTAGGCGCGAGACAATTCCCGAGCTCTGTGCGTCCGTGAGCACACTAAAATTTAATTAATTAGATTAATTTAAGTCTATTGTAATGACTAGCTTCAACTCACTGTGATTCAATTTTCATTTTCTGTTGATTTTTACTAGTCAATGGCGATGCCATTCTTCGTTTTCTAAAAAAGTTACAAGGGATGATGAAATTTTTGCACAAATTAAATCAAACATAACAAAACTTACGCTCTCAACACATCATTTTGTGTCGTTGATAAAACAGCAGTCGATTCTGCAAGTGATTCCTCTTTTTTCGGCGTTGAAAATCCAAAAAACTTTAAAGTTGAATTCATTTTTTTTACTTTTCGATTAACTTTTTGATGGATTTTGATACTTTTTCACTTAATAAGCTTGTTATCACTTTTGCGGTGTAAATTTGACTACTTTTAAGCCTTAAAAATTATAATTTTTGTAAAATATTTAGCAGTAACCTATAAAAGAAAACAGAATGACTCGACAGGGGAGACGATGTGACCAAATACCTGCGATAGACGAACTTTTGTTGATGTTTTTATTAAAATATAAATAATTAATTCTATTTTTAAAATTAGCTCTTAAACCTTTAACTAAAATAAGTTAATTTAAATTAATAATTACACAATCATAGAGTGTTGGACATGTGTCAGATTTCACGGTAAAGTTCGTTCAGTGCAGTGAAAATTTTCAAATAAAACTGGCAGAAGAAAAATATTGTAAAGAGAAATTTTAGTGAATTTATTAAGGAATGGATGATTTATTTAGGAAAACAATCAACTTATTTAATGCGCCTGGTGGCGTTGATGACGACTTCGTTGGTCAAATTGTGGAAGTTGGCTCGATTAAGCTCAAAATATTGAAGAAAATTGCAGAAGGTAAAAAACTTGAAAATTTTCATCTCGTCATCAAAAAGAAACATATATTTTCTTATCCAATCGTTTCCACTCAATGCTAATCATTTTATTGTTATCATGTGCGATATCTTTAAAAAATTGAGCACACGAATCTCATTTAAAATCATGTAAATTATCAATTTGATGCGCGGAAAGGTCAAATGGTTAGTGAAAAGAGTGAATAAAGTGGAGCAGTCTTTCTGCTTGAAAGTATGTGTCGTCATAAAGAGCTATCAAAAACTGTATTATTAATGCTAATTCCGTTGTTTCCGGATAATACAAAGAAATAATATTTATAATCTCTCTTTTTTAGGTGGCTTCGCAATCGTTTATGTAGCAAAGGACATTCAGAATGGCGATGAATTTGCGTTGAAACGTCTTTTTGGCTCCGATAAGGATGAATGTAACAATATCATAAACGAGATAAATGTAAATAAGCAAGTGTCTGGACATGATAATATCGTTAAATTTGTTGCGGCCTCGTTCATTGACAGAACAAAGAGTGGAGGGCGTGCAGAATACTTATTAGTTACAGAACTCTGTAAGGGAGGATCGCTTTACGATTATCTCGATCAGATTAACAATCCACCAACAGTTCTGAAAGTTATTTATCAAGCCACCAAGGCTGTCGCTCACCTACATTCACAAAATATTAATCATCGTGATATTAAAATTGAAAATTTCCTCCTTGGATGCGATAGCCTGTTAAAATTGTGCGATATGGGATCGGCGACAATGGAAAGTCACTCGCCCGATATTACGTGGTCGACACAACAGAGAAATTCACTCGAAGAATTTCTTCAAAAGTTTACCACCCCCATGTATCGTGCGCCCGAGCAACTTGATACGTGGAATAATTACCCCATCGGAATTGCCACAGACGTGTGGGCTTTAGGTTGTATTCTTTTCTGTCTATGCTATAAAAAGCATCCGTTTGAAGACGGCGCAAAATTGGGTATTATAAATGGAAAATATACAATACCAAATGACTCACGATTTGTGTGCTTCAATGAGATCATAAAGGGATGCTTTGTCGTTGATCCGACCGAACGTTTTAATGTATCGATGATATTAGAGAGACTTGGCGCTATATCCGAGACAATGGGATGGACACTAAGAGGTCCGCTAGAGTTGAAAAGTAAATCTCCAATTCACGAGACACAACAGCCGCTTTTACAGGAAAAGAGTGAGGAAAAACAGGAAAAACCTCCCGTACCGCCACCACCTAGCGTCGATTCGAGAAGAACGTCAAATTCAACATTCTTCACCAACTTCACTCAAACATCTCAAGTTCCTTCACAAAACAATTCACAACAACCTTCGTCAGCGGCGGCCAGTGGAGGACTTTTTTCGTCGATTAAAGGAGGTGCAGGAAGTTTTTTAAAAAATCTCAAAGAGAGCTCTTCAAAGGTCATGCAAACTGTTCAACAGACCATGTCAAAAACGGATCTCGATGTGAGTTTTATTTCGCAAAGAGTTTTAGTAATGCCAAGTCCGAGTGAAGGCCTCGAATCAGCCTATAAAGTGAATCATATTGAAGATGTTAAAATGTTCATTGAACAGCGCTACCATCCGTCGAAAGTGAGTGTATATAATTTGGGTGTTAAATGTCCTCGTCTCTCGCCGCCCGTTAGAACGATTGAATGCGGCTTTATGTATCAACCAATTAATTCGAGAGCGCCTATTTTAACGCACATGTATGCGATTGCCGAGGATATGTATGGATTTCTCAATGCAGACGCCAAAAATGTCATCATTCTACAAAGCTCTGATAACGCTAAATCTGCAACGATGTTGTGTGCATTAATGCTTTATACTCAACTAATTAGAGAACCCGAGGACGGTATGCAGATGTTTGCCGTAAAACGATCTCCGCCAAATATGCGAGCATCTGAAATTCGATACACGTACTATATGGCTGACGTTCTACGTGGACATTTTCCGCACTACAAACCAATAACTCTCGTATCACTGAACCTCAGTGCAATTCCACGAATGACAAAAGCAAGAGATGGATGTCGTCCTTACATTGAGATTTGTGTTAATGATCGTGTAGCTGTCAGCACCCTGCAAGACTACGAAAGAATGCGAGTTTATCATGCATCAGAGGGGAAAATTAATTTTCCTCTAAACATCACGCTCTGCGGCGATATCACAATAACTCTTTTGCATGCAAGAAGAAGCATCGTTGGACAACAGCAGGGCTTGAAAATTTGCCAAATGCAATTTCACAGTGGCTACATTCCAGAGGAAGAGACCCTCTTACTTTATAATCGAAATGAGTTAGATGACGTGCCAGATCCTGAGCATGTGCCAAGCAATTTCAGCATAAATCTATCAATATTCATTGGCGATGATGATCGTAGTCCTTCCGTACAGCCGCCATGGAATTCTGCATCACATTCAAAGGAGAAAAATCCAAAAGCTCTTTTCTCATCGCAGCTAGAATTTGAGGAAAATGTTGATAATTTTATCACAAAGCCGGTCATCGGTAAACAAAATGACAAAAAGGGACCACCTCCACGTCCAGCACCACCTAAGAGCAATATTGTTGAAAATATAGAACTCATTGAGAGCGCAAGCAGTGCTGATGAAGAGCCTTCAATATTACCTTCGAATGAACCACCAACGACTGAATTTGATTTTCTGCGACTTCATTCAGTCGATGAACACAAACCTCCACAAATAAATATTCCTCCACCAAAAGTTAAAGAGCCCAGCTTCGATTTACTAGGAGGTTTCGATAATAATTTTCAAGATCCATATCCCGATTTGATTGGCAGCGCTCTAAATAAACCAACTGAGTCTAATATTCATGCGTCAAAAAGTGCTGGTGACCTTGAAGATATTTTCGGATCTGCATCGAGTAATTCTGTACCAACAATGGCTCCCAACAAATCCAGCAATAATTTGAGCTTCATGAATTCCAACACTGAACCGCCATCAACAACTACAACATCACAAAAAGCAACATTCGATCCTTTTGCTGATTTAACGGGCTCTGAGTTTAATTCAAAGCCTCAGCCTCAACAGACACCACAAGCAAATCCATTCATGGGACAGCAAAATCTTTTTAACTCTTCTTCAACTTCAAGCATGCCTAAAAGTAACTCGTCGACGCCAATTCATCAGCAAAAAATTCCAAATGAGCAACAGAGACCTGACTACAGTCGATCGCATTTTCAAGATCCACAACAAGCTCAACAAAAAAATAAACCGGCTGATATTTTTGGTGATATTCTCGGCTCTCAAGGCTATAGCTTCGGCTCCAAAAATCAAGGCCCCAGGTCAATAAATGAGATGAGAAAGGTCGAACTTGCACAAACAATGGATCCTGAAAAATTAAAAGTTCAAGATTGGGTGAGAGCTAAAAATATTTAAAGTTAATTTTAAATTTTAAACGGCAATTTGTTTTAGGTTGAAGGAAAGCGTGGAAATATTCGAGCTCTTCTTTGTTCGGTCCACACGATTCTCTGGAATGACGCTAAATGGACGAAATGCGAAATGTCTTCACTTATGTCAGCGAATGATGTCAAAAAAGCTTACAGAAGATGCTGTCTAGCTGTTCATCCTGATAAGGTAAAAAAATATTGAAAATCCTGTTGTAAAACTTATATATTTTAATTTTTTTCTAGCACGCTGGAACTGATAATGAAAATTTGGCAAAACTTATCTTTATGGAATTAAATAACGCTTTTGCTGACTTTGAAAGTGATGCAACCAAGCAGAATTTATTTTAAGAACTCAAAAGATTTTTTTCAATGGGATGATAACGAGAAAGTTTTGTCAGAAATTAATTAATTTTAAGCTTCGAGCTAAGTGTTGGCGACTGAAAGATAAGGTCAAGAAAAAAATATATTTTAATATGACCCCAAAAGAAAGTGTAAATGAAGTTGAAAAGCTTTAATTCCTTACCATTGAATGTTATGCATAATGCTAAAAAAATAACTAGATAGTCCAATTGATTAAAATTAACTACGTACTCATATTGACTGCAGAATTTATGTCAAAAAAAATATTCTTGGTTATCATCCTTCTTCAACTTTTCCTTACGAATCGAATTTCAGCTCTGTTAATAATTAATTTTTTATATTCACTCCCTTGTTTGTATCCAATGCTCAATATTTGTGTTTAATGAAAAAAAAAGTAACGAAATCCAATTAAATGGATCTGTGATTTATATTTTATCTAAAATGATTATGTTAACAAGAAAGAAGTATTTTCAACAAAATTATGTATACATACCACATTTATCTTTGATTAAAACGTATTCCTGATCTACTTGGGTCTTTAATAATTATTAAAGCATTAAATTTTTAGCATTCTGAATGCAAAAAAATATTGATCACCTCGTGATCATGCTTTATGACTTTGTTACATCGTGTAAAATAAATGAAAAAATTCAAAATATATTTAAAAGTTTAAATTATGTAAACGTGTACGAAAGAGATCTATTTAAAAAGTTCATTCCATAAAAGCAGATGCATTATGCAAATAAAAATTATCTTTGAAATTGTTCTTAAAGAACAAATTTGAGCGAATAAAAAATTATTGATCGAAACGAAAATTTAACATTTTTTTAATTCTTTCGCAGGGTTAAGATTTTCCTAGATTATAATTTTATTTTTCAGTGTTTCATGAAAATCTTCCAGTTACATTTTAAAAGTTATGCTTTAACTTTAAACATCATACAAAAAATATTTGAGTTAAGTCATTTTCTAGAAAATTTTCACTAATTTCTAAGAATTTGGAATGCCATTAAAATTGTTTAACAATCAATCAAATGCTCACATGTCACTAACTCATTTAAGTATGATTCATAAAATTCTTTCTCTTTCCTTAATTTTTCCTATCCCTCAATTGAGCTCATTTCTTAATTGCCCTCATCATAGTGCGAGTAATTAAATTTAAATTTCAAATTCCTACCTTTTCCTATAACGGTTTCTACTAATAATCTTCATCTTTCACAATTTTATAGTGACTCAATTTCATTCATATATGATCATCACCACACGATAAATTTATGTCTAATCATCTGTAAGTGCCATAATGAAGCTAAAGTTGGCGAAATTTGTGGTTAAATCTATTCGCGCAAAAAAAAATATGAAAAGTTAAATTTAATGGAATCAAAAATTTGAGTTCCAATATTTTTTTTGTAATTTTTAATGCCAACGCTAATTGCAGCAAATAATAACAAATCTGACTCAGATTGTGAATGAATCATAAACGAGGAGAGATTTTATATAAAATTAAATACGCACTAATTGAGAGCCGATATAAAAAAGAGTCGCGTGAAGATATTCCATATAAAGTCATATTTACGAGACATTTTACAATGAGAAAAATAAATATTTAATAATTCGCACATTCTCGATGCGATCGCAATTAGTTATGGTAATGAGACAACTCTCGAGAGCATTTTTAGAATTTTTTCATACTTGTTTTCAAAAAATATTTAATTCTAAATTTTTTTTAAAAAACGAATGTCTTTAGAATGATCAAATTTGGGGGTGTGTCTAAAAGTTATATGATTCAACCATCATTAGTTCTGAATATTTTTAGACTCTTTGGCGTCACTTTTTTAAACTAACCTTCCTCTACTTCTTTAAAATATAGAAATAATTGCTAACCATGATGCTGCAATTCATCTCTTTGCCACACGACATTAATCACTTCATGAACGCAAAATACAGCTGATAATGAACTTGAACTAAAATATTTATGTTGTTGATGCAGCAAGTGCATTTTAAAGATACTCGCTACACACAAATTAACCTATGAATGTTATGCAATAAAATAAAATAAAATTCTCAATGTCCTTATTGACTATGGAAATATTCACTTTTCCTATTCTAAAACTTGTTATTTTATTCAAAATATATTTAAACATCGTCAACATGTATTTAAGAATGTATAGTAAGAGAAACAGCAACAATATCAATAATGAGTCAACACAATCGTAGCCGTGTGCCTATAAAAAGGCTAGCGCATGCCTCTACTCGAGTTGACTTGTGAATGGAAATTTGCTAACTGTTGGCTTTTTGTGTGTCTTTGAGTGAAATAAAAATTAAATTTCTTTATCGTAGTTGTTAAAAAACCGGTTTGCGCTTATGTTTGTCACAGTGGAGCTACTGTCTAGAAAAATCGCTATGAATTCATTCATGTAAGTGCATTTTAAATTAATGCGGTTAAGTTCAGAAAACTTTTGAGACTGAGTCAATCGAATGTGGTTAAATCTTTCGCGCTAAAAGCACGTGAAATTCGAAGAAAGCGATGATTCATTTTTATATGGCGGGAAAATGCATGTAGGAGTCACCTATTGAGGCTTTGAATTGAATCATTAATGAGGTGTTAAAAATTTTAAATTACCTAATTCGTGACAGAAATTACAAAATTAAATGAACCTCGAAATATTTATCGAAAATTCTAAATTTATAAAATTATAAATCGAGAAGTGTCTCAAAAATTCCTTTTATTTTGCAACACTCCCTTTTAGAAATAAACAAATACTCCTCGATAATTTAAATATCTCTCGATTGCGATCAATGACTATAAAGCAGTAAAAATGTAATTGTTTTCCAATGAAATAACTTAAATACTTCTCACTTACTTACAGGTTCTTTTTATTTGCAACAATCGCAATGTCAAGTGCAGCGTCTTATGTTCACGAGCAATTAGATGAGCTGCAGGGATTGCGCTTCGAGGAGATTGGCGAGATGAAATTAATTACTGAAATTAGAAAGCTCAATTTCCACATAAATCTCACAACGATTGACTTAATTATTGATGATCTTTCAAAAGAAATCGAGATGATTAAGCTGCACTGCGAAAATAATGAAAAACATCAAAGTGACTTGGAGAGAATTGAAAAAATTTTGGCGCTCAAAAAGACCGAATTAAAGGATGTCCTTTATGGCATGATAGCAACAAACAAACAAGTGAGGAGAAGAAGAAAGCGCGACTTTTTAGGATTTCTCGATGCATCCGATGGCCGTAAAATTGAAATGGACTTGGAGATCCTGAAAGACACAGCGAATAAATTAATTGACTCGCATCATAACCTCAAGAAAGGGGTCTATGACATTGTCACAACTTTTGTCAACGGCACGAACGAGGAACTCGCAAAACGTTCTGCGATAAGTGACGCAAAATCAAAAGTCGATGAAATCTCAAACAAGGTCAATGGCATCATAACAATGTTGCTGAGAGAGAGGCTCAGCACTGACATCATTGTGATTCCGGAATTTCAGATGTCACTCGACAGCATAAATTCAACTCTGAATCACACGAAAGAAGCCTTACCCTACGGCAAAATCATCGAATATTATTACAATCTTAAAATGACTCACATCATCGACGGAAATATCCTCAAGCTTGAACTGCATGTTCCGATTGTCGAGGCTTTGCCAAGGACACTGCATCGAATAATAGAAATACCGGCCCTCTTCGACGATAAGTTGATATTGACAGATGTAGAGTGGAAATTTATGGCAAGCGATAATGACACGATGATGATGTTCATGTCATTAGAGCCCTGCTACAAGACTCGAAACTCCACCTATTATTGCGAAGCGCAAAGCCCAATTATTGACTCACAAAACAGCAACGATTGTGTGACTAATTCCTTTGCGAAGAGAAAAATCGATGTGAAGCTATGCAAAATGCTCGCAGCACAATTTTCGAAGCTCACATTCATTCGGATTGGTGATGGACAGTATTTTTATTACACTCGAGAGAATGAGACACTAAACATTTCGTGCGGAGCGACAACGGAAAAAGTCGAGCTACTTCAACACTCAACTGGCATTATTCAACTAGAGTCCGAATGCACAGCTATTGCGAGCAAATATCGTCTGATAAAAACAAACTTGCGATATCAAGAAAATCCGTACTTTAAGCAGAATATTTTAAATATTTATTTCGATATTGCTGAAGTGGAAGCAAAGCTAGAAAAGGTTCAATCGCCATTGCTGGCCAACGTGTATTACGTGGAAAATTCAAAATTAATTAAAGACATGGCGGCAACTCTAACGGATGTACCAAAGATTGACCGACTCAATTTTCGCGCTTCTTTTGCAAATTCAGAAATTATTTTATACTTGTGTATGGTCGGACTAGTGCTGTTTATTTTCCATCTGATTTATAAAGCGTGCTTTTGGTGCCGTGGATGTACGAGTGGTGAAAAAAAGTGATAAAAGAATAGTAAAAAAATTAATGTGAAATGAGAAGAGGATTTTGTGACAAAAAAAATTGAGAGAATTATGTGCAAGATGTGGAAACTAAAAATTTTGAGTGGTTTTGAAATGAAAAAAAAATCTATTGTTAAAAAATTTAGTCAAATTTTATATTTTTGTTAATTTTTGAAATAATTTAAAATGTGATTTGAAATGTTTCAGGATGTGCAATTAAAGATCTGATGTTACCACTTTAATTTAATAATTCATTCAACAATTTAGAGATTGTGTTTTAATTAAAACCAAAAAGTTTCCATATCTTGATCTCCAAAGTCATGATCAACCGAATAGTTCTTAATTTATTCACTGTGAATAAAAAAATAAGAAGAAAATTCGAATGTTAAACAAAGAAGAAGGAATATTGTGATATCATTGTCAAATTACATAATCAGATAGAATTTTAAACCAAAGAGAATGTGCTAAAAAAACTCGTTTTAGTAAATCTGTATATTTTTTTATCAACTATGTCAACTGCAACACATGCACTGCATACCATTTACAATTATACATTACTCGCGATAAATATAGGATTTAATCATAGAACATTATCATTTTTATGTACTTAATAATTTATAACTATAAGTCTCTCGGAATTAGCTTGTTAATTTTTTATGTGCAACTATTTGTAACTAGATGAATTAAATACTCGAGATCTCTGTCAATATTATTCGCAATAATTAATAATAAAAATAATGCCAAGTCGGTATTTGAAAAGCGTAGTAATCAAAAGTTTTTTTAAAATTAATCAAAACAAAAGTTTTTTCCAGAAAAATTTAAAAAAAAATTGAGTAAAAAATCCGATCGTGACGTCAGTAGCTCCGAAACCACCTGAACACGTGTTTTGCCCATTACTTTACAACTGCATGTACGTACGAACGAGTTTCTCTCGTTATATTCTTACATTTTAATATCATCGTGACAAGTTAGATCGTAAGAATGTGAAAATTCCAATGACATTCTCCGTTTGACTGTCTTCAATAATGTAATGAAGATAACTTCGTGACTCATTGCATCTGTCATCAACTATCATACCTTTAATATTTTAATCTCTCGAATGTACGCGACACTCTTGCACATGAAAAAAATCATTTTTAAAGCCATTATTGTTGCTTTTATGACACGATGATGAAGTTGATGATCTTCATCAGCTTCTGAGCTGCTGTAGCAATTTCATTGTTTCTCAACGGCGATGATACTTATGGCATTGTGCATTGTGTGCTGCATTTAGTTCCTATTTAATTACAGCCTTTTATTGTTGTTGATCTCTTTGTGCAAATCGATTTACGGCTCTTTGATGAATTTCCTTGAGAAATTGAGGCAGCCAGAAGTGTGCAAAGGGAAATAAGAGGGATAATTTAGACGTAATGATTAATTGTAAAAATACATATTGTAATTAAAATATATATCGGGAGGAAAATTCACAATTGTGAGTCATTGTGCGCTATTGAAATTGAAAGTTTTTGTTTTCTAATTGCATATCCGAATGTAGTTAAAATATAATTTAGCGAAACCTGAAAATTTTCGATTTTTTTTGGGTTACTGCAATTAGCAAATTGGATTTGAAAAGTTTTACAAATCGACCAACATGTTCTGGGTATTTTAATGATGCAAGGGTTGGAAATTTATTAGAAATTCTTAATTTTTTATAAAATATTTGAGAAAAAGTTTAAATTTCAAAATTTAATAAATATTTAAAAATTTAAAACTTTCCACTCCTTGACACGATTAACTTACAAGTAAAAGTCAACAAATTTGTTTCGAAATTTATGATTTACGACCCATCGATTCATTTCATGATATTTTTTTTCGAAAGTCATTGTTTAATATTCAATTGTACTCATCATTGATATTTTAGTGCGTAGTTTGGTAGCAAACCAAATATATAAAGATGAAAATGTGAAGATGACACACAGTAAAAAAAATATTTCAAACACACTTTCAAGTTTTTGAGGTTTTTTGAAAGTACTTGGCATAATTATACTTTTAAAGGTGTGCACGTGCTTGTTACTGAATTTAATTT
Source organism: Tanytarsus gracilentus (assembly GCA_038502055.1). Classification (NCBI taxonomy): domain Eukaryota; kingdom Metazoa; phylum Arthropoda; class Insecta; order Diptera; family Chironomidae; genus Tanytarsus; species Tanytarsus gracilentus. The sequence continues at coordinate 4,354,799 of JAXRKN010000043.1, read as the reverse complement.
TATTACTGTGGTTGACAAAGATTTGCGTTTCGAAGGGATGAATGTCATTTCAAAAGAGTTCAATACAGTTAATTTTATAAAATTGAATTAAAATTCAAAAAGGACAAAGGAAATTAATCCGAATTAAATTAAATTCCGGAAAATTGTTATTGAAAATTTTTCCTTCCATACAATGGGTGATAAAGTGTTGGAAGATGTCATCCGCAGATACTTTTCCGGTACACGAACAACTCCGACACAAACACAATTTCATCCAGCAACACGCACAGCGAGGGTGAAGTTTTATTAACATTTTATTATCAAAAATTTTCCTGCCGCTCTTTCAAATTTTCAATTGTACTCAAATTTGTGTATCAATAACAATTTGCAGGTCGTTTCCCTTGAATATAACTTGAAGATAAACTGAATGATGATCTTGTTAAAATTGTTTGGAGTTGACTTCATGATGTGTGTGCGGTCAAATCATCTTAAATTCAAAAACTGAGCATGCATGGAAATTTTCTTTTTAAACATTTTTTAATGGTCGGACCACTCGAAATAAAATTGCGGAATAAATTTCTTTTGTGAATAAAAAAATGTTTTCATGTTGATCGCATTTAGAGGGTTGAGTAGAGCACACAAAAGGCAATTGTATTCCTACTGTGTTCTGGTAACTGAATTTCAATATTTTTTTAACTTCCATTCAAATGAACTCTTAATTGATCTTCATATTTTTAACCCTCCACTGCCTCAATTATTACTCTCAACAATTTATCGATTTTTTAACTGCTCAAAATGGTGTCAAAAATTTATTTTGCATTTAATATTTTTTTGCTCTATTTTATTAGGTTGAACTGAAAATAAAATTGTGATTAAAATTCAACATCTAGAAATTGAGTTATTTGCAACATTCACGAATGTTTTGAATGTTTTATGCTCAACATTAAGTTGAGGAAGTGAGATGGAACGACTAGAGCGAGACAACATCAAATGCTCCTATAAAAAGATAAATTCTAATTTTAATATTTTATTGTAATAAAATGTTGAAGTTTAATGATTGACATAAAAATGGCAACAATAAAAAAATAAATTAATTTGAACTTTTTTTAATTATGCAATAAAAAATGGAGTTTTGTTTTCGATTAATTTTTTAATCTTTTCAAAAATATAAAAACTTATTTTCTAAAAAACATTTTTAATTTCCATTAGTGTCACATATGTTTCGCAAAATATTTTCACGCCGATAAAAATAAATAAGAATAAAGTTGAGCAGGAAAAGGCGACCAATCGAGGGAATGGCAACATTGTGAGCGGAAAAGGCGGAGTCTCTTGTTGGCAACATTAACCAAATGTTTCCAATGTTCTGCAACAAAATTTTCATTTCACTCCTTCACGACATCACAAACGTTCATGAGCTTTTCTTCCCACGCAAATAATTTTTGTGCTGTGAATTTTTTTCTTTTGTGATCTCTTGCCAATTTACCTCCCTTGCAATTGAACTTTCATCCCTTTGTATAATTTAGCTTGAGGATATTTTTAATAGCACAATAAACAAATAAAATTATTATGATTCTTTATTGTCTGTTTTATTGCATTTCTAAGCAACATGTGTGGCTTCATTTTTCATAATCTTGTGATAGAAAAAAAACAGTAATTTAATTTTAAATCTTTGAAAAATTCTCATGTATTTGCTAAAAATTAGTCTCATGGAAATGAACTTTTTCCTGCGCCTTTCACATCAAACCCTCCCCTTCATTGTTCTCAGAAATGGAAAATTTAATTTAATTGTTTCATCATTCTCACGTCGTCATGACGCTAAATTCCACACGTTCACGTTCATGTCTCGCTTTTATTTGTGTGCCAAAAAGAGAATTGAAAACAATTTGGAAACAATGGAAACTTCATATGCATAAATTGTATGTAATGCTCACAAGGAGAAGTTAATTCCCATTTGAAAATTCTGTGGATAGATTGATGTTGCGAGGGACGGTGACAGTGACAAAATATTAACATCAATTTAATAGTTTAGTGTCCATCCCTTGATCAAAAACTCTGAATTTAGCTTCGCTCTCATTCCACGAATGAATTTTGATGGAAGGTTTTTCTGCTATTATGTCGACGTTGATCGCATGCTGACTCGCTTTTGTTTCGAGTTTCAGTAATTTTAAAATTGAAAATTGCTATGGCGATGCTGTCTGGATGGCTTGCGCTTGAAGTGGATTTTTCTGCAAATGTACATATGCGATGTAGTCAATCAAAAAAAAGAGTATTCTATAGACTAAATGTCAACTCTCAGGTAAAGTCCTTCATTGCTGTGCCTTTTTCATTCATGCTTGATTTACTAGTTTTTTAAGAAATAATGATGTGCAATTTATATCAAATTAAATCGACATTATCCTTCATGCCTGCAACCCTTTTTTTGCACAAATGCGAAAAACCCTTTTTTATATCTCATCTCAATGAGGCCATTAAGAAGAGGAAAATTTTCATAATAAACATATTGAAAACAGATTATTGAATAAAAAAATGTTTCAAAACCCACACGTGGGTGTTGCCGTGTAACCCACTTGGAACAGATCAGTATTGGCTTCCCCTTTGGCTTCCCCTTTGGCTTCCCCTTCTGGCCCCCCTTTTGGCTTCCCAAAAATGGCTTCCCAAAATGGCTTCCCAAAAAGCTTCCCAAAATGGCTTCCCAAAATGCTCAAAAATGTCCAAAATGCTCCAAAATGCTTCCCAAAATGGCTTCCCACTGTGTTTCGACTGTGTTTCATTTTCCATTGTGTTTCATTTTCCACTTTTCCATTTTCCATTGTGTTCCATTTTCCATTGTGTTTCTTTTCCATTTGTTTCTTTTCCTTTTGTTTCATTTTCCATTGTGTTTCATTTTCCATTGTGTTCCATTTTCCATTGTGTTTTATTTTCCATTGTGTTTCATTTTCCATTGTGTTCCATTTTCCATTGTGTTTCATTTTCCATTGTGTTCCATTTTCCATTGTGTTCTATTTTCCATTGTGTTTCATTTTCCATTGTGTTCCATTTTCCATTTTTTCTTTTCCATTGTGTTCCATTTTCCCCATGTTCCATTTTTCACTATTTCCATTTTCTATTTGTTCCATTTTCCACTGTGTTCCATTTTCCACTATGTTCCATTTTCCACTGTGTTCCAATTTCCACTCTGTTTCATTTTCCATTATGTTCCATTTCCCACTATGTTCCATTTTCCACTGTGTTTCATTTTCACATGTTCAATTTTCCACTACGTTCCATTTTCCACTGTGTTCAATTTTCCACTATGTTCCATTTTCCACTATGTTTCATTTTCCACTGTGTTCCATTTTCCACAGTGTTCCATTTTCAGATCCATGCCAATCAATTCCTGATGCAATTACGAGTTCAATGAGGTACATGAAGCCATACTTTTAAAAAATGGACATTAGTGGCATTCCTTGGACACTCCTGGCCGGCCGTGGCGGTCATTCTTCAAAAATCATCAATCTAATCAATTCCTGATGCAATTACGAGTTCAACGAGGTACATGAAGCCATACTTTTAAAAAATGGACATTAGGGGCACTACTGGCCGGCCGTGATGGACATTGGTGGCACTCTTGGATGGCCATGATAGAAATTCCTCAAATATCATCAATGCCTTTCGATTCCTGATACAAATACGAGTTCAACGACATACATGAAGCCTTATAACAGGAAATTTGTATGAAAAATGGCATTTAGGGCTGTCCATGGCACGACCTGTGGTCATGACCCTCATAATTCCTAAAATGGCCGAATCTAAATTCATAGACCTACCATTTGCGAAAATAGAAGTTCTAGCTATCTCAGGAGCCGAGATCTCGATGGAACGGACGGACGGACGGAAATAGGCGCATATAAGTGTTACACCACTTCGTGGGTTACACTAAAAATTTGTTCATCCATCCTCGAGGCTAAAAACTATAAATGTACTCGACACAAATTTATTGCATTCAATTTGTAAGAAGGAAAAATATTTTCACGTAATGTAAGGAACATAATAAAATCGAATGTGATCAAAATAGAGTTAATATAAATGGCCTCGCGTTCATAAGTGACCGCAAGTATGTCTTATACACTCTTAATGGGCAATAAAATAAATGCATAAGAATTATGTCTTATTACTTACAAAATGCCTAAGCACATTTTATCATTCAAAAGATATTTAGAAGTTTCAAAAAATTTAAATTTCTTTTCTAACAAATTAATTCTCTTAATAATTAAGCAGAGCTATTACAAATTATAATTTTTTAAAACTTTAAAACTTTCCATCTCTTGCATATTTTTCCATCCCTCACTCCCAAATTAGAAGATATTTCATTATTGATATCAACTTTATTAGAAAACAATTATTGCGGGACATGTTTTGAGTGCTAAAGAGATAATTTTATTAATAACTACACAAACAGAATTCAGTCCAACAACAATGAATAAAATAGATATCTGCTCCATCTTGAATTCATGTATTCAAGCAAGTCGACATAATAATTTAAATAAATTTCATGTTCATCTTCAATATCTTCATGTGCAAAGCAGCTGCTACGAATGGTAGTGAAACATGAAATAATTTATTGTATTTAGTTATTTATTAAATGTAATTGTCAGATATATATCATGACATCATATTTAATAAATTCATTGTATTGTAATCATATTTGTTGTCTGCCTTAAATTCCACTTTTTGCCTCCTAATTTCCTTCAGCATGATGAAACTCGATCTAGGGCTGGATTTGTATTTCAAAGTGAATGCGCCATTTGTAGCAAAATGTATTAATATTTCGAAAGGCAGAACGGGATGGATTAATTATGAGTGAGGACATGACATGAAAATAGGTTAAACGAGAGGGTCGATGGAATTCTTGAATCAAAAAAAAATCTATAAAAAACCCAAAAATATAATTTTTAAATTTATATTTTATTCATTTTATATTTTCCACCTATTTACAACATTTTTTAATGACTACATAATTTTTAAGTGTATAATAGTAAATTTACCACATTACGATCATCGTATACAACGTTACTTTTTAATACAACAGAATTTTTATTTCACTCCTTGACCTAACTAAATGGCTTCTCTTACATGTAGCTTTAATATTCCAACATCGTAGGCTACTTCATATATTTATTAATCTTGTGAATCGGCTGCAGAATTACCATTGACATCATTTGAGTCCGGCTCGAGTACGGAGGAGAGATAGCCGGTGCCTGTGTATGGTGCTGAGAGAAATCGTTTCGCTTGATGTTGTAGAAATGGATAACGACTTGCTGCAAATGCTGGAGGAATTAGCGGTGAAAATGCAGATTTAAATGCGTTTGTTGTGGCACTGTTGAGATAATTGGAAAATTAGGTTATAAATTTTTAAAGTGTTTAAAACTTACTTAATTTGAGCGATCGCGTCGTCACCACAAAGAATCGCTTCCATGGCTTGAACCACATCGCCACGATATCTCGCCAAAGTCTGTTCAATTTCACTTCGTCGTCTATTAGGGAAAACTCTATAGAAAAATTACCATCTTAAGTAATTGCAATCATGCACTCGAGGCAATTTAACTAACCTCAAAAGAACATCAACAGGAGAGCGCTGTGATGATGGTGAAGTGGCCACATTGGTAAAGGATGGCTGCTGGTAAGGCAAGAATCCGAGATTGTTGTTGAAGTTGTTATTGCCAGCGGGTGATTTCGATCGCTCCTTCTTCTTCAAGCTCAAGTTCTCCGGTACAATTTCATCGGGTGCTGAGTCAACATCTAAATCACTCTCTGGCGAACTAGGCGAATGGTTTCGCGATGGCGACACAGATAACGGCATTGAAAATGATTTTGTTTTCGGACTGTTTGGCGATTCAGAGCCAGAATTATCATGGTCTGTGTCTCCCGAAAGACGTGCACGCTTGCTGCCGACTGTTCAAAAAAAAATATAGTATCGTTAAAATTGTCAAATGCATAAAAATTGCGAGCGAAAAAAAAAGTTTCAAACCCGCCCAGAATATTTTTGGAGGGTAAAATTTATACATTTATGGTTGGGGTGTGTTCAAAAAAAATTCTATACTTAATGAATCATGAAAATTTTTAATTGATTTTTTGAATTAAATTTTAATAAAGTTCCCATTTTTTTGTCCACACCTCGCTCGATTCTTTTTAACTACCCGCAAAACAAAAACTCTCTGGCAGAGGCAGCAACTGTATCCATAAATTCACACATTGATCTAAAATAATTTTTTCCTCCTTCTTTTTTCTCACTTCTTCCTCTTTCGGTCGACAATTTTCTGCAGATTATTTACAATTCTCATTCTTTTGCAGATCTCTCTCAATGGGAGTTGAATATCATTTAATTATTTCCGAATTAAAAAGTTTTTCCTATTCTAAAATTGTATACATTATGTGTGATGGAAATTAGGGGTTGGAAGGGATACAAATAACAAACTAATCTCTGATTCATGAATGCAAACACAAACTCTCGTGAAGAGGCTCTTGAAAATTTATAGAGAAGTGAGTTGAGGGGAATCAAATAACAAATTGTAGCACACACATATGGCTATAACAATTGAAACATACTTTTTATATTAATAAAATTTGAAATCTAACCCACAATTTAATTTTTAATCTCGAGAGCTAATTTTAGTAACAAATAAATGTTTTTCTGTTTATTAAATTTTCTCTGGTTGTTCTTTGAAGAGCACTTGATGAAAGATAATTAATTATCTCATGGTACTTGAGGGTTGCTCTCAGCCACAATTAAAATTAAAATGATATTTAAACTGATGAATAAAGTTGTGGAGGTGGAAGTTGTTATGTGGTTGTTTAAGTTGCGTTTTTCTAAGTGGTTAACTTTATTAAAATTTGAATTTTTAGTAAATGTGACAAAATTTAATTTTATGCATAATAATTATTATGTTAAAAAAAATTTAAATTAAAAAAATACGTTAAAATTTTTGATTTTGTTAAAATTATTTCTTTCGCACCATTAATCTGCTTATATGCCACTTAACTACTTTGCACTTCATGAGTGCATTGTTCGCTTAATTGATCACAGCTTGTTCCTATACTCAGTCTAAAGCCGCACCTTATCAAGCGGTAATAAATCACTGAGCAGTGGCATAAAATTTGCTACTGTTTCAATTGTTGACTAAATTACACCAAATCAATAGATTTAAAACATTAATTAAGTCAACATGATTTAGTATCAATTTACTAATTGACTTAACGCCACACCGCGACAATCAATTAATTTCTTCCGCTTGTCTCAATCAAATTGTTAATGTTGCCTCTTCAATTCACAGACAATACCTCGGAAATTTGCAGCGCACTTTACAACGAGCGTTTTGCTCATTTTGTGTTAAATTTAACAGTCACTTTTAATTACTTCAACGCCGTAGAGAAGAAAACACTTTGTGACTTTTCTGCCTACAATCATTGTGTTAATTATGCGTGAAAGCCACTTCAGAGAAATAGCGTAGAAAATCTTCAATGTCGAGGAAAAGTTATTAAAAAGACAAACAATGAAGCGCAACCCTCATGATTTTTCCGACACGAAGATTTTTTTATTGTTGATATTTTTCCAACATTTTAATGCCACTTGAACTTTAGCACATTTTTCTCCCCTCGAAGAATTTTTCCTTAAAATGCACAACTTACCAGGACTCTCGGGTTCACTTTGATCTGGCGAGTACGAAGGATTTGATTTTTCAGCTTTTCGCGTCTTTTGAATTTCCACATCTGTTCGATAGAAAAATTTAAACATTTTTACTTAAAATTTAACGTATTTAAATTTTAAATTTATTTCAAACCAACCTGATTCGCTTTCTGTGCAATTTTTGCTGCTCGTATGGTCCATTGAATCGCTCGGCGGCGAAGGAATTGTTGATCGAAAATTTCCCGTCGCTTGTGAGTCTGATTGTCCATTTAAGAGTGTCTGATGTTGCGGATACAAAAGTCCCAATTCTCGAGCTTCGTTTTCTTCTTGTGCTTGCTGCCTTCTTAGCGCCACTTGAGCCGCCATCACTCGCTGTCTCTCAGCAATTAAGCAACATTTTGCACACAAACAATCTCGCCAACGACAATAACGTTTATGGCCTTTCAGTGCGCTCACCTTTTGAGGATGAAAAAAAATTCTAGATAAAGTTTTTAATTTTTTTTTGAGTCACTTACAACTCCATGATTTCTACATCGAGCACATTTAGGTGTTCTTTGATATCTTTCTGAAGCAGCACGAAGGAAAAATGCTGGCGGAATGCCCAAAAGGGGATTTGGTTGACTCATTAAATTTGACATATCCACACTGTTCTGTAAACTCATTGTTTTTGAATCCATAAGAGTCTTTTTTATCTCACTTTAAAATTTATTTAATAAATTTTTTCATTATTTTTTCACTTTTATTAAAATTATTTTTTCTAGCACTCAAAATTTCTGTCTTAATAATCCACAAAAAGGTCCGAGACTCAAGAGACCATCGACCGATACCGATGGGATGCAGAAGAATACTGAATCCAAAAATGAAATTATTGTATGTACAAAATTGATATTTGATTTCAACATTATATCCAACCCATGAGTGAGAGAGATGAGGAGGAAGAGAAAAACCATCATGAAGAAGTGTGTTCACAAAAAAAAACTGTTAAACAATATAGAAATAATCCAGCCAACCAAAAAGCAATATGGCATCAGAGAGGAGAGAGAAACAGTGAAACATCATTGACATTGTTGTTGATATTGTTCCTCAATGTTGCTCCTGCCTGGTACAAATTACTTCTGCTTCTCATATCGCACAAACTCTCGAGTGCGTCTTCGAAGGCAAAACACACAAATTGAATCGACTGTTAATGTTAATAAATTATTTTTGCCTTTATGTTCTTCGACGATCATGCTTTCTCGCTCTAGTCGTTCCATCTCACTTCCTCAATTTAATGTTGAGCATAAAACATTCGTGAATGTTGCAAAGAACTCGATTACTAGATGTTGAATTTTAATCACAATTTTATTTTTCATTTCAACCTAATAAAACAGAGCTAAAAATTATTAAATGCATAAAATATTTTTGACACCATTTTGAGCGGTTAAAAAATCGATAAATTGAGAGAGTAATAATTGAGGCAGTGGAGGGTTAAAAATATGAAGATCAATTAAGAGTTCATTTGAATGGAAGTTAAAAAAATATTGAAATTCAGTTACCAGAACACAGTAGGAATACAATTGCCTTTTGTATGCTCAACTCAACCCTCTAAATGCGATCAACATGAAAACATTTTTTTTATTCACAAAAGAAATTTATTCCGCAATTTAATTTCAAGTGGTCCGACCATTAAAAAATGTTTAAAAAGAAAATTTCCATGCATGCTCAGTTTTTGAATTTAAGATGATTTGACCGCACACACATCATGAAGTCAACTCCAAACAATTTTAACAAGATCATCATTCAGTTTATCTTCAAGTTATATTCAAGGGAAACGACCTGCAAATTGTTATTGATACACAAATTTGAGTACAATTGAAAATGTGAAAGAGCGGGAGGAAAATTTTTGATAATAAAATGTTAATAAAACTTCACCCTCGCTGTGCGTGTTGCTGGATGAAATTGTGTTTGTGTCGGAGTTGTTCGTGTACCGGAAAAGTATCTGCGGATGACATCTTCCAACACTTTATCACCCATTGTATGGAAGGAAAAATTTTCAATAACAATTTTCCGGAATTTAATTTAATTTGGATTAATTTCAATACTTTTGTCCTCATCACTCCTGGAGTTGATTTTTAATTACATTAACAAAACTTTTTTCTATGAAAATAATTTTAAAATGACATTTATCCCTTTTTCACACACGCGTGCACCGAAAATTATTTGCAACCACAGTGACAATATTTGAGGTACAAACATTTATATTGCTCATCATCATGTCGTGTGCCGCAGATTAAAAAGTACTTGCGAGAAAGAAATTTCCAGTGAATTTTATTTACAGAAATCGGGCAGACTAATTAGCCACGAATGAGAGAAAAATTAATTAATTGAATTCATTGAAAAGCTAATATAAAGTTTTATTTTGCTCCCTTCAAAAGCCTTTCAAGTGCGGCCAGCATTAAATCGCCAATTTGAATTGAAAAAAAAAATTTCGCTGTTTATGATGAAAAGCGAGTGGAAAATTTTTACTTTTAAATTAATCTCGGGTGATTGAAACGCAATTAAATTTTAAAAGTGATTCAATGAAAAATCTTTTTTTGCTTAAAAGTTATGCTAAAATTGTTTTTGTTCACTTTTCATAATTCTCAATCGAAGAAAATAATTTTTTCATCCCTCGCATTCAAAAATTTTCCACCCTCATCATAAGTCGCTTAATAATCAGTTACAGATGATTTATTTCAGAACATAATCACTTTATTATATTCAGATGAATTTTATTGACCCCAATTTAATTTTCATTTAAATTTAAATTTCTCTATACACACACGCGTGTTCTTTATTAACTCAACACAGCGCTGAGTAGTGTCACAAGCAGATGGAAACTTTAAAATTTTTAACAGTTGTCATTTGGATGGCCATCTTCATGTACTGATGCATAAATTAACTGTCACTACTGAATTACCCGCTTGTATTAAAAAGTAGTGGAGATGACAAATGAAAATTTATTCAGTGACTTTCGAAATATTTTCTCACTCGTGGACTTGTGAATGTCTTTTGAAGCTCTCTTGAAAATACAAAATGTCAAGTTTGTGTTGAATTTGAATTAAAAAAGATTTCATTAATTTATCAATTAATAAAAAAAAAATAAATCAGTGATTAGGGTGAAACGTCTTTTAGTCGGAATACTCCTTTACTCGGAAGTTTTTTCATGATAAATATTTCTTGAACGATACATTGAAGACCACACTTCAGCCAAACAAAAAAATTGCATTTTTTTGTGGGGTCTGACAAGATTAAAATCTCTAAAACTTTTAACTTCATACAAAACTAACAAAAAATTACCATTAAAACTTTCATTTTTAATCTGAATTTTTTATGAATGCATTTTTTCTCATTTTTAAGCAAAAAAATTCAGCACAAAATCACTCGAAGTATTTTTTTAATGGAGTTTTGTTCAACTATATCGGAAGTTTCTCCCTTAAATCGAAATTTTTTTGTTTAGAACGTTGAAAAATCGAAGTTTTTTGCTTTATTTTTTTCTAATTAAATGTTAGAAGAGAAAAAAAAAAGTAATAGAAAAATGCCAGACATGATGAAACATAGCAGCATGTATGCAGCAAACGAAATAAATAATTCAGCTATAAAAATTATTAATTTAGTACTTCAGCGTGTCCTTAAATGGAACCGCTACGTAGCTACACTTAAAACGGGGTATTAAATCCCTCCATACAAATTACAAGTAAACAGTATCTGATAAAAAACACCGTAAAACGTTTTCCACCCATTAAAAACTCTATTAATGTTCAGAAAGTTTATTCTTGCATCAAGAGGAACCTAAATTTCAAAAAATACATTTAAAGTCCTTTCAGTAAAGCGGCGCTAGATCTTGTTGGTTCCGATGACAAAAAAAGATCAGAGACAGTTTTTACCTCCGCCTATGCTTGCAATAGCTCAATACCCAAGACATATGCATATTGTTAGATAGGTATTCACTCAACGAACTGGATTTTAAAGCATATTCAAAATATGATGCACACCAACTACAGGGGAGCAAAATACATTTTATATGAGACACGGATCTTGCGGAACCGATGATCCAAAAAATTTGAAATTATGCAGTAATAGTTCATTAGCTATTCTAACTCTGTAATTTTTTCAGATTTTTTAGAAGTTGTTTTCATCACAAATGACCATATTTTGATTTTCAGCCAGTATCCACTTTCGGAACTATGGTCGATTTCAGACCAAGACATGATTTTTTTCAAAAATGAAAAATGCCAGTTAGTTGCATTTTTAATGAATTATTTAAAAAATATAAATGTAGACATTATTAATCTTTGTTAAAAGTCAACGCCGAAACTTCATTTTTACCAAAGTGGCACTACTGGTCGACCATGATTAGCAGCCTCAAAAATCGTCAATGTCAATGATTCCTGGTCAAATTATGAGTCAACGATACCCATGAAGCCATATCTGAGAAAATTTGTATGAAAAATGGACGTTATGCTGTCCGTGGCATGACCTATGGTCATGACCCAAAAAATTCTTATTGCCTGCTCATATAGACCCTCAGAGCACGATCTGGTGAAAACCCGAAGTCTCTAGGTAGCTCAAAGGAGAGATCTGAAGGTGCATACGACGGACAGACGAAAGACTGACGGAAAGATGAGCAAAAAGCGTTACCACAACTTTGTTGGGCACGCAAAATACTTATATTTTAAGTTTCAGTAACTCATTTTTTTTTGATCGTTCACTCAATTATTTTTTTAACATAATTTTACATCATTGACCATTTAAAAGCACCAACCAAGCTTGCATGCCTTAATTCAGTTGGCTTATAACATTTTTAATGTTCTAAGTAACAAATAATTAAATCAGTAAAATTTTATCAAATTTTCTTTAAAATATCTTAAAAACTCGAATTTAAAAAAAAATACAAAAGAATTTTTATTCCGAGTTTAGGCGGGAATGTTTCAATAATTTACAATGAAAACTGGATGAAAATACTTGAAATGGTCTCATTTTAAAGGAAAGAAGTAAATTTTTATTGACTGTGCACTAATTTTTTTGTGCCGTTAAAAGTCTCAACAATCTATGTTTTGTCAAAATTTTCAGAAAACTTCCGACTAAAAGACGTTCACCTAATTATTTTGTTGTCATTAAAAAATTCACACTAAAAATCTCGCTGTAAATCATACAGAAAATTTCAATTGCTAGCATGCGGCATGAGCACATTCTCGAGGGCTCAAGGAAATCTCTTGAAAATTCGTTTCTTATTTCTTCTCTTTTGTATTACTTTTCTTTTCTTTTGATTCATAAGAAGAACAATTGAAAGAGCTCGCAATATATTTAATTTTTCTTATGATGAATAGAAAAGGAAGAATTGTGAGAGAAACTCTCGAGTGAAACAATATAAATGAAATATATTTCTTCTGAATGCAATGTACTGTAACTGAATCTATCGCGATGGCTACCACAGAGAGAGAATGAATGATTTATGAATCATTCAAATGTGAAATCAATGGCGGATCGTATCATATTTTTAATGACATATAATAACCAGCAGAGGTACACATATTTAAAGTATATGTGGTGATGGGAATGCGATTTGAAAGGGTTTTGCGCTACATCGAGATACGTGATATAATTCAAAAGAGAATCATGATGCGATCAAATCAGTATTTTTCGGGTTTTTTCCTCCTTTTTTTATTTGTTTATTCTCCTCATCATTTGTTAAAATATAAAACTGTGATCTCATGCCGTGTGATTCAATGAATATCACAATTAAGCAATTTGTTAACCAATTCAACAAAAAAAAATTACTTCATCGCGTATGTCGACAATTGAAATTAAAATGAGAATAAAAAAATCGTGCCGATCCTCCCTTTTATTTTATAGACGTTGTTTGCATAAACTTATGCCGCAACATCACCATCACTGCATGTCGATCTAATAATGACATATATGGATGAATTACCGTTTTTTATGACTATCAACTAATTTTTAAAATTAAACTGATGATCAATTTTTATAAAGCGCATTTAATGTTAAAATCAAGTCTCGCACTCGAAAATGATTCCTAAAAATTCAAGATTAGAATAAATATTTTATTTAAAAATCGAAATAATTTTTTTTCTGTTATTCTTTCAATACCACCGACAATATCATTTTTCATCTCTCGTTTATTGACTCACTGATGAGTCTGGTTAATGTATAATGTAGCCAACGAATTTTGGTTGTTGACACTGCTTAAAATGCCTCGACGACATCGTCGTTTGCTATCCCATTCGAGTTTTGAAATTATTTTAAAACAGTTTTCAAACAAGATGTGAGTAAAAAATGAGTTTAGAAAATTGTTTCATTTTAATTGCTGAGCAAATAGTGAGACACAAAGTTGATTGTTGATGAGTTGACAAGGTTGAGTCGACAAGTTCTCTCTTTCTGTTGTTTATCTTCGAGGCACTGAGCACTGAATTCGAGAAGAAGAAGGTTTTCAAGAACACATTCAAGCGGACACTTTAAATGTTTTAATTTTGTTCAAGGATCTTCAAGGAAGCAATTATGTGAGTGATTTTTCATTGAGCTGAGAAGTCGATATTAGTTGACAACTGTGAGCGTGAAGGCTTCTTCATAAATTTGAGGTTACTTAAAAACTTTTAGCAAGGTTAGAAAACCGTTAGGAAACGAATTTTTGGATCACTTAAATTTCGGCACAAGTCAAAAACATCACGAAAGTAAATTTGCCCCTTTTTGTCAAATTTTTTATTTCAATTTGTTAATTGTGAGGCGCCGATTTATTGAATTTACGTGCTTTTATTTTCTACAATTCATTTAAATCAATTTTACTAGCAAAAAAGAGTAGTTTTAATAAAACACGTTCAATTAAGATAAAAAAATGTTAGCTGACGCCAGTTGAAGTCAGCAAAGTAAGAAGAGTAATAAATATTTGCAAATACCGTGAAAAAGTCATCAAGTATCGGGCGCAGTCCAGAAAAAATATTTTTATTAAATTCAAACAAATTTATTCTCGCGCCAGTCAGTTTTATAAAAATCCGAATGAATTTTTTTCGAAAGAAGAAGACTGTCTCCATTAACATATATAACATTGTTCAATTACATCAGAAAATTTGATGATTTTTTTCTTATTTTTCAAATTCAACAAATATTTACTCAAAATTACCCGGATTTTTTACCTCATCGTCTTTTTTGACTATTTCTCTTCAGTTCGTGTCTTCATCGAATTCTCCTTCGAGATTTTTCAACAGTGTTTGTATATTGAATTGATATTTTTGTTGAAACCTACCACACCGAATTAGCTAAAAAGCGAAGACATTTTTTGGGTGGACAAACAGAAGATACACTTAAGATTTGAAGTGGAAATCACTCGAGAGTCACAGAGTTGTGACACACATTCCTGCTTAAGTCAAAGTGAGACTCTTATTGATGATGACGGTCGTGAGTGTTGTGTTGATCAAAATGTTACCAAATTTTATTTCTCTTTAATTTTTTTGAATTCTTCATCCTTCCTGTATGTTGTCAAACTACCAAGAATTTTTTGAGAGAATTCGCCTGAAACTGATACTTTTTTAACCACTCAATAACTCACCTTAAATCAAGGCTTTCAATCAATTTGTTGCTCGCTGATCCGCAAAACCCACTAAACCAATTATTTATTCTCTAACTAAACACAATGAAATGCTACAAGTGTTTTCTCTCTAATGTTCCATAAAGAGATGATTGAAGGGAGTTAAGGATGAGGATGCATGGTGAATGAGATATAAAGAGAAAAAGATCCCTTCTTTCAATTACTTTTGCTTTTTTAATTTCCTCTTTACAACTTTTTCGTATATCACTTTTTGTAATCAATAGCATGCCTTAAAAAATGAACATTTTCATTGGAAATCTTTTGTTGTCTTTTGTGAAACAGTTGAACTCTTTCTTTCTAACCAGCCATATCCCACCCTCACTCGCTACCTTCTTTTTTATTCGCTCGAGGGTTATCTCATTTGATGATCTATGGATAACCTTCAAAGGATATTTTTTTTCTATCCTGACATTCCCACAATTTATTTGGTTTATGCGGGGTTGATTAAATGAGAAAAATTTGAGACAGTAAAATTTTATTTCTTTATTTCAGAGACTTAAAGATGCCGCATAAAAATTATTATAAAATAAACAAAATTTTACTGCAAAAAAGTCTTTTAGCATTGCAATTTTCCTCAAATATCAAAGAACACTTTAAAATTACAAAATAACACAAAAATATCACGTGACACCTTAGCAAAAGTATTTTTCTACCTTACATCCTTAATGCCCATTAAACATCATCTCTTTTTCACAATAAATCTGCTTCATCGTATCATGTTGTTGTACAAATATTGGCTTAAGAAATTTTTATCTCGAAAATCCCATCTCAAAAAGTAGCAACATTGTGCACATGATGTACAATATCATTTTCAAACGCTTCAAGGCAATTCTCACAATTTAATTTTGTAACAATTTCATCGAATTTCAAGTGAGCTTATTGAGAGTAATTCGAGAATATCCTTCGAGATGTATTGATGAAAAAAATAAATTTACAGAAGCACATTAGAGTGACTTGTGAGAGTCATCATTAACACTTGAGAAGAAAAATGTGTTGCAATCCTGTAAAAAAGTAATTTAATCGGAATTTTCTTCACCTTATTTTTTTTTGTCTGGTCAAAATTGATTATAAGGAAATTTTTAGCATATCACAGCACTAAAAAGGGTTAAAAGAAATTTTTCTTCATCCCTTTCGACAGATCATCTTCAGATATGTTTTATTTCCCTCCTCACACTCACAACTCGAGAGAGCTGAACATTGATATAAAATTAAAATTTTCTTGCATCTGAAATTTCAAAGACATTTCATGAAAATCGAGAAAGAAAACAAAGCGAAAAATTTCAATTTTATCAAGAACATCTCGCTATGTTTTTGTGGAAACAGAAACAATTTTACGCTTCGCTTGATAAATTTACTTTCCAAGATTTTTGTCAACTTCTCTTATTTCTTACTTTTGTATATTTTCTTTCTCTGCAAAAAAGGAAATCTCAACAAAAGATCTTTCGAGCGAGAGTGAAGAAGAAAAAAGTTAATTTAATTTTTACACAAAATGAAAATTTCTCTCTTCACTCTGGAGGAGTTTTTTGTTTCATGGATTGTATTCTGATGATGGTTATTGTTTTTTGAATCTAATAAGGGACGTTCAAAATTTTATAAACTTAACAATTTTTATTTATTTTGATAAATTGACAACTTTATTTTAAATTTTAAAATTTAATATTTTTTAAACTCAAAAATTTGAAAATTTACTTTCTAATGGTTTTTTTTTCGTCCCAATTTTTCTGTGCAACCTCAAATATTTTAATAAATTGTTGCCGAACAGAAGAAACCTCACAAGCTGAAAATCCAAGTTTCTATAAAATGTTTACAAAACTTAGGGATAATCACGATGATTTGAGAGATGTGTTATTAAAAATAACCGCAAGCAAATCATCGAAAAACTTAATTGTCTGAAAAGGGGAAAATAAAACTGTAGTTAATGAAATTATATCAACCCTCAATATTTTGCGTGGGAAGAAAATTTTATGTTGAACGTTTTGAGTGAAAAATTTGTTGCAGAACATTGGAAACATTTGATTAATGTTGCCAACAAGAGACTCCGCCTTTTCCGCTCACAATGTTGCCATTCCCTCGATTGGTCGAGTTCTACCGTCACGAATTTCTTCTTCATTTTCACGATTTCTAATAAAAATTCGACTCTAAATGATACTAATTTATATTCAATTAAATTTTTCCCTCAACACCAAAAGAGAAAAAAAATTAATTTTCTTCTGTTTATTCTTTCATTTTTCTCCAAATCTCACTGCCACTTCTTTTATTGATTTCGAATTGATGCGAAGAAAAAATTCTTTTGCACATTTTTCTCTCCTTGATTGTACATTTTACATTTTCAATAAAAGCGCGTTCTGTGTATCTCTGTCAGATGATGAGAAGGATGAGTTTGGTGAATTGGAGCTGGAATGTCATTCAAAATGGTTTTTTTCTGAATTGTATTCATGAAAAAAAAAAGATATCGAGGTAAAAAGGTAGCCAAGGGGTGGGTCTTGATTTTTAGATGGAAATTAATATTTTAAAATGTTTTAATTTTTTGACATGAAATATTTTTTTTAATCATCTTAAAAAAAATATAACCACACATTGACCCTTATTTCACCACTTAATATCCATGTCTAGTTAGAAATCAATTTTAGCAATGCCTCAACTTCTATTCATCTGTTGTTATTCCCCAGGCATTGAGCCATTAAATTTTTAACAACATTATTATTATTATTTGATAGTGCTTTCCTTCCACACAATGTACAAAAAAATATTCACAATAGAATCATTCAAGAATGAAAACGTCTTCAAGCATCAGCCACAAAAATTATTTTTTTCGTCCTCTCTTTGTAATGTTCTCTCGATAAACCACCACACAAAGCACACAGTTTAAAAAATTATTTGTTAAAAATTGAATAAAAAAAACATAAAAACTATGTTGGACATAATGAAATGAAAGAGAAATCGGATATGTTTTATGTAATTGTGTATGCGCACTATGGAGCTGCTGAACATTGATAGTTTAATGCTATTAATATCTCTTTATTATACATTATAAAATCATTTGAGTGAAAAATATTAAATTTCCGAATATTTTTCTTTCAAAAGGATTCTCGCAAAATTGCCGTGATGTCCTCAAGTTCTTTAAAATTATAAAAATTTGTCATATGGTCCCTCATATTAAATTTTATACTTTAATTGCCGTCCATTCATTCGTACGTCACACATTGTTCAGCCTCCAATTAAATATGTCGATGCGATATCGATCTGCAACCATTTGTTAAGAGGGTGCAAGCACTCACTCACTCATGTGTAATTTAATTGTGGCAAAAGCAATTTGTTTCCAATGAAAAGAGCGTGAAATATTAATGGAGAAAAAAGGAAGGAAATAGAGAATTACTGTGTTAAATTTTTCATATATTTAAGCTTTCGAAAGCTCTTTTGAATTTCACATTTCCGTTAACATCTCAGTCTTCATCTTCTAAAGAATCACAGCACGTGCTTTGAATTTTTAAAATTCATCAACAGACGTCTTGGCATCAAATGAGGCTCGGTCAGAAAGTTTAATGCCCAAAGACATTACATGTGTGTCATTTTAAATGCTTACAGCGTAATCGACTTTAACCGCGAGTCAAAACCGCAAGAGTTTACAATGAAATGAATTACGAGCTATGTTAAGGACAAAACGAAAATTTAATGAAAAATTTGATATGTTGAAAATTTTCTAAAGATCAACACAAAAAGATAAAATATGTCAAAAGTGCACTTCTAATGGAAGCACTCGATAAATCTCATTTAATATTTTTGTGTCTCCATAAGGAGAAAGTCTGATTCTTTTGTCTCATATTACCTTTTTAAGCGACAATTTTTTATTAGCATTTTGAAAGTGAAATTTCTTAAGAATTAACACGTCGCGGCACACGGAAACGCAATAATAATAATGAGAGACAGTAATCATCACACCTTCAATCATTGATTTATGCTCGTCATTTATTTTGATTTTATTCTCGTGTGCAATTGGTAAATGTTCGGTATAGGGCATCGAGAGTGAGAGCGGAGAGAAATATCAACAGATTATTCATAAAAAAAATCAGCTAAAGCTACAAAAAACTCTCTCTCATGCTCAAATGCGCTCATAAATCGCAGCTTTAGTCTTGCTTTTCAGCTTCAGACATTTGAGAGTTGAGCAGCGAGTACAGAGGACGGAGCGAGCGCTATATAAGATTGTTAGGCAAATTATATTCCGTGTTTGTTTAATTTTGATTGTTCGAGTGAAAAGATCACTTCAATTACTGCCTTTAAAAAAATACCGCAAGAAAAGTTAAAGTGATAATTTTTTCCTGAATAATAAAAAGAAGAAAAAATCATGTTGATCAAAGTGAGTAAACGTAGACACTCGTAAATTAGTTGAAACCACACATTGCTTTGATGAAGTTAGAAGGGCGCAAAAAAATGTTTAACACAAATAATTCAGATCTGTAAGAGAGATTCAGACATTTTTCGAAAGAATCAATCAATTTTCCCACATAAATTTTAATTTCTAACATTCGCTATACAAGGTGCAATTTGTTAGCGATCGGGTGTGTTTTTTTGCTGAAACCGAACACGCTCGACATGTGTTCAACTTTTTCTGCTGAAAATGGTCAAGAAAAAAATTAAAGGAATTTATTAATTACCCAATCAAAATTAGGCTGTGAAGTTGTGAATTAAATTTTTAAATCTCCAAAGAATCATTTTGAACTTTTTAAATTTTTTTTAAAAATCATTAAAAATTTAACCGCCACAAACAATAAATCTAATGACATTCACCAAAGGTCGATGAAAGCCTCATTGATGATAGACATTATCACTTAAATTTCATCAACGTCTCAAATGCTCGAGCAATTATTGTTTCCATCACGATTTCACGACTCAAGAAGTCAAATGTGAAAAGCGAAAGGAAAATCTTCAATTTTATTTTTAATTTGATGAAAGTGAAATTTTTCAATTGAATAGAAAAAAAAAGTTATCAAGACGTCAAAATCTCAATTTTGTTCTGCTTTCGAAAATCTTTCGGTTAAAAAGGCACATCGACATCGACAATGCACTATTATGCATTCAAATGCTTCACTTTCGATTTCTTTTGAACATTTTTTCTTCTCTCTCACATAATCTCCGTCGAGAATAAACCCACGACTCACTCTAGTCACAACTCAGGCTTGTGCAATTGCTTCCGATTTTTATTTGAAATGTATGTAAGATCACAACAGGTTTTCTGCTTGAGGTTTAAGTGAGCATGCTTGAATTGTTTTATCTCGCCATTTAATTTAAATTTGCTGCTCGCTCTCCGACGCTGTTGTAAAATATTCATTTGATCAGCTGTCGGGAATTTTATGAATGAATGAACAATTTTTGCACTTTGATCTCGAGGGTTTTTTGAAAAAATTAAAACGGTTAAATTTTTTAATTTTAGATATTTTCCATTCTGCTAATATCATCAACTTTATCCCACTGTGCGAAATTAAGGAAGACCCCGAAAGTCTACAACGCTTTAATTACAACAGATGAAGAGTTGACACCTTCAAAGGCATATCCATTAATTCAGCCAGTCTTCCAACCGATTCCGCTCTTTAGTCCTTTATATCCGGTTAGTTATGCCGATCAATATGTTCCAAATAATGCAGACAACAAAGAGAGTTTGAAGGTAAAAGAGTCAAGAGATGAAAATTTTAAAATATTTAAATGTATTTTTTAGAATGCTGAACGAAAATTTGATCCTGCAAATCCTCATGAGGTCAACGATGCTGAATCTCCAGAAAAACATAATGACTCGCCACTTCCATTAAATGAATATGGTCTGCCACCATCTTTGGTTCCTTATAAAAGCTTCCCTTCATATCCTTACAACATTCCATTCTACTATGACTCTTATGGAAATTATCAAGCCATTCAATATCCAGTGCTGCCTCCATTAGATTTTTATAACCCCCAACAAAACCAAAAGCTACCACCAATTGATGAACCAATGTTCGAAGTAAAATCAGGCGCAAGAAACTTCAATTCGGTTCCTGAAGAAAAGTCAACTCAGGCATCATCTCCTCCTCAATCACCAGTTTCAAGTGATTCCATTAAAAATTATGCCAACAAAAATTCTGACATTCCTGATGTTGAAATCCCCCCACTTCCTGTTAAAAGTCAATGAATGACCTTAACAGAGAAGATCTACATCTTTTCTTAATTTATTTGTTTTCCGAATAATTTTTATGATCGTCATTAAAAAAATAAAGATTTAATTAAATTTTAGTAAAATAAACTCGTTTGATTTATTTAATTTTGGCATATAAAGTTTTTGCATAAATTCACTACTTTAATAGATCATTGAGTGATTTTTACGCCAATTTAAAATAATTTTCAACCCTTCATATCTTTTGAAAAAATATTTCAAAATATGTCCACTTGCAAAAAAATTTTATCAGTCATTTAAATTTTTTAGAACTTTTCAGAGAAAATAAAAAATTCTAATAATTTCTTTCTCAGCAATAAATTTAACTCACTTCTCGTCGCAAAAAATCCTCACTAATAATCAGCACTATATAATCCCTCGATATACTTAATTAGAATTGCAAAGTATTTATTTTACAAAAATGATTGTCAATGAACAATAATTTAATAACATCGCAGTTTTTAATGACTTTCATTTTAATGCTTCAATGGACACAGTATCGTCGTCATCGTTGCTACTTGAGCTGCTGCCTTGTTTAATATCGTCAGCGGGCGCATTGTCGGCGGGGTCTTCAACTTCAATTGGTGGTTGATTTGGATTGTAACCGCCACCGCCAGGAACAAATGGATTAAAACCAACAGTTGGATTGACTGGCTGTGGGTAGACGACATGAGGATATTGTGGATTAACTGATGGAACGAAATTATGTGGAAAAAGTTCTCCGGGGTATGTCACATAGTAGTAATATACTTGAGGTTGAGGTGCCTGTCAAAAAATTTACCATCAGATTAAAAATTCACATCCGAAAAAAAGTGACAACTTACAACTGGTACATAGGCATGATTCTGAATTGTATTGTATGCAAATCCTCCATTAAATCTTTGACTATGAACCAATGCCGTATCTAACGAAGGTGTACGAAAATAAGGCACGTATGCAGCTGCATTCACGACCGAGATCAATCCAACGATTCCTAGAAATTTCATCACTAATTTTTTTAGCACTTTCTTTGCACTTTTAAAAAATTCTAACACGCGTCTCGACACCTCAGCGTAAGGAAGTGAATTGAATTGACATTTCAGCTAGACATCAGCTATTTATATGTATTTTGCAACTAGAATCTCGCAAGCATGTTTCAACTCAGATTATGAATTGAAACGAGATCTCCGACTTGAATGAGTGTGTTTGTGAGAGTTTGGGGTGACAAAATAAAACAATAATCGCGACTTAAAAATTTGTGCGTGACTTGTCCTAAATTTAAGAGTTTTTTTGACCACGTGGCGTCTAAGAAATTAATTAAAACTATTTTAAGAGCATCGATTGATTACAACTAATTGACGCTATGACTAATATAATTTTAATCCTTACACGACATTTAACCAGCTGTGGCATTCCTTTAACGCTCCTTCAATATAACAGGTTTCTATGTTAGCAAACATTACGCTAAAATAGTTTTATAATCGTCGTGTCGTCAAATTATAAAAAAATGAGAGAAATAATTCATCGAAATTTATTTAATACAAAGTAATAGAAACCGGTTGATGTCGCATAACAATTATTTCCATAAATGGTTTCAGCGACGATTCTCATATCACGATGCAATTTTAATCGAACTTAGCTGTAAAGAAATTCTTTAAATTAAAAGACCATTTTTGATTTAATTTTCAAATTTTGTTGTCGCAGTTTTCACTTTGTTAAAATGGGAAAAAGATTTTTCCGAAATTTTTATTTTCATCAAAGGTCAATTTCTTCTTTTTTTGGTATCGAATATTCTTGTTTTTTTTTCATTCCAAACCTCTTTTTTTATCAACAGAATCTTTTTTGATTTCAATTTCTTTTTTTTTTCAACATAATTCATTCCTTACATGTCTAAGGTCTACAATTTAATTAAATTTCATTAACATTATTTATCAACTCATACAACAAATGTACATTGTGATTAATAAATTTTTGTTTATGTGTAAAAAAAAGTTATCCAGCAAGTTAAAAAAAGCAATCAAGTGAATAGAAAATTAAAGCAAGGTAGTGAAAATCTCAAAAAACAAAATAGTAAATTCTAGTGTTTAAAAATCATTGCTATTGAATTATTATAGTCAAACTTCTTGCGATTCATCAATTGAATGATGAAAAAATTGATAGATTGAAAATTAAGAAAGCTTTTTAAATAAATTAAAACTCATTATTCTCCATCATAACCGCGTCTCCATGAACGTTCTTCTTCCTCTTCAATCTCTTCGTCGTCAGAGCCAAGTGCCTTTTTAGATTCAGCAATTTTTGCATCCGCACTGAATTTTAAATCGTTACTCGGTGCACCCTTGTCTTCTGTTGTTCCAGCCTCAGCCTGTTTCGTCTCAACAAACCAGTTTATCTAAATGAAAACTTTTAAATATAAAGCTGTTAATTTAAAACATTTTAAGATTCATACCGTTAAAACTTTATCCTTAAATTGTCGTCCACGTGCGAGAGCCTGCTCAGCATTGATACGGGTCGAATACGATAGAATTAAATATGGCAAACTATCGTCCAAAATATTCTTCGTGATCTCACCAAAATGCTATAAAAAGGAAATATTAAATCAACAATTTAATAAATTTGAATAAATCACAAAAAATACCTTAAAGTGTCCTAGGACACTATCGCTCTCGTCCAATGTGAATCCAGTGATCTTAACTGTCGTTGGTCGTCTATCGACGCTTGTAGAGCCATATCTTACGACAACTTGCCGTGGACCTTGTTGTTGAAAGTGTTGTGGCGCACCTGGAGCTGCAGTACGAAGAGTCTTTTGTAGTTCCAAATATTTCTTCTGAATAGCATATGTGTCATTATCTCCATGCTGTTCCTTGCTTATCAGCTCAAGTTCGACATCAAGAAGCTCTTTCTGTGCCTGCTCTTTCGTCTTACGCTGCGGCGGTGCTGATGTATGCATTTTAGCAACAATTTGCTGAGAATCAGTTTCAAGATCCTGCTTTAACTTGTCGATGATCGATTGAAGTGCTTTAATTGTCTCCATGAGTTGTCCTCTTGCCGGATCGAGGGGATCAGTTTTCTCCAATTTCTCGAGCAATTGTTTCATTTGTGTAAGATTTTTCTGTAACAATTCTTGCTTTTTCTGATAGAGACCGTGAGCGAGTTGAACTGCGGTGTTTTGTTGCTCCTTCTGTTTCTTACGAATCATTTCATTTGCTGCACGATTCAATTTCACTGCTTTGAGGCGTTGCTGTTGAGCCGCTACGCTTGCTTGACTGACAAAAGAGTTGGGTCTGTTTGTCGCCTGTGGAGCCGACGGTTGTTGATTTGCATTTTCGGCTATCGATTGATTCTCTGATTGTTCAGAGCCTTCAGTGGGTGTTGTCGGAATTGAGGGTGTTGATTGATAGGGAAAACGACGAACAGACAGTTCCGACGGCTTAGGAAGAGATCCAGTGGGTCCGCTCATGGGATTATTTTCATTGCTTCCAGTATGCCAGAAGACCTTGATGAAACGATTATTTAGCACTGCTTCAGTGCTTCGATAAGCAACATTTGCTTCCGCATGTGACGAGAACGTTACAATTGCAGCCTCGGGATCATTCTCGTAGGCAATTTGAATATTTGTAATCTTTCCGAACTTTGAAAAGTGATCGTTAAGATGAGAAATTGCGTTGAGACCTCGAGGAATTTTACGCAGCTCGAGTGAGCAATTTTGCGATGGATTTCCGCCTGAATTATTGACACGTGGCCCGAGACGAGAACCGATAGGCACCTTCCTCTTAGGCCCTCCCTGTCCATGACCGTCTTGCATTTGACCGCTTGACTCATCGCCACCCTCAAATCGCCGCTTCATATGAGGCGGTACATCATTATTTTGATTTGAATTTGATGGATCTCCCATGACGGGAACGGAAATAAGTTCGCGAGGCATGCCTGGCATAAATGGCATATTATTAGGAGCTCCTCTGAAGCCAAAGTATGGTTGACGGGGTGTTGGCATCATCATGCGAGCTGCTGCCGGTGGGAAAGGTCCTCGATTCCACAAGTCCGGCGCATCGGGATTATATTCAGTATGAATTGGCGCGCGAATATTAAGCGCAGTAGGTGCATTAATTCCGAGCTGAGGATTATTGAGATCTTCAAGTACGACAGGATCAACTCCATGGTCCCATGGACAAGTCTCTCCACGCATGCAATATCCTTTCTCGTCAAAATCGCGGCACCTCTTTGATTTGTTCTCAAAGAATTCTTCTTTTTGTTGCGGTTGCGTTTGAAGTTTGGGAGATTTTCTAAACACCGGCGAAGTCGAGCGAGATCGCGATCTACGTACAGCTCCACCCCTATAGGGCTTAGGTGATGTTCTGTCATTTTTTCGACCATGATCATAGCGTCTTGATGCAGGCACGTTACCACCATCGTTACCTTCTCGATATCTCTGTTGCTTATCGCGCTGAGAATTATAAATCACTCTATCACGCGACCTCGATCGACGATTGCGAACTGTTTCGGGTGATTTTGAACGCGAACGACTTCTTGAGCGGGATCTTTGGGAAATTCGTCGTCGTCTAAGGGGTTGACTCGTCGCCTGAGGCTCTTGACTCTTTGACTTGCTCGGTGTTGTTGTAACTGCTGTGAGTGGCTTTGGAATCGAAGATGACACTACTCGATCGTCCTTTACCTCGTCCTCTTTGGTGCTCTTTTTCGATACTAGGCTGGTGGTTGCGGATACGGTAGGTACGATAGGCTGAGAATTTTCTGTCTCTTGACTGCTACTGCTGCTAATGCTCGTCACATACTCCTGACTTTTAATCACCTCGAAGAGTCTCTCCAAGAAAGGTTTTGTCTCAATCCCGAGGAACACATCCAGTTGCTCTGCCATGCATCCATAAAGTTCAGCTTGAGGCTTGTCCTTCTTCAATAATGCCACAACGTATTTTGCAAGGGCAGTTGGATCGGCATCACATCTAATATTCACGATAATGAATGATTATTAGTAAGTTAAATAATAAAAAATTTAAAGTTTACTCACAACGGCTCCAGGACAGGCGTTAACCAGCTCTTCAATGCGTCTTGATTTTCTATGTGCATCTTTCCTTCGTGTTGTACTTTTTGCAATTAGTTTACAGATTTTTTGATCTATGCGAGAGAGGGAAAACACACAAAATTAAATGATGCTCGAGTATGGCACACACATAGAAGGAAAAATATAAATAATATCCAAAAATAGTACTGAACGCTTCGGGGAGAGCTGCTAGACTCTGTGAGTTTTGTGAAAATTATATAATGCGCAATAAAATGTTAAAATATCTCCCACAATCGTGATCAGTTTGTATCTCGGAAAGAAAATTTTATGTACATGACCCTGGGCGCGGAAAAGATAATTTCGTGGTGATCTTACACACAGTAGCAATAACTGCGTCATTACCACAATAATTATTGACATGGACTTAATGAAATGTGTAGTGCTTTCATGATAAGAAATATTTTGAGATAAGATTCCTCGTTGAAACTTGAATTTTAGTTGAATGACCAGCATGACTGAAAAAATCAACGCGTTGGGGTACGAAAATAGTTACTAAATTAATGAATATGAATGCACACACATTCGGTCAATCAGTGAGCTCACTTGACTCTTTTTTTGAACGGCACAAAATGAATATATAAATAAAGTCGTGGGCAATGTACACTCTTTACGGCTCGAAAAAAATTTCTCTTCACATCCACACTAAAAATCCAGCTGTGACGCTTTCGGCGAATTTGCTCTTTCTATTTATGTCGTCATCAATATTTATCTACATATTCTAATTGAAATGACCTCAAAAGAGAAAATTCTGATAGTGATGAGCAGGCATTCTGCGATTAGAGCGCAAGGAAAAGTCTTATTTTGAAATATCTCGAAATTTCCACGGAGGCGTACGAAAAAAAGCTAAAGGTCATTTTAATTTCGAGTACTTTCACGCATCAAATTCGATTCACTTTACGCTTATTCCATTACACTTACAATATCTATGACTTTCTTATGATCGGAGTGATTTTATTTTGCTAATTTGTATAATTTTTACGATGTTTTTTAATGAATTTTAAAATTTACTCTTTTGAAGAGATTTCTTCTGAATTCAAGTTGAAAAGATTTTCATAATGTTGCATGCTCCACTGAACGAGAAAAAAAGGCGGGAAATTTCAAATCACATCATTAACTTAATTATAAGGGCGATGAAATGTTTAAATTTTGATTATGTCGCTTGGATCGAGTCATCTGTAATTAAAACGATAGATTTAATTTATTTAAGGATTTACAACTGTTGACTTACCACTTTTGGTTTTAATCCCTTTGAAGCACATGGTTGATTTTCCTTATTTTCAATATTGCAGAAGTTATCGCACAGCTGTGTCATGTCTCCTTTCATCTTTTCAATGATTCCTTCCAAGTTCTTAATGTGATCCTTCAAATCTTTATCTGTCTTGTCTCTATTCGCGAGTTCCTTTTCCTTCTTCTTGATGTCTTTCTTCAATTGCTTATTTTCTTCAGCGAGTGTCGATATTTCCTCTTCCATCGACTCAATTTCTGACTCAGTCTCTTCCAAATTTTTTTTTATGTGGTTAATTAGAGTTTTACTTTCCATTTCACAAATTTTTAAAATAAACCGAGGAGTAAAAGAATATTGATAATAAGAAGCTGAGCTCGATATATCGTTTTGAATATTAACGTATTTTAAAAATTCAAAATACACTCGCTGGTCGTTATAGCGCGACTTTAGTCTCACAATATTTCTCGCGCTTAAAAAAACATTGCTTTAAAAATCAAACAAAATTAATTAATTTCACCTCAAAATGGACTTTCTCGAATTCAATTCAATTTCGAGTGAACACCGAGGATTCTTGGTAAGTGGAAGAGCATGAAGGATGATTAGGTTTTGCTCAATTTTTCGCAAAATCATACAAAGCGGCGTTTTCTAATAAATATCTTTTTCGCAATTTTATGAAAAAGTCGCAAGGCAGATTAAAACTCACAAATGAGTCACTCATATGGAAATCCGATAAAACCGGCAAGGTGGAGGAGATTAGTGCCGGTGAAATAGAAATGGCCAACTATCAAAAGTTTGTCGGACACTTTGGCTTGCGGCTATTTCTCAAGAATGGAACTTTACATCGCTTCCAAGGCTTTAAGGAGGACGAAAAAAAGCTAGCCGAGTTTTTTAAGAAACATTATAAGCTCGATATGCTGGAAAAGGAGCTCTCTATGCGTGGCTGGAACTATGGAACAGTTCGTTTTAACGGTGGTGTGTTAAGTTTTGATATTGGTGAAAAGACAGCATTCGAAATTCCCCTCTCGAACGTGTCACAATGCGTTAATGGCAAAAATGAGGTGACCTTAGAATTTCATCAGAACGACGATGCACCCGTGAGCTTAATGGAAATGCGCTATCACATCCCCACCACAGAATCAAGTGAAACAGACGCAGTTGAAGCTTTCCAACAAAATGTCATGCAAAAGGCAAATGTTCTCTCCGTTTCCGGCGATGTCATCACAATCTTTCGCGATGTTCAATGCCTTACGCCCCGCGGTCGCTACGACATCAAAGTCTTTCAATCGTTCTTTCAATTGCACGGTAAAACTTTCGACTACAAAATTCCAATGTCGACTGTTTTGAGATTATTCCTGCTGCCGCACAAAGATAATCGTCAAATGTTCTTTGTCGTTTCGCTCGATCCACCAATTAAACAAGGTCAGACGCGTTATCACTTCTTAGTATTTCTCTTTGGCATGGAAGAGGAGACTTCAATTGAACTCCCTTTCTCGGAGACGGAACTGAAGGAAAAGTATGAAGATAAGCTGGCTAAGGAAATGGCAGGTCCAGTCTATGAGGTTCTTGGCAAGATAATGAAAGTGATCATTAATCGTAAGCTCACAGGACCCGGCACCTTTATCGGTCATTCGGGCACACCAGCTGTGGGATGCAGTTTCAAGGCAGCAGCTGGCTATTTATATCCACTCGAACGTGGATTTATTTATGTCCATAAGCCTCCGATGCACATTCGTTTTGAGGAAATTGCATATGTTAATTTTGCTCGAGGTGGCGGCTCGACGAAAAGTTTTGATTTCGAAATTGATCTTAAATCGGGTACAAGCCACACATTTAGCAGCATCGAAAAGGAGGAGTACAGCAAACTCTATGACTTTATTGTGTCTAAGAAACTTACTGTTAAAAACACCGGCAAAATGACTTCGAACTATGCCGAAGATTTCGGTGACTCTGATAAGGAAGAACCCGATGCCTATTTAGCACGCGTCAAAGCCGAGGCTAAGGAACGTGAATCTGAAGATAGTGCTAGTGATGAAGAGTCTACCGATGAGGACTTTAACCCAAATGAAGCAGAATCTGATGTTGCAGAAGAGTTTGACAGTAATGTGAGTTCCTCCGACTCTGAGGGAGGTTCAGGCGATGAAGAGCATAAACAGAAGAAAAAAGAAAAAAAGGAAAAAAATCGTGAGAAAAAACCTCGCGTGCGAAAGGAAAAAAGTTCCAAAAAATCAAAGAAAGATCGCGATGAAAATGCACCAAAACGAGCATCAACCGCTTTCATGATATGGCTCAATGAAAATCGTGAAAAAATCAAAAAGGACAATCCTGGAGTTAAAGTCACCGAAATCGCTAAAAAGGGTGGTGAGATGTGGTCAGAATTGAAGGACAAGAGTGAATGGGAAGGAAAATCAACAAAAGAAAAGGAACGCTATACTCGTGAAATGGAAGAATATAAGGCGTCGGGTGGTCCCGCAGCCGCAGCAGCAGCAGCCAGCAGTAGCAAGAGTGATAGCAAGGGAGAAAAGAGAAAGAAGGAAGTCAAAAAGATTGAAACTTCGTCTGGGACAGGTGGTGGCTTTAAGTCTAAGGAATATATCAGCGATGATTCAAGCAGTGATGAAGAGAAAAAGAAAAATAAGAAGAAGGTAACTTATTAAATTATAAAAATTAGTTAATAATTTAATTTGAATTTATTCACTAGGCAAAGTCGAAGAAAAATGAAGGTGGAAGTGCCAGTGAGGATGACAAGAAGAAGAAAAAGGTAATTTACTGAAATAAAGATCAAATGTTTAAACTATTTAATGTCTTTTTTTTAGTCGAAGAAAGAAAGCTCAGCTGAAAGTGAAGAAGCTAGTGGAAGTGACGATGATGATGATGCCAGCGACTAAATTTACAATTCCACAATCACCACATTTCGTTGCATTATTTTTTCATCTCATATTTCTGTAATTTTCCAATAAAATTAATAATTTTAAAACAAAATAAATTATTTTATGCTTGGCTACACGAATGCACTACATGTAACATTTATTGTTCAAAGCTTATCGCCATCGAAATATATATTTGTAGAATGCTGAGTGGTATATTGTCATATTAAAGATGAGTTATTGAAGCATTTTCAAATGCTTATTCGAAATTTATTTCGGAACAAAGGTGAAAATTGCGCTCGACTTAGCTGGAATTTCAATATTTCCTGGCAAATATTTTGCCTTTTCTTGGGCGTTTGGAAAATTAGCGCTGCCCATGAAAAGTTCCATTGATGTATCATCGCTGAAAACGGCCGAGTTGAACGATGCTGTGACATTTTTGTCTAATGGATTCAAAATCACAAAATATCCAGGACTTCCAGACTTGACTCTGCAATTTCAAATAAAATATTTTAGTTTAATTTAAAATTATTTTTTTAAGTCATCAATTAGTAAATTCTCATTTATATAAAACCTTACCGATATCTTCAAATGTTAGCATTTAAAAAATTTAAAACATTTTTAAAACAAAGTAAAATAATCAAGAAATTAATTCTCACCTTGTGTAAGCAACGACACCGGTGTCATTTAAGCTAGTCATGGACTCAAAACTACCAAATTGAATTGGCACCTTTTCACGTGTTTCTTTCAGGGTCTTAACTCTCTCTAAACCAACTTTTTCGATGGCATCGTAGGGTGCAATTAAAACTCCACGCAACAAACTAATGAACATGTAGAATGCCGTCGGCTCAGTATTTTTATACGAGTCAGCAGTAAATGGCAATTGCATCCAAATTGACGAGAGCGAGTCTTTCTTAAATGTATCTTGATTCTGGAAGATATTGTGAACTTTTCTTGCGATCGCTGATGTTAAATTTTGAGAAAGCTCTTTGATGATATCGAGTTTGGGCAAATCAAAACCAAGTGTGTTATATTTAGTGTGGAAAGCCTCCTCGTGGCCGCTAATTGAGTCGGCGATGGTAAGAAAACCTTCATCGTTGGTTATGTTCTTAACGTAATTTGTATATTTCATAATTAAATCTCCAAGTCCTGTGACGTAGGCTCTCGATGGATGATTGTAGAACTTATAATCAGCCTGATTATATTTGTTGGCATTATCGACATGAATTTCGTCTGCGTTCGTGTCTTTTATGAGGAAATGTTTAGCGTTTTTCAATCGGAAACCTTTAACGCCCAAATCAGCGAGTTGTGAGAGGACACTCTTGAATTTCTCTTCAATCAGTGGATTGTCCAATTTTACATCGATATTGTCGCCAAATTGTGACAAGAAAATATTCTTGCCATACAACTTGAAAGCTTTCTCGCCATTTTGGGCATTTA
This sequence comes from Tanytarsus gracilentus, assembly GCA_038502055.1. Classification (NCBI taxonomy): domain Eukaryota; kingdom Metazoa; phylum Arthropoda; class Insecta; order Diptera; family Chironomidae; genus Tanytarsus; species Tanytarsus gracilentus. The sequence continues at coordinate 4,322,776 of JAXRKN010000043.1, read as the reverse complement.
CTTTCAGCCAATTGATTTCACCTCTCTTGGTGGTGACAAAGGCGTCAAGAATATTAAAATTGTCGGTATTCATGGCGTCTTTGAATAATTTATCTTCTTGAGTGACGTAGTTGGGTGTGAGGTCTAAAATCACTTGAATACCCACTGCATTATATTTCGTGACAATTTCCTTAATTCTCTCCTCAATCTTGCTATCCGGCTCACCAATAAGGTATGTCTCTTCCGCTGGAAGTTCATAAACTACACCTTGAACATCAAGATTCTTCATCTGTACGAGATCTCCGTCATTAACATCTTTGATCGTTATCAATGGGCCATTTTCGTACCAAACAAGAGGCGTGGGTGCATTACACTTTGGTGCGAAGACAATAATTAAAATTGCTCCGACCAACATTCCAATCCATAATGCCCAGAAACCAATGAACAAGACCCATCTCAATTTCACCCAAAACGGATCGTTTGCATACTTCATCAATTCATCTTTTGTCATGCCAGTAAATGCCTGTGAAAAAAAAAGAAATTGATTGAGTCACTTGCTCCTAATTTAAATCAATTTAAATCACACAGTGAACAATTTAAACTTAAATTACCTTTTCGACATTTCCAATCTCAATTTTGGCATCGCCATTTCCCGAAGTGAATGTAACTGGGATGTCCTTTAATGCGAGCGCCTCCTTGTCACTTGTACCAAGCATCTTCTCGTCAGCTCCATCCTGTGCTGATTCTCCATTTTCACGTCCCATATTTATGACTGCAAAAACCCAAATGAAACTTGATGAGTTGTAATAAAAGACGAACGAGATGCTGATAGTTTTCAAAAATGTGTGTGCCTTTCTTATCTGTATATTCTTCGATTCCAAAGAGCTCTGAATTTTTAAACTACTAACGTGCTCATCAATTTGCTCAATTTAGAGTGACAAAAAATCATACATCGTTTTTTATGTGTGATATCTTGAGCTTGTATTGGTGGATATCTAAATAATTTTTCACAAATATCGTCAAACTAAACCACATTTTTAAAGTTGAGCGCATGTAATTAAAATACTTGCAATTTTATGAATGAAAATGTTTTTTAAATTACTGATTAATAAAAAATATTAATATTGATTAAGTCAATTTATTTTATGATTGAGAAATGTTTAAAATTAGAAATTTTCTCGAGTGATTTAAGTTAGGCTGAAGATTACAGCAGAAAATTTTTTTTCGCATTTTTTAAATAAAATGCATGCTGTGCAATATTTTTTTTTGTAACTTGAGAATGCGAAAAAGAATGAAAGAAAAATGATGACAATGCAGGCGAGTAGACATTTTGCCTTACGCATGACCTTTGAAATTCCTCTGATTATTCATGTTTTTTTGTCTCAATAAAAAATTATCTGAATAAAATAAAATAAACCTAATTACCGTTATCGAGTCCAATATCCTCAGAAATAGGCTAATTGAGAAATTATAGAATACATTTAAAAACTTTTTTAAAACAAAATTAAATGGCTAAGAAAATTCGTTCAAAATATGCCAACTTACAAAAAGTTTTTTCAGTCATTTAAATTTTTAGAATTTTTTAGATAAATAATCAAAACATTTCACACCAAAAAAAAATAAAAATTTAAATGAGTGAAAAAACATTTTAGTAAGTGCGCATATTTAGAAAGATTTGATCAAAATACCCGAAAATCACTAATACGTGTCTGATCATGATTTTTACTCAAGTGAAGGTCTGATATGTGCAAAAAGTGAAATAAATTGTCGAATTCATCATTCAACACTGCATTCTCGAATTTATTTTGGTTCCTGATACTCTTACTGTCTATTTTCACATCATAGATCTTACCAACAATAATTAAGCCAAGACAAATTTGTAGTGACCACGCCGCTGCTGAAAGTCAGGAAATATCATATAAAAGACGGAACGAACTTTAACACGTCTTCTTTATTCTCCGTTCAAGTTCAAACTAAACTCTCCACAATCATAATCCGATAATCCGAACGCTGGGCTCGATCCGTCACTTTCGTCATCCCAACAAAATTAAGATCAAAAAAATGACAAAAAGAATTTTCATCTTTTGTTTACACAAAAAAAACTGCTCAAGAGTGGGTGACTTGGATTAATTTCTAAATTATTTTTTCATAATATTTGCATAAATTAAACAAAACTAAATGCATTCGTGGAATTAAAATAATTTTAGTGTATTGTATTAATTTTTTTAATAATTTTTTATGAAATAAACCATCCCTTTGTCACATAAGGTAAACAAGAAGAAAAAGAAGAAATTTTTTGATTCATAAAGTCAAGGTCGAATTTTGTTTTGTTTTGGTTTTTTTTAAGTGAAAGAAAGAAAGATTAATTATGAGCTTTGTAATTAAAAACGACGATATTCATTTAGTTTTCTCCATTGTTCCGCATGAAAGTGATTATTTCATTTTTGCTACGAATTTTAAGAGATATTTCAAAGAAAAGCTAAACAATGAAATTTTGGACGATCGAATAAGTGTAATTAATTCCTTTAATTAGTTACCTTTTTAATTTGTAAAAATATTTTAGGAAATAAACGCCATCAGACTTCCCATTAAAAAAATAGTCAAAGCACTCATTGAGACAGTGCCAAGTAAATCGTCCATTGAAATTAATCAAGATAAGCTGAAAGTTGAACTGGAATTAAATATTCTGGTAAATGAGCAGACGCAGAAATCAGAAAAAGTAAAAATTTATTTCGACATGACAGAGTGCAAATCTATTGAAGAATTATCAAAGTATTTCGTAAACGGACTAATTAAGTCACTAATTGAGCAAGTAGCGCCAACTAAGAGAGTTTCTTTAGTTGATCCAGCTTTCATGATCTCTTCGAACACGATCGAAATTTATTCCAATGACCTCTCGAACATGCTTGGCGCTAAAACAGAAAAGGACATAAGTCTAAGTCAAGGCTCCCAGAATAATTCAGGTACAGCTCTCGCTCGCCGTCAGCTTAAAAAAATTTCAAGTAGGCAAATGTTAAAGCCACAGTCGGTGGAGGTGAAGAAATTTGAGTATAAGGAAGACAGCCAGGAAATAGATTTCACAGAGGAACTGCTAAAATCATCATCATCATCATCAGCTACACAAATATCCCAAGATGAGACAAAACTTGGAACAAAACGCAAAAAACCCAATATTAAGTTTTAACGGCTTAAAAATTTTCAATTCAAAAGTAAACAAAAAAAAAGAAATCAAATAAAAATTTAGAAAATTTACAAGAAATTTATTAAAATATGTCAATAAATCAATCCTGAGAGTAAAAAAAGTAATTGCAATGGAGAGTAAAGAGAAGCTTCCACCTGGGTGGATTAAAGTAAAGTCAAAAAGTAGAGCAGGAAAGGTATATTACTATAATAATGAAACTAAAGAATCAGTGTGGGAAATTTCTGATTTACGACGGTCGCCTGAGAAATGTAAAATGAAATTAGTATCTCCGAAGAAGGTGGGTGGAGTGTCATCTAAGTCTGTAACCATCGGTAAAAAGAATATAGCTGAAAACCGTATGAAAAATTTAAAAATGGCAATGCAAAAGGAGATAAATACTATGACTGAAAGTGAAATTAAACCCAAACAAATCAACAATAACAAGCCAATAGCAAAAGTGCCACAGAAATCATCTAATTTTAAGTGTCTTGAAAAGAAACCAACAATCAGTCCACGTAAGCAAAAAGATCCAGCATCAATTGAAAAGAAGAAGCTGGTGAGTCCACGAAAGCGAGTTGAAGAAAAGGATAGACTGCAACCGATTGAAAGCATGGACGTTGATATGACACCCTCGCAAGAGACAAATAGTAATAACCCCGCGGTTTATTTTGAGCCCATGGATTGGGAAGAGATTGATATTGAGGAGGTGGTAAAGGAAGTTACTAATATCCGACAAGTCAAGTCAATTCCATCTTCACTCATGCCACACGATTTTACTGATACAAAAAATGATGATGTGCTTTATATTGTTGTGGATACAAATATTTTCTGCTCAAATCCACATTTCATCGAGCGAATTAAAGGAAAAATGTTTAAAGGTAAATTCTCTCTGCTCTAATTAAACAATCTCATTGATTAAATATTTTTTTAGACATTGGAAAAGCGAAACTTTACATTTAAACCTTTAAACCCAGAAAATGAATCATATAATTTTTCTCCCTATTTTTTAGCTATGATTACTTCCTTGTCAGTCAATCAGTTCGCCAGGGAACGGTCAGTCCAACCTCGTACAACATCGTTTACGATACATTCGTCGTTCAATATGCCCATAAGCTTAGTGTTCTCGTCGGCGAGCACATTCGTCAGGTGCCAAACACTGGACTCGACAAGAAATTATATTATCTTTAAGGACATTATATCGTTTACATCAACAATTTGTATAAACACGAGCAACTATAAAAAACGGATCAGAACAAAATTGTGATTAAGTTAAATCTGAAATACATAAAAAAGAATTATTTTTTGTACTTTATATAACTTGATGAGTTTTGCTTCTGAAAAAAAAAAAATGTCTCATAAATTTAATTCCGATTAATTTTAAATTTCATCTTTATTACGGTCAGAGAGTGATTACAGTCCAAAAAATTAAAAATTTAAATCTTACTTTAAATTAATGTGACACTAATTAATTATTATTACTTTTTTGCTGATAATAAAAGTTTAGTCATCGTCGTCGTCGCTTTCATCGGAGTTTATGTATTTTTTAGCATTTTTTCGACGTCTTGCCGGTGTTTTTTTCGATGACGACGGAGCTTTTTGTAAATGTTTCAATTTCATTTTCATGCTCTCAGAATCTTCTTCTTCTATGAAGGAAAAAAATATTAAAATTACTAAGCCACAAGCCACACAGAAAAATAATTTTGTATTTAATTTACGGAATAAATGCTGTTGAGATAAAAGTTGAAAAAAAATCATTCGAGTAAATTTATTAACTAATTTTGAGCTCGAACTGCGTTATGAGAGTGGTGTTTTGTGAAGATTTAGTTAATAAATGAATGGCGATTAACATGATTTTCAGTTGCACTGATTGGAAGCAGAAGGCGAACAACCATTAGCAGCATCATAAAAATAGCATATCCACACATTTTTTTCTCATCATCCTCATTTAGTGATTGAGATTTTATTGCAAGCACGTGATGGAAAAAAAAAATTTCCCGCACTTTTTTTGCATTTAGTTACAAAGAAAACTTTAAATTTGTCTCAAAAGTTTTAATCACCGATAATTAATATTTAATGTCTACCGAAATTACAATGAGATACTAAAGCACATTTCGGTAGTCGTCAAAATTGATTTAAAAGATTAATTTAACTTCAAATTAACTAATTAAAAATTTGAAAAAAAAAGAACCGACTTGCACTCCATATGCGATCATCACTTGTAAAAAAATCAGTTGAGAAAAAAAATCAGTAGCGATAAGACGTTTAAAAAATGAATCCAATTAAACCAAAGGAGATTTGCAAAGTGTGTGGAAAATCTTATAGACGTTTGAAGAGTCATATGGAGAGCATTCATCTAAAAAAGAAATTTCCGTGCAAAACGTGCGGGAAACTCTTTGGGACTACAAAATATCTACAAAAACACATTAAAGTGCACTCGGGAACTTTTTTCTGCGACTTATGCAAATTTCAGGGCTCGGCAAAATCAGAAATTATGATGCATGTTAAGACACATGCTCGATTCTACTTTCCTTGTACTGAATGCGACAAAAGTTACAAAAATCAATGGATGCTCAACAAACATATGCGCGGGTAATGTTTAGAAATTTTTTAATTAACAAATTTAACGTTTTCTCTTGTACATAGATATCACGGTAGAACAACTACTTGCGAACTTTGTGCTTTAACTTTTGCACATTCAGCATCATTGTTTCTGCATCGTCTACTTAACCATTCAGTAAAAGTGCCACAATCAGCCATCGAAGACGTAAAGAAGCTCGCACAGTCATTCGAAACGCCTCAGTCCGGCATCGAAGACGTAAAAAAGCTCGCACAGTCATTTGAAACGCCTCAGTCCGGCATCGAAGACCTTCCTTTTGCTATTGTGCTCAAATGTGAACGCTGTCATCAAAGCTTTGCAGATGACGATATTTTAAGAATCCATCGCGAAGCATGGATCCAAGCAGGATACGACTGTGCTAAGGAAGTTGGCGATTTGGTGGAAGTTGAGGTTGAGGAAGTTGGCGAATGGGAGGAAGTTGAGGTCGAAGATTGGCAGGAAGAATGGCTCGAGGAGGAGGATGAAGTCACCACATAAAAAGTACACACAAAAGTTTCAAACATTCGCATAACAACATACAGTTTAAAGTTGAGCATAAAACCAGATTGAAGAAAAAAATACTTAAAACAACATTATAATTGATGATTTAAACATAATTTAGTATTTTTATTAATGATATAATTAAATGAAATTTTCTCCTTTAAACAAATAATGAAAAGTTGACACGAAAACATCAACGATTAAGGATAAAACGCTTATATGATTCTCTATTATCGGGCGTCGCTAAATAAGACTGACTCTTCACCTCTATGTTCAAACTATTACTAGTTAACTTTTCTTCACTCATGATCTCTCACTTATTTTTCTTTCTAAGACCACTAGAAAACGTATAGGTAAGTATTTTTAATAGATTAACGCTCTCCTGGCACAATGTATTAGTTTTTTTAACTTAGCTCTCTCTCTCGCACACTTTTTTCGCAACGCACATATACTGACTTTTTTAACATGTATAAGGAAAAAGTGTTGCCATGAACTGAAATTTTTTATCTAAATTTTTATTAATTTTTTAAAAATAATTTTTAAAGTTAAATAAGCGTTTAATTAATTTTTATGTGTTTAAATTTAAGAAAATTAAATAAATTTTAAGAACCCCATTTTTATTTTCGGGGCAACACATTTTCGAAATTGCTTGTCCGAAAGTTCGATCGAAGAAGGTATGTGAAAAAATTTAGTTTTTCATTATTTTTCTTTATTTTTAGAGTTTAAAAGGTGGTTAATTTCGTCAATTCATATTAGTTTCAATGAGTCAATTAACTCTTTTCATTTATTCACTTAAAACTCTTTGTATTTAATTGAAATTAGACAATTTTGTAAATTCCGCTGATTACCTAATAATCAATTTTTCTCCGTTCTTAGGAAATTGAATTGAATTTCATCTGTAGCCATGGCCGAAGAAGCAGCAAAACCAGTTGGTCGCCCAATGAAATTTCCATACACTTTCAGTGCGAAAATTGCTCAATTTCCATTGAAATGGCACATCAATAACAATCCACTCTGGAAATATTATTTCCTCGGAGTTCTTGTGTCCATCCCTGTCTTTTATAAAATTGATCGACTTTGTAAGTTCAAAGTGTGCTTAATTAATTATTTAGAAACTAATCTTAATTTTATTATTTTAGCAAATAACCCCGAGAACGTTGCAAAATGGGCCGAGACCAGACGCAAGGAAGCTGCTGAACACCATTAAGCTTTCTCTGCAGTTTTAGCTTATGTCCAAGATGTAATTCGGTTGAAGAAAGTTAATTCATAAATAAAAATCCAACTTGTCGTGTCGAGATAGAGAATCGAGCCTTATTTTGTGCTTTTTTGAAAGCTTTCAAGAATTGATCAAAAAAGTTTTTATTTTCAACATTTTTTTATTCATATATATTTCTTCTCAATATTGTGTTATTAATACTATCTTTTTTAATTTACACAGACGCTCTACAAATCCTTTAAATCACTTTAATTTTTATCTCTTGAGTTTGCCTATTGAGCCAAAGCATTTTGGGTTAGTTATTTTTTTATGGGGGTTTCTGTTGCGGATTGGATGAGATTTTTAATTTTTATTTGGAGTATATGGCGTAGGTGGGCATATTTTTCATGTCTCTCGTTTATGGAATTTTCTTCAGAAAAAAATGAAATTATCTCAACAATAATGATTAATGTTTTTCATTATCAAGCCTTAATATCTAATTTCTTCTTGACGATCAATCGATAATTCATTATTATAATATTTATGTCGCTATAAATTACAAAAAACGCCCAATTATTAATTTATTAGAGGCGCTGAACATCTTTTTCAATTTTTACTAATAAAAATTCTCCATATTATTGTTTTATTATCTTAACGCTTTTTTCAAGTCCGCACAAATGACTTTCTTTTCAATTTTCCGAGAGCTTTTGATGATTTTGTTTCATTTTCAAAAACTTTTTATGTGGTCAGAAGTTTTTAAAAATTTTAACACGTGCTCGGTTTTTTAACTTAAAAAAATATTATTGCAGAACTTTTCGATTGGGCAGAAAATTATTTTCCAGAGAGAATTTTAAAAAAATATTCGATTTTTAATGTTCTCTCTTATAAAAAAAATACAAACTATGAAACAACTAAAAATCACAAATAATCGATATGTGAAAAATTAATTAACAAAATTTTAAAATACTGTCATTTTTCTCATCGTCAATTCCAGAGCTTTCGAATCGATTATATTTGGTCACAATTTAATTCTCTCTAAGCTGCTATGAATCACTTTATATAAAATATCATTATCGTCATCGATAATTAACGCGCACATAAAATTAGAATTCGATTTTTTTGAACTTTAAATTCTAATTAAATTTTAAAGATTAATAATAAATTTTATGCGCATGTGACTGAGTAAAATGTGTGTTGTGAATGATTTAATAAGTTGGAGCTTGAAAGACGTTTTGCTGGGCACCACCGCCACCGCCCATTTGCTGTGAAAATGGAGGCTCTTGATATTGTTCATTGTCATTGGCGTCAGGGTATGCGGAATATCCACCAGTTTGATTAAAGCCATCACTCTCGTAGGTCGATTGAAAGGGAATTTCTTGTACACCTGCCTTGTATCGGAGGAATGCGTAATATGCGCAAATGGCCCACGTGAAAACCGAGAGGAATGAGAAGAAGATGGCACATGACACATTTCCACTTCCGACCCCATTCGGAGGATCTGCAGATTTGCTCCACTGCGTAGTGATATAACAGAAACCGACAAAGTACATGAATGCCCAGAAGGCAGAGAACGCAAGATCGGCAATCACATAGTGTTTTCTACTCTTCGCCGATGACATTTGATCGAAGAGATATTCACCCGCGATGAAAGCAATCGATGCGAAGAAACCAATAACTCCCGTCCAAACGGCATAGCTACAGACACTTCCGTTGTCGTTAATTATGCACACCTCCCTGGTACCCTCATCCTTCATAATCCATCCATTGCTGACAATCGAGCCGAAGACGATTATCGAGAAGAGCTAGAAGAGAATTTTTCGATTACACAACATACAAGTGACACTTGATGAAAAATTATCGATTTTCTCTTTCTCCCCTTAATAGAATTTTTATGCTGCTATACAGAATTTTCTCACAATGAAGATGACTTTTAAAAGACCATCCCAAAAAATTATAATTTTCATTATTCTCGACTTACCCAACAAATTGCTCTAACAATCACGCCGGGCCTTTGAATGAAAGTTATTGCTGTGAGAAAAAAGTGAAAAAAATTCCGTTAAATGTGCAACATTCAGATTCACTTTCATTTGAAAAATTTTCTCTTCTCCACAATCGATTGTGAAAGTTTTTCGTAACTTACGATCGAATCTTTGACCAGCGAGACCACCCCCATAGAAACCGCCAGCTCCTTGAACTCCGCCTGTCGCAAAAGTATTAATGTCCATTTTTAAAACACTTCCTTAGACACGAATGAGATGAAAAATTAATTTTTTTCGCCCTCACTGAAACTTTAAAAACAAAAATGGATTTTCTCGAGACGAATTTTCCAGTGCAAAGAATTTTCATTGCTCTCTCTTATTGTGACACTGGAAAATTTATTCACTCTCACGTTTGATTTCACTCTCAATGATGATAATGAACATGCGCTGTAAATTTGGCGCGCTCAACAGCCAAAGAAAAAATAAATTAAATAATTTTCAGGTTACACAAAATTTTAGATTTTTATTTTTACGATTTTCTATATAATAATGATTTTCTTTTATATAAAAAAATAACTATTAAGAGAAACTGCATTTTTGTGGTGTGTTTAATATTTATAAGGTATGCGTTGTGTATGTATGCTGGGCTGTCAGTAAAAAAAGTTTTTCTTTTAAAAATTTTAATCTTTTTTTAATTAACATAAATTTTAATTGTGTTTAAATTTTAGTGAAAATAATAAAATTAAAAAATGTGTTGTCATACATGACGCTAAAAACTTCTTTTTTTTCGATACAATGGCATTAGTTAATTGTTGTCGATAAATAATTTGGTTTTATACCTAAAAATATGCAAATAATTATTAATTTATAGAAAATAAGTGAATTTTTAATGTCCGAAAATTATTCATGCAATTTAAATAATATTTTTTATAGAGCTATTTCCAAAATAATTTCAATGACGCCAAAATATGTTATCGACTAATGCTCAACAAATGCCATCGAGTACAATATTTAATTTTTTTTCATATCAATCACATGATTATTAATTATTAAAATAGCATTACTAATAATTAAACATTTTTTTTAATATTATAATGACGTGTGAGGTGCATCCTTTTTAATTTCCACTCTTTCTTGAATATTCCTAGAAAAATTTTATTTTAAACTTTCTCTCGTGTCACCGAACTTTCATAGGATGTCCTCGCACCAACTCTTTTTTTTTGTTTTCTTTTTCTTTTTTTTACTTTTTTCATAATTTTTATATCTTATTTCATTATTTTCTAATTTTTAAACTTTATTTTCTTCATGATCATTTTCTTTTTGTATTTTTTTCATAAATTTTAATGCTTTTTTTGTGTGATTTTTTTATCATTTTTTCCTTCTATGAGTTTATGCTACGACGATATATAGATATTAAAGATTATGATTAATATTAGTATGATTTTTTTTCTTCATTTTTTAATATTTCTCCCAAATTCTTAATTTGGGTCATTCCAAAGAGTCAATTTTAAAAAGAAGAGATTAAAAATAGCAAAGAAATAAAATGTGTGTATTAAGAGAGAATTATTTTTTTGACGCACGCATGTAAAGCGGAACTGATCGCTGTGGACTCGAGACATTGTCAATGTCTAAATCAATTGCCTTCGAAGGAATATTGAAGATGTCGATGCCATTTAATATGTTACGTTCTCCGCTGTTTCCGAAATTATTATTTGAATTTGCCGATGATGACGATGGCTGTGAAGGATGTTGATGAAATAGTGAACCAAGGAAAGCTGAATTCTGCTTTTGCTCCACATGCTCCTTTGAAACTGTTCCAAGAAGACTTTCATACGACTGCTGCTGCTGCTGCTGATTATTTTGAACCGAAGAATTAAAGAATGAATCAATCTCGTCCGGAAATTTGTGGTCGTTGAACGAAAGCTTTAGCAAACTCTCGTGATTTCTGCTCATGTCCGGAGTTTTCATGTCGTCCATTAAATGCAAAAAATTCTTTGACAAATCTTCCTCGTATCCATTCATCATCGGCTTACCATTAGCATTCATCATCATGTTGTTCATGGGAGCAGTAACCGGAACTTGTTTAAGCAATTCAACGAATCTGTCTGCCTCCTCGAGTCCATACTGTTCCGAGAGTTTTAAGAACCACTTATACTGAAATTCTCTCGGCTTATTGGCGACGTCGTAAAATGTCATGTTGTGAGGCAGTAAATGACCGTAGTTCGAATAGCTTGAACTCTTTCCCAAGTGCATGTGCGCATTTTTCTCCGGAAAATGAACATTTTGCAAAAATTGAACTTCCTTTTCGCTCTTCTTTAAGCTCTCGAGTAAATCCGGTTGAGTTATGAAATCGTTGAGAGTCAACTTTGTGTTGTTATTTGAGAGGAGATTATTAAAGTCCATTCCATGATTGCCATTGTATGCCGTATGCTGCATATCGTTCGGTGTATTGAATTTAGCGGCAGCCGCATATGAATTGACACTTGTGTGCATTTGAGGAATTTGTTGAGGATGAGTAGAGGCCGAGAAAGTCTGTTGTGCCGGATGAATTGGGCCTGATTGTGGTGGTGGCGTGTACATTGGATTGTGAGCGACATTTCTCGGTATTTGTGGCGGTCCAATAGGCGGTCTTATTTGATGTGGTGATTGTTGCGACATCATTGGAGGAGGTGGAGGTTTCATTTGCCAGGGGCCCTGAGGTGGCATCGCTTTCTCCTGAAACAAGGGACTCGCCGATGAATTCCACATGCTGTTTGCGTTCATTTGATAGTTTTGAGGAAAACTAGGAGGCATCATAGCGGGACCCATGTGATTTGAATTGAATGTTGTGGGTGGCGCTGGAAAGTTGTTGAAATTATTGTAGGGCGTAAATTGTTGCTGAACTGATGGGACCACTGGCGGAACTGTTGGAACCACTGGAGGAACAGCATGCATTTGCGGAGGATACGAAGGACTTCCGAATGGACGAATTGCTTGATTATTCATCATGTTGTTGTTATTAAATTGAGGAAACGTATTCATCATCATGTTGTGGGGAGTGGTTGTTGGTTGATGTTGCGGTGTCACGTGAAAAGATGGATGTTGCATTTGTTGAGGATGATGGTAGTTCATTGGATGCGTTGGCATTTGATGCGGCATCTGATGATTTGAACCACCAACCCATTTTCGCTGATTCATCAACATCATTTGTTCTCGCAAGTAGCTTTCAGTTTGAAGTGCTCGAGGAACGAATTCCGGTGCGAGAGGATTTAGAACATAAGTTTTTCTCAATTCGACTCCATCGAGTTGTGATTTTAACATTTGCCACGTGATTCCGAAGAGACTCTTATTTTGATGACAAATTTCTATGAATCTCTCCCAAACTTTACGGCATCTGCCGACTGAACAGAGTGCCACTGGATCACCGACAACAGACACAAGCGATTGAGCTCGAGTAATTGCTGTGTTTAGTAATTTCGAGTTTGACAAAAATCCATAATCAATATCCTCCGATTTATTTGAACATGTTTTGCGTGTTCTTACGGTCGAAAGAAAAACAGCGCGGAATTGTTTTCCTTGCACATTAAGTACACGCTCTACAGAAATTCCAGCTAATCTCTTCTTTCTCAGCTCCGAACGAATTCGAAACACTTGGTCAGCATAAGGCGTCATAATTCCAATGCTCTGATCATTAAACTTTCCCCATGCCGGTGGCCATTTTCTTCTCAGCTCACAAACACGATCGACAATCTCATAAACTTCCGAATTGTTGTAGAATGCAGTTGAATTCTTATCTTGCACATCCTCACCGCGACTCGTGAAGAAGGTTAAGGGATAAAATTTCTCATGCCTTGGCTGCTTACCCGACGCAATCAATTTCTGATCGTAAAAAAGCTCTGACGTAAATTTTATTATCGCCTCGTGTGCACGATAATTTTCACAGAGAAGAATTTTTGTTGGGAAATTTGCCGGATAGTAGTCGTAAAGGCGTTCAAGAAGGGAAATATGTAATTTCCGTTCGCGCGCAAAGTTCGAAAAGATTTCCGGGCTCATCTGCATGTGATCACCAGCAAGAACGATTCTTGTATTTTGGTCTGCAAGAGCGAGAGGTGTTATCGCTTCGCATTCGAGTGCCTGTGCGGCTTCGTCAAGAAGGATGTGTGTAAAATAACCACGCTTGAGATTTAACGATGCTAATTCCATTGACGTCGAGAGTGTTACGACGACAATCTTATGCTTATATACATCCTCAACTGTCGGTCGCTTAAACACTCTTGAATTTCCTTTCAATTCAATCAAACAGTATTTCTGAACGACATTATTAACCGTTGCTACCCATCTCTTGTGATAATAAATTCTAAGAGGTTTTGCGTCCTCTAATCCTGCCTCAACCCATGGATGTAGATACTCTCTAATGTATAAATCTGCAGCTGAATTACTATGCGTACAGATTAGAATTCGAGCTTCACTCTGTGTAAGAAGTTGCTTAATAATTTGTGCCAACGTATATGTCTTGCCCGTTCCATAAGGGCTGAAATGTTAAATTTATTAATAAAAAAAAAATAATTTAAAATTAATTAGCTTACCCAATCAATAAAATAGGTGGAAGTGGCTTGTTGATTGGCGATGTAATCGTTAAGACAGCTTCCTTCTGTTTTGAATTGAGTTTTTGGTCAAGCGTCGAGTCCCAGTGACGCTTCGGATTCCAATCGATGTTAAAATTAAATTTTGTATCGGGAAAAAGGAGTTTGTAGTCAGTTATTTTATCGATCGCCAAATGCCACTCGCAGTAAGTTAAACGATTCGGTTGAAATTGTATATCGACTTTGACAAAGTCTTCATGTTTCACATTCAGTGATTTTACTGTGTCCGCCGAGAGCTTCAGATAGATTATGTTTTTGCTCTTATCTTCAATGAGTGCCTCAAAAACATCTGGCTTCGTGTCGCCTTTTGGACCGCCAAGATTTTTAGCAAAGAACAACGAGTTACAGTTGTTGAGGATTAAATACCCTGCCGGCGTTTCTTCGGAAATATTTTGCGCTAATTCCTAAAATTAATTAAATTTTTATTAGTACACATGTAAGAGGCCCTAATTAATTCATTCATTTACCAAAACACCGAAAAGCTCTCCAGAGTGTGAATATTTAGCCGTCGATGTGGCCATGCCGTTTGGAGCGAGGACAAAATTATTTGTAATTTTCAAGTTGGTTGTCAGATTAAATTTCGCAATAAGATCAAATCTGGCCATTTCCTCCACATATAGCAGTGTATGCATCCATTGCTGATAATTATGCTCCGATAGCTTTCCACTAATGGTACTTTGAGACAGCACAAATGTATCGGCTTGAGGACAAGGATATCTCTCGAGGAGCTCTGCTTCACGTTCGACATCGTAAGCTTGCGTCGACTGATGTACGCTGTAGGATTTCTCAGCTTGCTTATAGGAAACGAAATTTGAATTCGACACATTCCATCGGCTTCTTGTCACAGTTAAAATATCATTCTTAATCTCCTGAATTTTATCGTATTCCTCCAGCGGCACAACATCGATACAAAAATGTTTTACAAGTATAGCATCTAAGCCGAAAAATTCAAAGCAAACAGCTTGACGAAAGGTACCTGGAGGCAGAATTCGGTAATTAAATTTTAAGCGTGAATAAATGAGAAATTTCGTCAGTAGACACAACAAAATAAATTGTAATAATAATGTGGTAATTCAAGACACAAATCGAATCATGTTACTTTAAGCTAAATTTCAATTGAACTCACCATAAATGTCCGTAGAAAATCCTATCTTAACTCTATGTGAGACAATTGTCTCATTTTCTGTATCTAAGTTTTCCCTGGACACTTCAAAAGTCCATTCTTGATCGTTCTTACTGTTATCGGCCTGATTTGTGGTGCTCGATTGCTTACCCGGATGCATGGGAAAGACATGTTTAATGCCGAAATGCGAACGATGCTCATCTTGAAGGAGAGCGACTGCCTTGAGCAGCTTGATTGTTTTCAGCACAAAAATCCACTCGCGTTTACAAGTCTTTGAACTTACAGTGAGATTGAGGTCATTGGAACATGTAACTTCCACACTGTCCAATTTCTCTCTCATTATCTTTTCGGGATTTGTCGATTGATGTAGTCGCTCGAGGAGCTCTTCAGTGTAGCTCTTGCCATGCTGTTGTTTCATCGAATATTCATGATGTTTCTTTCTCTGCTCAAAGCGCTCCTTCCACTCTTGAAGTTCTTCCTCGCTATGAGCATTCACGCAATTTAGGCCGAAATTACAGAGTCCATTCTCGTGAAAGTTCTGACACACGACATAATTCTCACTTGTGAATCCACGAGGCGGTGGTCGAAACTTCCAGCCTCGATCTAGAAGAAGAAAAATAATCAAATTCACGCGACATTGTGTTTATGGCTTTTTTTTTTACGTACCTTCGTCCGACGACGTTGTTGTTGCATTTCTCTCGCCTTTTGGGCTCTTTTCACTCGATTCACTTGATCCTTTTGCATTTGAATTGGTGTCCATTGTCGGAACTGTTGTTGTTTTCTCATTTGACGACTTAATTTGACTTCTGGATTTTGAATTTTTCTGAAAATTCTTATTGTTGTTGTAATTATTCTCATTAGTTGTCGACTTGCTTTTTTTTGTTGCATCACTACCATTCGACGCCATTAGCTATCGAAAACGCAGCGATTCTAGAGCGGATTTAGTTAACGCGACAAACAGATTGCAATAAAATATATGAAATTTTGCGAATTCTAATTTTTTCGAAATTTTCTCCGCACAATCTACGATTTAGCTTTTTTAAACGCATTGGTAGTGCGTGCTCTTATCCAGCATGCAAAGATGCTTCTTACCGCGATATTAGTTTAAAAGTTTAAATTTTAAGCTTATTACGGAAACATTTTAAATGAAATTTAATCTATGAGTTGTGCTCTTTTGCGAATAAAAAATGCGGATGTGTTCAGCAAAAGAAATACAATTGGTATACCTGAATATTTTCCATTTACTTCAATCCACCTTATTTAATGTAATTAAATTTGTAAGATTTAAATTCAATTTTATTTATTTGTAAACAAGCGAAACTTTTGTGTCCTCTGTGAATTCGCCGAATTCGCTCAGCGGGAAAGGGATAGAGAGGATCGAGAGAGAGAGAGAGGAGATTTTTAAAATGTGAGCTTTAAATTAAAATCCAGTAAAAAATATTTTCAAATAATTTTTCCTGGAATTAAAATTTACTACAAAACATTTTTTTAGACAATAACTCATGACACCCCGATCACTTCTGAACGCTCACATTTTCGAATAGATAAAAAACACTTTTTTAAAGAGAAAAAAAATTGGAAAATTATAATAATTAAAATTGACTTGTTTCGAGAGAAAATTACTCCTTTAATTCTATAAAAATGGCGTCAACTGGTGTTTTGCCTTTCGTGAGAAATATCGATATTTCTCGAAATGATTTTAGCGTAAGTTTTTTTTGCAAAATTGTTATACAAAAGGGATTTTTAAAGAACTTGCACTTTTCTTCTTACAGAATGACTGCCCTAAAAATTTAAATTTGATGTCAGGGCTACAATATTTAAAATTAGATAGAACCTCTTTGAAAGAGGTGCCGGAAACATTGGGAAAACTGGGAAAGTTGGAACATCTGTCGCTAAAAAATAACGAAATTGAGAATGTATATGGGGAGATCACTGAACTGGCTAACTTGCGTTCACTAAACGTGCGCCACAACAAAATTAAGACCTCTGGCGTGCCTCATGAACTTTTTAATTTATTCGAATTAACAACGCTGGATTTATCGCACAACAAATTAAAGGATATACCAGAGGGTCTTGACCGAGCAAAAGGACTGCTTGTCCTTAATCTTAGCCATAATTTGTAAGTTTAATTAGATATTCACAATTTTAAAAAAATCTAACAAATAATTTTTTCAGACTTTGTGCAATTCCTCCTGGATTATTTATTAAACTTACAGATTTACTTTTCTTGGATTTATCCAACAATTTTTTGGAGACACTTCCACCTCAAACGAGGAGATTGACAAACTTACAAACTCTAATATTGAACAACAATCCGCTTGAACTGTTTCAACTCCGTCAACTGCCATCGCTGCAACATTTAGAGGTGCTTCAAATGAGAAATACTCAACGCAATTTACTCAACTTCCCAGCATCGCTCGATACCTTAATTAATCTGGTCGAACTGGACATTTCACAAAATAATCTTCCCAAAATTCCGGATGTCATTAACAACTTAATCAACCTCAAAAGACTTAACGTTAGCGATAATGAAATTAAGGAAATTTCACCGAACATTGAAGGACTGCAAAAGTTATCAACATTAAACTTATCAAGAAATGAATTGACTGCACTTCCCAATACCATTTGTAAGCTTGCTAAATTACGTCAACTCTATATCAATGAGAATTCCATTAATTTTGATGGATTACCAAGCGGCATTGGAAAATTGACATCGCTAGAAGTTTTTTCTGCCGCATGCAATCAACTTGAAATGGTGCCCGAGTCACTTTTCAGATGTGGAAATTTAAAGAAACTCAATTTAAGCTTCAATCAACTCATTACACTGCCCGATACAATTTATCTGCTCGGCGACATGGACATGCTTGATTTAAAAAATAATCCTGATCTTGTGATGCCTGCGAAACCCATACAAATGCAGAAAGGAGATGGAGTTGAATTTTATAATATCGATTTTTCTCTACAAAATCAATTGAGACTAGCAGGTGCACAAGTTCCACCTTCAATTGATACACCCACGTCGTCAAATCAAAAAGACGCAATAGCGAGAAAAATGAGATTGAGGAGAGCTCGCACAGGTGGCGATCAAGATTCAGCTAAAATTCTCAAAGGCATGAAAGACATTGCGCAGGAAAAATGTGAAGCCGAAAAAATTGCTGATGATGCCATGATACAAAGTCTTCAGCCAAAGCGGTGGGAAGAAACACTTGAAAAACCTCCGCTCGATTACTCGGAATTCTTCGAAGATGATGATGGACACGTGCCGGGCTTGACAATATGGGAAATAGAAAATTTCTTGCCCAACAAAATTGACGAGGTTACGCACGGAAAGTTCTACGAAGGAGACTGTTACATTGTGCTGAAGACCTTCCTCCAAGAAACTCAGCTCTCGTGGGAAATTTACTTTTGGATTGGCTCAAATTGTTCGCTCGACAAAAAGGCATGTGCCGCAATTCACGCTGTAAACCTAAGAAACTTTCTCGGAGCACGTTGCCGAACAATCAGAGAAGAGCAGGCAGACGAAAGCGATGAGTTTCTTGCACTTTTTGACCATGACATCGTTTACATTGAGGGTGAACATACTGGAACTGGCTTTTATACTATTGAAAATTCATCATTTAACACTCGACTCTATATTGTTCGAAATGATGAGACAACTTTACATCTTGAACCTGTCAAAATTGACTACGAATCGTTGAATGCAGAAGATGTCTTTTTGCTAGACAATGGCTTTAAGCTTTACCTCTGGTATGGCAAAAAATCTAAAAATACAGTGAAATCAAAGTCACGTTTAATGTCCGAGAAAATCAATAAGAATGAGAGAAAGAATAAGGCGGAAATATTTATGGAGGTGCAGGGTCAAGAGAGTGTTGAATTTCTTAAGCTCCTCAATATTACTGATTTTGAAAATCGGCCCGAGGTCAAGCCAACATCTTCCGAATGGATAAGAAAGAGTCCTCGACTATACATAATTCAATTGGGCTTAGGCTACTTGGAAATGCCACAGGTGGCCATTCCGCAACAGAAACTCGTACAAAAACTTCTCGTGAGCAAGAATGTCTATCTGTTGGATTGCGGCGTTGATCTTTTTGTATGGTTTGGCAAGAAATCTACACGATTGGTTCGTGCTGCGGCAATAAAACTCTCGCAAGAGCTCTTCAATATGATTAACCGTCCCTCATACTCCACCATAACACGCGTACAGGAGGGAACTGAAACACAAATTTTTAAATCAAAGTTTGTCGGATGGGATGAAGTGATTGCTGTTGATTTTACACGAACTGCACAAAGTGTTCAACGAACAGGCGCTGACCTCGCTCGATGGGCTAAAAATCAAGAGACAAAGGCAGATTTGGCTGCATTATTTATGCCTCGTCAACCGGCCATGACACCACTCGAGGCACAACAGCTTTCAGAGGATTGGAATTATGATCTCGATGCAATGGAAAATTTTGTACTCGAGGGCAAGAAATTTATTCGATTGCCAGAAGAAGAGTTGGGCATTTTCTATTCAGGCGAATGTTATGTCTTCCTATGTCGATATTGTATACCATTAGATGATGAAGAAAATGGAGAGGAAAATGCTCATGCACCACCGCCAGAAGATGAGATTCAGTGTGTCGTTTACTTTTGGCAAGGTCGTGATGCTGGTAACATGGGATGGCTAACCTTTACATTTACACTACAAAAGAAATTCAAAGCAATGTTTGGCGAATCATTGGAAGTTGTTCGAGTCCATCAGCAGCAAGAAAATTTAAAATTCATGAGCCATTTTAAGGGAAAGTTTATAATAAAAGCTGGTAAACGGATTGAGAAGAAGAGAGGACCAAATACCAAACTTCCCGTTGAATTTTATCATCTTCGTCAAAATGGAAGTGCCCTCTGTACACGTGTCATTCAAATTCGTGCAGATGCGTCACTTTTATGCAGCGCATTTTGCTACATCCTTATTGTGCCATTTGAAACTGACGACGACTCCGAGTCGGGTATAATTTACGTTTGGATAGGCTCCAAGGCAACGGGTGAAGATTCGAAATTAATTCAGGACATTGCCGAATCTAAATTCAATAATCCTTGGTATAGTCTTCAAGTCATCAACGAGGGCGAAGAGCCACAAAACTTTTTCTGGGTGGCTTTGAATGGAAAAAAACCTTATGAGACGGGTGAGTGATTTTAGCTAATTATTCAAAGTTTGAGTTTGATTGTTTGAATTTATTTTAGATGCTGAGTTCATGAACTACACCCGTCTTTTCCGTTGTTCAAATGAAAAGGGTTACTTCACCGTTGCCGAGAAATGTAAGAAAGAAAAAGTTTTTTTTCTTTAGAAATCATTTAAATATTTTTCTCTCTAAGGTACCGATTTTTGTCAGGACGACTTGGCAGACGACGACATTATGTTGCTGGACAATGGAGAACAAGTATTTTTGTGGCTTGGATCACGTTGCAGTGAAGTTGAGATAAAACTCGCTTACAAATCCGCACAAGTAAATTTTTGCAGTCACATTTTTATCACACGTGCGATAACAATTTCTTTTTAAATTTAGGTTTACATTCAACACATGAGAATCAAACAACCCGAACGCCCACGCAAACTCTTCCTAACGCTTAAAAATAAAGAATCGAAGAGATTCACGAAATGCTTTCACGGCTGGTGTCATCACATTCAGCATATGTAATCAAATCAACTTTATTTATTAAATTATTTATTTACACTTTTATAATCGCAACACTTTTTTCAAATTGAACTTTATTTCACTTGCTTTTTTTTGTGAATAACGAGGACATGAATAAAAAATTAAAAGGATTAACATTTAAAAAACAGAGGAGTAATTTCTCATATTTTGTGCTTCTTCAATTTAAACTTAAAAGCTTTCGAGGATTAAATTCATCGTTGGAAAAAATGCACTAAGTCTTTGTAATAGTTTTTTTAAGAGCTATAAATTTGGTGGAGATTTTTAGTCGTCATCCTCATCCTCTGGCACAAATAAATCATTTTCTTCTAGGAAACTAGCAATGTTTTTCGAGATCACAGCTCCTAGCAGTATTCCTAAAATTATTAATGTCAGCAAACAAATACCAAGGAACAAAATAATACACCTACCAGGAACAACAGTAAAAAACACACCAAAAATTGCAAATGGATTATTTGGTGGCATGGGCTGTAATAAAAATTGAAAAAAAAATCAATCAATTAAAATTATTATTTTAACAAAAAATATACGAGAAAAGTTTATTTATAGAAATTACTCACTTTCAGAGCGCCCGATCTAAAATAAATTTTCATTCGTCTATTCTCCATCATTTTATTTGCCTGTAAAAGCTTTCGAGCTTGAAAAACTCTTGCTAGATTTGTAATCATGACGATTTAATTATTTATTGTGTGGTAAAGTTCAACCAAATTTTTTTTCGTCTTTATTTTGATATTGATCGAGTGAACTGTCTTGCCAGATGTCGTGCATGCAAGCTAGAAGAGTATACTGTACGTCCATACGTATACGGCTGCGTATTTTCCTGTTTCCCCTTCCCTCTAAAAAAATATTTTTAATTGTTTCTCGTTTAAATGTTAACATATGAAGCATTAACTGATTTCATGGAATGTCCAATGTCAAATGACTCGTTTAAAGTGAATTTTTTGAAATAACAAATTCTAGAGAGATTCAAAAAAATATTTCCGTGATTTCTGGATTTTTGAAAATAATTTTTCTCTTGCACGCCGCAACATAAATTCTCAAACACCAAACAATGGACGAGATAGATAGAGTTGCGAAAGCGCTCTCAGCATAATTTTTTTGTGTGTATATTTTTTTCATTAAATAAACGAAAGGGAAAATTACCGTCGATGAAAAATAGCTGAAAGTTAACGGTTTCACTTCGCGCTCACTCAAAAGCTCTCACACATTCGCGAGTGCACGGTTTGGCCGAAAAAAAATATATAAAGCTGAAAGAGCAATGATGATTAATGATGAGTTTTTAACAAATTGTTATAGAAAGGAAAATAAAAATTGAAATACGGTTTTTTAAATTTTTTCATGATTTTTTTTATTACATCATCAATATGCTGTAGTTTTTATTTTCTTGAAGCTTTTCTGAAATGCGAATATATATATAGCTGTATATAATGTATTTTTTTCTTCTTTGATATTTAATTTCTACACAATGCAAAACTTATTTCTTAATAATTTTTTTTCATGTCTCTCTTACGGGGAAAAAAGCTGTTTTACCTTTTTTTAAATGAGCTTTTTTAATTCCCTCCGAGTCCACTTAAGTGTCACGATTTTGGCCAAAATTATCAATTAATTAATGGACTCACAAGGCTTTAGCATAAATTTTTTTAAGTCAACTCTCAACTACAATAGTAAATTCCTATTTATGAAATTCTCATGTTTCTATCGCGATAAGTTTTAACACAAATAATCTAATTGATTCGGAATTTTTTTTCGCCACAAACATGTGAGCCGATGTGATGTGGTTGGTTCGTCGGAACTCATAAAATATACACAATTGATAAAAATTTAACTAAAAAATTGTTTAGATAAAAAAAAATGTCACATGTACGTATTTGTGAGAATGCAGAAATCGATAACAGATTTAAAGATGATAAAAAAAATAGAAAAATGAAAACAAAAAAGAAGAGCCTTAACTTTTTCATCTTATCTCCTTTTGCACGTGACTTTATGACGCAATTAAAAATCTTTTATCACATTTTTTCCTCTCTCTTGCTTATCAGTGTGTGTTCTACACTGGATTTCTTTCTAAAGTGAAATCTGTTCGATTCGAATTAGAAAACGATTTTTTTTCTTCTCTAAACTAACCAAAAGATCTTTTTAAAAAAGTTTTCACTCGTCTCTGCTTTGACATCCATTCATCGAAAAAAAAGTGTTACATAAAATAAAGAGTTAAAAAATAGAGTTTCTTTTGAAATGAGCAAGAAAAAACTTAAAGAGAAGTAATACACGTAGTAGAAGCCGTACACAATTATTTAATTTCATTTCCTACATTGAATGGTAGAGTGTGGTGAATATTATGCAGGGGGCGGACGACTTGGATATAAATTTTTGGGTATATAAAAATCAAAATTTATATTTTTATATTTTTATATACCTCATTTATATTTTTATATTTTTTATATTTTTTATATTTTTATATTTTTATAACTTTTCGATGGATTTACTTATATTGTCTTAACAAAATTAAACAATATAGAAATAAAAATATATGATAACCATTGAACTAGATTCAGAACTTAAATTGAGATCCATTAACTAAGATCCAGCTCTGGAAGTGAGATCCAGTAGCTTTAAATTTAGTCAGGAAGTCTGGAAGTGAGATCCAGTAGAAGTAAAATAAGGATGGATTCGATAAATTCGAACTAGATTCAGAACTTAAATTGAGATCCATTGGAACTAAGATCAGCTCTGGAAGTGAGATCCAGCTCTGGAAGTGAGATCCAGCAGTTTTAAAATTTAGTGCTGGAAGTCTGGAAGTGAGATCCAGTAGAACAAAATCAAGGATGGATTGAAACCATTAAAATTCAAACTTAAATTAATCCATTAATAAGATCCACTCTGGAAGTGAGATCCATAGCTTTAAGATTTAGTGCAGGAAGTCTGGAAGTGAGATCCAGTAGAAGTAAAATAACGATGGATTTGATAGGCATTCGAACTAATTAGAACTAAATTAGATCCATTGGAACAAGATCCAGCCTAAGGAATCCAGAGCTTTAAATTTATGCAGGAAGCTGAAGTAGATATAGAAGTAAAATAACGATGGATTTGATAGGCATTCGAACTAGATTCAGTGCTTAAATTGAGATCCATTGGAACTAAGATCCAGCTCTGGAAGTGAGATCCAGCAGTTTAAAATTTAGTGCTGGAAGAGAGATCAGTAGAAAAGATCCAGGATGGATTATAGCACGAAAAAGATTAGTGTTAAATAATCCAAATTCAAATGCAATTTAAAATTTTTTTTCTTAAAAAAAAAAAAATAAAAGTATATAAAATATCAATTTATATTTTTAAATAAATTTATATTTTATATTTCTCATTTATATTTTTATATTTTTATATATAAAATATAAAATTAATATTATGCATTTTTTCCTCTTCTTTTTTTTTGTTAAACTGTACATGCTGATGATTTTCTTATACTTCTTTTACGTATTTTTTGTATATAAGTACCTAAAGCTTTGAGAGTGAGTGAGAGAGAGATAATACAATTTTTTCCATAGTTTTTCCACTATTTTTCAAAATGCGCCTTTCACTTAAAAAGAAGTGAATAATCTTTTTTTCGTAACTTTTCTTGCTCTTGCGGAGAATAACAATTTATAATTGCTGCGTTGTTTATTTCACTTTTTCTCTCTCAACTGCGAGACATTTTATTCGTTTCGAGTCTATGATACTTTTGTTATTGTTACTGTGTTTAGCTCGTGTACACACGTATATGGATTTGGTTTTATTGTTGGCATATTTTGGTGGCCGCAAATAGTGTTTTACCATATTTTTTTTCACATAATTTGAAATTTTTTAGTCTACTAATATTTTAAAATACTCAAAGTGGCAGATTTCATTTTACTTAGATGGTGAAGGGGTTTTCTGAATAGAATTCAATCAATTTGAGATTAAGTAAAAAACTATTTAAAGACTTAACGTCAAATAATAATGTCACAATTTTTTTTGGCTTTCAAAAAACTTATCAAATTTCATCAAACACCCCCTCACGGATCATATAGACTTTATGCGAATTTAAATCAGCTTTAATTCGACATAATTTTTCTTCTTTGTCTTCGGTAATTTTCCGGAAAAAGAGAGAAATAATTTTTTTATATATTGAAACTAATCTAGAGTGCTTAGGTATTCAGTTGTTTTGTTTCATGTTTCTAGTGACTTAACTACAAGCGATTGGAATATTCCGTTGGATGAATCGAGAGCTGCTGCTTTGCCACATTGGAAACCATTAAGTAAATTGTTGTTGCTATTATTATTGTTATTATTGTTGTTGCATTGCATACTGTTTAAGTCATTGTGATTGTGACCTTCGGCCGCCGTCACCACTACTACATCATGAAACGCGTCTGACTTCAGTCGCTTTTCTAGCTGATGGTACGACATAAGAGCGAGAGCCTGCTCAACTTCAGCTTTTCGCTTCCTCGACAACGCCTGTTCAATCTCTTCGGAATTTTTCAGTATTGGATCGTGCATTGGCGGACAAATGTCATTATCATCTTCTATCGAACATAATTCCTCTAAATTTTCTAAATCCAATTTTCTCTCCACTTTCTTTGGTGAATTTTGGTTTTTTTGTTGCGTTGATTCTCTGTGGGCGAAAGAAGAGAAAATTAAAATTGATTTTAATTGAAATTTTTTCAAGCATTTAACGTGTTATAATCTCTCTATCTATTGCGCTCATCAAGTACTTTTCGAGCTTGTTTCTCTCTCACATTTGTAGCTCGCGTGTGTTTTCAATTTTATTTATTTAATATTGCTGCCGTTGCACTTTAATGCATTTTTTAAATGTATAAGGGCTTAACATGGATGCAAGTGAGGTGATGACATCTTTGCAGCTATTTGATGTAAATGAGGATTTTTAACTTTAAACCTCTGGACGTCCTCAAAAACTTGCGGGTTGCATAATTAAGGGGTAATTATTCTTTGAAAATTCCAACGCACCATATCATGTGCCTTTGTAATTTTCTCCACCCTGCGCGCCCATGAAGCATATCTTTTATTTAAATTAAAGTTAGTTCACATAGAAAGAGAGTGAAAAAGAAAAAAGGGAGAGCCGCCGTCACATGGAGCAGCAAAAAATAAAATAAAAACGTTTAATTCATTTTAGTGTCATAATGTTTTCAATACACTTGTAACTTGTAACGTTGACCTCAATTTGTTGCGAGCGATTTAGTGGTTAAAAAATACATTCATAGCTCAACAAAAGAAGAAAATGCGAGAGACTAAACAAACATACAATTTTTTTGGTTGCTTTTTTGTTATGGTTCAAGGAAACTGGAAATCAATTGAAGGTGACAAGAGTTGTAAAGTCTATTGAGAAAATAATTTTTGTGTGTAGCCGCTAAGCAGTGGATAAGAGAATTTGCGAGAGAAGAATATCTGCTTTAAAAAAGAATCAACTTTCCGCAATGTACATTGAAGCTATATGAGAATAAATTATGAAAATGTATGGCACACGAAAAAAGGTCGTTTCTCTCTCTCATTGCATTTTCTCTCTTATTCTCTCTATCTCTCTCTCACCGACAACGAAGTTGTTGTTTGTGCCTTTTCATTTACTTCCCGAAGAGACAAATCGCTTTTAAATGATAGGGTGCTGTATCGGATTTGTGCTATCGCAGAGGAGTTTTGCTTGCCTGTTTGTTTGTTGTAGGAAAAAAAAGAGAAAATGTTTTTTTTGCAAAATGGGCTCTAAACGATAACCAACAACCACTAAAGATATTAATTTATCGATATGTGCATTATGGGGGTCGTCGGTAAAATATGTGAATGTGCTTACAATTTCACATTCTTTCCGACTGACCCCCATCGTAAAATCTGTTAATGCATGAAACTAATAAAGTCGAGTCAAGGGGGCGAGACGCTTTTTTATATAGACTTTATGTACTTACTTATTTACTTGGCATTTAAAAATTAAAACCTTTATATACCTGAAATATTTTTAATGTGATGAATTGAAAATTATTTACACAGTACATAAACGTACTTACACAGTATATAAACGTATTTTAAAACATAAAAATGTCATTTGATACTTGAAAATTAAAAAGTCTCCCCCTTTGTCGAGTGTATCGACTCGAGAATAAGTTTTGCGCAACAGAATATCACATATTGAGAAATGAATATGCAGCATATAGAAGAGGGCATGCACTCCTTATAAAAATACAACGCTACCAGCAGAATATTTTTTTATGGCCGAACGACGACGAAATAATAATCTTCTAAGCATTACCCTATTAATTCTTTTTCATATACACTCGACTAACAGCAGTGATGTTGTTATGGCATAGAGAACTCTAAATTCACAGTTTTTCTTCTCCTCTCCACACTGATTTCTCTTTCAAATTCAAAAGAAGTCGAAACGAAGAGGAAAAAATCAACAGCACGATGAGAAATATTATGAATTTTTTTATTACACATTTTTTCCTCCTCAACTCTCCGTTCTTTCTAGTCTTTTTTTTGTGTGCTTCTTACTATTGTTATTTTTCAATATTAATGTACTCTTGCTCTCTCTCGTTTCTATAACGGTGACTTTAGTTGGTTAGTTAGAGGTAATGCCGTCAATTATAATTTTTTGGAATTTTCTTCTCGCTTCTCTTCATTTCGATGTCAAATGATTAGCGGTGGTGTGTTGAGAGCATTATTTTTTTCTGGATGGTAATTATTTGATAACTAATTGCTTTTTTGTCTGACTTCCGTTTCAAAACGGCACGCATTTTTTCATCTAGCTAATGTTCACGCATTTGCGGTGGCCGTCAAAAAATAACAAGAGAGAAAAATGTCTGATTTGCTCAAAAGTAGTGATCAATCAAATAACGCCCAAAAACACTCTCGGTCGCTGCCTACACTGGAAAATAATTTTTTTTCTACTTTATTTGCACGCGCGAGCGAGGCCTATCTCTATCGATAAATTGTGTACAAAATGATGCGGGAAGAAGAAAAAATAATTATCATCTCAAATAATTTTCATTCACAATTCTCTCAATTTTGTTTTTTATTGTCTCATAATTTTGTTCTCGAGGAAAAGAGGAAACTCTCAATTGAACCTTGCTCACACGTGAGCAAAATGCTCGCCCATTAATTTAATTAATTGTTCTAACGACAATATTCTTTTCTCGCACGCTGCTCTCCATTGTCTTTTGTCGTATACATTTTATCGTATCGCTCTATCTATACGGGATTTTTCTTTCGAATTCAATCAAATACAAAACACCAACAACGACGATTTAATATGTGAGGCACACCAGAATGTAAAGAGAAGAGGCAGCAGCAGAAAAAAAAGAGGAGATGAAAAAAGAACTTAAACGATTTCGTTAATATAAAAAATGCTCTTTCTATTATAAAAAAAGCAAAGAGGCAATGAAAGAAGAATATATGGCAATCCATGTATTTTTAATGTGCTCAGTTACGACCTCAAGTGTGTGTTTGTATTCACTTCGCCTCTCTCTCACATATTTTACAAAGTGAGGATAGGGAGAAACTAAAGTTTACAAGTTTTTCAGAAAAAAAAACTCACTTTATGCTGATGGTAAATCATAATTCTATTTTTCCGACCCTAAAATTTCTCCGAGGAATTTGCACACGATTTGAAAGTCCATGGGGTCATTCGTCAATTATATGAAGCAGTTGGAGGCATTTTTTCATGATTAAATTTTAAGGTTTTGAAACAATTACTCTTTTTGGAATGTCATTTAATTTTTAAAAGTTCTTTCTATTAATTACATAACAGTAATTTTAATTAACGTTCATATATATATCATGCTTTTTATGCTTGACTTCTTCCATTTATTTACTTTATATAAAAAAGTTTTAATCTCTCTGAAATTCTCATATCAACATAGTATAAACGTTATATACCAGGTACATAAGGTTCAATTTTAAGTATATAAAACTTTTACTATTTACAAAGCGTATTTCAATTAATTTAAATAAAAAGCTCAAATAGAATTCTTAGAAATGCATATACCGAGTCCCTCAATCGGTAATATTTCACAGAGTAATTTTTCAGAAAAAGAAGATTGAGGGAATAAAGAACGAAAGAAATTCCAAAAGATTTTGTTGTTATTTGTAAAGATGAGGATGCGAGTTGAACAGACACATTTTCAGAATATTCACATTCGAAGTCAATGTAATATTAATTTTAAAAAGCTTTCAATTTTTAAACTCTTTCAATTAGTCGCTTTTTTTTCATTTAAAAATTTTCAAGCGCATAACCTTAAAGCGACGATGATAAAAAATAAATAGCTAATGATAATTATTTGAGTGAAGGCGAATGTGGTGCGAACGCGCGTTTGTCGTCGTGTGTGAGAATTAAAGCTCGGAGGGAAGAAAAAAATAGTGATAACAGAGCAGAAAACCCACAGCTAATATGTGAGTAATTAACATTCAAAATATGATACTATATAATCTTTATTTTCACGTTCGTCGTCACACATACTCAACACACAGACGCATTCATACAGAAAATCATTTTCTCTCTCTCTCTCTTTTTCTGTTTTCAATCCCTATAGTCGCATTGCTACTCTCGAGTGACTGAACGATTTGAACGAAATGAGAAAAGACTGTCGGGGCACGATGAGAGATTTTATTTTTCAGTGCTTAGTGTCTCATTCTCTTCGTTCGCTACAAGTGTACGTAGATTTTATTTTCCTTTGATTTATTGAAAGATTTTTACTACGAATGAAATGATGATGTTTTTTTTTCGCTGCTGCTGTTTTATGTTACACATTTTTGTGTGTCGACAAGAGAGCGAGAGAGAGAAATAATTTAATAAAATGATTATAATGAGACTCACTTGTAATGTTGCTGCTGTTGATATCTACTTTGGCCCCTCTGCTTATCTCGCTTTATATCTGCCGTAAGGCGTGAATAAGTGTTGTGAATAATCACAGAAATTCTTAAATTATTCTCTGAATCTTTTATTCGTTCTAGTTTCCTCAGACACATCTGTAGAACCCTTTTACGCTTTTCTCGCATTCGCAGCTCGTTGGATATCATTGAGATTTTATTTTTTGCACGAAATGTAATTGTCCTTGTTGAGCCAAATATATCATCCCCGTCGTTGTCGTCATCGTTTTCTGAAATCTCCTCTTCCTCAGCACGATGCTGATGCTCGCTTATTTCTGGTAAGGTCATGTTTGTTGATTGGCAAATAAATTTTATTAAACTCGAGTTGCACACACACACACAATTTAGCTTATGTGTTAGCTTCAATTTTTCTCTCGCTCTCAGCTCAGCTGGCACTGCTTGCTGTACTCGACTCAATTCAATTCAATGTTATGCACGGAACTCTCAAGTGAGTATTAAATATATGTGAATAATTGAAAGTTATGTACTGAATTTCTTCGTGTCTCTTCTATTTCACTTATTATGTCAGTCTTGCACTAAATTTTTCTTGCACTTTAGAGAATGATTCTTCCCTTTTTTTGCTTTTGTCTAAAACATTTAATTTAATAATTTATGAATTGCCACATTTTAACATGTTAACTTTCAGTTGGCCTTGCCGTTGTTCACTGACTGCAGTTGTTGTGTTATTTTTTTATATTTCAAAAGCTTATAACTTTCCAACTTCAAAACTTCTTCTCAAACATAACACGCGTATGTACGTGTGTATGTTATTTTAATTATTGTTATATTATGGTTTCTTAAATGTTACACACTGAAGTGAAAAAAAGCACACACCATAAGCTTTTTTATTAGATATAGAAAATTATTTGTTTGAGCTTTAAACAATCACCATCATCATCATTATGTTATATGATGGGGAGAACCTTTTTAATAAGTTCATAGCACAGTCGTGGTGGGGAAGTACTAAAAAGGTTCATTCAATTTTTTTCTCTTTTATATTTTCGCCTCCTTGTTCACTTCTTCTATATTTCTTTTATTCATTCTTCACTTCTTCGCTACATACAAAATCCACACGAACGACGAGTTCGTTGTAATTCAATCTTTAAGTATATTTAAATTAATTATCTCCTCCTCAAAATGTTTTTTAATACTTTACGCTGCTGCTGTTCGTTTCACATACAAAACTGTTAATTCTTATTTTTTTCTTTTGGGGGTTCTTTTCTCTTTAACAGCATTAACATTAATACGAAATAATCATAAGTTTTATTTTTCGCTGCTGCTGCTCAGATCAAATAAAGTCATAAATAATAGCCTATTTTTTTTGCTTGAGTAAAAATCAACATATCAACTAATACACAATAGGCGATATCTATATTTCTCACAATATTATACTCGCGCGAGAAGTGAAAAGAAAACTTTTTTCCTTTTCCGAATATGATTTCTCGTATAAATTTTAAGTCTTTGTTCAGTGACGGAGCAATAATCCGTCTGTTCACTAGCACGACTAGTGCGAGAATAAGTCAAATAATGAAAAAATTTTCCTGCTGTTATTCAAAGGCATTATGTGTACCGTATTGTCTGGTGAGAGAGTAAAAATTGTTCGCTCTCCGTCTCACTCTCTCGGATATTTGAAAAATTTCCGAAGTTCTCTCTCTATTTTTTAGCTTGATTCTGCAAGAAAAGCGAAATAAGCTTTTATTTGACTTTTGCTTCTAAGTAAGCTCTAAAATGAGATGTATGTTGATATAATTTGGGGGGTGACAAAGAGGCAAATTGACACCCCTCTGATATATTGTTTTAAAAAAGTTATTTTCACTACGAGGGTTCTGAGTTCAAATCTCGCTGATTTTCTATTTTTTGATTTTTAAAGACCTAAAACATTGTTTTATGTAATTCAGCATTTTATATAAACATTTCTATATAATAAGATATAAATGTAGTTTAATGTTTATAACATCAAAATTGCGCTTTAAACACCACCAAATATAACTTTAATTTTTTTTTATATTTCCCTTCATCGTCGTCGCTTTGCAAATATCTATCACACAGGTTTTGGGTGAAGGAGATTTCAGAGAGAGAGAAAAACACATAAATGAAATGCGAAAGACTCACACAGAGGGAGAG
The DNA here is from genome assembly GCA_038502055.1 of Tanytarsus gracilentus. NCBI lineage: Eukaryota > Metazoa > Arthropoda > Insecta > Diptera > Chironomidae > Tanytarsus > Tanytarsus gracilentus. The sequence continues at coordinate 4,290,909 of JAXRKN010000043.1, read as the reverse complement.
AAATGATTGTAATAAAAAAATCATATTAAGGGATGTTTTGCGACTTAGAAAGGAGAAAGAAAAGTTATAAAACTAAAAATTGATATCGGATGATGAAAATTAGGCGAAAAGTCATTCGTTTGTAAAAAAGAAATATGAAATTTTCTAAACTGGCTCAATATATTTTTTTCTGTGCTGCTTCTTCTTTTTTACTTCCATCGCATGTTTTCTCGCACTCAATTTTGAAATCGACATCGAGTTTTTAAATTGTCGGAAGATATTAGATTGTGAGAACTCAACTGGCGATTGAATGAGCGAGAGAGGGAAATTAATTTGTTTTTAAATAAAAAGCAGAACAATGACAATTCGAAGTTGATGTCGAAATGATTAATTAGTATGGTGATTTTTAAAATCTATAGTTGATTTTAAATCCTTTTATATTTCATTTATTTTTTTTAAGGATTATTATTTTCAGGTTGAGTAGAAAATGTTACATAAAATTCAGAAAATACAGAAATATGACATGAATATCAATAATTTAATGCTTTCTAAATATATATTTCTGAAAACATTTATATACCACCATGTAAATGATATATAAATGTTTTTGCAAGCCCTTTATATTTTTAAAGACTTCTTTATCTTGACAACATATATATCAAGAAAATCAATAGATTAAAGATAGTTTAAATAAACTATATTTTCTATTAATTTATTCACAAAAAAATAAATAAATATGCGAGAAAACATATTTTTCAATCTATAAAATATTCTGCACAAAAATACGGAAATGCCGATCGAAGAAAAATTAAGAGAGATATTTTAAATGTCCTACACACAAGAACCTATTAAATAATAAATAAACAAAATGCGCACTAATCACACTCTAAGCTATATACGTCGGCTCCTCATTACAACATTACGAAACCGAGGAGAGTGAGTAAGAGCCCTTGTTATATTTTATTCTTTTCAATGAATTCATTGCATACACAGGAGGTTTCATCATGAAACACTTTGTGTGTGCAACAGAGAGCTGCTTACTTTTGCACGTAGGCAAGGCATATAACGTTGCATCTGTTACTGCGCTACATGTGTATAATCTTCTAATGACGGCTATGAAATATAAAAATAATAATTACACTGTTGATTCTTAATTCTCACACACTTGCTGACAATTTCATTAAACGATAAACAAAGTGTAATTTAGCGTGGTGAGTGCGAGTCGGATATAATAAGAAGAAGGAAGAAATGATAAGTGAAAAATCTATTTTACCGAACACACTCACACTCGATGATGAGGAAAAAGGAAGCGAATAAAGAAGAAGAAGGAAAAAGTGAATCGTAAACGGCGGCACGAAATGGAAGTGTGGTGGTAAAAGCAGCGAAGAGCATCCCCTTCAGCATAGAATATTTTATTTTTCTTTCTTTCTTTTTTTTCGGCGCTCTATTCGAATATATATATGGCAAGCAAAGAAGCAACAACAAAATCGATTTATACTTCAAAGGGAGATGGAGGAGAGCCACAGTGCGAGAGAGGAAAGAAGAAATAAAATGACTGTGCGAGTGTAAAAGCTTAAATACAACATAATTTTGTGATTCCTTTCTTCCTCTGCTGTTGCCTTTTCTTTTTCTCTCACTCTCAAATTATTTTCCTTGAATTTAGCATGAAACAACCATATCACATTCAATTTATGAATGTGTAGTCAGCAACAATGTCGCATGTCGCTCTTTTTTGCCCGCTTATAGTGTCTTTAAAACCTTTTAACCACTGTCTTTGCTAAAGACTCTTTAGAGTCGACAAAATGCAAGCATTATAAAAGAAAAATTTCAACACCAACAGAATGCCTTTTTATGACGTTTGGGGTAATAAAGAGTGAGTTAGTGACGAGAGTCAGGGTGGTGAAAAATAAATATTGTGTACACTCAAATGCCCAGTGGGAATAAATGCCTCGTCAGCATTTTTTTATTGCGGAACAAATTAAATCATGACAAATTGATGAATAAATCAGTAAATAAATTCGATTGAAAAGCACTTTTATAAAAAGTAATTGCATTTTTAGATTTTTAGCGTAAAATTAAATTTTAGCGAAATTGCTCTGGAAGTAGGAAATTTTTTGAGTAATTATGACACCCCCTATTAAATTTTCCAACTGGGCTGTTGGTCATAATTTTCTATCTGAACCTCTTTAAAGCATATTTATTTCATCCTTTACACATAAATGAATATATTACGATAACTCTAGCTGCTCTATGATGTCATATATATGTGTAGCTTATTTACAGTGTTATTACACATATGAGAATTACCTTCATTTAACTGTAATATCCATGTATGGGCAATAATAAGTAAAATGATGATGATGATTATGCGGAAAGAGCTGGATATAAGAATTTATTTCCCTAAACACTTCTGAAGCAAGCAAATTATTCAATTAATTTGAAGCTCTTCTTCTTAAACAAATGCCAAAAGTATCAAATCAAATCAGTTGAAAGATTTTCCTTTCCGATTATCATGTTTTCACATCTCGTTTTCTGTAAAGGAATGAAGGAGAGATGAGAAAAAATGTTTCAAAACCCACACGTGGGTGTTGCCGTGTAACCCACTTGTAACAGATCAGTATTGGCTTCCCCTTCTGACCTCCCCTTTTGGCTTCCCAAAATGGCTTCCCAAAATGGCTTCCTAAAAATGGCTTCTCAAAAATGGCTTCGCAAAATGGCTTCCCAAAATTGCTTCCCAAAATGGCTTCCCAATATGGCTTCCCACTGTGTTTCGACTGTGTTTCAATTTCCATTGTGTTTTATTTTCCATTGTGTTTCATTTTCCACTGTGTTCCATTTTCCATTGTGTTCCATTTTCCATTGTGTTTCATTTTCCATTGTGTTTCATTTTCCATTGTGTTTCATTTTCCACTGTGTTCCATTTTCCATTGTGTTTCATTTTCCATTGTGTTTCATTTTCCATTGTGTTTCATTTTCCATTGTGTTCCATTTTCCATTGTGTTCCATTTTCCATTGTGTTCCATTTTCATCATGTTTCGTTTTCCATGTGTTCCATTTTCTATGTGTTCCATTTTCCATTGTGTTCCATTTTCAATTGTGTTCCATTTTCCATTGTGTTCCATTTTCAGATCCATGTCAATCGATTCCTGGTGCAATTACGAGTTCAATGAGGTACATGAAGCCAACCAAAAAATGGACATTAGAGGCATTCCTTGGACACTCCTGGCCGGCCGTGACGGTCATTCTTCAAAATCATCAATGCAATCAATTCGATAATACGAGTCACGAGGACAGAAGCAACAAAAAGGACATTAGTGGCATTCCGATCCGCGTACGCATTCTTCAAAAATAATATAATCACAACACGAAAACCAATGGAGGCACACGGCCGCCAGACAGGGCACTGGTAGTAGACATTCCTCAAATATCATCAATGCCTTTCGATTCCTGATGCAAATACGAGTTCAACGACATACATGAAGCCATATAACAGGAAATTTGTATGAAAAATGGCATTTAGGGCTGTCCATGGCACGACCTGTGGTCATGACCCTCATAATTCCTAAAATGGCCGAATCTAAATTCATAGACCTACCATTTGGCGAAAACTAGAAGTCTCTAGCTATCTCAGGAGCCGAGATCTCGATGGAACAGACGGACAGACAGACGGACAGACAGACGGACGGAAATAGGCGCATATAAGTGTTACACCACTTCGTGGGTTACACTAAAAAGGCAAAAACTGTGTGATGCTATATTGCCACAGGAGTTGGGTTGGAGAGTTTTTTTTTGAAACGTGGTGTGAGGGAAGCTTTGAAGCGAGAGAGAAATAACAACAATTCTCAGTTGAAAAGAGGAAAATTAAGTCTGTACATTTTCCTCATTTTCTGTGTGGTGTGGCGAGGAAAGAGAAAATCGAGTATATCGAAACTCCTTGCATGTACCAAGTTTTGCCTTTTTCCCAAAAAAATATAGAAAGAGAGTGAGCGAGATTTTCCCATCAAATGCGAAATGCGCTTGTATGAGTTTGAGTGAGAAAAGTTTATATTATTGAAAGGAGGGTTGCCAAAATATGTCGGTATATGTAAAGCCATATTTAAGAGATTATTATTATATTCCTCTTCGTACAGTGTTGTCTGGTGCGAAAGGGATATTGCAAAGTGATATCCTGTGTGTGTATTTTTGTTTCCATCATTTCTTTTCTCGCTTCGATTGTGTTTACTGTTCGGTGAGGTCAATGAATTTAATATAACCTCATTAAAGTTCGGCTTCCACTGCTACATCATCCCAGCATACTTCCCTCTCACTGTGACGACCCTCTGGGCAATTTGCTCTAAATTTCTATTTGAAGGAAATTTGACATTCAATTACGTAACTTTTTTTTACTCTTAAAATGTTTCTCAGAAAATAAAAAGTAGATTTTTCACAAATTAATCTTTATTTAAATTTCAGCATTTTTTTTTAAAACAAAAATAAATCCGCTACAAGTGAATGAAACTGTTCAATGGGGTCGTCGAGTGTATACACAATGATGTCGAGCAAGAATGAAATGATTTTCAAAATGGTTTAAACTTTGTTCGTAGAGAGCACACATAAACGCAGATGACACTTTATCGCATGCTTTCGTTCTCGCTCGCTCTTTCACATCATTGTCGTTGTTGTAGAAATGAAAATGAGGAAAAATCAAATTTATCCAAATTAAGCGAATAACAATAACAATAATCAATATTGACTGTATCGCCTTTTCAACCATTTACCAATTAATGCCGTGAAAATATAGCTTGTGAATTATTTATCAGTTTTTCGAAGACGAATTAATGAAATTTCATCATTAATAAGGTCCAATTAATAAGGAAACGCTTTTTTTCGATGATGGGGTTATTAAGTTCTTTTTGTTCATAGATATATAAACGCATACGCCGTAAAATAGATTAAATCACGAGTGGATATAATAAATATTTATCGTCAAGTGACTTCCACAACCCTCCTGCCACTATAACTTTCGACAACGGCACAGTTCGCGTGTAAATATTAAAGTGTATATTCAATTCAAATAAGAAATCAATATATGCATAAAAAAACGCTACAAGAGCACCCAAACGATAGACAGCGAAATTTATTATCCATTCAAATTTTTTTCTTCTCCGCTTCTCCCTCATCGCTGCTGCTACTACTTTTTTTTTTCGATAATCAGTTCTTTATAAAATCGCTATATTAAAAAATTGTACGCGACAGATTTTTTTTACTTCATTGGAAGGACGCGCCCTGAAGGTGATTTGAGATTAAATTGATGGTAAAATTTAAATTTGATCAAAAATTATTTTAACAAAAATGTTTAACCAATTAAAATCAATCGCTCAAAAGATTTTGTTGCAAGGGGTGAAAAAATGATCATAAAACACTTCAGGCAAAAAAATAAATATTTTTTTTCTCACTCGACAAACTCAATATATAAGACGGCAAAGAAGTTTTAGAAAGAAAAAATTTTACTATCGTTGTCATGTACATGTGGAAATGTAGAAAATTAAAAAGGAGGGTATTTTTGAAATGAAACGACAAAAAAAGGTGAACCTTATGATAATAATGAATCCTCCAGTATATATTCCGGACTATACACATGTTTCTTTTCGCTCTCACTCTCAATTTATTTATCGACGCTTTAGCTTTTTGAGTTTTACCTTTTTCTCTTACATGCTTCCACTTTTTGTTCAATTTGATTGTTTGGAAGCATAATATTCTCTAAACTAATGGGATTTAAGATATGATTTGGATTTTTACACTCAAAAATTATCTACAAAAAATAATTTTTAGTAAAAAAATTTCAATTTTATGTTTTTTTTTTTTTTTTTTTTATTTTGTTTTTTTTTTAATTCCTCTTCGCCATCCCTATCTCTTCCATCATTACGCTGATCCCGGCGACCCATCTTGTTTATGTTTTTTATATATAAATTTATGTACATTGTTTTTTATTTCCAAATTTTCAGGTATATAAAACAATATTAAGCATATTTTCCTTTATATTTAATTGATTTATTTAAATATATATAAACGATATATATAAACGAAAATATAAACGATTTTTATTCTACATATAAACAGTACATAATATTTTTAATACATAAACCTCAAATTATGTTTAAAAAATAATTGAATCGTAAACTCACATAAATAAATAAATAAATTTGATATATAACAAATTAACAATTTTTAAATGTACATAAATGAATTTAATAAACTTCTCTAAAACTCAAGAAAAAAATTTAAAAAACATAATCAAATATTGTAAAAAAGATTGAAAGATATTTAAGGGAATAAAAGACGAAGTAAAAAAAAAGAAAAAATGCACAAAAGGAAATTCTTGAGCACAAAGAAACGACACACGAAGAAGACCGAACATTAGTCAAAAAATAATTTTACATTCTAGGGATTTCATTCCTTATATGCTTCATTCCTACTTAAATATTCTTCATAGCATTATTTTACTATTATAATAATACATTTAATGCGGTGTTGATTCTTTTTGTCTCACTCATTCAACATTTTTTTTTCGAACGGGTCATTAACATCTTCAATATTTTTTTTCATACTCTTCCTCATGTTGAACATGTAAGAGAGCGAGAATCGAGGAGAAAAATAAAAGGGATAGTCTGGTAAATGCGTCATGGTCAATGGGGGGTTTAAATTTTAAAGTACACAAATGCCACAAATTTTGTGGTGAGTTTTATAAAAGTAATATAAATTTTTTAAACAGAGTCAACTTTTTGGAATGTGCTTGATGAACGGACCCATGAAAATGGAAAAAATTTATCAACAAATATGTTACTCGGCATTATGTATTTATGTACGCATACATATTTTTATTTGGAGTGAAGAAATGGAAGAAAAAAAAGAGAGCGAGAGATAATTTCCGCATCATCGACATTAAAGTGTGTACGGAGATAGAAAATGAGATTTGAGGGTTATGTTTAGAGCCAGTGCTATGATTTGAGAGATGAAAAAATCAATTTTCCATTATTATAATAGAGAGCAAGCACATAACAGTTGGCCAAATCTTTCGCAATGAGTTGACAAAATATCTAATGCCTAATTGATTATGTGCCCCATCCATGTTCGACTGAAGTGAGAGATTGAAAGAATGAGCGATAAGCGTCAAAATATTTAAAATAGGCAATGAAAATCAACGCAGTGAGTAATCAATACTAAATGCTTCTGTTCACTTCTGTAACCCACAGATTTCTCTGCTGCTATGTGCAGTGTGTCTCGAAAGAGAAAAAAAACTCTCAACAATATTATTGACATCTGCTTTATTGTTCCACGACTCAAATAAAGATTTTTTCTTCTTCTCTTTCTCGCTTATGTTTCATTCTTTAACTTTATTTTCTTCATCTCCTCTTCACTGTTTGGTTGATACGCGCGGCAAAGAGAGATATATCGGTGTATTAAAAATTTATGACTATAAACCATACACACACTGTGGATGCGAGACGAATCTTTAGAAAATCATATCTCACTCTAATTTACTTAATACATTCCTCCTCATATTAGAAGAGATTTTGACAATTATATTGCGTTGTTGTCGACGACATGGCTCGGTGTTAAACATTATAGTTCACATGTGTAGCTTTGTATCTAGTATCTAAGAGCAACAGTCGAGAAATGTTTATCGTTACATTAATTTGAATTGTCGAAGAAGAGGGAGGAAATGCCGTCGGTGTGTGTATGTGCGCATTGTGAGCATGTAAGTGAGGTGAAGTGAGGTCTTAAGAACATTTTAACAAAAAAATAAATAAATATTCAACGACCCCCATAAATAAATTCGAAATGAATATTTCCTCTCTTTTCTCTACGGTCCGTGCTAACAATTTTTTTTGTTTCCTTTTTTAGCGCTTTTATGGTGGTGTAGAATTGATGGGTTATTTATAGTTAAATGTCCATGATAATTGATTATTATGACAATTAATGAGATTTCTGAAAATGTTTTTATTTTTAATATATGTTTTATACTTTTCATATGCAATTACGACAATTTTTTATGTAGGCTTTGTTAAGTAAATAAGCTTAAATATAAATCTTTTTACTATGTATTGAAAACAATAATTAAATTCTTTATAATTTGGTGTTTAAAAAATAATCTAAAAAATGCGCCAACAACCCCCAAAGTAAAACACATTATTACTTTTTTTTGTCGACAACATAAGGTATTATTTTTTCACTCACTTACTGACTGTATTTTTAGGGATAAAGGATCACAGAAAGAGAGAAAAAGTGAGTATGCAACAAGGCCTAAGAATTGAGAAAATAAAGAGGGTTTTTTTAATAAGCATTCTTCACTGAAAACATACACAATTCGAGTGGTGTGCGTGTGTGCTTAACTTACATGTATCATCTGATTTCATTAAATAATGTTAAATGCCAAGGAGGCATAAAATCATTTACATGGATGAGGATTCTCTCACTCTCTCTTGCTTCTGCCTGTCTGTTTGTGTGCGTTCGATCAGTAATCTTTCATCCAGTCGGTCGGTGTTTCATCACGAGACATTAATCTCATTTTTATATCTCTCTCATTTGTGAATGAACCCACACGAAGTGCTAACTTGCTTATGAAGACAAAAAAAATATATAAAATCTCTACCTTCATGCTGTCGCGTTTTGAGCAAGTCGCTTTGTTTGGGCTGCCTTCTCGATATATATATTTTTGCGTTTCTCATCTTTGTTTGACGCAAAGTTCGTCGTAATTGATTCTTATTACCTACTCCCGACACACAAACACGACATTTATGTGCAGGCGGAAATTTCTTTCGAAGGACTTCTTCGTACCTGAGCAAAGTCGGTGAGAGAGAGGAAAAGTTTTCGTTTCCTATTCATTTCGATCTAGAAAAATTTTCTTTCCGCTCCACATTATTTTCGAATGACGTGATATAATTTGCTCTTATCACCAGCTTGATAATAAATTGGTAAAGTTTTTATTTTCGGCCTGGTTTTTTCAGGTGTATAAAAGTGGGAATTTCTAAGATTAAAAAATTAGGGTATGTCATAATTAATTTATCAGGAAATGAATTAATTTTTGAATTGCTCTTATTGTACTCGGTTCAACACGAATGAATTTTAAACTCGAGGTCACATTTCAAGAAGACTTAAATTTAAGAGGTTCTAATCAATTTTTATAACCTTTAATTTTGTTATATTCACATTTTTTGGAAAATTTTAACCCCCATCCTAAAAAATATGCTTCATACGCTACATAACTCACATCTCGCTCTTTTTATCAATCACATAATAATCATTGCAGTTGTCATCGATGAAAAAAAGAAATTACAATCAGCTGACAAAAACAGACCTCATGGGGTGCCATATTTTCCCAACTCATTGCCATGAAACAATTTAGATGTTTAGGGAAATATTTTTTGGTTGAAAAATTCTTCGCTCATAAACTTTTTTTAAAGGCATTTTTAGAAGAGTTTTATTTTAGTGACAGATCGAGCATTATTTATGATCTAAACAACTCTCTCCTTTCCTTCTTCTTCGTGTCTTGACTTGTCTTTCCTCATTCACTCATCACAAATAAGGTTCTTCGAATATCATTTTCCTTTCTCTCTCTCTGCTTTATGCTTCTATTTTGTTTGTGAAAGAAAATATACCTACGTAGAAGCCGAACATGAGCCTGACGTCATCGTTATTTTCTCTTTTCTCTCGATGACGAGAGTAAAATAAAACACCAGTGCGTATGATGTCCTTATCTTCTTTTTATTATCTCCTTTTATTTTTAAATTTCTTCGACCCACTCACATTGTAATGCACACAGATAACTTTTATGTTTTTAAGAAGAAAATTTTTAATTATCAAGTTCACCAATGAAGAGTGTTTTATCTGATGAAGCACTTAAGATTATCGGTTCTTTGGGATGAAAATCGATATCATTGACACTTCCAGTGTGACCGGGCAGTTTGTATAGGATTTTCTTTGAGTTGACATCCCAAACGTAGACATATCGGTCAGCCGATCCAGCAGAAACCATAGTGCCGTCTTTACTCCAAGTACACCGAAGGAGATTCTTTTCGAAGTTGTGCGAATGACCTTGCAGAATTGTTCGGCAACGATCTGTTGGGCAATAAGGTCTTATATCCCAAATTCTACACGTGTTGTCCATCGAGTTGCTGAGCACAAAAGAGCCACATGGCGAAAGACATAAACCAGTAACTGTGTCAGTGTGTCCCTTCAATTTGAAGAGCACTTCATTCTTACGAATATCCCACACCTTGATGTCATTGTCAATACCTCCCGATACAACTTGCTCAGCAGTGTCGTTGAGACATAGTGATGTCACTTGATATTCATTTTCTAACGAGTGACACACATACTTCTTTCTTGCATCCCAAATTTTAACTAATTTAAAAAAATTAAATTAAAATTTTTAATTATTTTTTAATATTCTACTCACTTGTGTTGTCATCAGAGCCAGACGCGAGAGTTTCAATACCTCGACGTGCGTTTGATAGACAATTAACAAAGTTTTGATGTCCTTTCATCTTACGAATTCTTTGAGCAGTCTCCACTGACCATACGGAAACAAACTTATCAGTGGATGCTGTATAGATATTTTCACCTGACGGACTGAAGTGAAGCTCCATAATAGCTCCCTTATGACCAGCCATAACTGAAACATTCTCACATTCCTCTCCATAGACGGACCAAAGGAAAATACGCCGATCAAATCCAGACGATGCTGGAAGTATAAAAATTTAATTAAAAAATCTTCAGAAAATTTATTTATTAATATCTCACCAAGATATTCGCCATCAGGATGGAATTCGCAAGTGAAAATGTCACTTTCATGGCCCTCCAATCGCATAATTGGCGAAAACAAGTTTGAAGTTCTCTTCACTCCTTTTTCAATTAATTGTTTGTCCTTATTACTCAACACAAGCTCGTCGTTTCTAGATCTTTTAGCATTTTGAGGCACAGCAACAAGTGCTGAGCTATCGGCAGCTCTTTTTTGCGGGTTTACTGGCATGTTTAATAGAGTTTTAATTAAATTTTGTCGAAATTAATGAAAACGTATATTTTTTTGTAAACAACCCTCTGTAAGTTAAAAAATAGCGTGCAACTTGAAATAATTTAAAAAAGCCGCAACCGTTAAAAGCTAAATTGCACATAAACCTCACTATTTTAAAAAACGCGCAACCTGCAAAAATTCTGCAAAACAATAAAAAAACAGAATTTTTTCTTCACTCAAAAAAGTTGTTAAGAGTTGTGATGTGACGTATTAAATTGGATATAATTAAAGTTAATATTATAATAATGAGAATCAAGAAGAAATTTCTACTGTTTGTGTTCGTTTGCTTTATTTTCATATTCTTTTTCTTCTACCTTAATCAATTGGTACCGAAAGACCTGAATTCGTATCAAGCGGATTCTAATCAAGGCAAAAGATACAGTAAAAAGAGTGATAGCGCAATAAAAAAGCCTCGTCATCACTTCGATAATCCCAATGATAACGTAATTAACAATCAAATCGAGCCAGATTTCGATACAAATGATGATTTACCCAAGAAAGATTTAATCAATGATCAGATACTGCCCGAAAATCACGAACCCGATTTAGATCAGTCTTGCAATATTGATGTGGATGTTGTGCCGAATGCCAATGTTCAAATGCTCGATGCATATCGCGAAATTCCATTTGATAATGTCGATGGTGGTGTTTGGAAGCAAGGTGAGTGGTAACTTCAGAGACGAACATGATTTAATGACATTTCTCGTAGGCTGGAACATCGAATATGACATTCATCAATGGAATAGAAATCACAAGTTAAAGGTGTTTGTGGTGCCGCACAGTCACAATGATCCCGGTTGGATTAACACGTTTGAAGAGTATTACGAGCGTCAAACCAAGCACATCTTCTCGAACATGTTGAGGCACCTCGATGAACACGAAAATATGCGATTCATATGGGCTGAAATTGTCTATTTCTCACGATGGTATGACAGCTTATCATCACCCGAGTCGAAGGAGACAGTTAAAAAGTAAGACATACGTGGTTAAATTTGAAAAAATAATATTTTATTTTATTTATTAGATTCGTTAAACGGAAGCAGCTAGAGTTTGTAACAGGTGGATGGGTCATGTCGGACGAAGCTTGTTCGCATTGGTACTCTATCTTGCAATCACTTACTGAAGGACAAATCTGGCTGAAAAAGACATTTAACATTAGCAACGTGAGAAGTTCATGGGCAATAGATCCGTTCGGGCACTCATCGGTTATGCCTCTTATATTGAAAGAATCGGGCTTTGAGAACATGCTCATTCAAAGAACTCACTACTCTGTCAAGAAATATCTTGCACAACGTCAGCAATTAGAATTCAAATGGCGTCAAGTTTGGGACACGAAAGGAACAACAGATCTATTTACTCATATGATGCCGTTTTATTCGTACGATCAACCTCACACATGTGGGCCGGGTATGAATGAATTTTAAATAATCGTAATTATACTTTTTAATGCAATTTTATTTTTTAGATCCAAAAGTTTGTTGTCAATTTGATTTCAAACGCCTTCCTGGATACGGTTTAAGTTGTCCTTGGAAAATACCACCTGTTCCAATTACAGATGATAACGTGGCCAAACGCTCCGAAATGATTGTTGATCAGTGGAGAAAGAAATCAGTTCTTTATAAGACACGCTCAGTGCTTATTCCGTTAGGTGATGACTTTAGATACACGCAATCGATCGAGTGGGAAACACAACGATCGAATTACGAAAAGCTTTTTGAGTACATCAATAATGAGCCAAGCATGAATGTCGAAGCAAAGTTTGGAACTCTTCAGGAATATTTTGATTCTGTGCATACTGAAAAACCGCTGAGTCAATTCTCAAGTTTGAGTGGTGATTTCTTCACGTACGCTGACAGAGATGATCATTACTGGAGCGGATATTTCACATCGAGACCTTACTACAAAAGAATGGACAGAATATTAATGAACTATTTGAGAACTGCTGAGATGTTAAACGCATGGGTTTCGTGGGATAAATCGAGTGGATTTGAAAAGAGATTAGAAAATGCACGAAGAGCGTTATCAATTTTCCAACATCATGACGGCGTAACAGGAACAGCTAAAGACTATGTGATGAAAGATTACGATCAAATGATGATTGAAGGACTTAAGAATAGCAAATTTGTCATTCAGCAAGTCGTCTATAGACTGCTTACAGAATCAAATATCTATCAACCCGATTATTCGTTCACTTATTTCAACATTGATGACTCTCGAACGGCCACAAACGATGACTCATCTCGTTCCGTTATCATAATTGGTGATGAAATCCCCTTCAAATACGTTGTTATACACAACTCACAGACGTATTCACGTAATGAGATCGTTGAATTTTATGTGGCACGACCCTTTGTGTGCGTAACAGACTCGGATGGAAATAGCGTTGATGCACAGGTGTCGGTCGCATGGAGTTGGCATCATAATCTTTATGGATCTTATCAACCCCAGGCAATTACCTAATTTATTTTTCTAATTTTGCGCGTTTGTCGCTTTAGTATGTGAAAATTAAAATAATTCTTATATCTGTTCAATCTAGGCATCAACTACAAAATATCGTTTGCTCTTCACCGCCAGCGTACCTCCACTTGGACTCGCAGTCTACAAGCTTATCGCTAAAAATAGCAAAGATGAATGTTCGTCGACGTCATTTTCACAAATTACAATTTTTACTGACACTCCATTTGACGTCAATCTCAACGAGTATCCAGAGAAAGTAAAATTCTCAGAGCCACGTGAAGTTTCGCTGAGAATTAATGAAAATTCACCTGGCGCTTCGTTTAACAAGATGGGATTATTAAAATCACTGTCACAAGATGGAAAATCTCCAGTAGTTCCAGTTCATCTAGAGTTTATGAAGTATGGCACAAGATCCGTACATGGTCAAATGAGCGGCGCTTATCTTTTCCTTCCCGATGGCCCTGCCCAAACGTTATCGATAGGAAATCCAACGGTTTTAGTGACGAATGGTCAATTAGAGTCATCTGTGGTCAGTGGATTGCCGTTTGCAATTCATGAGAGCATTCTTAGAGGTGGCGGAGATGCGTTGGAGATAAGAAATTACGTAGATATTGGCGACATGACAAACACGGAAATTGTCATGCGATTGAGCACAAACATTAAGAGTAAGATAAATATCATTAAGTAGATTAATTTATATTCAAATTTTCATAAACAGGTGGAAATGCTTTCTTCACTGATCTCAACGGAATGTATTTCATGAAGCGAGAAATATTCAGTAAAGTTCCTTTACAAGGAAATTATTATCCGATTCCTGGCGGAATTTTTATCGAGGATGATAAGTTGAGATTGACAATGTTTACGGCAACGCCACTCGGCGGCTCATCACTCAAGTCTGGTGAAATGGAAATAATGCAAGACAGAAGACTTAATCAGGACGATGAGAGAGGACTGGGTCAAGGTGTGACCGATAATCGTGCAGTTTTAAATATATTCAAGCTTGTACTTGAAAATCGTGAGTCTTGTCGTAAAATGGATGAAAAATATCCAGCCGGCTACCTAACGTCAACGGCTTATCTCGAGCAGAAAAAACTTCTTCATCCATTCGAGAAGCTAATTTACAGCGAAAATGAATGGAACGGAGTAAAAAGTAGCTTCGGAAATGATCACGAAGAGCACGATGTGGGCTTTGAAATTGTAGCAATGCGTTCCTTACCACACATACGTACCAACTCTAAATCAACGACAGCTATGGGGTTAGCTGTGCACAGAACGAATCTTGATAAATGTTCTGTCGATGCATCCGTCAACGGCAATCAATTAAGTATAAAAAGACTTCTCGGACTCGATGAAAATGAAGAACGAGAAATTTATCGTACAACGCTTACGATGTTAGAGACTAAGGAAAAAGTTCAAGACGATTCAATCGCTCTATGTCCCATGGATATTAAAGGATTCATTTTGAAGTAACTTATAGCACGTAAAATTTAAAATGTACACAATTGTGATGATATTGATGATTTTATTTCAGCATTTCTTAGTAGCAATTAGTAAATATTTCTTACCTACTTTTCCGCTTACTAATTAACTTCTGTTTGTCAGTACAAAAAAAATAATGTGAAAGAAAATCATTAAATGAAAAAAACTATTTGAAAAAAATTAAATTTTATTTAAATTCAATTAAATTTCAGTAAACTAACTAATTAATTAAAAAATTGTTAAGCATCTTTTAAAAAAATAATAACGGTCACATTCGAATTCGATATAAATTCAAATGAAAATCAATCGCACACGTCCCCCTCGACATTCGAAACCCTGCGCGAAACTGAAACTGAAAAATTTTCGGATTAAAAAAAAGCACGCAAAATATTCTCGTTTTTCACTAATTAAACTCGATAATAGACGCATAGAAATGATCAATTAGAAGTGTACGAGGGAAATAATATGGAGTAAAGTGAAAGTGGGCGTGGAAAGGAGCCAAATTTTATAATTTTTCAAGCCATCGAGTTGTAAGAAGAGAGCGAGAAAAGAAAAAAAAATATGTGGGACTAAGAATCCGTGTGTGACACGAAAAGTGAAGTTTTGTGGATAAAAACAAACAATTCCCATCATCGCCATCCGCTTGCAATCGTGAGATTCTCCCGAAATTCCTCTAATCAATAATCAAATTGTGAATTTGAACGAGCTAAAGGATTTTTCCATCAATTATCGGTGAGTTTTTTGCGACTGGATGTTTCATAAAGGTGTCGCAAGCATGTTGCTCGCTTGTGACGCACTACTGTTGCGATGCGCAATAGAGACAAAAAAAAATCAAATCTCTTAAGTTTTTTTTTCTTTTCTTTCTATCCGAATTTTATGCACGATGAAAGCAAAAGATTTCTTATCTGTTTAACACTGTTCCTATTGCCGATTTGACCCATTACGTTATAGAGAGTTATA
This sequence comes from Tanytarsus gracilentus, assembly GCA_038502055.1. NCBI lineage: Eukaryota > Metazoa > Arthropoda > Insecta > Diptera > Chironomidae > Tanytarsus > Tanytarsus gracilentus. The sequence goes on along the minus strand of JAXRKN010000043.1, from coordinate 4,274,981 downwards.
TGGCGTATTTTTATTTTCACCATCATCCCTAATCTAATTAATAATTCCTCGTAGTCATTCATTAACTGGCGAGCGACTTTCTTACGCAAGAAAGCGATATTAACTTGAGCTATTGACATTGCCAATTATTTCCTTTACTGTCCCATGTCACTACTTAAACTCGCTCACTCACTTGCTCTCGCTCTTGTCGATGGTCATACATGGTTCTAAAAATACCCACCACTTTCGCGAAAAATAATAAAAAAAGAAGATTGAGAAAGGAAAAAATATTTAAGTTCAAAGAGAAATTTTGCCACCCGAGAGGGAAAAAATAGTTTAGTAAAAATAAACAAAAAAAAAATTTTTTTTCTTATTTTATTCAACAAAGAGGCAACAGCAGCACCACTGATTACTAAGTCACATATATATATATTTATATGACTTTAAGTCATCATCGTCATCAGGCGAGCATCGGCGAGAGAAAATTATTTTTTATTTTTTGGCAACCGACTGGATCACTTCCATCCGCCCACGCAATTTTGAGATGTTTTAATGCTTTTTCACCTCAAAATTAATAAATGCCATAGCGAAAAATTTTCCTTTTTCGATTCCGAATCTACATTACATACACGGCGAATGCCGTAAGAGCCAGCCATTTTGATTCTCTCCGCTCTGTGTGTGCCTCTCTCGCCTTTTCTACGCTCTCGTTTTGTCGAAAAACATGTTGTATGAAGTTTGTCGTATGAATGAAAGTAAGAAGAAGGCGATTGAATTTTTTCACTCAAAAAAAAAAGAATACTCCATCAATTTTTTTTCTCCTCTATCCTCTCTTACTACACTCACTTTCTATATACTTTTGTCGCGTATATAATGTATTCGAATAATCTGCAAATTAAATTTAGTCACTCTACTGTCGTGCGAGTCATGTTTTAAGCAGCATTTTGATAAGTTAATGCGTTATATATTATTAGCAATATAATGAGTGCATCGAGAAGTAAAAAAAAATCAATGACTCTAAATGATAAATTAATAATAATTTTACGGTCTATGTGTTTTTGATAAAAAAGAAAAGAAGAAGAAACAGCGGAATAATTTTATAAAATGCCAATGAGAAAAGGAAGAAAATCGCTGAAGGAAAAATAATCAATAGCAACTAGAGGAGGATGTAGAATGTGCTTCTCATACTTTTAGTTTTTCGCTTTTTTTTTATTTAATGTTAATACTTTGTAGTGAGTAATTTATGGATATCCCTTGCGAAAGAAATCTATCGCTTCTTCACGTTGGCATAGAATTGAAGTTTTGAGACATAAAAAAAAGCTGAGATCGAAAAGACACGACATGAAAAATTCAATAAAATGTCTAAAGAGGAGTGCATATTTTAACAAGTGAATAAATGTGTAAAGTTTGTGGTGAATATGTGACGGTTGATTAGAGATCTGTCATTCTTAATTCGTGACGAATTTTCGTTTCTTTGAAACAATTGAGGGCAAAATTTATTAATTATCGAGCAGTGTGCTATCATGCTAACATTGCCATATTTATCACTTTTACACCACTCTCGCGTTTTCTTTTTATCATCGTCAAATTATCAGCCCACTGTAAATCATTAAGTTCTATTATCGTACATTGCATTACACATTTAGCCGGAATCATTACTATTTGCATAAGGATATAATATTCTTTTATTTCCCTCCTCGTTATAGATTTTTTTTTGTTGGTGAAATTGCAGCAAGTACATTGACGAAAGAAAGGACTATAAGACAGCTCGCTCCTTCGCTCACATAAATAAGAAAATTAAAGTTAAGAGAGAGAGAAAGTTTAATAATATTCACACAACTTACGTCCAGTATAAAGTGCAGGAGAGTGCGAGGAGGAGAAATTATCTAACACATATTCTTACTACTACCTACCTACTATAATATTAAACAAGATAAAATTATAAACTACACAAAAGAAGAAGAAAATATGTCGTCGGGCACATTTGTGGATAGAATAGATCCATTTGCAAAGCGTTCTCTCAAGAAGAAAAGCCGCAAATCTCAGGGCTCATCGCGCTATCGAAATTCTCAAGATGTAGAACTACAACAATTACCACCGCTCAAGGGTAAGAGAGTAAATAGTAATTTTAATTGTCATCTCACTCACGCTAATTGACATACTTATCATCCCTTACCTATTTTTTTTTCTTGCAGTGGATATTTCTAGCATGGAGCAGGAAGAATTATTCATTCGAAAATTGAGACAATGTTGCGTTTCATTTGACTTTATGGATCCGGTTTCTGATTTGAAAGGAAAGGAAATCAAGCGTGCTGCACTTAACGATCTATCTGCTTACATAACTCATGGACGCGGGGTGCTGACAGAAGCTGTATATCCAGAAATCATTAGAATGGTAATTGTTGTCCTCGCAATGTTGTTCCATTTTTTTTGATGATTTTTCTCTTTAAGATTTCTGTAAATCTGTTTCGTACATTGCCACCTAGTGAAAATCCCGACTTTGATCCGGAAGAAGATGATCCTACATTGGAAGCTTCATGGCCACACTTACAGTTAGTTTATGAAGTATTCTTACGCTTCCTGGAATCATCGGACTTTCAGGCTACGATTGGGAAGAAAGTTATTGACCAAAAATTTGTTCTACAGGTAAATTGAGTTTGTTAAATAAGTCACTAAATTTCAATTGATATTGTTTTAGTTATTGGAACTCTTTGATTCGGAAGATCCCCGAGAGCGCGACTTCTTAAAAACAGTGCTTCATCGTATTTATGGAAAATTCTTGGGTCTTCGCGCCTTCATACGAAAACAAATTAACAACATTTTCCTACGCTTCATTTACGAAACTGAGCATTTTAATGGTGTAGGTGAACTGCTGGAGATTTTGGGAAGGTAAAGTGTACCCTCAAATTAGCACGTACGCACATAAAATTAAATATTAAAATCATTACAGCATAATCAATGGATTCGCATTGCCGCTGAAAGCCGAGCATAAGCAGTTTCTAGTGAAAGTTCTATTGCCATTGCATAAAGTGAAATGTTTATCACTGTATCATGCTCAGTTGGCATATTGTGTCGTTCAATTTCTCGAGAAGGACGCATCGCTTACGGAGCCAGTCGTGCGTGGATTACTCAAGTTCTGGCCAAAGACATGCTCGCAAAAGGAGGCGATGTTCTTAGGTGAAATTGAGGAAATTTTGGATGTGATCGAACCACCACAATTTGTTAAAATTATGGAGCCACTCTTTAAGCAAATTGCCAAGTGTGTTTCCAGCCCACATTTTCAGGTATGATCCTCGACTTTTATTGAAATTTTTTTTTCTCTCAATCAATATAAATAATTTTTATTTTAAAGGTGGCTGAGCGTGCATTGTATTTTTGGAATAATGAATATGCAATGTCGTTAATTGAAGATAACAATGCTGTTATTATGCCCATCATGTTTCCAGCTCTATATCGTATTAGCAAGGAACATTGGAATCAAACAATTGTTGCACTAGTTTACAATGTCCTGAAAACTTTTATGGAAATGAATTCGAAGCTATTTGACGAGTTGACGGCCAGTTACAAGGCTGAAAGGCAAAAGTAAATTTCACCTTCATATTTAAATTTTTTTAATACATTCGATCTATTTTGCTCGCGCCGAATGACGTTTTCTAATAACTTTATTTTCGTTCTTTTTTTCATCGCCGTGTTTTTTTAGGGAGAAAAAGCGTGAACGCGAACGAGAGGAATTATGGAGGCGTCTTCACGAACTAGCCGATGAGATTCATAAGGGTGGTGATAAGCATGGAACGATAGGAAGTTTATCAGCAGCTTTGCCATCGGCCTCTGGAGCTTCGTCGCAGATCGGTGATGTCGTCGGCAATAATCCATTGAGTAGTACTGCAACACAGAACAACAGCCAGGCTGCCACTGCAGCTCAGAGCCATCCAGCATCCGCTATCAGTACGCAAATGAATTCATTGTCAATAAGTGCTGCTGCTGGTTCAATGTCCAAGTGATGTAATTCTAATGGTAAGAGTAAATCTAACAAAATTGAATGTTGTTGATTCTTTTAAAAAAAATACGCAAATGAGAAAAAGCAAAAAAAAAATAATTAAACTTCTTAATATCGGTTAATGAATGATTTTATTTCCTTAATTTCACAAAAAAAAATTTCATTATAAATTGAATAAATATTTTCTCCTCCCTCATATCCTTTTCTTCAACATTTTTATTCATTTTTTTTGTGGGACATTAATTAAGCAAAAGAGAAGGAAAAAATTAAAATTAAAAAACAAACCAAGTATGTATGAGAGAAAAACTTACAAGAGAAAATTACAATTTGTTACATAGTTAAACCATTTTTGTTCATGAAACGCTTTATAATGTAATAAAATGAGAATAAAAAATAGTATCATTAGAGGATCACTTTTTAAAATCATGAGAGACGTGTAATGGCTTAAAAAATTTAATTTCACTTTCCAAAAACCTCTTCCTGTTCAAAACGCGAAAGGTAGAAGATTTTTTCCTACGCCCTCTTTAAAAACTCAAAAGTCCTTTTTCATCATCATCATCTCAGTCCACTTTAACCGCAGTAAACACACATAGGTAGATGATTGTTTCATTCATTTTTTAAAAAAGGAAATTTAATTTCAATGAAAGTTAGATGCAGAAAATAATTTTCTATGTTGTAATATATAATGAAATGCTTATTTCTTCTGTAAATGCAGAAGGAGATAAAAAAAATAGATGATGAAAATTGGAAGATTATAAGAGAAATTTTAAAAAAGAAAAGAAAATTAAAGTCGAAAAATTGTATAATGTATAAAAAAAGAACTATTAAAATGGAAAACCTAATAACATGAGAAAAATTATAATGAATACCGAAAACTCCCAATGAAAAATCAACAACCGACAACATATACGATGAAGCTAAAATAAAACGCAAATATTAAGAGAAACAAATTGAGATCTTTTTTGGGCGATTTGCAGAAAAAAAGTCGTATTTAGAATTGAGATTAATTTTCCTCGTTTTTGTCCGTTATTTTGCGCAATAACTCAACAATCAATATCAGCCTATGTAGATCGAATATAAAATGAGAGATGACATTGTGAATGAGATGGTTAGAGAATTATATAAATTTTTTCGTTGAGCTTAAAAAAATCCAAAACTCCCTCTACTTATCCATCCCCCTTTTCCATCACTTCCAACACCCCGCACTATAATATTAAAGAAAAATATGCAAGTGATGTCCTGGGTAATGAATAAAAAAAATATTTTACACAGAAAATAAATTACTAAGTTAGGAGATAAATTTTACTATCGACAGACGATGAGAGAGGAAAAAAAATTGGTCTTAGACTGCAAAAAAATGATGATAAAACTTTATTAAATAGAGAGAAAATTCACACTCTTATGTTTTATAAAAAAAAGAGATAAAAATCACAAGCACTTTCACACGCATTAAAATTCATTAATAAAAGTAATAAAAAATCCATCGATAATCGTTAAGGTTCATCGCATCATATAGAAAAAAAAAGAAATTAAAATTCGTTTACTGTATCCGCGCATGTTTAACAACGACGTGCGATTTGCAATGTCAAAAGTTATAATCTTAAAAAAACTATTTTAACAACAGGATGCATATGCATGCATAAGAAAATACATAGGGAAAAATCAAAGTGGTGAGACAGCATGCAAAAACTAGATTAAATGTAATATTTTTAGAGAATGAAAGAAATTTGAAATTTTAATACAAAAAAAAGAGAAGAGAACTTTGTGTGGACTTCGAAATTAATAAACATTTCGTTATAGCGCTCATAATGTCCTAGCTGAAAGAAAATCTGCAATTTTTTTATATCTTTTTCCTCATTTTCATGAAGAACTTTGAATAATAGAATATAGTCAGCAATAATGAAGAAGTTTTATGTTGATTTTTATAATAGATCGAGAGAAAATTTAGTCGAGATTGACGACTTCAGGATGCACATACACACACACACAAACACGTCTTCAATCTAATGAATAAAATTATGGCCAAATAACGGAAATGAGAGAAGATCACGTGCACACAGAGAGAGAGAGTCACATAAATATTATTGTCCTACATCCCAATTAAATATCAGTGAGAGAAATTTACTTTAGAAATTGTAGAAAATAATTGCAAGAAGCTTAATTTCAAACTTTATATTTTGGCTATCTTGCAGACAAATTGAGGAAATTTTATCTGGCAGCTTTTAAGTGACTCAAAAAATCCTTAAAAGCTGTTGCATAAAAATAATTTAATAAAAAAGAGGTCGAGATACTGAAGAGCATATGACTGCATTTTTCCCTCCTCCCTCCACCTCTTTTTTACAAATCCAGTTTTAAGGCTTTAAATTTTTCTCATTACTGAAGAAAAAATATTTTTAAACAAAAAAATTAACAAAAACTCAATTTAATTATTTTTCCCCATTAGGTAGTTTTGTTCTGTTAATTAATTATTGATAAAAAAAATAGTATATTTCCTGCTCAAGACGATTTAAAATATTCATGAGATGCGTAAAAATCATTAATTTTTTCAGTTTAATATTTAGTAGCGAGATTGAGTCGAAGGAAGTGTGTCTGAAAAAAAAGAAAGAAATAGTGCATGTGCGTGTTGGCTTCACACACAAAAAAATGAACTTACAAATAAATAAAATTAAAAAGTAATTAATTAGCGTTTTTTCTTTTCCGGTTAATAAAAAATTGATTTTTACTATGAACTTTTCATTATTAAAACTACGAAGCCAATGCGTAGAGAAAAGATACATATAGTGTATTGAAAAAATAAAAAATGAGAGATGAAATCATTAAGCAAAAAAATAAAGTCTACTTTTATATGTGCAGAAAAAGAATGATGAAAATTTTAGTGCTAAGGCTGAAAAAAAGTTTAAGCCTGAAGCAATCAAAAAAAAATAACGATCAACATGTAACAATTACAAAAACCTATGAATATTTATTAAATTGCAGATTCAGTCATCAAATTTATATTAAGTTTAATAAAATAAAGTATATTAAAAATATCTCCCGCGTTGAGCGTTTTGAAACTTTTTCAGAGGATAAATTGTTTTCTGCTCGATCAACACGATTAACGATAACAATTTATTAAAATTTTAACTAACATAACATTCAACAAAATTAATCTCCTTGAGTTGCTTAATAACGATATGCCTTTGACTTAGTTGGAGTCTTTATGCTGCCAATAAACTCCAAGATCTTCATGCGATCCATCCCATCTTCGATTCCAATCAAATCCAAGTCGCCGTTGGTTAGTGTGAAGAAAATTTCCATGGTGTTAATCTATGAAAGAATTCGAAGGCACTCAAAATTAGTGGAAATAATGTTTCTAACCTCTTCGCGCTCAAAAATGTCCGAGAGATGCTCCAATTTCAATTCTCTAAGTGTCGTTTCAACGCTAATTGTTTGCTCTAGAATTGGATTCATGAAACTTTTGCTCAATGGAGTATCGAAGCATGTACGTCGGCGACTCTTGCTCTCAACGCGTTCCTTAATACTCCTAAAAGCGAAATGAGTAATAAGAAACATCCAGGATGATCTTCTTTATACTCACTTGGCATCGCGACGCTTTAAAAATTTAGTTTCAGATAAAGGAGTTGTAGGCTTGACAATTGGACTCAAGTTTGGTGTCTTTGTGCTGTTGTTTAGGTTCGTGGGAGTAAAATTACGTCCTTTATTGCCACCCGGCATGAGATATCTTCCTTGATTCGACAAATTGAGCACACAAGGTGACATTGAAACATTGGGCGACTCTTTTTTAATGAAATTGAGGGAAATTTTAAGGAATTTTAGTCAAACTCGAACATCTTCATACTCACTCATATCCATAGCTACTGATTATTACAAATTTAAGTTGATTAAATGGATAATTAAAGTAATTTTCTAAATTCTTTAAAATTCCGCGCGAAACTTTTTCAAAAAGTGTTGTTGTAATTTTGAATACCGAGGGGCTTTTCCTAACTGCCGAACAACCCCTCGATTCAAACTTTATTGCGGTTAAGTTAATTAAATATTTTTTATTGAATTTCAGCTCAATAATTAATTTACAGACTTCAGTTCTTAAAAAAATTCTCATGTCAGCTCTGGTGGTGTGTTTGAGACGATTTTGGGTCTAAAATAATTTGAGGCTGCTTAACTAAGTTAACTGTTGATTGTGAGTTTGGAATTGGTTCATTAATCACATATGAAGTATAGACATCGTATCCGAGTGAAATTGTATTGTCATACAAAACTCTAAAACGGTTGGGAAGAATCCAGAAATTTATCACTTGTGCTGTCGGCCACACTACCCATTCCGCTTTGTAAAGTCTAATGAATTTATTTCTAATTTCTTCGAGTGTCTCATTGACGGATTCACGTCTCATGACACCCAGTGTAATGAAGAATAAGGAGATGACAATTGGCGAGGCAACGAGTTGATCAACGAGCACCTGTAAGATTTTATAGAAATTATGTAATTAATTATATTGAAAGATCCTACCTTCTTGGTAACGATTTTAAAAGTCCTTCCCGGCATTCTTTTATCGAGTAAGTTGTACCAGAAGTGACAGAAAAATCCAACGGTCAGACCTGTAATAAATTCGTTAATTTTTTTAAATGATAATTGAATTTTAAATATTCAAACCTGATGCCGCCATATTTCTCGTCCTCTTTGCATCATACTTCTCAATCTCCTTACGATAAATTTCTAGATTTTGCTCAATTGCATCGCCAACTAAAAATATTTGAATTAATGCATGATTAATGGCCTTCAACTATTTTTGTTAATAAAAATAATAATAAAATACCTGATGATAAGGTGACCGATATAAGGCAGTTGGTGGTGAGGAGATATTTTTCGCTGAAGGACACTTTTATTAGATCCTTTGATATGTATTTAAATCGTCGAAAGAAGTTAATCATTTTTAAAATCTCCAGTTCAATCAACAAGAAGCATGGGACTTATATTATTTTTAAAAAGGGGTGTGCAAGAGTAAAATTAGTGTCAGTTCCCCGCTCAGATGTCAACAAAATAATTCCAACAAATCAAAAGAAATGTCAGCATTATTCAATTTCCAGAGTCTATTATCAGTTTTACTTCTTTTAATTTGCACATGTGCATACCTAAGGTCGCTCTTTCCATCGCTGCTCGACAGAAACAAGACAGGGTGACTTTTAAATGAGATGCAATTTAAATTTTTTATTTACACAATTTATTTTTAGAGCTCTCGGAACATTTTGGAAATTAGCTCGAATTGGCGAAAGAAAATCACCGTGGGTGTCAGCGGCATGCATAATGATGGCAATCTCAATTATATTCTGGACATAGTTCTTTAATAAATTCATTCTTTTTATAAAAACATAATTATTCATCTTCTTCCTGCTCATCGCTGTCCGCTGCTGCCTCGTTTTGCGTCCACCAAGAGTCAACACCAAGTCCGGGCTCATTAATAGCGCCGAAAATTTTATACGGAGGTTTTGAGTTGTCATTTGTTGTCGGTTGATTGGAAGTGCTGCCAGCTTCTTCTGGCGGACCAGTCGGTTCGGATTCTGTGAATTCTTCGTCAATGACACGGAATTTAATTACTTCACCGACATCCATGAAAAGATCATGCTTTGAAGGACCATCGCCGGTGTCTTCGATCTGATATTCCCACACCCACGCCTGTTCTGCTTCTTCGAATCTCGACGGATGTTGAAGTTCATCTGGAAGTTTTATCTTTTTAAAGTTTTGTTAAAATTAAATTAGCTAAATTACCTTTAGGAATGAAAATGTCATCGAAAAAGCCGAGTGTGACGAAAAGTCCATCTCGAGTACAATTTTTAATTTTGCCGGTTATTAAACTTCCAATTTCGGGTCGAAATACAATGTATCTGAACACGACATCCGTGTGTGATGAACCTAAAAGTAAATTCAATGAATTTTGAGCTTGTTAAATATTAATTATGCTCACCGTCGTTGGGCAAAATGCAGGAATCGCCAAATTTGACGACCTCTCGGAAACTTATGCAGAGACCAATTTGATGAAGTACTTTATTCGCTAATTTCTTGTTGAGTTCAAATTTGCTGACTTCCGCTAGACTTTTAGAGAACTGTGATGGATGAACTTTTACAGTGCTTTTTAATTCCGCTATCACAAACATTTTAATATTTTAAATTTCCTAACAAAAACAAATTGTTTGAAGATTTGATCTGAGAGGGACATGTGACTAAAATTTTGAAATTTTTTAAACTTTTGTAGCCACGTGGCTTACAATTTTAACGGTCATCGTCATTTAAAAAATTTAATTTTAAATTAAAAGAAAAAAGTTAACGAGTGAATCATAACCTCAAGGATTTCTCATTTTTATTATTATTTAAAACAAGATTATGAATGGGTTAATCTAATAAGTTAAGAATAATCTATCACAGCTGTAATGAGAAAATGATGATTAATAATTTTTTAATGTCTTTCTTTAAATGCAACAAAATTTAGTCACAATTTTATTGGGGATTTAAATTAACTTTTCCCTTTGTATTCATTTCTTAAAATTATCAAAAAAAATATTTTAATCATCACCTCATTGCGTATCCCAAGTAAGGATTCGATTCCTAACGTATGAATAATTATTATTTTCAGCTGCACTATTAATCTTTTTTAAATTAACCATGAGCTAAATTTTATTCCATCGGAGGCTCATTTACAACTCAAATTATGAACTTTTAATAAATGACACGCATAAAATTTAGATTTACGAGTTTTGCTTCCAAATTCAGAAAGGTTAATTTTTAAATTAAATCGCAGATGATCATCATTAGCAAATGAATTCATCAAATTCGTTCTTTCTTAATAAAAAGCTCTTTGTCATACCTTATCGGTAAAATCATTTCTACTTAAGCACTTAATCGAAAAAACACTCCACGAAACGTGTAAAATAAATTTAGAGTGCACACTCCAACAAGCTTTAATGACGAAAAATTTTTCATGACGTTTCACAATTTCTTATCTGATAAGAAAATTTCACCATCAAAATTAATTTCTTTCTTAGAAAAAAAAGTCGTAATATTCTCTCGTCATTATTTTTTTATTTAATTTGTATCCAGGATGCGAAAAAATGAAAATTAGGAAAAATCCGCTAGCATTTCGATTCGTTCAAATTTGTTTTTTATGCAAGACTAATTTACAAAGTGTGGAGGTGACAATGGCTTAGGTAAATATTTTTCTTGCCAATAGAAAGAAGAACGTTCTGGAGTTTCCTCACCGCGTGAAAAAAAAATAGTTTTTCTTATTTTTTTTCACACTTTTATCGTGAGGTTTTAAAATTTGCATGTAGAATCGTCGGAGCTTTGAGAAAGGGTTGGTTATTGGCAAAAAACCTCGAGTTATGATCATCAAGGTTTCGAATAATGCGAAAAATATAATTAAAGAAATAGATTTTTTCAAGAATAATTTTATAATTGCGCAGTAAACCCCACGAGTAGGTTTTGATATTTTTGTTTCAAATACATCACGAAATCTTATCGCAAAAATTTAATGACTCGAGACAAATTGTCACATATATAGATTTAAATAACCACTCACTAAAGCACGTGTTAAATTTGTCTTTTTTCTATCTCATTAGTTTTATGACTTAAGCACAAGTTGCCCGTGTAAACGAATGATAATTGAATCTGCGATGATTCACTCATACAAACTGGAGAGAAGAAGTGCCTTTGAGCAATGAGAGTTTGAAGGTGAGAGAGGAGAACCGGATGCAAAGTTAAAATCATGACAAATATTGACACGCGACTGATAAAATTGTCAACATTTTTCATCAATGAACTTTCTACATTTGATTAGATTCAATAGAAAAAATTCATTCACAACTGATAAAGCTCTATTTCAAATGTGAGTCACGTGTGGAGACATGCTCGAGTGTATGATCAGGGAGGATTGACATGAGTACCGAGAAATAAAATTCTTTAAATGATAACTGAAGAATTTTTCCGCAATTAAAAATTTAATCACTTTGTATTTAAAAATAATTTTACTATCAATTTTAAAATTACTTCAATAATCGTTGCATAATGGGAATGGAAAAAAAATATTTTATATATTTTCAGCGTCTGAAAATGTTGCAAATTTAGATGACGGGTTGAAAAGTTTTTTTTTGTTAAATTAATGGATTTGCGTATTCATAAATTAATTAAGATGTTCAATAAAAATTGACATTTATCACAAAATGCTATTAAGAACTTTTGAGAAACGCAAAAAAAATAATGAATCATCCAGAGTCATTATTAAAGTTTTGAATTTGCATTATAATTTACACCGTTTTGAATTCAAAAGGGGTTGAACACATAAAAATTCCCTTAATTATAAATTTTTATATCGTTCAAAAAAGTCATCGCCCCTTGATTTGATTCAAATTTAATTGAAGTGTTCGAACATTCTAAAATCAAAAGTTAGCGCTTAAAGCTCATAAAGCTGCAACTCAACCCATACAGAAATTAATTTTAATTTCTCCTTCATCATCAATTCGCTGCACCCTTGGTAGTGCATTAATGCATTTACATGCGCATTCTAGTCGCTTACAATCTTGTATAGCTTTAATCTTTCGATCTGCCAGCTCAAGATTGAATTTTTTTAGCAGCAATCGTGAATATTTTTAATTACAACAAATAAAAATTCCTTGACTGAGACACAATGAATAATTTATTAATTTATTAAACTCATCTCGTCATCATTAACCACAACTTCTTCCCAATATATTCAGTAATGAAATGAGTCACAATATTCACTTATGATGGCATAGTCGTGACGCTATTGCCATTACGTTATGGGAGATATTTTTAACTTGATCGACGTATTAAAATAAGAATGTCGGTTACACATCGACATTACGACCTAGACACGTTGGCTGTATTGCATTAAAGTAAAAATTAACATCAAAGAGTAAATTTCAGCTGATTATTGATGACACTCTTTCTAATTTACACATCAACAGGTGCCGTCATTTTTCACACATAATTTTGATTTACATTTTCACCGAGACATCAACAAAGTGAAAAAATTTCTATGTATTTTTTTCGATCATTCTCACGAAATGTGTGACGAAGATGACATCGATTAATGGTGTTTTGGGCATTTTGAATTATGTGTGATATCAAGTATTTTGCGGGACTCGAATTGATTAATTAAGTTAACGTAGCATGGCGATGAGAAAAATAAGTTTATTCAAATAAGAGTTTGTTTATTTTTGTTCGCGTTTTAATATTTTTAGGTGATCAATTTTGAGCTCTGGAAAACCTTTTCTAAAAAAAATTATTTTTAAATTATTTGAGTCTATTTGTCATCTTGTTTTTCACCCATGAAGAAGTGTTATCTGTCACATCATGATATGATTGAATGTCACAATAAACTGAAAAATAGGCTTTTTAGGAGAAGAATTTGATCCTCGCTCATTTCAAGATTTATGAGATTTGACAAATGACTTGCAATTAAGACTTTAAAAAAGTGTAAACAATCGCTTCTGTGAAAATATCTTTTATTCATCAAATTAGCCAATTGACCTCGATGGAAATAATGCGACAGAGTTTATTTTTCTGCATTTTGTTAACAAGAAATTTAAATTCCTGGTTTCAAAATTTTTTTATTAAGCAGCGATTTTTGGACATCATAAATATTATTCACATCAATCAAGTCTCGCTTTTGTCTTTTCCTCTTCACTGCTATTGTAAACTTTTATAAATAGCCAAGAAGCTGTTTGATGTCTAGCAGCACTGCAAATAATTTTTGTGATGTATGAGGAAAAGAAGATACTCGAGACACGATGTCCATCGAGGAGTGAAATTTATTTTATTTTTTAAAAAATTAAAATTTGATAGTTAAATATTGTTTTGTGTCTACACCTTGCAGCACCCAAAAAATATCACTAAAAAATATCAAAAGCTTTTTTAAACAATGAAGAAGAACCCATGAGTAAGTTCGTTGAGTAAATTTAAGAATTGCAGGAAATAATTCAACGACTCGCAATCATGTCATGCTATTCGATAATTTGTAGTTTACCCAAAAAAATCTTCGCCAATTTATTTCCACGCTCATAAGAAAAAGTTAAGTCGCGTGTGGAAAGCGAGTAAATACAGCGCCGAAAAGATTATTGCAAGCGCGATAAGACAAATTAATTCTAAATATTAACTGATAAAATTTTTTCGAGCGCAAGTTTAAATTTACATTGAAGGTGTCGAAAAATAAAAAGAAGAAATCAGCGAAATAAAATTGATTTCCTAGATACCGAGAATATCAAGGTAAAAATTCGTTAAATTTTTAAAAATTAATCTTTTTAAATCATAGTCATGGAATGTCGCTCTTCAAACATCTTACCTAACACTCGATCAACTCAAGTAGAATTTTATTAATAAAATTTGAATTTTTCGGCTTTTGTTATTCTTAAATCTCAATCATTTTGCACATTTCCATGCTCATTTTGTCTTATGTGCTAAATTGTTGAAATCTACATTCAAGGCCATAGTCAGGAATAATATTTGAGATTTTTGATCTGATCACTCGAGCAGGAACGAGTAGCAGCCGCTAATGTCTCTTTTCATTAAACATTCTAAACTCGAGTGATTATTTTTTTGTGGTTAAATCTCGAGAGAACATTTTTACAGTGATTTCAATGTCAGTTGAGGCATTAAAGCCTCACACAAGAGCATGTCGGGCTCCGGACTTAAAACTATCCCTAAAGGCGGTGGTTCGCAAAATTTAAGTGGCCATGAAACTCGTTGCCAAAAATGTGATTCTTCTGAGAAATGTAATGTGCAGTGCTTTCTATGCAGTGTTGAAAGTCATCTTTCGTGTGACCAAAGATATAAGGATCATAAGGTGAGACTGCAAAATCAAACCGAGGCTCAAAATTTAATGAAAATTGGTTATAAATATATTTGTGTTGAATGCACTTCTTCTTTCTCTTCTGTGTTCTCTATTTTGTCTCGTTTCAATACGATTGGCGATTCGCTCAGCGCGAAGATGAGTGAGATTGAATCACGTCTCTCACAAAAAACTGTAGAGAGAAAGAGTGAAAAATCATATGCTGACGCACTGAGAAGTGAAAAAGTGATCTTGATTTCATCTGATGAGGAAACCGTCAGCCGTGATATCGTTAAAAATAAAATTAATTATGTTGTTACTCCAGAAGATTATGGCATTTCTGGTTTACATAACCTGCCGAATAATAAAGTTGTCCTTAAATCAAAAAATGGGGATGTTGATAAATTAGTCAAAGATGTGAGAGATAAATTAGGAGTAAATTGATGTGAAATTACTTGATAAGAAGAAGCAACTAAAGATTATCAATATCGAAAATGATAATGATATATCAGGTGATAGGTTGTTATGCTCGATCAAAGCTCAGAATATTTTGTGAATGAAAATGATATATCAAAATCATCAAGACTTAAAAACGTAAAAATAAAACTTAACTGTCATAGTTGAAGTGATATGCCATTGCACAAATTATTTCAAAAACAAGTTTGTTTTAATTGGTTGGAGCAGATGCCGTGTTTTTATGCAACTCAAATAACGGATGCTTTAAGTGTCTAGATTCTCACATATTAACACGATTGAAAAATGAAGTTTTCCCAAAATTCGGAAATACCGATTAAAAGATTGTGAATGTGTGTGCTAAAATGCATTAATTGCCATGAAGCTAACACTAAATTTAAATTAAATCTTGATGTGAATATGCGCAAGTGATCAAAATGTGAATCATGCTTCACTATTAAACAAAAAATGCGTAATCTTAAAAGAAAAGCAACAAAGCACGAAAAGGACACGAATGTAGAAGTTTGTTTGCTAATTTAAATTTTTAAGAACTTTAGTTTTAGATTACAGCCCGAAAAATTATTATTAGCGAAACTAGAACAATTGAAAAATGGCTGATTCAGAACTGAAAATAAAGGTTAAAATTAATCGTTTGATCAAAAACAGACATACAGTGGAGTGCGATTTATATTCAAACTCAATTAATGCACATGTAATCTATAAATTTATCAAATTTTATTTGTGCCTGGCAATTAATGCGACAGAGGATTTCAAAATGATTGTTTTTCGTGATTTACCGTGGTCATAAAAATATGAATGACTTTAAAGCTTTCTTAAGATTTATGTAAAAATAACAGAGAATTTTTCCATATTCTTGTGATTTCAATTATATTTTACGCGAGAAAAATCTCTGCATTCATCTACTGTCATATAACTAAAGCAGATGTAAAACCCTACTTATAACTAATATTTTCTTACAAAGGATTTACATAAAAAAAAAAATTCAAGGATTGCAATCCAAAAGAGAAAGTTCTTTAATATTAGATAAACACAATCATTAGAGAAAAAAATAAAAATATTCAAGATCAAAAAATAAAATAAAAATCAAAATTGCATACATATCGAAAATATTAATAAAAGTTGTTTTATTTTCAACAATCTCAACATTCAAACGGCCCATCGTGAAAAGCAAAACAACAAATCATTCCAAATGACAACAGCGATTAAAAAATAAAATTAACCACAAAAACATACAGATTGGTAAAACTAAAAAACATAAACATGGAAGAATATAAATTGCACGAAAAATATAAAAATGCTTTGCAACAAGCGAAAAAATTACATTTCTAGTAACACAAACATAAACCAAAAAATTATGCGTGCTTAAAATCATCTACAATGATGCTGATAATGCACCATTATGTTATAAAATTTAATAACGACACAGTAGAGACAGATGGAAAGGAAGTGAAAAATGAACTCATATTTCGTGGAAAGTATCGACACCATAGCAAAAATATAAAAATTTACGATAATTTAATTCAAACGTATTTACGCTTTCAATTCACAAAATTAGGCAACATTAAAATATTTTATATCAGAAAAAAAATTATCAACAAAAAATTAAACTTTAAATATGCAAATATGATAATTTCTCAGTTTTTCCTTACTTAATAAATTTTTCTCCTCATGTGTTTTTCCTATTCATTTAAATCTAGATTATTGTCCCATCAAAAAATTAAAAATACTATAAATTGTGACGAAATTAGACAATTAATCTCTCAGAAAGAGAGATTGGAACGTTAGTAAAAACAAATTTTAATTATTTCAAGAGAAATTTATTATGCCTGACAATCAGATTTAAAAATCATTCATGCGAAACGCTTTAACATGCATTTACAATTAAAAGGCAATTAAAAAAAAATTATATATCAGTATTTTTAGACTTAAAAAGAGCCTTTAAACTATTACAGACTTTAAACAAAAATGAAATATAATGATTAAAAACAGTTTTAAAATTTTAGTCCTTTTATCAAATAACCAAAAAACTAAATTTAATAATTCTTGCACCATGTAACAAAAACATTGAATTCCTCAAGGAGTTGTAAGCATTATTTATCATTTTTATTAATATATTAAAAAAGTATTAAACTACTGTGAAATAAGTTTCATATGCATTAATTCAGTAACTTGTGACGATGCTAATGATGGACTTAAAAATGAACAATACTTAAATAGATAACAAATATCATGATGCAAAGCTGTCCTTAATGTCTCAAAAACCAAGTTTATGGTAGTAACTAAACGCAAATGTTTAGGAAATAAGAAGTCAAAATCGCAATGAATTTAAGGAGTACTGAATTCAAATATTTAGAGTTTATCTGGAGAGAATTTAACATTTAATTATTTTACTGATGAAATTTTAAGAAATAAACAAAAAGTTATGTTTTTAAACGCGGAAAAAAATTAAATTTTTTAAGAAATCATTATTACAATTCTCATGCAACCGCATATAAAATGTTGCTCTATCCTTTTTATGTTAAACCAATCTCACGATCGCGCATCCAGTTATTCAAAACCGTTATAGAACGATTCTGAAAGTTACCCTCAACAAGCGTCAACGCAATGCTTAGACCCTTCAATGGCTTTCAATAAAGCAAAGAATTAATGGAACACTTTAAGTTAACTACAAAATAAAAAATAATATCTCAATTACTTAAGACGTTAATTATTCAGTTGTGACTCACACAACTATTCTACGAGACAAACACAAAATTTGTATATTCCGAAGACCAACTTGTTTCAACGAGCAAATCAATTTTCCACGATGGTTTAAAATCACAACTCTGCAGTACGGCATCAACAGAGAGAAGATGAAATACACGGCAAGGATTATTCAACTACTAAAACTTTTTAAAATCAATTTTTAAAATTATGTCAATCATATTATCTCTTAAATACTTTATAGTAATAATAAACAACAACATACATACATACATTAAAAAGCAATTGTCTCCTGAAATGTCAATGCAATGAATAACTATCGACCTCATCGCCACTCATTGACACCATCCATCATAATAATTGACAGAGTGTGCAAACCTCCGCGAATCAGCAAACTTTTTTCTATTTAATTAAATTAATGTTTCTGACAAATTGAGTTTTTTTTCACAGAAAGTCAGATTTGTCTGCGATAGCTTAGGTGAGATAGTTTTGAATGAGTCAGTGGGTAACACACCTTGCTCTCTGTTTTTGTTCGGTACCGCTTAAGGTAATTTATGATCACATGCATTTAAAATTTAAAAAAATTTCAACCGTTAAAAATTCAAAAATTTATCATTCATTTTTTCGTCAAGAAATCACCGAGGTCTTAAGTGTGCGCTTACATGACGCACTTATTATACTTATAGGGCTGAAGAAGATATGCCTCGTGATTTCGTAAAGTGTTGCTTGGAGCCGATGATAACAATCAGGGGTTTCACGCGTCGTTCATTAAACGATATTGTTCTTCGAAGCACTCAATCTACTCCGGCAACCCACTTAATGTTTTTTTTGTTACTGGAATTAAATACTCTCGCGCGACATTGAACATTTTTTCGCTCTTCACGTCGCTAATAAATCTTCCTAATGATAATTGATGGCTTTGTCGCATCGGAAAGGAAGGAAAATACAAGGAATGTAAGCAATGAAGAGAGGTCGTGAAGTATGTACATGGGAGGTTCTCTGATTACTTCGAAATTATTATCATTGCAACACGGCCACACCAAGAAAAAGGTAATTAATGATACGAGGAAAAGCCCGTCAATGAAAATTTGTGAAGTTTATAATGTCAATTAATTGAGCTTTTATGAGACATTTTTATATTGGCGGCGCTAAGTGGTTTAGCAAGTATTTGAGGCAAGTTGAATGGGGTTTTGAGAATTCTTGAAATTTTATCCTCATTGATTTTTTTAAATGGGATTTTAACATAAGATTTTACTTCCAGAGCTTCACAAAAAAAAATTTTAAAATTTAAATTATTAAAATACGCTATTTTTATGTAATTTAATTTGAATAAAAAATCACCCATAAATTATGGAAAATTTTTAATTAAAATTCTTCTCGAATCTTCCCACAATTTTTCACAATCACACAGACACAAACAATCAGATAATTTTTTTCGTCTTTTGTTTACCTTTACGCACTATCTCAATATCGTGTACTTATTCATTTTTTTTCAGGGACACCGTAACGAGACGCGGATTCTCTTTGATGTTCTTATCAACATCTGAACTCGCGAGCTCATCTCATAAACATAAATTTCAATTCTTCTTTTTCTAATTAATTCATTTGCAAATGAGATTTTTTTTATGAATGTATTTTTTTTCCTCTAAGGTCACATGAGAGGTGTGTGCACATGATGGTGTAGCGATGAGCAACACCGATGAAGATATTTTTTTTTTCGACAACAAAACGAAGATCAATTAGCGTACATGTGAATGCTCACGAGTGTGTGACTACAGTCACAAAAAAACATCTGGTAGAGAAAAAGACTTTTCACTTGCTTATTTAAGTAGCATTCGACTAAACAACAAAATAACTGGCTCCACATATTTTTATTCCTTATGATTAATTTGTTTTTAACGAAAAATATTAATTGGCGTTATGCCTCGCTATAACATAAAATATGCTATTAGCCATGATCTCATGAATATAGCAACGGACTGAAGGGAAATAAGAAGCGGAGAAAATTCACATTTGGTAGCTAAGTTCAATAATGAAATTTTTTTGTTAGCCAAGGGATGAAAATTTGTATTAATTTTAAAATTTAATAATTTTTTTTGTTTTTAATTTTAATTTAATTCTAACTTAAAAAAACGTTTTAAAATGTCCTGCCCTTTTTTCATGGAGAAAGAGACCCGGCTTGAAGTAATTAAAGTCAACACAACGATAATGCTCAGCGATTTTATTTTCGCTTTATGCCTCTCTCGCACAACACAGCTAATAATTCCGAATATCTCATATTGATCCTATGTAGTTATAGAGTGTATATAATTTTTTATATATATTCAAGCCACTAAAGCAGTGGCAGTCAATTTTTGCCTCGCTCCTTTTGATTTCACACATTGATCTTCTGGAAAAATTGAAAGAAAAACAAGAAGGAAAAAGAAGAAAACGGGCGGAGAAGATCAGTGGCGCGGTGAGAATTATCGCGATAGTTTGGATGGAATTCGATTGTGCTTTGAAGATTTTCAGTATCGCATTTAATCTCCACCACTGAAATTCCACTTTCGCTACATATTGTTGTGCTCAACGTTCGGCATTAAATAAAGTTGTATGGGTACCCTCACGTCTGTTCGGCTTTGAAATATCGCCGCGCTTACATCATTTTGTGCCAATGAGCTCGCGAGAAAATGACGATATCGGGCTATTTTTAGCACAGCAGTTTTTTCGGTAAACTTCGCGATGTTTTAGATGTATGAAAAGGTTGAGCGAGACAAAAGTCACTAACTCAAACTGAAGTAAGTAAGAATTAATGACTTTTCCCTCTTCTCCAGTGCACTCATGGATTAGTGATCGGTGTAAAGATGAAAAAAATATCGCACACTTATAATTTTCGCGTGTGTGCCCACGAAATTTTATTCTCAACATTTCGCGGCTTTTATTTTCAGTTTAATATTCGAAGTCACGACGGACGCGCTTATGTTTGCGTCCGCTAGAACCAAAAAAAAAAGAAATAAGAATTTACCGCCGCCACCAAAACGGAAATATTGCATTGCACAAACAAAAAAAATATCCGTTACAAAGATTGAATTCAAATGTGTGCCTTAATTTGTTTTTCTACCTAAAAAGCAAAGTGTCCTTACCTTGTTGCGCTGTGTTTTCAGGAATATATCGCGCGGTACAACGAATATAGAAGTTATAAGCTTAAGAATATAATATATATTTTTTACATATTAACACAATACGTGAGAATATTGATGACATTGATACTGACAAAGAGTGCTTTTTGTTCATCAGACATTTAATGGAGCTGTGAAAAAATTTGTCTTTAAAACTCGCCCAAATATACAAATACAAAATAAAGAAGAAAACAAGAGTGAACACACTTAACCATTATTATTTTATTTTGTTGTTGACTAAATTTTTAAGACTATCCCAGAGACTGTGAAAAATAATCATTTTGCACCCCCCGCAACAAATGTGCAAAAGCGTGTATTTGAGTGAAAAACATTTTCGAATGGAAATTGACTGTATACGAAAAAGAAGAAAACTTCAAAGTTGAGAGAAAAATAAGTTTTATACATGTAAAAAAAGGAATTATATCAAAAAAGTATATATATAAAGTTTTACATACACACAAGTGAAAAAGAAGAAGAAAACAAAAAAGTTATTTTTCTGTTGGATTTAACGAAGAAGCAAAAAGGAATAAGAAGAATCAGTATTACTAAAAAGCTCTGGTGAGAATCCTACTCAATTTTTTCAGAAGAGAGTTCGAGAGACATTAGTGGGTGGTTTTAAATTTCGAAGCTACCGGAACGGAAGGGTCAACAATCGTAAATTGAAATTATTTTCAAACTTTCAAGTGTGTCAAATCAAATCAAGCATGGAGACGTGAATCACGTGGATAAATTTCTCCCGTGAAACGAGTGCACCCACTTAGTTTTATGTATAAACAGGTGGTCACTATTTAATTTGTTTACAAGTCTCTTTTAATATTTTTTTATAGTTCGGCTGAACTTTATTGAAGATGAAATGATGAAAATATTGAAGAATGTAAAATTTAAATTTATGGGAGACTTTTATG
The DNA here is from genome assembly GCA_038502055.1 of Tanytarsus gracilentus. Classification (NCBI taxonomy): domain Eukaryota; kingdom Metazoa; phylum Arthropoda; class Insecta; order Diptera; family Chironomidae; genus Tanytarsus; species Tanytarsus gracilentus. The sequence continues at coordinate 4,252,936 of JAXRKN010000043.1, read as the reverse complement.
AGTAATGAATAATTTATGGAATTATTAAATTCTAAATTAATCATGTTAGGAAACTCTAAAAAATTATATCTTAAAAATTCCAAGAATCTAAACTTTTTTAATAATATTTTAAATACTTCCAAAAGAGCTTAATTTCCATAACAATTTTTTTATAAGGTTAAAAATCTTTTCATAAAATTCGCTGTAAGTTGGAGGCGTTATAGTTATTACTGTACAATACTGGCCATACAAAGATTGATGAAGAAAAATTATGGCATAAACACGCGAGCGAGAGAGTTTAATTCAAAAGAGATGTGTTGCCAGTTTGGCTTGAATAAATAAATAAAAAAAATGTTGAGTTTTTCTCAAAATTTCTGACAGCAGAAAACTGCCATCGCCTGGTTGCTGTCAAAAATAAAGATTTTTTATATCTTTTTTATTTTTCAATTAAATCGCGAGAGAGAAAAAGATGAATTGGTTTTTATGGAAGTTAATATATGTACACGAAGAATCATGATGGTCATGATGGAGGCAAGAAAAAGAAGAAGATGAAAAATCTTTTAAAGGACTGAATTTTAATTAAACCACCATCGCATCGCCATCAGCTATAACGCCACCATTGTTATTGCCTCGTTTTGAATCGTACACACACTCAAAGTCGTTAAAGAGTGTACTCAGCTCGATTGAATGGGACTTTATTGTTTTTTTTTGTATCCACCAGCGCTATTAGCACTAAAACTTGTTAATGAGCTGTTGTTCTCTCTTTCTGTGTGTATGCATTCTCGTGAGGATCCTATGGACGATAAATTTTCGCATATTATGGCGAATGGCAACAGTAAAGTGCAAAACACACCCCAATGTGAAATCGAGAAATGAAATTTTTCTTCTTCTCTCATTTCGCATGTTCCTTCCATACATTTTTATAGGGCGATTGCAGATGTCAAATGTGGGTCTTTTGCGGCTTGGAAATGAAAATTTATTGGATTTGCGAATTTTTGAAGGTTGTAAAAATATGTGCTGAAAAAATTATTGCTGGTCTTATTTGAGGAAATCAAATAAATAGTTTTCGCTTATAAACAATCGCAAAAAGTGTAAACAAAATTTTCTTGAATGAATTTTTAATGCGCACATTTCAGAGAAGATTTTATTATTATTATTAGAAAAATTAAATATTTTAAAATTTGAATATTAAAAGGACGTTAAATTTTAACCACCATCGAATGTCAATTCTTACTTAATTCTGCAGCAAAAATTCTCGCTCCTCGAACTCTCTTCATTTAAAAAAATATCCACACACTCAAAATCGCAAAAAGCGCATTACCATAAAGACACTAATGGTTAATTTTTTATTTTCTTCTTTTTTATATCTTTCACGATTTGGAATTCAAATTCAATTTGCACACTCACACATGCAGATCAGGCTAAAAAAATAATCAAGGAAAAATGTACAATTTTAATCAAACATCGCTATCGACGCCACCATTGCTGAGTGTTGGGGTTGACTTTTGTTCGAGTACACCTCGAACGCCTGAGATCCTCAATTCTCTCATAGCAATGACGAGTCCATTTGAATACTCATATGCATCACATACATCACATCAAAATCAAGTCATTCCAACATCATCCCTATCAATGTCTCCGATATTCGATAGTTCGCCAGGGATACCATGTAAAATGGAGTCGACCGATAGTTTTATGCATCATTATGACACAAACTCTCAGTCATGCTCCTCATCGTCATCACTGGAATCTCCGAGTACGACACCGCTTCATACGTCTTCATCAATGACATCGTCGACGCCGAGTTTGCAACAGGTGAGAATCAAATGACTTTTTATCTTGTCAAGATATCGCGCACTCTTTTTTTCGAGGTGCAGTCAATTTTCATTCTTTTGTTGAGCACATAAACACGCCCAGATAAGGAAATAGCAAAACCATGTTGGTCACTTTAAAACAATGCAAAAAAATTCCTTTCAAAAACTCACTTAAAATTCCCCTCTCATTAGTCATGGCGCTGTAGTTTTTAGCAAAATAAGCAGCTGATAAAAAAATTTAAATTTTTCGGGCTTATTAAATTTTTGAAGCAATTTTAATGAGTTGTTGAAGATAAATTGTCTAAATTGTCAAGGTCGTATTTTGTCTTCACGTAAAAGATTTTTAAGACATGAAATGATTCATATCAAAAGCTTCTAATTTTAAAGAGTCGCAAAATCTTTTAACAATTTTTTATTGACCATTAAAATTTTGTGTAATCTTCTCTTTAAAAGCTCTCGTTTAATTTCCTCTTCAAGCTCGTGATTATTTTTTTTATGGGTTTATCTTATGCACATAAAAAAATGTCACATTTATTGCTTACAAACCTTCGGTGATTTGGCCTCGAAAAAGCTCATAAAACTTTAACTGGAGATCAAAACGAAAACACGTCAAATTAATTGATAAGAAAAAGTGCGAGGAATTCCCGGTGTTTATTTTATGCCGCAAATTAATCATAATTTTCTCATTGAGCAACATTATTGATATCAAAAAAATATAGTTTGAGAGATAAGAGTGCGAGGGCGATAAAAAGGCTATAAATTCATGAAATTCTTTTATTTGAAGTGTCGAAGCAAAATTTTGAGAGATAAAAATATTTATGAAAATAACAGGAAGAAGAATTTTTTGGCGAGGGTTGAAAAATTTAATTTCACCATAGAAAAGTTGAATGGATATTAAGTTTTTAAATTGCAGAAATGATTTAATTCCATTGAAGTTACGAAATTTTTATTGAATTTTTTAACAATTATTTTATGCGATAAAATTTATAAAATTTAATTTATAGTTAGTATAATTCCTTGATGATTTTCATGCTTCGAACAAAATTTAAATTTTATTAATTCCGTAAAACTCAAAATTATAAATTTCTCACTTGTAAATAATTTCAATATAAAATGGCTTGTATAGTTCATATAGTGCTCTCTTAATTAATTTATTACATGAATTAATTTGAGGAGTTTAATAGTAATGATTTTGTGCAATATAAAATTAATGAGATAAAATTTAATAAAGCGTGTAAACGCTACATGGCAAATTGGTTTTTACACATTGAAGATTCAAGAGGTGAAGGATTGATTTTAAATTAACTTCCGTATTTAACGCTAGACAATGTATCAAATCTCATGCTCATCAATCACACTTGAATATTAAAAATTCCAATCATCATATGATTTCCTTCTCGTATCGTGAATGAGGAATTTCCTCGGCACATGTGATAATTATTCATTCACACTATCAACAGCCGCATGTGAGACAAAAGAGAAGAAAAAATAATACAAATATTTCACACTTTTTGTAGTTCTATGCTGATAGTAAAAACTATTTACTCCAAACATCATCATCGTCAATGTTAAAAGTTCAAGTTTATTTTACAAACTTTTTTCCTCTCACTAAATGACTCTCCTCTTACCATGTGTGTTTGCGCATTATTACACATCTTTTAACTCAACCCTTTTTCAACACTAAAAGCTTTTTGTCGCTAAATCATTTAAATAATGCGAATGAATGTAAATTGCATAAATATGTGAGCGCTCAAAAGATGTGAGAAGCCCGCATTTATTGAGGGCACAGTCATTAATTACCAATTAAGGATTATTATTACTTCTCAATTCATATATACATGATGCACTTACGGGTCTTTTTGAAAGTGTGACAAACAGTGCAAAAAACAATATTTCGAACTGCAACTTTACTGCTCATATTATAATTTTGTGGGTGTAGCGTGAGGCAAAAAGAGGAAAAAGAAACGATCGCAGGCTGTAAAATGTGCCGCAAAATAATAATCTTGAATGTAAATTTATTTAAAAGTGAAGAAAAAACTTTCCGAAAATGCAAAAAAGTATTTTTTTTCTCGTCACTCGGATGTCCATGGCAGGGGATGGGCACTGGGGTTTAAAAAATAAATAAAATTACTTCCAGAGCTCTCGATATGAAATTTCGAACCCTTGCATTTAAGCTCAACTAAAAAAAAGATAAATTCTGTGTGGGTTGCACATGTCGTGCTCACACTCGGCGGACATATGAGTAAATAAGATGTAAAAAAGAGTTAACGGAAACATTTTACGATTTTCTTCTTTTTAATTTCTCCTTTCATTCATTTTTTTAGACTCGCTCTCAATTAATCAAGGCCGGTGTCAAGTTGCTGATTCAAAATAAGCGAAAAAATAGTGGAAGTAGTTCGTGTGATGCTGACTGCAAGCCACCGCCGCTGAAGATTAGAACGACAAGTTCATCATCACCGACGACCTCAACCGGATCATCATCACTCAATAATTTCATTCCAATTGCAAATAACGAAGTGCCATCATCATCTGCCTCCTCACTGACCTCACCGAAACAATTGACATCGCCCATTAGCGTACGAAATTTTGCACTCAAAAGTGACTGCACCACTTCCGGCGACGAAGACTCCGAAGCGAAACCATCGAGGGCGGGCAGAAAAGATGTAAGTCACTTTAAAGGTTTAGAAAAATAGCAAAAAATAATTTTTAAAATTAACAGTTAACGCCCGAAGATGAAGATCGCCGAAAGAGACGTCGCGAGAGAAATAAAATTGCGGCAACAAAGTGTCGACTTAAGAAACGTGAATGCATTAATAATTTAATGCGCGAATCGGAAGTGCTCGAGCAGCAGAATGTGGACTTGAAGACGCAAATGAAGAACTTGGAAGAGGAATTTAAATATTTAACGGAAATGTGGCAAGCGCACCAGCTCGAGTGTAAAAATATGTCGCTTTTGGGCAATAATAATGGCACACGACATCAGCAACACCAGCAACAGCATCATCATCATCAGAACAATCATCACTGCAATGGCAACAATTTAGGACTTATGGGTGAACTTGAAGCAATAAAAGACACAAACAACAACAAACATTTGATCAATCAAGATCTTCAACTTCCCAGTTTAACGCCCTTAATTAACTGCAATGTCTCGTTTGACTTTTATTAAATTTTTCTTCCCCCCGTCAAAAATCAATATTATGTTAACAATATTTTGCTTTTTAATTTTTTTTATAAACACAATTTTTTTTGCCCTCGTCTCGTTCAAATACATAAAACACTCTGATGACAGCTTAATTGATAAAAAGAATGCGAAAAAAAGAAGAATTTGAAATGTTTTTTTTCTACATACATATGAGAGCGATTTTAATGATGATAAATTTATGCGCGAGAATAACACGTGATCGTGCGTTATGGAAATTTGCATTGGAATTTAAATTATTAATTCACATTAAAACTTGAACTATTGCAAAATGTTCCATTTTATTTTCAAAATTAATTAATCTCATTGGAAGCGAGGAAAAATATTAAAAATGATGAAAAGTTACCACATCAAAAGTTAAGAAGGAAAAAAAAAATATCTGGAAGCAATTAATTAAGATAAGCTTGAAAAATAAAAACGTGCAAGAGAGAGAAATGTTTGCAACACATCACGCATTTATTAAAAACTCGTTCATTCTAAATTTAAAAGTGCTTAGAATGAACTGATGTTAAATTGACGATATCTATGGTGGATTTATCGCTGAAAATTTTGTGCATTTTGGTTGAAAATTAGCATTTGAAAAAGTCAGCGAATAAATTTTAAAAATTCTTGAAGGACAAACATAAATTTAGAATTTTTGTTTGCTCTCTGACAATTAAAAGCTTTTGATAAAAAAAATTGGCCATAAATTTTATTAAATGCTTTTGAAAATTAAATTGCCATCCCCTGGATAATCTAAAAAATATTTTTAAAAAATCTCGCATGAAAAGTATTTTTTATAATTTTATTATTTCAACCTCTTGATTTTAATCGCAAGAAATATTGAAAACAGATGAAATTAATTTTTAAGCACTGTCTTCAGATCAATACTTAATTTAAATTTCTCTAATTTGCTCTAATTACCATGAATTATTTATAAAACTGTCAGCAAAAAAGGAAAGAAGAAGAACAATAAATGATGATGATGTCCTGAAGCTTTCGACCGAGTTTTTAATGTCCCAAAGGGTGAATAAATTTTGTTTTCAGAATTTTTTTCGCATTTCAGGTGTGTCCAATGTCCAAAGCTGTAATATAAAATCGGTCAAAAGAGGTCGGTGATCAATAAAACGATTTTTATTGCCGCTAAGTTTTTCTCGAGCTAATTATGAACAAACTTTAACTTCGTTTTGATTCTTGCGAGATTTTTTTAGCATATAGTTTTCGTATATAATTTGAGCTACCATCGTTTAACGATATGCAAACACAACACTTGTTAAATATTTGTACGATTGAATGATGATCGCTTTAAGACCAATTTATATAGCACATGTTTGAAAGAAACTTTTAGTTTTATTAATTTTTAGGATAGTTAATGTTTTCATAGCTTTTTGTTGAGTTAATTTTGGTAACTTTTTCTACTCTAAATTTGAGTTTTGTAAATTTTTAAATATATCTTAGTCCTGCCAAATTTAAGCTCAGAATTTATATTTTGATGGATATAATTTAAATGTTCTAAATTAGTAATTAAATTTTTAGCTCTGAAAATAAATCAATTTTGAATTTTTTAGATTAATTAATAAAAGCCAATTTTTGTGACGATCAATTTATTAAAACCTAAACTTTTGATTTTTAATTCAAATAAAAATTGTTTTTGTCTCATTTTTGTGCATTAAAAAATGTTTAACATTAATGTCTATACCTTTTATAATATTTAATAGTTTAAACTCTTTTTTCTCTACTTGTAATTGCTATTTAAATATATATTTCCAAGAAGTTTCTTAATGACTACGAAGGAAAGTACGATGTCAATGATGAAATGTATCGGAGAAATATGCGGTGTGTGTGTATTTTTGTAATACTTATTGCAAATTTTTATTATTATTATTCAGGTAAAGAAGTTAAGTCTAATTTTTCCTCTAAGTTGATTGAGCCAAAAATCCAGAAATTGAAGAAATATTTCTACAAAATTTGGACCAAGGTTAAATAACTCTAACTTTAAAGTTATCAAACCTTGACTTTTGGACGGATTATTAATTTTAATTCTTAATTGAATGTTTTACTAATCTTATAAAAATGTTATTCATCATGTTGGAATGTAACAACGTGCGCAATTGGCAGTATGCGAATCTCAATAATTGCCTTTAAACGTCAAACTCGCGCTCTAAATTAAATTGAACTTTCTTCTTATACTAAAATCTGTCTTTCGAAGATGCTGTGTACTCCATTTCAGTGAGGTTTTGAATCTCCTGGAGCTCCTGGAATTTTTCGTGATCACGAATGTGCGCGTAGTTTGCAGCTAAGCACATGAGATAATGTACGAGACTGAGAATGATGAGAAGACATGAGAGTGTTGCAAGGATGAACATTACTTCCGCCTTCTCAACCGAATCCTTACAAAAGGCTTTAACTTCATATTCTTCGCATACTTTCATATCCTCTTCACGTGCCTCAGCGGGGAATAGGAAGTCTAAAAAAATAATTTGTATTCGAAATTCATAAGCGCATTAATTATTACTAAGGACTCACTGAATTGTGTGAGATCAATGCACGTGCGGTGTGTTTGAACTTCAGTTTTAGAGCACATTTTCCAAAATAGTGTGAAGATAAATGTGACGATTGCCAAGAAGCATAAAATAATTATCCATACAATTTTCAAGATATACGTTATAAACATGAAAACTGCACAACTAATTCGTCCGCCAACTCTCGAACCCCATGCTCGATAAATTTTCTGTCTCGTTGCGCCAGTTGCCAAGCAGCCAATGAAGAGAATCATAAAGCCGAGAGCTGCCATCGCTGCTGCAATAACTACGAAAATCACTTGAATTGCCTCAATCCAGAGGAGTTTAAGATGAAAGACAACGTCAAACATTATGACGGCGAGGGAGGCTCCTCGGTACATCGTCGCACAGAAAATGCCCACACCAATTAGGAGCATGATTGTTGCCAATAATGTGGCAAAAGGTATTCGGGTGACGCATGACTTGCAGCAGCCTAAAATGATGATAAAATGAATTGCTTGCGAAAAAAAATGTTTGAATGTGAAGAAAATTGGATAAATTTAATTTGCATAAATACGTTAACTTGTTTCAATTAGCACCAATTTTCTTCACACATCACTTGACAATTAAACAGAAGCAGAATTAAGGTAAATTCTGATAACAATTAAAGCATGATAACTTGTAAACAATGAGCGTGACTATGGGTGGCACATTGATGAATGAAAAGCTTTAAATGTACGTCATTAAATTGTAATAAGAGTGACACATTACACAGTACAACAACAATTCAACGGAAACGTGTAATTAATTTTTTTTGCGATGAACTTTGAAGCTGTGGTTGAGAGCCAAAAAATGTACATTTAATATGTATCGACAATTTCACCTTCTTTATAGCTCTTGCCAGCATCGGAATATCTGTCTATCGAGTAATTTGATCGATAGGGTCGGGGCTGTGGTCTGTTTAGTGAACTGCCGTTATTCACATTATTTCGACTATTTGCCGTATTAAAATGGGCACGGGTTAGTGCACCATCGTCGTCAAAGTTCGTTTCCAACAAAAAATCGTCGCGATTTTCCGAATTTCGATTTCTCAAAGCCATTTTTAAAGATCACAAAAAATGCACTTCGTTAACTTGTTGATTCTCCAATGTGACTAATGCTTGTGTGTTTAAAAGAACTGAGCGTTCTTTCTCTCTCCCACTTGCTATATGCTCACTCACTCACACAAATAGAATTTTTAACTTGAAATTCCAATAAAAGTTCTACGCTCTGTTTTCAACTTTTCTCTCTTCTTAAATTAATTCCACGATCATACTGTTGTATGTGGTGTTCACGTTAATTATGCCATGCAATTGTACACTAGTTTGGTTTAATTAATCAAAGAGCTTAGCGAGCTGTGTTTTTTTAAGTAATTTGGCCCAGCCCAAATAATTTTTTTTTGCAGTCAATTTTCACTCAAATATTTTATCTTATCAGCTTTACAGGTTGATAGTGGTGAACGAGAAGGAAAAAACTATTATTCTCTTACCCATTTTTTTCTCTTTAGTGATTTAGGATTCTTTTAATGCAAATCTTTTTCTTTATTTCACGACGTAAACACGAAAACTTTGTTTTCCTTTTTTTTAACTCGAAATTCAATGGAATTTTCTTGATTTGATTTTTTATCGATGGAATTTTCACTTAAGAACAAAATTTAATCATTTTTAAACTGTTTTAATTTTCTTTTCTATGTGAAAATTTAAGATCTTTTTTGTGTAAACTTTTCTGTGTCAAGAAGAAAATAGTAAACTGAGCAACATCTCAAAAAATTGCCAAGTTCCTATTCCCTCGTCATTTATTTAAAATGTTTTTGTCACGAAAAAGTTTTATAACATCTTCAAAATTTCGATTTAAGCACTCGGGAGCTTTAGAAAAGATCCGAGAGCGACTGGAAAATGGTCCTAGCTTTCAGGACTTTGTCACCAGTCCAAAGCACAGTCGTGAGGAGCTTGCACAAGAATTTGAGGGAAAATTGAGAAAAGAGAAGGGCGATAAGGATCGATTGAGACTGCCGCCATGGCTCAAGACGGAAATTCCGATGGGTAAGAAGCTTATACTGCTCAGTTATAGCGTAAAAACTAATTCTGATTCAATTCAGGCAAGGATTATGAAAAAATTAAGAAACAAATGAGGGAACTGAAGCTATCGACGGTATGCGAAGAGGCTCGATGTCCTAATATCGGAGAGTGCTGGGGAGGCGGTGAAAAAGGAACTCAAACTGCGACAATTATGGTGAGATGACTATTAAAAGACGTCACAAGGTCAAGGTCATTTAGATAAGACTATTTCATTTGTAGCTCATGGGAGACACATGCACGCGAGGATGTCGATTTTGTTCGGTTAAAACTGCTCGAGCACCACCACCACTCGATCCAGCTGAACCATTAAATACAGCGACGGCCATTGCGTCATGGGGCATTGGATATATTGTTCTTACAAGCGTGGATCGTGATGACCTTGCCGACGGAGGTTCCGCACATATTGCTTCCACAATTAAGGAAGTGAAGAGAGCAAATCCTAAAATATTCGTTGAATGTCTATCGCCCGATTTCAGAGGTGATCGCGATTGCTTAGAGCGCATCGCAATGTCAGGTGTCGATGTTTTTGCGCACAATATTGAAACTGTTGAAAAGCTCACGCCTTTCGTTAGAGATCGTCGTGCTGGCTATCGTCAAACTCTAAAGTGCTTACAGACAGCTAAAGAAATTAATCCAAATCTCGTCACAAAATCTTCTATCATGCTTGGTCTGGGTGAAACTGATGAACAAGTTGAACAAACCATGAAAGATCTGAGAGAAGTTAAGGTCGATTGTTTGACATTAGGACAATATATGCAGCCGACTAAAAGGCACATAAGTGTCATCGAATATGTAACGCCCGAAAAATTCAAGCACTGGGAAGAGCGAGGAAAGGAAATGGGATTTTTGTATACGGCATCTGGACCATTGGTTAGAAGCTCTTACAAAGCTGGTGAATTTTTCATTAGTTCAATTCTTAAAGGACGAAATCAGACGCAATAGATGAATTATAAATATACTTTTTGTTCGTGATAAATAAATCAATTGTTATTTTACTTTAAAAAGTAAAGCTTAATTCAATTTATTTTAAAAATTCAACCGAACTTATAATGCCTTTTCCAATAATTTGAATGTCATTTAAAATCGCGTCGACATTCACTTTTAATCTTTCATTTTCCAGACGACATCGATTGACATGCGATCCTGCGAAAGCTTTTGATTCGCTCACTGCTGGCTTCCACAACATTGCGATTTGTGTGCCTGCTATTGGATTGTAGAAGAAAAGTGCGACATCATCAAATGCTTCACGCAATTCTGCTAAAAACTGAGCGACAAAATCGACGCCAGCGGGCGGTGCCGACTTTTTCTCATATTGAATTGCCTTGAATTTTATGTAATTACGAAGGACAATGTCATAGCGCTTTACAAACTTATCGTTGAGGTGAATAACTAAATCATATCCTTCCATAGACGGCGTGAATAGATCTTTAACTATGTTGCCGCTTAATTTTGTAAAATCATCGGCAATCACTTGGAGAGAACATTCAGCCAGCATTTGAATTCTTTTCAGGATATTCACTGAAGGTGCACGTGAGCTCCAAATTCCATGATGATGAGGTAAATCAATAGATGTCACGATAAAGAGTGGCGGGAAATTCTTTCGGCTTTTACGGAATTGATTTTCGAGCGTGTCTATTTGATCGGAGTCAAGATCGTCGTTAAAATTCACAACAATCATGTCGGTATCTGATGAAAAGTTTGCGAGAAAGTTGAGGAATCTGAAATAAATTTAAATTTAAATAAAGTTTTTTAATTAAATAAATTAAAGTTTACCTGAAGAATCCCGTTTGAGGCGACGATGGCGGTTCCATTGGGAAGTTCTTAAGAAACATTTCTGCAATTATTAATTCAGTGCATTCATCTGGCCACAAATAACTGTCAATTAATTGCGAGTAGAGCCATCGCTTAGCAATTGCTACTGTTGGTCCATAGCTTGGAAATCGATTATGCAATCCATGAAGAAAACTCGTCAATTTCGGAAGCAAACTGTTTTCAAATTCAAGCTTTAAACTCTCCTCGTTGGTTTTATAGAGTTTTGTGAGATTGTTGCTTGTCGAAATCAATTCTTTAGCGATGGCAATTTCCTTTGGATGAACAATTTTTAAACGGAACAAATGCTTGTTCTTTAAAATTTCCACGCAATCAGATTTAACGCCGATAGTTGTCGACGGAAATTGAATAGCCATTCGCTTGCTTATTTCAACGTAGAAAGCAGCTTTAATTCTTTTCATGGCATCGACATCATCCGGCCATTTTCCGCTAGATGCTAACTGAAGAACACCATTGAGAACTTTTTGAGCGAGAAATTTTCCTTTCAACTCTTTATTAATGAATCCTTTTTTTGTCGAATAGCCAATTGCTAATGGTGGAGTGGGATCAGTGTATCTAAACGTTGAATCTATGCCCATTACACCGACAATTTCCAAGGGAAGTTCATCTAGATTTCTCAACTCTTTACTCATCTCATCAAAGGCTCGAATGACATTCAGCGACCGCTCTTCATTGGTCTCGTTCATTTCGTTGAAAATATTTCTGATCACGATGTCAAATTGACTTCCAGCAATGTTGACTTTTTCCTTGCCTATCTTAAAATGATGTTTGAGCAGATATTCCACAATTTTCTCGCATATCAATCGTTTTTCACCAATTGGAGCATTTGCAGAGCACCACAGAACTGACTCTGTTATAGCACCGTCTTTGAATCTACGAATTTCCGATTTATTTCCCCAAAATTTACGGAAATCTTCGGCTTCAGGATGATTTGATTGTGGACCTTTGTCGACGATGTTGAAAGCATTTTCAGGATTAAACTTGAGTCCAATAGTTAACTCGCTTGATTGATCGACACCCAGTGGCGTCATGTACGTAATTCTCTCATTTAATCCTTTCCTTAAAACATTCATTATAAGCTTCCTGAAGAGTGCATAGTTCATGTTGTAAAAGTCAATTTTATCCTCAGCACTTCCAAATCGATTAACGATATTTTCATAATTTTTCTCTTCCATCTTAATCGAAATAACTTGATCGTATTGAAGATAAAATGGAATTTTGATGAGAAACAGTTGTTGAAAGCTGTTAATTGTCTTGTCATTAAGAAGTTTAATTGCACTCAAACATTCGTCGCGAATTCTCTTGTAAAGATCGATTGACAGGAAGGATAACATGTTACAATATCCCGAATGATCAACCATAACTACGTCGTAGTAGTTGTAAAAGTCCTCGATTAAAGGTTGATTTGAAAGTCCTTCCTCGCTGCACAAAGATATTCCTCTAACATCGAGCTGTGAATGTCCAAATTGGTTCCAGAAGAGCCTTAAAATCTGATAGCAACTCATTGTTGAATAAATTTTTTTAATTTTCAACAAATGAACTAGATAGCATGTGACAATGAATCCATTGAAAGGATAAAATCCTGTATCGAATTGTCTTTGATGGAGCCAAATTTTAAGCAGCTTAATTGCATTCTTTACGTTGTCATAGCTTTTAATTTCACTCTCGAAGAATTTTTGATTCTTTTCAATTGTGCAATCGAAGAGGAGCGAGAAATTATTGTGCGGTGTCGGTGGTTGTTCTGCACTTTTCAACTTGATGTTATTTGTTTCTGGAATAAAACGGTTGAGCTTGAAGAAATTTTCATTTGGTGCAGCACTGATGACGATTGTAAATTCTTCAGCGTCAAGTTGAATAACTGATTTCAGTGGATCATTCTTAAAATTGACAATTTTAATGTTTCCACCCAGTGTCTCTTTCTCTTTCAACTTTTTGGCGACATGTGACAGATAGAGCGCTCTTTTTTGGCAATAAATTTGATTGGTGTAGTCACTTTTAAAGAGAAAATCATCCGGAAGTATTAAGAGGACATCGACGGTAGACTTAACTTCAATGTTCGTCTCAATCGCGTGCGAACCATAAAGAATGACATTTGTTGGTGGCTTATAACTCACTTGGATCTTTTTACTTCCATCAATCGGCTTCACTGCACTATTCTGAATTGTAATTTCTTCAGTTGGCAGCTTTGAAAGAAACTTTTTGAATGTTTTTAACCATTTAGAGATGAATTCCTGTTGATCACCCTTCAATTGAACTTCCTTTAGTGTCTCATCGATTTGCATACGAAAAAGATTCGAGTGATAAAGATCCTCCGTCTCTTTAAGCTCATTAATTTGTTCCACCGACAACTGTTCCTCTTTTGATTTCAACTTTTTCGCCTTATTTCCATCTTTTGCTTTAAGTTTACGCTTGTTTGTGGCTTTCTTCTTGTTTATCGCTATATCCTCACTCACTCCCGAGTCTGACTCATTTTCTTCATCAGAATCTTCGGCTTTTACAAAGTTTGGATTTCTAACAAAAAGTCCCTTAAAAATAATGAAGTTGAGTTAAATTTCATGTCATGGATGTTAATCAGTTCAACTTACAGCAACTTGCTTATGTTTCGGCATCATAAAACTTTTAATTCGCGTGTAAATTGAAAATTATTTAAATGTCAACAAATCCACATGTGAGAAATTTTCTTCTTCTTATTCAGTTGCTCATTTTCTAAGACGTAGTTGCGCACTTTTTCACATAGTTGAGCGCCACCGAAAAAGAAGAAGAAGAAAATGAAAATAAAAACAAATGAGTGAAAATTAAATTTTTTTCAATTTAATTGCAGTTATGGCAAAATAATCGATTGTAATTTTACGTTAAAAGATCAATCGAGTGACATAGATGTAGAGTTAAGCAATTGTGGACAGTACAGAACGCGAAATAAACTTTTAAAGGGTAATAAAAAAATTAATGAGATAATTTCGAAATTTTAAATAATTAATTTTAGCTCAATGCACTGCAGAATGTCTTGTAATATCTATTACGAGCATAAAAAGGTCACTTCTCTTCAACATCATGTCCTCAAAATCTTCGATTGTGCTAATAAGAATTTCTATATAGTTCTCACACTCAAAAATCAGCTTCTTATCGTTATCAACGAAGAAGATAAGAGCAATTTAGCTAAACCAAGTTTATTGCGTGAGGCGATAGTCGATGCATCATACAGTTACCCTCTGTTTTATATTGTTGACATTGAGGGAAAAGTCTATAAAACGAGCATTGAGCAGATAAATGAAAATCGATGGGATGAAATTGACGTTGAAGGAAAAATATGTGAGATTAGTGCCAATGGAGATGGAGTGTTGATGATCAATGAGGATCGAGAGCTGCTGGGAATGGGAAATTTTGAAAACGTCCTGAAGAGCGATGAACCAAAGAAAATTGAATGCTTTTGTAACTTCAAATGTTTGCAAATGGCAACTGGTGATAACTTTGCTATAGTTTTGGTGAGACAGAGGGGCCTCGAGGAGTCAAAGACGGTTGAAAATAGCTTTATTGAAAAAACTAAGCAGATAGGAAAGGAGATTTTAAAGACACAAGTTTGGTCCTTTGGATCCATCAATAATAAATCTGACATTAGTGCTGTATCAATATCCCTCGTCGATATGGGTGTTTTTAAAATAAGTTGTGGTAGTCGACATGCAGCAGCTTTGACTTATGATGGACGTCTGTTTCTTTGGGGTCTCAATAGTCATCAGCAAATTTCGTATGATACAAACGTGCCCGATTTTTTAACACCCATTGAATTTAAGAGTGAAATTAATGGCAAAATTTCAAAGAATGTTCTTGCTGTAACATGCGGTGCTACAAATACAGTAATTTTACTCAACGATCTCACATTTAGAATTTTGGGAAAGAACAGTGGTGAACAAAACCAAAACGAGGAGTTTGCAAGTGATTTGAAGTACGAGCACGATGCTGGAAATATCGAAAACAACGAAGCAATAAAATCCGTTCCATACGTCATAAGCCACAATAATGTGCTGCTAGTCAATCGTAAAAATATTCCAATGTTCCTTCTAACATTTCTCACGGACGAGCAGAGGAATGCTCGAATATTGATAAATGTCCACATGAAATACATCAAAGTAATTCAATCAATGGACGATATCAGTTGGATTCTCTCGAAAAATTATGAAAATATTCTTTACATCGCTGTCGCAAATCTGCGAATGACATACAATCTCCTTATTAGCGATTGCGAACAAAAATTAGGCGAAGTGATCGTGAATAGTCACTTTAACGAATTGATGAAAGAATTCTATCACTACATGAGGCATCTTTGTGACATTCGATCATTTTACTCACTTACGCACTACGAGAAAAGAATGGAAGCTAAAATTGTTAGAATAGTACTCGATAAACCTTTCGCCAGTCTAGAAATTTACGAAAAATTATTCGATTTGATCTATGATCTGCATCTTTATGATAACCCTAATGCATTGACGAATGATCAAGAGATTGAGGAATTAAAACGAGTGACAGTTGAAAGGAAAAAGGTAAATTTTAAATCGAGTCATAATTAAACGTGATTTTAATTTAACATTTTTTAACAAATTAGATTATTGATGACTTTCGTAAAATTATAATTCCTCAAAAGTATAAGGAGGCAAATGATACGTACACATTTTGGCAAACACTCGCCGATTCTCATATAAAATCAGAACTTCATAATAAGGAAAGGCGTTTTGTCATGGATTCAAATCAAATTCAACTCAAACTTCATGAAAGGACGCATATTTTTGGCTCAAACAGATTCATTTTATTCAACGATTATCTTGTATGTGTTCTTGCGCGAACCGAATTCATTCCAATACATCTAGTTTGGCTTCAATCATTCAGCACACCAAGCCCTAATAAATTCTCCTTCAAAATTATAACGCCCGAGAGCTTGATCAAAGTTTATGCGCTTACGTCGCAAGATAAAAATGATTGGCAGAAGAATATTCGTGACTGTACTCGAAATGCTCTGAGAATAAATCCGATGGTAGTAAATCAAGGACTTCCGGTTAGTCGATATGGTAGTTATAAATTTTCCGATCGTAACGCAAAATATCCGAGCTATGAGGTGGAGGGAAGATGGTTTGAGGGAAGATTTTATGAGCTTTGCCACATAAAAATTCCCGGTGTCAATAGGCAATTTAAGTGTAGAATCAGCATAGCCGGCGAAGTCAGTGGAAATGGGATGATCGAAGATCAAATGTTTAGCTATCATGGAGAATTTGTTCAAGCAAAACTTCACGGCTATGGCACGTGGAAGTCAAAAATTAAGCCGATTCATTATCAAGGCTTTTTTAAGAACGACAAATTCCATGGCCATGGCGTGATGTCAAACGATGAAAACATTTTCTTCGGCGAGTTCGTGAACGGCGTAAAGAATGGATATGGAATTGAAGACGATGCTGTCAGTGGAAATAAATATATTGGAATGTGGCAGGATGGCAAGAGACACGGTGCGGGAATTTTAATTACAATGGATGGTTCATATTTTGAAGGAATCTTTATCAATAATAACTTGTGTGGCGATGGCCTTGCGATATTCCCAAATGGTTCTTATTACATTGGAGAATTATCTGTTGACAGTGCAAGCGGGGTTGGAACACTTTATCTTCCGGATGCTGAGATAATTGAAGAAATTATGGAACTTGACGACAGCAACATGAAGATGAAGGGAAATATTTTAAAAGGACTTTTGGCTGGAAGCTCTTGGGATAAAATTGGAATCATCAATGGAAATTTACTCATGAATGAAATTTTTCTTAAAACTCCAAAGTAAGTTGATTTTAAATTTAATATTTTAAAGTTTTAAAACAATTTCTCAAAACAGCTCTTCAAACTATTTAAAAATCAAGCCCGACCGGAAATGGGTGGCGCTCTTCGAAAATTGGTCTGAACAAGTTTTTGGCACCCTTCAACCTGAAAAACTTGGGCTGCATGATCGTTGGCATCGAATTTCGTATTATGTTCAACGCAAGAAAAATTTCGAGTGTGATATGCGACGAAACTTTATGCTCATAAATGAAGAGGATACTTTCAAAGATGATTTCAATGATATGTCGTACGAACAGCAGCCACAATCGCTTCCGTCAATTAGTCGATCAAATTCAGAATTGTACCTGAAGGATGCCACTTCTGTCGATTTAGAAACGGCATCGCTTAAAACTTTTAGTGATTATTCAATAAGCTCTTTTGCGGGAGTAAGCAAAAAATCGGAGCGCAATCTTGATTTCGTGCCTCCTTTTTATCAAAGGTAATTTAAATTATTTTAATGTTCATTAAATCATCAATATTTTTAAACGAAAAAATTATTGAACAGCTCTTTTAATTCTTCGGAATCGGTGGAAGAGCTACGGAGTTACTTGGAGAAGAGCATCGACGACACAGATCATCCCTTCTTTATTTTAATTAATGAGGTGCGAAGAAGTTTTTCCACAACTTATGGATCATGGAGAAGCAAGCCGACTTCAATTCTCTCAAAAATAGCAATGAGTGAATGGATTTCGCTCATGAAGAAAATTTACAATATTTTTCGACTGCTGTTTCCGTCTTTGCCGCCAGTCGAGAGCTCAGATTATGATAGTGATGATGAAACTGAAGGTGAATGTAAACTCTTGGCTCCACTAAATTTCATGCATAAGCTGTTGTTGAACGATGAAATTTATTCATGCTTCTTTCTTCTCTACGCAAGTAAAAATTCACGTCAAGATGAACTTTATAGTCAACGTTTACTGACATGCGAGAAAAAATCAAATGAAGAACTTCGTCAACTGTTAAAAATCGAACCCGATTTAGTTCCACTGCTCGAAGATGAACAATTTTTGGATGCAATTAGGCTTTTCCACAAGCTCAGCCAAAAATATGGTCCCATTGAAATGCTCGACGTAATCAAAGAAACATACGAACTAATTAGTGTATGCGCTAAGAAAATTGCACCCAAGGGAGATCTTTTATCCGCCGACAACCTTTTATCAATTACAATTTACTTGATTATTAAAGCGGGCATTAATCACTTAGGTGCTGAGCTATCATTACTCACTGATTTAATGGAGAACGATATTGAAAAATTAATAAATATGGAACAATATATCTATACAACGGTAAAAATTGGTTATCTACACACGATTTCGACAAGGTTTTTCCAAAACTAAAGAAAATATATAATTTATTAGCAAAAAAAGCTTTTAATCATTTTCGCCAAAAATTTAAATGAATAAAAAACAATAGACAAATGCGAAATGTACTTTTGATATTACATTTCAGGATTCGAACCTTTTCCTTAAAATTTATTTTACTCGTTTTGATTCTCGATTTTCTAGAAAAGTAATAAGTAATCTACCTAACCTTGAACCCACAAAAAGCTCGCAATTGATATAAATTTGAATTCAACATGATATGACAGTGACATATTATGAGAGAATTGCCGCCACTCGAGAAGCATAATTTGAAAAAATTGCTTTGATTTTCCTTTCGGCACATGGAAATTTAAATTAATGATTTTTAGATTGGAAGGTCAACATCGTTGACAATGTGATTATTGGGATGTATTTGAAAAGATGTGGAGAAAGAGAGAGAAAGAGTTAACACATAATCCTCATGTGTGAGTGAGAGAATTGCACAAAGAAATTTATTTTTACTACAAAGATAGATGAATAAAATATTCTGGTACGACATTTTGTATGGGAAATTTTTAAAGGTTATTTTAGAGAAGATTAAAAAAGATTTTACACTCAAGTTTTATTTTAAATGATTCAATTTAAGTTTAAAATGTAAAACATAAAATTTCATATTAAATCATCAACTAATTAGCAAGAAAACAAATAATTTCTCTTTGCCCGTTTACCATTTAAATTGAAAAAATCTAGACAACGCAACATAAACCCAACTTCATGCCACTCTAATACACATGCTCAAAAGAAAATGAGAGAATTATATTCAGTTAAATTTCGATCTGCACTAAGCACAGACGTACACAAAACATTTCGAGGTGTTGTAAGAGGCCGCTGCAAAAAAAGAGACTTCAAAGTAGAAATTATAGTGACATTCTTATCAATTTTGAGGTGAAAGTGATGAAGTGAAATGTCCATAGTTGTCTAATGATGTGCTCGAAAGACTGATTGTCCTCTCCGATGCCGAAAATTTTCAGCTCAGTCATGGAAAAAATCTACGAATGCGAAATAATGGCGGCGGAGGAGATTTCGAATGCTTATAAGGTAGGTCTGATTAACTTGCAGCTAGTGATCTGTGATGCTGAGGCTTCTATCAGCTTTTTGAGGGTCAAACGCTTTCGACTAAAGATTGTGCAAAAAAAAATTGATACAAGAAGTGAAAAAATTGTTGTTGTCGTCCATTACTTCCAAAAATCGCCTTCGATTCCTCAATTGTGCTCCTAGTTAACACACAAAAAAAGCAGAAGGAAATTTTTTTATTCATAAAATTTTATGCCCGATGGAGGAAAATGTATACTGGAGGGAAAAATCAATATTCCGTTTTTTCGGAGCATTGTTTTTCTCACTTTATGCTCTCGCTCTCCTCTTCGCACACTCATACACACACACAGAAGCATTATCCTTACACTCAACACACGCAAACGTATGCTAGCGATACAAAAGCGGCAACATTTGTACACACAATCGTCTCTCGTTTTTCTTCTTCCTTCTTTTTTTGGGAAAATATCCTCGCAG
The DNA here is from genome assembly GCA_038502055.1 of Tanytarsus gracilentus. NCBI lineage: Eukaryota > Metazoa > Arthropoda > Insecta > Diptera > Chironomidae > Tanytarsus > Tanytarsus gracilentus. Next base: position 4,232,797 of record JAXRKN010000043.1, on the reverse strand, counting down.
CATAAAATTATTTTTGTCCATTTTTTGAATGAAAAGTCGTTATACCTCGTGTGGATGGATGTTGCGGGATAGCAATTGACGTTCATTGTGAAATGTATATGAGCATGGCAATATGCTACATTGCTGCTGGTATTCTTCACACTCCCACTTTAAAACCCACCAAGCTCACCCGAAATCGTCGTCATCGTCATCCATAAGAGAGCTGTGAGGCGGTTGCTCCAAATTAACAGGGAAATCCTTTGTTATAGTTTTTCTGCTTCGATTTCTTAAGCAATGATTTGCATATTTTTTCCAGAGCAACAGATGAATGGATGGTCGATAAAGAGGAAATTGAATGGATTGGTTGAGTTCAAGATCAAATCTTTTTTTTGGCAAGCACTCCTATACCAACTATTTAATTATTTTATCTGCTAAAAATAAAAATTTAAAAATTGGATCTGAAATTTTTTCCAACCATTCCCGCTTCATAACATCCAAGGCGAGAGAGAGAGAGAGAGAGAGAGAGAGAGAGAGCTGAGCTGGGAGAAAAACGAGAAAAGGAAATAAAGTACGAAAACGTGAAAATAACGCAGAGAATTTTTAATGTGGAAAATAGCGGAAGCAGCTTCCAAAAAAAGCAGCAGTAAAGGAATGTTGGATGTATACGTGTTGGCGTTGTGTATGTGTACATGTTTTATCAATTGGAAGAAGAGCAAAAAAAAGGGGCATAAAGCATAAATCCGTGTGGCGGGCAAAATAACAATAATCGAAAAATAAAAACCTTCGAGCTCTTTATATGCATACGAGGGCACGAAGAGATTGAGATGAGAGGGAGGCTGAGCGTTTTGAGTATAAATAACAAACAACGATAATCTATAATCTCTACCTGTTCGGATCTCTTAATTTCTCCCGAAATCAATGGTGATTTTTTTTGCTTCCCCTTTTACGAGATCGCACGTGAAGCACTTTAACTGGGGCAACAGAGCATTATTTCACACACAATCAGAAAAGAAAAGGTAATCATCCGGAGGGATAGAGAAATGTAACTGAAAGGAATTATAAATAATCATTGCTATTATCCATCTGCGAAATCACTTTGGGTGAATTAATTTTTCTTCCTTTCTCATTTTTTTTTATACTCTTTTTGCGATGCTCGCCTGGTACTTTTCATTCGGCATCCATTGAAGTTTCCTTTCTTTTTGTTCGAGCAACTCGGTCAAAGAGTATGAAAAGGCTGCTGCAATGCTACTGTGAGAAAATCTAAGGGTAGTCAAGGGTGTGTCATGTTGCAATTTTACAAAAACAACCCTTGAAGATTTGATTTAAGATTAAAAAAAATTTTGACCACGTGTCATTCCCTTTTCAAAACCTTCCTTCATTTCAAGACAAAAAATAAGGAAAGAAGAAGTGAAGTGTTGACAGTACTTGCACACCTTCCAATTGCTTTTTGCTGTTACTTATTTGAGGCGATAGATTTATATGCCAAGTTTTGCAGCACATACACTCGGAAAATTTATTTTTCTTTCTTCTCGATATACTCTTTGATTTTTTTATGGGTCTACAAGGCATAGTATAAGGAGAAAGTTAACAACAAGAGTCATAGAGTTTGGGTGGATATAGATGGATTGTTGTTGTTCTTATACTTGTATGTGGAGGGTGAAAAATGCTGCGTAACGCACAAAAAACGAGGCGAAAAAGTTCAACAGCGAAAGAATTGTAATAAAAAAAGGAAAAGAGAAAATTTTTTGTCGTATAGCGCAAAAATGCCTATAAATATGTATGAAATTGAAAAATGAAAGAATTGAGAAATGAGGGGATGATGTAAAATGGCTTATGGGAAATTATTTTAGTGTCGCGAGTGTTGGATTTATTTGAATAAATTCACAGTAATAAAATTCATTAAAAATTGTAAGAATTCAAAATGAGGTTCGAATCCTAAATTTATAAAAAGAATAAATATTATATTGAAAGTAATTTTTTGATTGAATTTTTAGATTCTCTTAAAATAATTAAAATGTCCTTCTAAAAATACCCTTGAAATGTTATTTCAAGGTAAATCTTAGTAATTAAAATACCGATAATGCCAACATTACATTAAGAAGGGATGTTTTCACCCTTCCACGAAAAAAAGGGTCTGCACGTTTTTCATTCAATTGAAGCGCCACGTCAAGTAGAATCATTAGTCAATATAATCATTAGACGGAAGTCAATAATTTAAATTTCTCGCTTACTCGTTAGCGATTTTCACTGGCAAACAATGCCTTTCTCTCTTGGGATGGTTCTCATTAAGCGACAATCAAAAAAGATAAAATTTTTCGCTCTCTCTCTTTTCTCTTTTTTTAATTATCGTGATTACAGTCGTAACATTACAAAGCACTCCACTATATATAGGTCTCACTCTCCCTTTTTATTTTATATTCTCTCGACGGATCTTATTGTCGTATCTCTTTCACAGCTCTGACGAGACACCGAGAGCAGCAATGTCAAAAAAGAATATCATTTGTTATTTTCCATTAAAATTTCATTCAAAACCAAGATGGATGACAGAAATGGAAATGAATAAGAAACAATAAGGAATAACGAGAGTTCAGTTTGTAAAATGAGAAGCGAAAATTTAATTACGGCAATAAAAATATTCTTTCGCTCGTCATATCATGATTTTTACAAACACAAAAAGTTGTTTTTTTTTCACTAAAAGTAAGTCCTCGACGGAGGAAATGGAAACTTTTCTTATTGTCATCACAGTTGAAGAAAATTTATTTAATTATTCTCATCATAAAAACACAAGACGAAGAAAAATTATTTGACAATTCCGCATCGTTTGTAAAAAGTGTCTATGCGTGTTGAAAGAAATGTATTAAAATTAATTTATGAAATGTGTGGTGAATATGTCGCTCTTAATTGATATTCAAAGGAGGAAGAAACAGCAGCCTCCGACGACAGCGGTGTGACGTGTCAAATAAAAAGAGAAAAATTTTCGAGAAAAATGACAAATTTAATTTGTTACGTGAAATGCCTTGTTTTCCATCAGCGCAGCGAGACCGATGAGTTGTGGGGATGAGTAAGAGGTGTAAAAAAAGATGAAAAATATCACCATGATGATGAATAATTTCAAGGCCTTAATTGACGTAATTTAAGTTAATTTTCTTAGAAATTTTAGGGGTGTCAATTTCATATTTTCAAACTTTAACGACATTAAATTATAGAAAAAAAAATCATAAAACACTCGAAAACAAATTTCACGCCAACAAAACTCAAAAATTCAGGTCAAAATTGATTTTTTTTATCGGCAATTTTTTTGCATTTCATCCTTTTAAAACACATCGAGCGAAGTGGATGAAAAACAACCCCTTTAACATCTTAAATCTTCTCGCTCAACCTCAATTCACGACAATCCTACAGTAAACCAAATTTCTAATTCACATTTATTTTGGCAGCAGCACTCGAAGTCATTTGTCATTAAGAAAAATGTACCTATAGTACAATCGCGGCTGCCTCGCGCTCAATGCTTCCCGCAAAACTGAAATTTATCCATTTCTCATTCGCTCTCCCCCTCATATCGAGAACGATAACGTAGTTTGTGTAATGTGAAGAGATTGCAGATTATGCCAATGTGCCTTGTGCAAAGTTAAGATGAAGAAAAAGGAAGTGGCGCAACCCCAACGTTTTTCGGTTAAGGAAAAAGAGAGATGGCAAAGTTCATAAACTATACGCTCAAATCTGCTGTCGTTTATATACGTTGAATGTGTTTCACATATAAGATTCCCTCCCTCCTTCCACCTTCAATGCCACACCACATCACTCTTTCGCTCCATTCAATGCCAATTTCTGCGAAACACAATAAGATGTAGTTGATGAGGAAGTGAAAAAAGAGAAGGAAAATTTTCGCATTAAAATGAAGAAATTCCATCGGTGTGAAGCCTTACACATCTTTTGTCAATGTGATGTCTCGAGACAATTTCGGAATATCGAATATATTGAGAGTGCAAAATATACAAATGATAATTTAATTGCTGCTGGAAATTTTGTCTGGGAATGCGTTTAATTTTGCATAGATCGATGGGAGGGTGAAAAGCGATGGAAATTTTACTTTTTTAAATGTTTTAAAATTTTTAATGAACGTTAAAAATATGTATAATTTTTTTTTAAATTTAACGTCTTTTAAAACTTCAAATCATAAAACTTCTGAAACTTTCTCTCAATCCTCCCGAAAATTTTCTTCTTCGACTCATTTAATTAATTGACATTTTCAGGGCAGGTAGAGTGAGGTTGAGTCACCTTCAAATAATATACACACAATTGAGAGAAAATAATTAAGTTGTGTGTATCTAATTTGATGCCGAACACTTTTGCCATGTACGTGGAGTGTACACAAAATTGGAGAGTGTACTTTTAGGATGCTGATTAATTTGCGAAATGACAATCGACATCGAAAGTAGATATATTTTCATTTCGGAATTGAAATAACAATAAAATAGATTTTCTTCCGACTAATCAGAATTCAATAATCAATTGGTTGCAATTAAGTGGAGGATGAGTCGAAGTTTTATCCGAACAATTTTTGATGAACTTGTCCCGCAACAAAAAGAATTTCCCTCGTGGCAATCTTGGCACAGAAACATAAAAATTTATTCAAGCTTGAAGATAAAAAAAAAATCGAACATAATTTGATGTCGAATTGACAACATTGACAGCACCTCATTATTCGCACAGCAATTATCTATGTCTCGATGTTAGTTTTTCTCACTGTCACATACTTTAGCTGCATTATATACTCGTTTGACATTTGATCCGCAGTTGGTATGAGACGATAATAAAGAGTGCGAGCTATAGAGCGTGAAAATCGTAGGGAAGATACGTATGATGATAAATTTAGGCATTTCATGTACATTTCGGAGTGAATGCTTATAGAAAATGATACAAATGATAATGCATTAGAGCACACTCTCTTGAAAGCAGTCGAGATATGTTTGTATATTCGATATAATAAATTGTACGAGAGCCCGCCCTCCTTTTTACTGCCTCCTATTGTCTCAGCTCCTCATACTTAAGTAAAATTTGCAAACAATAGAATGTGCAACAAATATAATAGTTTGCCTCCATTTAGAGAAACATCTCCGGCAATTTAACCCCATGTATTATCTTGCATTTTCGAATATCTCGTCTTGTACATCTCTTATGTTGATATTTTCTAGCATATAAAATATATTTTTTGACATGAAATGTGAGTGAAGCGAAGGATATTGAACTTTGATTCAAAATATTTTTAAAATTATAATTTAACCGCTTTTAGATCAGAAAAATAAATCTTTTAAATAAAATTGCTATTTTTAATTTTAAATATCATGAAAATGGTAAAAAGTCTTAATTATGTCTCATTTTCTTAAATCCATCCCTCTTTTTAATTAATTATATAAACTTAATTCTCTTCCCTAATTAAAGTGCCATAAGTTGACTTCACGAGCAACAATGCTTTAGCTCGTTTTTAATTATCTAAGAATTATAATTACTTATGTTGTCACCAATTAATGTAATACCTAACGCTTTAATTTCTTCGTCCCATTTACTTACGTTGCTAAGAGTGTTTACAAAAAAAAATCCTTAAGCCCTCTCACAAACACAAACACGTAAGCCAGATATCATTCTAAGACGCATTAAGGCACGTAAGAGTGAAATTAATGAATAAATAAGGACATTCGAATGGTCTCTTACTTAACACATTGACCATCATATTTAATAACGAGGCAGCTTCCGAAAAAAAATAATTGTATCGAAATTTATTTCTACGACAACCGCAAAAATTTATATACGTGTATCTCGTGCATAGTGAATGAATGGCCGAGGAAGAGCAATAGAGAGTGAGTGGATGGGGAGGCAAGCAGGGATAAGAGGATTAAAGTATTAAGTTGAGTGGCTGATATATAAATTAATTCATAAAACATTTCTGTGTTGCTAAAGAGCGGAGTCTCGTATTCAGCAACGGGTGTAGTTTGTTGTTAGCTGTGTTTTGAACATTGGAATTAAGTTCTTGATGCTCCCTTTCATGTTGGCGTTATTGTGCACATTTTTGCTAATGCGATGGTGGAGGAAAATCTTTTTCATGGCGATTCGTTAAAATTAGAGACCAGCCGATGCTCAACAGAGGATGAAAAACTCTTGGCAATTTCTCAAGTTTCAAAGAAAAAATAAGGCAAAAGGTCAGTTTTCAAGACTTGTCGAAAAAAGAAAGTAACAAGACTTTAATTAATTTCCATTTTTAATTAAGAACCGTTGAAAAATTAATTAAGAAAGTGAAGAAATTAAATGGTCCACTCGACCAACAAAATCGTCTTATATATTTGCCAAAACGACAGCAATAAAAAGCATCACTAAAGAGTCTAATTTAAATTCAAGAGTATTCCACCACACTAACATGCTCAGTTATACAAAACACCAGCTGCCTATGATGCATAAACTGCAGCCAACATGCACTCACTTTGTGGTTAGCAGAGGAGAGACATTGAGAGAGTGAAAAAGCACTCTTTTATTAAATAGAATGCAAATGCAATTGTTTGCAATGAGAGTGAAATTTTCAGCCTTGTCAGAGCTGTTTTGGGAATTTAAAAACTTTTGGTTTATTTTCATTGATTTTTGAAATGATTAAATTTGAAAGTTTAAATTAATTTTAACGTAATTTTAAAATTCAATTTCTTTTTTGAAACGCTTAAAATTAACCATAAGGACACACAAATGATCTTCACGTTCTTCAGAATAAATTGTCTATTAAATGCATTGCCAATCTCGTTGTGCTGTGACGAGCATGAAAAATGAAATAAAATTTTTACCATCTGCAATTTCAGTTTTTTTTATTTCATCGGCGCGCAATTTTATTCATTCAGCCATTGCGCTTTGCATATATGTGTGCTTTCACATAAGTTTTTCCTCTCGCTCTCTCAGTTTTATGGTTGTTTGGTAAAATCATTGGCAAATTTACATACAATTGATTGGTGAAAGTCATTGAATAGGAGCGAAATCTTCTCGTTCACATGAGCGTGTGATTTGGAGCGCTAGAGAGAACAAATTTAGCATTTACATAGTTTATGAATGTACCTTCTTCCTTTCACGCGAATATCCAACAGCTACTATGTTTGTTTGCGTTCGATTTCGCATTTCGTATTTTTTTATTTTTATTCCTCTCCACTGATGGTGATGTGAATTGCAACCAATTTCAATTTTCGCTATTTACACAACCGATTTTGATGAGGGTTGAAATTTGGCAAAAATAGAAAAGCTGCAGGTGCAAAAAAATAAAAGTGCAAAGTTTTAAGAATTTATTTAAAATCGAAGTAAGCTTTTGCAACAATAAAAAATAATTCTTTAGAGGCGTTTTGAGTTTCAATTGACAAACAATAAACTTTCTTTCATGTTTGCAATTCATATAGAGCTTGTGAAACATTATCAAATGGTAAATATGGAAAGAGCGAAGGATCGTACAACAATAAAAGAAAGCTTTTTCCGTTATTAAATAAACACAAAAGGAATTTACTGGCACAAAGGCAATAACAATTTTTATCATTCATTCTCCTTTTCTCTGTGTGTTTGTATTTTTTGGGATGTCAGAGATTGAAGAGCGGAAAAAACACATACACAATTCTGCGAAATAATATCAAAGTCAAACAATGAAGAGATTTTTCTCTCTCTCTCTTGATTCTGAGTTAAACGATTTTTCCGCAACCCGAAATTTTCTCACTCTGTCACCACCACCATCAAAACGTTGTCCCGCATTGAGCGTCAAAAATTTTCCTCATAAATATTTGAATTTTTCATTTTGCCTGATAATATTTTTGTGCGTTTTTTTGTCGGCTGCCATCATCAGAGATATTAATCATTTTTCTATGCGAGAGATATCCAAAAGAGACAATGGAGGATTTATGTCATTGAAAAATTAAAACAAAAAGGAGTTTCTTTAATTTTTTCTATTGTCTTTTTGGAAGTTTTAATTAAATTGAAATTTTTAACGTTTTTTAATCTTTTAAAAATTCAAAATCATAAATTACGTTAAATTAATGCTTTAGATTTATTCTAAACGTGTCACATCAGAAAAAAGAAGGAGAGAGAACCTGTCAAATGCAAAAGCGCGAAGATATCAGCGACAGTGAAACTGGCAATAAGACATTTACGTCAGTGCATGCATATCGTTCGAATATATATTTTTTTATGCATTTGATGCTTTCTAAAAAGCAGCATGACTTCAGTTAACGTTAAGCGAACAAGCAGAATGTATAAAAGGAATTCAATTGTTGTCTTCTTACACTCTCAGTCGAGAGATATATAGTTGAATTGAAAATGTAATCGCATTTTTTATCGCAAACACGACACTGTGCGAAGAGTACGAGACAGATGCAAATGCGGATCGATGACACTCAATTATTTTTTTTATCGACATTCCGATTGATTGTGACGGAAAGCGAGAGACAAAAGTCCTCGACAAAGAGAAGCTCGTTAAAAGTTGTGAATGAATTATTGAGTGAGGAAACGTGGTTTATAATTTTTGTGAGTGATTAAAAGTAATTTGAAGAGCAATTAAAAAAGTAATTTCAAAATTTGACATTCTGAGTTATCGAAACCAATTTTTTCATTCCTTAATCATTTTCTAAAAACAATAAATAGTCAGGAGTAAAAGATAAATTTTCTTAGCTCCCAAATATCCCATCCTGACTCGCAACAGCTGTCGGAGTAATTTTTTATGACTTCATGTTGAATGGAACCTTTTCCATGGTTGGAAAATTACATTCTCTATGATGTAAAATAATGACATTCTCAAACTTGCTGCTCTTTATATTATTTTCGATTTTTTGATAGGGAACGAGGGAGAATAAAAAATCTGCTCGTTTTCGTGCACTTTTCAATTTCTTGAATAAAGCAGTAAAAAATGCAATTTGGCACAAAAAATTGTTGCTCCGAGGTTTGTTCTCACTGTCTTCTTTTTCTCCTCCGATGTCAAGTGGAATTGTAGATTCTTTCGATGTCATGAATTTGCATTTTTGCTTTTGTAAATCTCAGCCATGGTATGGAAAGCAGAACATAGCAATTCTTCATAGAATAAAGTCACAAATTTCTTCTTCGAGACACTGTGAATATAAAATCGTTGTTAGCTGATATGACACAGCACAAATGCTGAGATTATTATGCAGTATGAATTCCAATAAAAAAAAGTTGTTTCGAGGAGTGAATAAAAAATTGATTTGTGAATATTTTTTAAAAAAATGGTGTTAGTTACAGAGTAAAATAAAAAACTCTTAATTGACTCATAACACGTGAATGATCAACTCATAGCTGTGACATTAATCAAATAAATCAAAAACACCCAAAACAATTTCGAAATCATGTTCACGTAAGCGAACAAGAAGAGGAAAAAATATTTCAAGTAACAAGAAATATTTATCATGAATTAATCAATGCCTTATTAAGTGTTTAACATCTCTATAATAGTCACGTATATAAAAAATGATTTCAGTAAAAGTGAGTGAGACTCCTACGGTGTACAAGAGCCAACATTCGACCTCCCATGTTCTGCTGATGAAATTGATATATTCACACGCATATATATTCGAAATGATGAATCATTTATGGAAGATTTCAGTCATGGAATTTCACTTTTTTTCCGTCAATATATTTCTCGAGTTACATGAAGATGAAAAATAGGGGGACGAGATGACTTTAAAATTAATGATGTCTCCATATGCTCGCTATCAATCTACACATGTTTCAACGCCTATCAATATCATTTTACGATTATTAGAATTCTTTTTAAAATGCTCACAAACAAAAACGCATAAAACTTTTTTCATAATTTTCTTCTCTAAAATGACGTCTGCACACCTTCGCTCATTTTATTTTACGATAAAATCATCTACATTGTGGTGAAAGCGCACGAAATCGTTTTATTTTTATGCGTTTCACCATAAAAGCAGTATGAAAATATTTTATAGTCGTCCACGCGTCATATCGTGTCGGCAAGGACAAAAATTGCCCTCGAAATAGCTGTGATTTTTGCGAGTACGCGGTTAAGGGCAGAGATTAAAAAAATTATAATAGAAATTTTAAAATTTAACGAATTAAACGTTGAAAAATTTTAAATGAATCCTGTAAAATTTTAATGAGTTACAATAATTTGACCTTTAACAGTAAAAATAAATCTCCTCCCTTTTTATTCCTTCTCATCACCCACCGAAGAAAATTAAATGCTTCAAAAAATATTCCCATTACCGTTGACGACGACAACCGATGAGAAAAATTTGAAAGTCAAAGTAGCACAATTAATTCTATTTGCTTAATTAATTTCAATTGCTGCAATTACTTTACTTCTTCTTTTTTTTCCATTCTTCTTCGATATTTTTTTTGTTATTCGAGGAGCGAAAGGTTGACGAAACTTTTGAGGGGGTCGAAAATAATTTAAGAAGATTTTCTTTTTAATTAATTCAATCGATTTCTAATTGATAAATTTTTTTTCTGATTTAATTTCAGATTCCTAGTCACAGCAAGTCGTCAACGAGAAGTCGCTTCTGGAACAGATCATTTCACATTTTACCCTGCCATGAAATTGCCATGCTACGAAATTCATCGTCTGTGCAACATCACGATAATAAAACTAATCACATTGATGCAAATATTAATAAAACTAGTGAAAATAGGAGTAATCATAAAGCTAATAATAGGAGAAGAAGTTTATGTAGACTAGACCGGACGAGACCGCAGCTAAAATGTTGGAGTAGGTGTAATTGGAAAAGTTTCATGGCCTCCGTAATTATAGTCCTGCTGCATCTGACATCGATCGTCGAATGTCTGCAAGCGAGACAGGAAGGTGAGCACACTTTTTAATCCTACAAATATCCGTAAAGTAATGAGCAAAAAGTTTGTGCTGAATATGATTGGGATGGGAATCGATATAAAAAAAATTTTAATTAAAGAAAAATTTGAAATATTTTTTTAAATTTTTCTTAAAGTTTATTCTGTTTAATATTTTCATAACTAAATTCCTCAACTCGCAAACAAGCGCAAAAAAATTCAATAATAGTAAAGTCGGCGGGGAGTCGACGGGTTGGTTCACTCGTTCCATGTCGCGCAGCATATTTTAGCAATGAGATTAAATTGTAATTACACGAAGAAAAAGAAGGAACAAAATTCTTTATTAACAACATTCTGCGCGTTGCACGACGAAGAAAAAATATTTTTTTATGCAACATAAAAAATAAGAAAAAATAAGCAGTCGATGATGAGGAACTAAAGAAGAATCTTGTTCCTTTCAATCGTTTTAATTTTTTCTGCATGAAACGACAAGAATTGGCTCATGGCGCAATTTTATGCAGTCTTCTGTGATTTTATACCGTCTCATAATCATAAATTTACAAAAAAAAAAGATTCCAGCTTCGAGGCTTCACTCGCTTCACTAGATGGATTGCCATAACTTAAGAAAGGTTATGAGAAAGAGAAAGAAAAAATAATAACAAAATGTTGTTGCATAAATTAAGAATGAATCGAATTATAATTAAGAGCTCTTGAGAGCTGCCACAAAAAGGCACATTTACTCCTTTTTGTTTGAAAATGCAGTCAAGAGAATTCTTTTTTCCTCCTTCGCCCCGAACCGCAAAATGGCTCTGAGTAAATTGCTTGCTAACCTGGAAGCAGCGAACATAAATTATTTTTTTCCTAAGATAAATCCTTTTCAGATTTATTATGTTCCTTTCTGCTGCCACTCTCCTTTTAGAAGCAATTTCCAAGGGGGCGTCGGAACTTGAGCGATTTATATTTTTTTGATGAGATTTAAAGGGGATGAAACAAACATTTCTTAAAAGAGTCGAGTCTACAAAACCACCTCAGTTAAATCCATCCAAACTTCCACCAGACAATGAGCTTTAACTCAATCCTTGCATATTACGAGAAATATTTCATCCTTATCCTTGAAGGAAGCGAGACTAAAAAGAGTAAGAACAACATTTATCTGGAAAAGCACGAAAGAGCAAGCACTTTAGAGTGTGTATGTGTCTCGCTTTTAAGAAATGGTTAAAAATGAATGGAGGAAGGAACGACATTGTAAAATACTCGAGAAGTGTCGAGACGAAAGTTGAGATTTTGTGTGAGTGTGTGTGTAATGTCTAAGGACCATTGATAACATAAAGACATCCTTCTTCCCACATATCATTATGCCGAATTCTGACAGAGATTCATCGTATATGAAATTATTTTCATATTCGAGATTAGCTTTTTATGCCGCCTTCCTTCTTTAAAATTCACTTTTTGGAAGTTCTCACATGGCACAAGCATAACACACACCAGACCTGCTAATCTTTTTTTATTGCCACTTATTTATATTCAGCCTCGACTTCTCTTCACTTTTTTTTATATTTTGCAAAAAGAAGTGGAAGCAGTAAAAAGGCAGAATAAATTTTTCGTATAATTTATAAGGAAGGGTGAGCTCTCTTTTTTCAACTTGATGTAAGGTATGCTACGCGTGTAAAAATATCTTCAGGGTGGGATTTAACATCAGTAAAAAATTGCCATTCAGCAGCGATTTTATTTAAAGACTCAATCAAACAAGAATTTAATTCCATCTCCATTCATCCGAATTATGATTTTTATTCACGCTGAAGATCAGATTTCTTATACTTATATGAGAGGGTAAAAAAGGCGTTGGATTGAATTGTAATAAATATTTAGATTTTGAGTTACTGACCGGAGGGAAGCGAAGAGGGTTTGAAGTGATTTAAAAATAATTTGAAGAGGGAGTTGAAAATTCTTGTTAATTTAAATGGTCAATTAAAAATTTAATTAAATTAATTCAATAAACTCTCAATGGATTAATTTTTTTCAATTTATCAAAAACTACAAAAATCATAAAATGCAATTTTAAACAAATGTAAATTTTTATCCCCAATTAATTACGCAAATCCAGCCAATATCAAATAAATCTCTCGTGGACTGATTGAAAATTTGTTGCTTATCATGCTTAATTAATCATTGCCACGATCGGAGCGGATTTAAGAACTCATAAATGCTGTCGACACTCAATAACTCATTTTAATAAATTATTTTAGCTAAAACTCTTAAAAAATGAATCTAAATTGGCGTTAATAGAATCAGTTAAAGCTTAAACAACTTGAGCGAACTTTAAGCTGCTTTAATTGATTGGAGCATGCATGCAACAGTCAATTAAGCTTAATGAGGTAGAATTGCCAAGATTATTGTGACTGTAAATTGTCCCAAAAAATGTTTTAAATTGGCATTTAAAAGTTCAAAAGATTTTTTAGAATTTAAATTCTGGACTTTTCATTTCAAAGCACTTTTCCACTAGATTTAATTATTTTCCCCGAATTTTATTCATTTCCATGGAAAAGCGTCATGATAAAAAAAGCCGAAAATTTATGTTCGTTAAAAGTGAATTCGAGGAGCTTAAAAACTTTTTCCTCAACATATCTCGCATTCTCTTCATTGTAATTCGTCCTTTTTTCAAGCTTGAACGATGATAAATAAAATGCTCGACAGTGCGTGACTAAATTCATGCTGAAAGCACATTACTCTCTATGTTGATGGGTTCTTTTTGTGCTTCTCAATCATTACTCTCTCTTTGTGGCTATGCGCAAAAAATATTTTAAGTATTTTTTTTCTGGGTGTATAAGTCGAGAACAATGGGTTCAATGGTTACAAACTCATCTAATCGAGACTGTCTAATAGTGTGACATAGGTCGTACCATTAAACACACAAGAGAGGCTTTTCACTCAAAAAAGCATCAATCGAGATAGGGAAAAATTAAAAAGCGCAGCCACATGATAGACAAATTTACAAATTGTTGCCAACATTAATTTTAGACGTCGGAGAATATTGATTGAGTTGAGCGTGGTTTTCGCGAATGACTCTCAGGAATTTGTGAGATAAATTGACTAAGCTCAAAAATGCGTTATCACCGTCATGAACTGAACGCTCTCAACTTTCTCGCCTTTTTGTCCGCATGAGAATCTTCGTCAATGTGCGGCAATTCATAATCAACCAAAGATGACTTTTTAATAGCTTTTTTGGCTGTCGCTCACTCACCATTCAATAAAACATTATCGATGTCTGGTCTTTATTTTCTTTGGACACTTTTTCGAGTGAGGTGGATGATCAATTAATATGCAAATAACCATCACATACGCTCCACAATCTAAATGGTAATTTCATGATGACTTTACAATTTTCTTCATCTAATAAAAATATGAAATAATTTTTTTTATTTCAAAAAGCCATGAGAAGAATAATTTTTATGTAAGCGCAATATTTGAGAAAGGAATGAATGATGATGAGAGAGGAAGAAATTTGAATAATCATTGCCGTCTGCACTTGAGAAGAGAATGATGATGAAAACAGAGAGAAGAACCAAATTTGCTTAGTTTTAGATGGGAGTACAGTGACGACTCTTTTATTGGATAAATTAAAATATTTAAAATATTTTTGAGTTTAACGTTTAATGAAATACTTTAAATTAAATTGCAATTAATTGTAAAAAAATCAAATCGACTTCACTGTACTTACACAATATGAGAAAACATTCAAATGACTAAATCGAGACAACGCTGAGTGCTCAAGTGCTTGTAATTCATTGAAGACGATTTTCAACTATAACAATTTAAACAATAATTTTCTTCCATCACCGCTCGTCATTCAACAGCACGCCGACAAAATTCTTTTAAGAGGGAATCGTGATTGATTTTAAAGTGATAGAAATGAAATATGAATGAAAATCATTTGTTGGCATTTAACAACGTCGCGTATTTGAAATTCCAACGGAGAGAAATGCATGCGAAGAATTTTTTCAGCTCAGCAATTTTTTTATTCGCAATAAATCAAAAAAAAATTTAATTCAAATCAATCCATTTCTAAAGCCCGAACTCACACTCACCATCATGTCTATTGAGACGTGCTTAATCGACAGTAAAATAATTGTGCGTCCAATTCAAATTCCCGCTCAATTCATTTCTCTATTCCGGCTCAATTGAAGTGCATTTTACGAATGAATTATTCAATGGCATATCAAATTAACCAAATAATTTGCATTTTCCTTTTCTCCTTTCATGAATATCATACCCTCGTACATGGCTCAAGCTTAATTGCTTTAAAGCTAACTTTGATGTGTGCCGGCTCCACATTAAAGACTAAATTGCATTTCAAATGCACTCGAAAGGCTTTAATTTTATTTAAGTAATTTATGTTCGATGTCTTGCGATGAGTTTGAGCGATCGAATGGGGGTAAAGTGGTTGTGGAAAATTCCTGTAAATGTTTTTTTCTCAGAATACCCTAAAAACATTCCACAAAGGCTTCTTGTAAATCATCCATATATGTGCAATATATTAAAGACAAAACTGAGCCAGTAAGCATGAGAGAAACCTTACACTGATTATTGCTGTTCTGCACTAGAAAACGCGGTCATTTGGGTCAAAGTTCTTTCTCTCCTTGAAACATGGCAAAACACACGCAATAAATTAAATCGATTTAACCCCCAAACTACTTTCTCGGTTTAGTCAGAAAAAGGTCAAAGTTTTCTTCTTCCTCTCCTCATTCAACCTTAAAACTAGTAATTAAAATAATTATATTGTTCCGTTCGATATTTCGATTGCAATTTAGTCGGATTTTGGGTTTCTGTTTTCTCTTTATTTTCCCTAACTCCAGGACACGAGACATAAGTTTTCATTTGGAATGGCACAACTTTGGGAAAAGCTCTATTTATTTTTATATAAAATTATATGACAGCATATCCTCACCGTGTTTTTACGGGAATTTTTACTTTATTTTTACACGAAAATTCTCTTTTATATTTTTATGTTATAGCGTGTCATAAAAGAAATTAAATTTACTGTCTCCACTCAAAAAAAACTTTTAATTTTTTAAAAACTTCAATTTTTTAATAACCTCAAAATTAAAATTTTCAATGGAAGACATTAAAACTTTATGTTGCACGCATAGCTTATACTTTATTTCCTCACAAACCTTTATGCGTATCCTCATACATTCTTCCATTTTCATTGAGTGCACAACAACAATCAACAAATAGGACGAGTAAGAAAAGACAACAAATGAGGCATGCGAATGGGGAAGAGAAGAAAGTACATTGTGAGGGTTTTTATCCCACCATTCTTCTCCTTAATTATTGCCTCGATGCGTAAAGATAGACGCACACAAATTGAAATGAGACAACACAATGTGGGGAGAAGATTTTTTCTTACTTCAGTGGAGGAGAAAAACAAAAACAATCTCGAGGAATTTATGTGTGTTTTATCTCAATTGTTTCTCTCTCGCCTCCCGCTTCAACCCCATCCGCAACACTCTTTTGTTCTTCGATAAATATACATTTTTTTTGGTACGTACATGGATGGCTTCCAACAACAACAACAATAGCGGTATTTTGCTACTCGATGGAGTATAATAAAATGAATGGATATTAGCTCGAGTTACCCTTTTTATGTATTCACTCTCTCGTTTTGGCCCATAAAAGTGCGAGTGGTGTTGTGTAAAAATGAAAGATTAAGTGAAGATCGTGAAATTAGGCAAATGAGTGCATCTGTGGTCGATTCTTACAAAAAATAAACTTTAAAACAACACGGTCATCATCATTAAGAGTTAAAAAAAGGTATGAACAATTTTAAGAAGCAGATGGTGAAAAATGTTGAAAGGGTTTTTGCGATATTTTGAGAGGAAATCAAATAAAGATGAAGTTTTTGCAGGACATTCATGTTTCACTCTTTTTGTTACAATTTTTTTTTGCAAGAGCAGTTCAAACATTTTTGATTTGTGGAGTGAAGTTCCTTGTAAGAATTTTTAGATCGAACACAATTTTTTCACTCGCAAACTCTTCATCCATCATAATCCAACGAAGTGCTTCCCCTTCAAGTTTCACTTCTTTTTATTTAATAAAACCATAAAGCATGAGCGTCATAGAAGCGTCTTGAAAATTATCGGAAACATCTTCTTGTGTCTTTTTTTTATCATCGTCTCCATCTCTCGCTTTTAATGTCACAATTTTTCTTCTTGCTTCTATCTCATAAAATGATTTTGCTTAAACTGCTTTACAAACAGAGACATTGAGCAGAAGTCCTTCGTGTGCTCGGTGCTGCTTCATGCGACATTGCCTTATTTGTGCAATTTTCTCCTTCCGTGCCATCCATGGCTGCTTCTGCTGGCTGTTTTTGTTGTTGTGTTATTAAAAAGGAGCAAGGGGAAATCACCAGGTGCAGTTAGGAAATTGTTGCATTAAAATAATTGACTATTGGAGCTCTTTTTAAAAGAGTACACAAAACTCCGTTCTGGCTGGTGTGCTGCTGTGTGTGTATGATTATCCAATAAATATTTATGCCATATAGTCGGGCGGAGTGCAATTTATTCGACTGGCTCGCACTCTTTGGCCCCGTCTGCTGCCACTTTATTGTAAATTTATTGAAGCGCAAAAACTTTTTTTTAATTTAAAAATTTATTTTCTTCTTTTTTTCGTCTAGCACTTACTAAAAAAACTCTATTCACATATTTACACGAAATGATAAAGGCACGACAGTTTAGCTAGCATTTAATAAATTGTGACTGTCGAGATAATTTTCAAGTTGATAATAGAAATTTAGCTGTTCATCGGGCTTTAGTTTGTAGATATGTGTCAAAAGTCTTTGCGGTGAGGCATTTCGAATGAAACTGAAGATGTAGACATTGACAAATGTCGCCATTAATACTTGGCAATCAAAGCGATCCATAATTCCACCGTGACCCGGTATGGCATCGCCAAAATCCTGAATTTATATTTTTTTTGGTGGTTTAAAACTTTTGAGGTTAGATTTAAAAAGTTTCACTCACCTTAATTCTAAAAGCTCTTTTGAATCCTGAGGCGAAAAATCCTCCGAAAGGTCCAACAACCGAACTAAATATGCTCAATGACAAAGAATGGAGGACGAATGGAGGAAACGATAAAGTCATCTAAATAAAAAAAACCGTTAAAATTTTTCAAAATAAAATTCACCTCAAACTCACAATTCCAAAGTCATAAAAACGATTCACAAACAATTCGTCTCTCTCACAGTCAAGAACACCAATTTTATCAGCATCCTCCGCATAGTCCACAGGACATACAAAATATGGATATTGTGATAGCGCATAGCTCAGTATGATGCCGAAAATGACAGTCATAACACCACCGCCAATAAACCCTTCCCAGGTTTTCTTCGGACTCAGCTTGATGAGTGGAGTTTTTCCGAAAAAAAACCCAAACAAATACGCCCAAATATCATTGATGATAATCAACCCCACAGGAATTATAAACCAGATCATTCCTATTGCGAGGAATAGCAAAAATTAATTAAAATATTTCCCAATAAATCAGCGCGACATACCCTCGAAAATATTTCTGATGATTAAATAACTTTGCACGACGGTAATTAAAATTGCAACGTGAGCCCATGCAAATAGATGAAATGGCCGTGCATAATGACGCTTCACGATTGACATTACGAAAAATATGAAGCCGATGATGTAGAGGAGGTATGAGATAAATCGATGCGATGTGATTAGAAATTGAAGTGCTGCAATTCGCTTGATCGACGGTCCAACATAGTCGGATAAATTTTCGCCATAAAAGAAATAATTGGAGACAATCAGCAAGTACCAAACGAGTCTCCTCACCCATGGAATATCATTTACATGATAGGCTTTAAATCCAACTTCCATAATCTCTTGAAAGCACTTTACTTGAATAGCGAGAACCTGCGTTTATGAGTAGAAAGTTTAATAGGATTTTTTTATGCGGATAAACTGCATGCTTACTAAGCCTATTAATGCTAAAGGACCGCCAGCTATTAGAAGGCAAAAGGTTGAAATCATTATGGTTCCAAAAATTATTCGAACTACCCAATTTGTCCATCTATAGAAAATGAAAAGGTCAAATTTTTGTGGGTGGCAATAATTGGTTTTAATTATTAATGACGTCACGTGAAAATTTCATATTTTTTATGACATCACAGTCTAACAAACCCTCAGCATGTTTTTAATACACAAAAAGGCAATTTCTTCATCTTATCATCATTAATACCTTTCGGGTAGACCCTTTAAAGCGGATGAAAGGAATTTCGGTATTTTAGACGTTCCTTGAGGTTGTAATTTTGCGAGATCCTCCACATAAACCTCCTCCTCCGCCTCGCCATCTGAATCAATCTTTGAAAAGAAGAAGAAGATGCGATTAATTTTGTTATCGCATGCTTTTCATTCACCATTTGAATGCCGGTTAATATTTCGTAAAAAACAATTTTGTGTGATAAGAAAATGTGAGAGAAAAAAGCACACTCACTTGATCTGAATCTTCGCACTTGTCATTCATCTCTTTTAGCATAGATTTGCGATGTGTGTTATTTAACATGTCTCGGCGGCGAACTCGAGAAGTTTTAATTTTCACACTTTTAGCGTCCATTCGAATGACTTCTGTGTACTCGTGAGCGTCGCGGTAGACTAATGTATTAATTTTTTGTAGTAATCGCAATTTTTTTTCGTTTCATTTCCACACACTAACATATAGTTTTAAAAGTCGCGTGCTTCCATACATGTGGGACAATGCTGCGTGACGATAAAAAGTATCGAGTGTTTATTGACGATAATACCCGAATGCTTCTATCTTATCTTCGTATACGAAAGTAGGTGGAATGATAAGATAAGAAATGACAATAATAATAAACGATAATTTTTTCGAGAATCCCATATAACGATATGTGTAATGCCATAATGACGATATTAATTGAGTCATTTCTTATTGCTGCGGTGAGGGAAAAAACTCTCGAATCTCGATATGACGAGTGTGGAATTTTTAATGGAATCCATAATACAAACTATGGCTTAGGTCGTTAAATAAAGATTAATGTTGAGTTCAACATGCAATTCTGTAATGTACATTTGCTGTTCACTGTGCTATTACTATTACTACCAGTGAATGTGTCCTCGATTTTCTTATATGCTCTCCATATTTTTCTCGTTATTTTCTGAGTGCTCTGGAATTTGTGTTGAAAGGATCAGATAGGTTTTAAATCAAGGGATGGTAAATTTATATTTTTTTTCTAACTTTACACATTGGGACGATTAGAAAACGAAAACCGCCACAATTCAGGATCTGTGAGATGCAGTTTGTCCATAAGTTATCATACTTAAAGATGCCTTGAAGCATCTTCTAATGACGTGCATCAAAAAAAATTTTCTTGTTCAGTCACAATAGTCTTTTTGAAGCCTCCAAAGTCGACCCCTCTTAAGCTCGAGAAAAATCATTATTTTTTATTTATTGAATTAATTGAGTTTTGACAACTGTCACTGAACATTTTTAGATGTTTAATTGAAGAAAATTGTGTAATATATTTTATTTCGCTTCAAATTTCTCATTTTAAGCATTGGAAGTGCTCTAAACTTAACTTCAAAATATGTTAAAACGGACTCACACTAAAACTTGCCTAAAGTCTGTGGAACCTAATGGAACCTATATTTGAAAGCATTTTCATAAAGACAAGAAAAAAAACGTCAAGAATGGGGAAGGAACTATCTGCTCATTTTTGCTCCTTTAAAAGTTATATGAGCTTGAAGATGACTCAAATTTTCCAGTTTTGTATGAAGTGTTATTAAAATATAAATTTGTCTAAAAGGAGGCTTTGATTTTTGCACTTAATAAAATATTTAGAGGCGTTAGTGGCATTGGAGATCTAAAAAATGTTTCTGGTTAAAGCTATTTTAAACAAGCTAACAGACCCAAATTAAGGTTCTAGTCATAAAAAACACTTAAATGAGTGTTCTATATTACACAACTTTATTTCATGTTTAAGGGACTTAAGAGCCTGATTCCAAGGTCTGTATCATAAAAAATCTTATAGAATGGTGTTAACAGGGCATCACTACCTTGCCCAACCCGTTTTACTATTTTGGCGGATCTCGTTTTCAAATCGTCCCAATGTGCTTTATATTGTTTAACTTTTAATCTTATTTTTTCAAAAATTTCCATCCCTTGCATAAAACCTGAAACTATCTCTCTCTCTTTTATTTTTTCCGTTCTAATTTCGAGCCACTCAAAATATTTTTTTGCGAGTGGCGATTCTCATAAAACTGCGATAAAAATGGTGTGAATTTATTTAGAGGCTTGCGATAATGTTTTTCTCATGTGTGAGTGTGTTTTCAGCTTTTTTTAACGAGAATAAAAAAATATGATGAATTATGAGCTTTATTTGAACTGAATATCCAATGATGTCCTTTTCTTCTTATTTATTGACGACAATCAACACGAACTCACGATGGATGTTTGAGCAGCTCCATTAGGGGACAAATGATTCATAAATCGATAGAGAATTTCTCGAATATAATGAATTATGCCTTTTTGTTAATGAATCGGAATGGACGTGTTTGTCCTTGGAAATTGACTTTACGCTCTATTGAGCAAGGAAAATATTCTATTTTTCTTCTTTGCGAGAAAATATCTTTTAAAGAAAACTTTTTTCAGCTAGCGAGAAAAATTTCTTCCAGCACTGAAGTTAAAGCGCGCGCATCCAATCGATATTGTTAACTTTTGGGAATTACTTCGGGTGGCTCGAGTTTTCTCACATCAAATATATACGGAAAACTGTTTAAATGATAAACAAATAAAATAGTCGAAAAAGTTTTCACGGGATTTCCGTGTTTTCTTCTTTGATACGCTGAAAATTAATGTCAAACTTTCCACAACCGAGAGCGTCATTGAAAATTTTATGCAAATGTTCTCACATCTCGACTCGCTCATAAAAGTCCTTGTTAAACGACTCTCCCATGAAAATATTCTTTTGGTGTAAATATTAAGGACAATGTTATTCTTTTGTTAGCTCCATCGCCATGAAGAGTTGAAAATCGACGTAAAGCATCAAGCTAAGGGAGAGAAAAAGTTTTTATATTTTTTGCAAATTTGAATTTCATGGTGAGGTAATAAAAATATTTTTTATTCATCGAAACTGCGGTAAATGTGAAACATGATAATAAAAAAATTCTGTTTTGTTGTTGAAAAATTTTTCAATCGAGGTGTTTTATCCATTTTAATAAATTTTAAATCATGGATTGACCTTGGTAAAAGTTTTGATTGTGGATTTATTTAAGGAAAAGTTAGAAAACACAAAAGCTTTTATTGAGATTTTTTGAAATAAATGGATAAATTTATTTCTTCTAGAAAATCCAGGATAAAATCATAATACATAAATTCTTCTCCCTTGCTTTTATCCACCTTAATAATTCACCATATCTTAATTTAGAAAATTTCCATCTCGAACTTCATCTTTTCTCAATTTACATCATTAAAATAATTTAAAACTTTTTTATTTTTCACGTAAAATTTCACACAGACAATAAGCGAGGAAAAATCTCTTAACTCATTAAGTCGCTAAGTAGAGAAGTAAAAAGAGTTATGTCGACAGCACTATTCACGGGAGAAAAGAGAGCTTTTATAGTGTAGTTATGATAATTGGAACATTTCGTTGAGCGAGTCTATTTTCATAGGGATTAACTCATTAATATGCAAATTACACGGTCCGTACATTTCGCTTTATAGTGCAAATTTCTTTTTTTGAGGTTGAGAGATGCTCACCACTAATTCTTACACTGAAACATGAGAGATGTAAAAATTCTTTCATAATTTCATATTTTTTTTACGATGAAAAGAGTTTTATATCATTTTTAGTGCTTAAAAAGTTTCACTTTTATGACTTTGTTCGGTCAACATAGAAAAATTATTCTTAATTAAAAAATTCTCGAGGAAAGTTTCAAGCTGGCAATTTTGTTGCGAGAGTAAATAGTAATAAAAATGAAATCAACACTCTTTGGGGTTATTCGGAGTATTAAAGTTAAAATTTGTTGACTTTAGTCTGATGATGCAGACATTTAGTGACCACCCACTAGGATGAATAGAAATAATGTAAAATATGTTACATTATGATAAAAAATATATATGTTTCCTTAAATTACCCTCCATAAATATCAACCATAATGGTTTTTCCATGCAATTGCTCGAGTATTGAAAAAACATGAAAATAAAATCAGTGAAGAAATTTTTTTAAAAAACCTTCAGCAACAAAAATTTTCTTATCAATTAAGCGATATCAATTGTCATCATGTCCTACTCATTACCATGATGATTATTTTCATCGCAAATACCCTAACATAGCATTGAGACACCGAGTGAAGAAGAATAAAAATAGTCATAAAATTTTACTGACCTTAGCATGAAATTTCTACTCCAATGACCATCAGTGGCAATTAATTTTTCCTCTCTCAGTATATGGAGATAAATGAAAATTGTTCGAAGCGAAAAAAAAACAAGCATATTCAGCAAATTAAGAGGGTGATAATGATGGCACTGTCGACAGCGCTCAATGATGATGATGAGCAGCTTTTTTCCTCTTTTTAGATTTTTATCAACTCAATAAATTTATTTTATTTTTTTCATTTCAGCATCTTCAAATTGTGTCTTTCCCTCACAATGGGAAGGCTCTTGGTTTCAATCGGGCGTTCCACAACCAATTCACATAAATGGATCAACGATGAGTAATCGAGGAACTTGTATAGCGAGTGACGGTGATAAGTTCCTCATGAGAGAGTGAGTGCAAAATTTTTTAATCTTTTAAATTAATAAAAAAAAAATTCACTCACAAAAATTAGGAAGCGATGTCACCGGTGTGTGGTCATCTATGAAAAGCACAAGAACGTATTGCAATATAAAGAAAGTGAGTGTGAAGAAATGGACCATTTTAAACCGTCAGCGTTAGCAAGCAGTAGCACAATTATTAAAAGCGATAGGGGGGTTGCATTTCAGTCCCATCCCAACATGAGCCGTTCAAAAGTATCGACATCGGATCTGAGTTATTTTCGATCCAATGACGATAATCATAGAACTAATTGTAAGCAAAAAACGTCCAAGAATTTTTATTATTTTGTCTTTTTTGAGTAAAAATGATTTCGTGTCATGTTAAATGTGAAAAGTTGTTGAAGAGCTTTTGACATGACTCAAATCAAAGTTAATAAATTTCTCGTATTCTAGCATCTTGAAAATGTTTTAAAAAATTGCGATTAAAGCATAAAAAATTTATTATTACGATGTGCGATGATTAATGAATTAGTTTTCATTGTGTTTAAGTTAGACAATTCAAAGGTTGACTTATTTTAACATAATGAAAATTGATTCATTGACTTAAGTAATGAGATTGCCTTAGGTCAAGAATCTTTAGACATGAAATTGATCTCAAATTATTTGAGCAATTCAATCTCATTATTAAAGCACAAATTTACGTTAATTATACTTAAAGTAAAATTTTGTCACTTGTCTTCGTCTCGTTACATCAAATTTTTATTTTCGTTCAATTTTTTTATTATTTCTGTGGCGTCCATTCATTTTTTTATTTATCATTCATAGTCTTACTGTGATTTTATCATAAATTATTATTTACACTTGAAGATTGTTAAAAATTCTCTCAGTTTGGCGTGACATCGCCATTTTATTTAGCCGTTCAAACAAAAAAAATTCTCTTGCCGTGATTTCTGTCACATTCAGACAAATGCCATAGTCGTCAAAATGAAATTTGTCCTCGATATTCTTCTCTCTCTTGCTCTCATTGCGTTTACAATCCTTAAATGTCAATTCAAAAGGAAATCGAAAAAATATAAATTGAAAGCTTTTCGACATTAACGAGAAAGTTACACACACACAAAAATGTCCTCGAAGTCGTTAGAGGAGAATTCAAATACAAATTTATATTTTGTGTGACGTAATGGGAAAGATATATGGCAGTTATAATAGTTATTATGGATATGCACGACTCTCTCGTATAAACTCGATCATACGAATCCAATTTGAATAGAAAATATGCGCGCACACATCGATAGAAAAGTTCAAGGGTTGAAAAATTAAATAAAATTATTTAAAAATTTAACGCATTTAAAGAATTCAAATTTTGTAAAATAAATTTTTTTAAACTAAAATTTTTCACATCAAAAAATATAAACTATCTCCAACCCATGTCCACATACAATGCCATCTGATATCACAAAACCATAATCGCATTGCTCTAATTATTAAATCAAACAAAACACACAACATCCAACAATGGGAAAGAGAAGCATGGAATGGAATATTCTGAATTTTCCATCTCGTTCACAATCCCCAAAATTCGAAACAATAATTTCAAACAATAGACATTTTGAGAGTGAGAGATTTCTATCTAATTTTCTATTGAACGAAACTTTCGGATTTTGAGGTACATTATGTGATATGAAAAATAATAATCGTAATACCTAGTCTAGTTGTTATGCATGGAAAATTAATAAGTCACTAATGTAATTTATAATCCAATATTGCTTGCCACGTGATTACACTCCAACATAATGACAAACGGAAAAGTGGTGTTGTGGGTGGCTTCGAGCTTTTTGGCGATAAGTTTGAGCTGTTGCGAAAGCGATTTGATTACGCGATGAATTTTATGTAAAATGAGGTTATTGAAGTGGAAATTTGTGAAGCTCAAATGATGCACAAAAATATATGAATTAAAAAATTTAAATAAATTTTTTCAATTTTTTTTGTGAATTTTGAAAGCTCAAAATTTGAATCTGTATTTTCTAAAATCATAAAATTAATTTTAATTCAGAGCTTATTTAACCACGAAAAGGCAAAAAATAAATTTAATCACTTGCAGCTTGAAACTCGATAATTTTTTTCATACTCGTTGATTAAAAACCTTCAAATTGCTCATCGATCTCACTTAATTATTGAAAATTGAAATAATGAAATAAAAGAGTGCGCAACATATATTGAATCAAAGACGGGCGAGAGAAATGCATGCACATCGTTGATTAAAATTTTATTGCCATGGGGATTTTCCGATTTTTTTTCATAGTCCAAGAGAGCGAGAACCAACAAATTAATATAAAATTGATGACTTTTGGGCCTGAAAATTTATATTAAAAAATATTCAATTAAAAAAAGCTTTTTTAATCCACCACCAATAATTTCATGAGTGCTCGTCGCGCAAAAAAATATGGCAAAAAATGATAATTTTAATTTGTGTAAATTTTTCATCCATGAATGAGGTTGAAGTTGATAAATGGGCAATTCCAAATGCTCATTAAAAGTTGTAAATACTCGAAAACATTTCACCTTTGATGTTTTACATATTTGTCAAATGGAAAAATAAATCTAGTGGGGTGGACTTAAAAAAGTTATTAAAAATGACATTTAAAAATTTCTATGTGTGATTTTCTCTGTGTTTATGATTTAATTTTCAATGTTTAATTTTTTCTTTCATCTTTATGTGTTTGAATGAATTTCTACTGAATGTTAATCGTTTAAAAATTTGAGGTCAAAATATTTTTATTTGTTCAGAGGTAAAATTTTAAAAAATATTAAAGTTCATTTTTAATTTTAAATCAGACACCTGACAAAAAAAATTGTTTGTCAACACTATCGAAATCCTTCAAACAAATAAAAATCACATTCAACATCAAAGGATCTTTTTTAAAATGTATTTAAAATGAAATCTACAATGGCACTGCATGTGAAACTGATATGGCATAAAAGTGATTTTGGCGTTTTTCCATCACAAATAAATTTCATGGGTGGTTGCTAAAGAAACGCACACACAATGGGATAGGACAATCCTTCAAAATAATCTCTTTCAAATGTGATTTTAGAGACGAACAAAAAAATTGTTTCAATACTTCACTCACACACAAAAATTTTTTCTGCCATTTGTGCTGTCAAAAGAAGAAAAATTCTCTGTTGGATGCAATGAAAAATAGCTTTTTAAGGGATTTTCACTTGTGAGTACTTTTGAGTACTCTTCGCATATAGATTCAGCTGCTGATGCTGCGTGTCGAAAGTAAAACAAAGCAAGAGGGCTTTTCATTTTCCATTTTTCAAATATAACGAGCTGAAAGCATATTTTTGGGTCATCATTATCAACTCAATGTTCAGAATTCACTCTCAGTTGCCATGTTTCTCATCAACTTACCGACTTCAACTTTATTTGTTTCATATAAATCATTTCTCGCTATGATAAGAAGGATTGTATGAGAAAATATTATAATTAATGACATGGAAGGGCGTACATCATTCAAAGAGGACGTATTATTACACATAATACAACCTGCCATCAACAACAATGAACTTTTTTTTACCGTTTGATGAATAAAAAGTCCATAAAAGTCGGGTTTATGTAAAAATAGGGATGTGAGTGTGTGGATGTGAGAATGAGTTTGTTTATTAGAAAATCATGAATTGGGGTTTGAGTCAGAAAATCATGAAATTTTGTTGCTTAATTTTTTTTATGAATTTAAAAATATTTCTTCAAGTTTTACTCTTTGAGTGCTCTCAAAATTCTTCCGTAAATTCCACTCAACTCCCAAATGTCTATCACATACCTTTTTAAATTCATGTTATTAAGTGTATCCATTATTTTCTATGTGTCTTTTATGTTTGCATATTATTATTATTTTTGAAACTTCTTATTTACTCATAATAATATTAATAATAAAAAAGATCTTGATAAAAATACCTTTTTGATGTCCTTTTTCATCGAGAAGGAGCAAAATCTTTCTCGTTTATTTGAAGTGAAAAAAATTCAGTAATCAAAAGGTTAAAAAATAACATTGACAAAGGAATTTTTAATATCATTGTAGAAAAGGTAAACTGCATTGATTTGCTTGCAAGAAATTTATTATTTTTTATATTAAATCTCTTCTTTCTCCCGTCGTCCGAGCGTCGGTGTTGAAGTTCAAAACAGAATGTAAATATTTCATGGAAAATGTTGGGATGGGTTTGTGTTTGCAGTATAACAAAATTTCATCATCTCTAAAATTTTCTTTTTCTCTCTCTTTAGTTTGTTTTATGCTTAACTTCTACTATCTGCATAATTTTCCGTTATTAAATTTTTGATTTATTTTTCTTTCTATTGTTATCTTTTTGTCTGATATATTTCTAATAACAACAATTAAAACGGAGAAAAGTTTTTACATTAAAAGTAGTTTTGCAGTCAAGGGATGAGACTTGAGAGGAGGAAATTGTAAAATATTCTTAAGAAACTTCTCTTGTCATCCCTTGACTCATCTCAAATCAATAAGAAAAACATTTTTCTCTTTCATTAACAAACAAAATAATTTTCCAAGATGCGATGGAATTTAAATGATTGAACATAAAAAGAGAGATGCGGACAGAAGGAGGAAATTGATGGAAAATCTTTGAGGAATTTATTAGCATGAAAATTCCAATTTTAACTAACAATGCCAACTTCAAGATGCACAAATCAATATATGTTGTTTATCCATTCCGAGTCTCTCTCTCTACACTGCAAAAATTCTCATTCAATTGCTTGGAAAATATTTTCATATATTTTTTATTTAATTCTTATTCATGATGTTTTCAATTCTAATGAGGGTTCACTTACATTTGACCTTTTTCGCTCTTCCTCTTGGTTTTGAGTAATTTTAATTTCATTTAAACTTCATGAGGTTTCACACACTCACAAAATGACTTTTCGTGTTCACACTTTACGTGTCAAATAATAATTTTGTAAGTGCAACCTTTAAGCTTTCCAACTCAGACAGAATAATTATGGAGGAATTGAATAAATTTTTTCCGTACATTCTTTTCGCTCATTTACATAATTACTAATCTCAGTTTAATGCCACAGACTTTTAAGTTCGTAATTATTTTTATATTAAATTTTTTTAAACTCTTTTTTAATTGAGGGATTTTTATTAAAGTGTTGAGGTGTTTCGTGTGCGGCAAGGGATGGCTAATTTTTGAACCTTTTGTCACTCGACACGTCTTTACATCCTTAAAAAAATCTTTTCAATTTTTTTAAATTAACAAAATTAATTTTCCTAATTTCTTATAATTTTTTTCGAAATAATTTTCATTCCCCTAATAAAATTGACATTACTAATAAATTACCCGCCTTATTGCTATGCATTAAGAAAACAAATTTATCAACTAATCATTAACACATGAGAATTGCAATATCGTTCTAATGAGTGTCCATTTCCGTATCTAATAACCGATAATGATTAGGTATGGGTTGTCGACCACGTGAAACACTTCAGAACTTGTGTGAACAAATTCCCGGAGATGCTCTCCTTTATAGCATGTTCAAAATTGATGCGGAACCCATTAAATGTCCTATTAGAGGTAAATTACGATTGAATTTTTAATGCTTTATAAAACTTTAATGGCATTCATTTTTGTTCACCTCTAGGACCTTTTTTATTCACTTATAATCGTGGCCATGGCGAGTGTACAAATCCTGTGTCGAATATTGAAAGTTGTACAGAAGATAGTCGAATGTTACTTAGCTTCCAAGCGTGTCCCGATGTGCCGGGAACTGAAAGTACTGGTGAGTAATTTTTAAGTCTCCAACCACTGAAACTTTTGATTCAACATTTTCATAATTAATTTAGTCGAGGAATTGACGTGTTTAGCGACATGGAAGGACGGCAATCCACGCTACTTAGTTGGACTTGTAACACACAATCATGCCACATCGAACGAAGAACGATTTCGATGTTTCGTGTACGAGAAATTCAACGTTGGTAAATATGGTAAGAAAAAATTTCATGTGTTTGGACATTAATGTTGAATGGTTATGAGTTGAAAATTTAAAAAGATTTTTAAATTGATCGAAAAAAATATTTGGGTTCACTCAAACTTATTCAAAGTCCATAGAATTTTGTGTGCAACTAGCAATTTTTTTCTCTCTCCATGTTGTGAATATTTTTTCTATAAAAAAGCATTAAAATAAATTTATGTTTTTCTACTTTTATTCTCTCTCCCCTATTCCATTTTAAACCCATAGGAGGTTCACAGAAAGATGCTGAATACAAGCTATCACAATCTGGTGATGCAACGTGCAATGGACTGGAAAGTGCTGAAGTGAGTTTTTAATGCCTTTTCCTGTTTCAAATAGCAAAATAGCTCTCGGTAGATGGAAAAAGTTTTTCTTTCAATCCCTCGATTGCAATTTTCCTCTCTGTGTGTGCTGATGGGCGACTTTTAAAAATTGTATCTTCAATTCCCTGAATTCTGTCTTGCATTTAATGACATTTAAAGAAAATATATTGAATTGAAATTGAAATTTTAAATAATTAATTTTTAAGAAAATTTAACGGTTGATTAAATTTTAATTTTTTTTATTAAAGTTCTATTTTTTACACCCCTCAAGAGCACTTTAACTTTTCAATGCTTTTATATTACTCGAAATTTCCTGTTTATAATTTATAGGTTGGATCACGTATAATGACACTGAGGAAGGCACCCCCTGTTGTGCGCTGTGATTTTCCATCATGGTTCAAGAACCAGAAGCACTGGCATACGTTGTCAGGAAGTACTGCTTATACTTTCCATCAGAAGTGAGTATCCCAACATGACTTTTTGTTAAGTCACGGTTTAATGGCAGTCAGCAGTTGTGTGTGTGGCCATAAATTTCCATTGTAATCAATTGCATTTAATGCGATGAGTGCGAGAGGGGAAGAAAGAAGTTTCTTATAAATTTCATCCACGATTCACTTGTTCCGGATGTTTTCTCCCTTCATCATCATTGAAAGTGGTCGTCCATTCTCGTGTTGCATGTACACATTTTTATATTTCCTGAGAAAAAAAAAAGTCTGGGATGTAGAAAAATCCATTATGATGCTGCCATGCTACTTTTCACCTTTACTGCCCCTCCTCGTGCTCGAAAAAAGTTTTTGCACTCATTCAATATTCAGCTCAACATGAAATTCTATAATGGATTGCACTAACTGCTGTACCATTCTATATATTATACAATAACATACCGAAACAATGCTGAAAAAGGGTGTTTTTGTGGCATTTGCAATTTTTTTAATTTCAACCTGACGTCAATTCTAATTTTTTTACACACTTTCATAGTGATGGATCGATGCACATAGTTAAGCAGAATGGATACTTGGAAACTCGAGTGCTCTGTGAGCAAATCAATAAACAGACGCCGGATGAATTGATGGCGATCGTTGAAAAAACAACCGGATGGTAAGCTTAAAAAAATATTACTCTAATAACTTTTTTCCTTCAACCATAAACTTTTTTTTTTCAATTTCAATTCTCACAGTAAAACGGGATATGTGTGTGTCATGTTCTATCGACGAACAACACATGTGGCCGAGCTACAAATGGGAATTCCAGCGAATCGACTCGAGGATGCTTGTGCCATAGATCACTTTGATACATCGCGATTGCCATTCATTACGCTTTTGGGTGAGTTGATTAAATTTTTTTGAGGTTTTAATAAAAATTTAATTCAAAAATTGTCATGACATTCGAGATAGTCGTCATAGAAACTTTGACAAAAAAAAACAACTTCATCAAAAGAGATCAAAAATGTGAAAAGCCTTTCAACTTAATAAATCAGTTCATCACACCCACTCACAAAAAATGCCTTCGTAAATTAAATCAAAAGACTTTCAAAAAAAATCTTCACAACTTAAATCCCCATCTTATCTAATTAGAGTCTCTCGTTCAACTTTTGCATCTCTTTTTTGTGTGTGAGGAAAAACAGAAAGTTTTATCTTTTGCAGCATGAGAAGAAAAATATCTACAGCAGTTAGCGAATTGTCATTTCCTCTTTATACTTTTTTAATTTCCGCGAAAGACAGAGAAACTTTACCGCAATTGCCAAAGGGCGCAGAAGAAAAAGCAGAAAGTTTTTTAAAAAAATATAGAAGTGAAATAATAAAGAGATGAAAAACTTTTATGACGCTACAATGAAATATTAAAAAGTTCAAAAGCTTCTTATTGCGCTTCTCTTTTTTCTTACTCGTGCCAATGACAAATGAGTCCATTTCAATGGTACTTCAAAAGTCATTTTTTATAATTATTAACGTGGAAGCATTGAGCGGTCAAAAAAATAAGCTAGACGACATTTTTTTCAAGAATTTATTTCCCTTTTGCCATAGCGTCAAATCCCGATCCGAAGATGTGTCCACTTGTCGGCTCTTATACATTGCGCGGTCTGATAACTCCGCCATACAGTCTCAGCGCGAGCGCTTTTGCATCATCTTCACGTCACAAACGAAACCATAATTCAAAGCAGCACAGCAATCATCATCCTCATGATTTATCATCATTAGACGATGGAAGTCGAGTAGCGAGAAAAGCACACACATCATTGAGCTTTCGAAATGAAGAAGATTCACTTAAAAGCTGGCACTTGAATGATCATAATAAATCACTACGACAACGTCGCTCAGCGAAGCTGAAAGAGGAACATCAGCGGCAGTCAAGTGAATCTGACGGTGAAAATTCAGTTCCATTTGCAGCCAGTGGCGCTTTTATTGAAGTGCTTGATGATGGTAGTGAGGTGTCTGACATCGATGACAATGATCAAGTTATTAAACTAGTGAGAAGCAAACGAAACACCAGTAGTGGTATGATTGAGATAGCATCAGATGCCGGCAACGACCCCACACGAAGTCGACGCGATACAACGATAAATTGTGGCAATGTAAATACAAAGGCGAGACAATTGAATATCGGCTGTTCCGATGAGAATAAAATCGATGTCTTACCGCAATGTGATGATGAAGAAGGTAAGAGATTGATTGATTTATAAGCAATAAAATCAAGGGATTAACATTTTATAAATTTATTTTTTTAAAATTTCTGTAACGTATTTTTTGATTTAAAAATATTTTACTAACGTTTTTTAAATTTTTATTTTTAATTGCCATCCCTTGATTTTATATCTACTAATTTTTCTCAATTTCGCTCTCGCACTGACTTCCACGTGTGTGTGAGACCAGTGACCACGAAATGACATTTTGATTAATTGACATATAATGTCCCTCAACTCACTTGATGTTCATTTATTTCCATTTTCTCTCATCTGGATTTATAGAATATACCTGTCACGGTAGTTGGCTGGAGAATCAGACGACGACTTTCATTATTGCACGCCACTCAAAGTATATTGTGTGCATTAGCTTTAAGCAATTAACGACTGATACAGCTCAATTATTTATCGGTGACTCGTGTTATCGTGAACAACAAGCTGCGTTCTTGGATGCACCCACGGAGAGATTTTACACAGTTGCCAATCTTACCAATGTTGGACGTAAGTTTTTAGTTACTGACATATTTTGACAATTAATTCAATTTTCCTCATAAACAGATAAATGCGGCGAGATTAGCGCTGCTGTCAACATTTCAACATCTAATTGGCACCGAATAATAATCTCGATACTCTTGGCAACGTTAATGATAATGTTCCGAACATCATCAACAAATAGATGATTTGTTTGTTGCTAGACTAACTAATTAATAGAAATCTTTTACGAAATAAAGTAAAATAGATTTTGCCTTCAGCCATGAAAATTTTGTCTTCGATTTCCTCGAAGCTGATTGCAAAAAAAAGAAGTAAATTGGAAATGTGTTAATTCTTTTTTACGAAAGCAAAGTGGTAAAAATTCATGTACATAAAACTGGTCATTTTGAGGTTAAGATGAAAATGAATGAAAATTTGTTTAAACTGTTTTTTATATGTCGAAAAAAGAATGAAAGTGATATATTTGAAAAAAAAATGAAAGGTGGTTGAAATTGAGCAAGGGATGGAATTTATAAAGATAGTTTTAAAAATTTTATCTCTTGGTTAAAATTATTATAAAGGCATGGTGATTTATTTGATTAACTCTTAATCACTCAAATCATCGGCAATTAGTGGAAGTTTAGATAATAAAAGAATTAATTATTACGATGTATAATTGACATTTGCATATGTGGTTAATTGTCAATGTGAAAACTGCTTCAAGTAAAAGAAAAATCCATCAATTAGAAAATTCTAACGGAAAAAAATAATACTCAAGATGATGAAAAATGTACTCTTTCTTAAAATAAGAAAAATTATCTTAAAAGAGGTTGAAGAATTCAGCCAAACGAAGATTGAAAATTCTCGTACTCAATTCAACATAAAAATGTTATTTTATTACTATACAAAACTAATTTTATTTTAACTCTCACTAAACATAGAAATTTTCTCTTCAATTTTATTCAATTCTTTTTTGCATTTTAAAGACATCGAAATGATAAAAATGCAAGGGATGAACATTGCTGAATATTTTTAAAAATAAATTGTAAAGTTTTACATACCTTGGATCTCAGGGAAATCAACTTAATTTTGGAGTATTTAAAAACCTTGACATGAATAAATATTTTTTCACTCTTAAAATCAGCATCAAAAGTTATTTTTTAACTCAAAGTTTAAACATTTATTTTAAATCTCTCTACCAAATTTTCAGCGGTGTTAATCCCATTGCAATTCTTGAAAATCTCAATTTAGCTGAAAAATATTAAAAATCTTTAATTAAGAAAGAAAACTACACTCACACACACACACACTTACATTTATTGCTTCAAATCTCTCATATTCTCTCTGTCTCTCTTTCTATTCACACTCACATGATACGACGAAAACGAATTGGTGATACTAGAAATATTATGAGGATTAAGAATACATAAAATAAAGAAAAACTTAGATGAATGATGATGAAATAGAAAAGTTGTAAAAAGTCAACAATAAAGTTCATTTGTAAAGTTTTGAAGAAATCGAGGGTTGTATAAAAGTTATTAGGTACTATACTGAATATTGATAATGATGATTATGTTGCGGAGATGGTTTGAGGTGTGAAAAAAAATTCAATTAAAAAATTTTAGTTGTGTATAAAATTTTGATGAAAAATTTCAATTATTTCGAGTTCAAAAATAAATTTTAGTAAAATTAAAATTTCCAAAAAAATAAAGAAATTTGATTAAAAAAGTTTCAGAGATTTTTCTTTCACATCTTCAAATCACATCCACTTCCTGCTATTATTAATAAATTTAAAGAAAAAAATGAATATTGTTTTCCATTTTTCATATAAACTTTAGATTGTGATTCTCTAATCTTTGCAGCAATAAAATGAGAATGTAAAAATTAAAAATCAACAAAGTTTTATTTAAATTTTAAATTATTTCAGGAGTAAAAGCAAAATTTGTTAAACTTCAAAAAATCAGGTGAGTTTTTTAAATAAAAAATGGTTTAGTTTTTCACCCGAGTGTCCTGTCAATAACATTAAAATTAAACTCACATAAATTCATACCTGAATGAAATTCCTCATGCTTTTTTGTCTCGAGGCAATCATAATCCATAATGAAGTTGACCTGACACGTGTAGAGCGAAGCATACTTTTTCATAATAATCTCCCCCAATATCTCTCTATTAGTATCCGAACGTGTATATACGAAAATGAAGACATTAATAAAATTCCATTCTCATTAAGACAGAAGTTAGTCAATAGAATCTTTCAGGCGTGTTTGTTGGCTGAGCAACAATAAAAAAGGAGATGAAAAATTTACGAATTTCGTTACAAAACCGTGAATTCTTTTTATTCTTGTTAAAAATGCGAAAACAGTTGTTTTCTCTTTATCTTCTCAGTGGTTTCCATACGTACAGAGAAAACAATTTTAAACAAGATGGGTCTGCAAACGGCGTTGCCATTTCCAATAGCTCCGCATAGATTAGTACCCTACTCCGTTGCAATGGGAATTAGTGGCACTCTTGGTTAATCATGAAGGACATTCTTGAAAAATCATCAATGTAAATCGATTCCTGATGCAATGACGAGTTCAACGACATACATGAAGCCATAGTTCTGAAAATGGACATTAGTGGCACTCCTGCCCGACCATAATGGACATTCCTCAAAAATCATCAATTTCAATCGATTTCTGACCCAACGACGAGTTCAACGATACCCATGAAGCCATAGTTCTGAAAAATGGACATTAGTGGCACTCCTGGCGGGCCATGATGGACATTCCTCAAAAATCATATGTGTCAATCGATTTCTGATGCAATGACGAGTTCAACGATACCCATGAAGCCATATAATAGAAAATTTGTATGAAAAAGGACATTTTTGCACTCAGGGACGGTCCTTGGAGGGTCGTACCTCAAAACTAAATACTTCTTGCACAACTAGAGCCAAAACCCGATCTTTAGCCACAAACCCGACTCAAATCCGACCAGCCGTTCTTGAGATATGGCGTTCACTAAGATCGTAAGAAAGTGAGAAAGTAAGAAAGTAAGATGACTTAAATGGCTCTAACTCCTCGTAGGAGCAACCGATTTCAAATCTGTTTTCGCCAGTTTGTAGGGTTTGACTAGGCCTATCATTTGAGTTTATGTTTTGATATTGCAAAATGTAATGTCTTGGCACTAGGGGTCGAAAACAGGTTTTGGAAAAATCCAAAATTAATATATAGCGGAGCTATAATTAACTTCAACAACAAGTGAAGAAGGAAAAAAGAAGAATTTTTGTTACTTCTCTTGTTACTTTCATAATGGACAAGAATATGAGTGAAATGGAGAAAAGAATTAAGCGAGCAAAAAAGAATAATTTGCTCTCGCATTCATTTGCAAAATGTAACCAGAGGTCAAATGTTAAAAATATAAAAAGAATTTTTCAAAGCATTTTTCATCTCATTTTCTTGCGCATTACAATTTACAAAACAATTGAAAGCATTTTTTTGTTAATAACTTTTCCCTCGGCACATGAATTTTTTTTCTCTTTCGAGTTTAATCGAATTTCTGTTGAAAATTATTCATTCTGTAAAAATTATTTGGAATGAGAAATTACTTAATTTTTCTTTGTGCGGTTAAATCTTTTGATTAAAAACTTAATTTTATGGTTTATTAAATTATGTTGCAATTTTAAAAATTCAGTATTCAAGAAACATTTTCAACTTCCATCAAACTTTGAGAATTCTAAAAATGTTCAAAATTAATTAATTTTTTTAAATATCAAAATATTAATTGGTAACTATTTTATAATAAAAGTTATGAGAGTTCTAGTTTTATTGATGATGAACAAATTTTACTCAAAATATTTTAATGATATTCAAAATCAAATTATTTATGTGAGGTTAATTAAAATTTTTAATGCAATAATTTTCATTCATAAAACAATTTTTTTAATTAGAACATCATCACGTAATAAACTACATTAAAAGCATTAAAGTTGGTTTCTCAGTCAACCGTGAAGCTTAAAAAATGATAAAAAAAATATCAAAACATAATAAAAATAAAACTGAACATTATTACCTCATAAACATATTTTTAAACTCCATCTACAACATTAAAAAGTGCATCAGCATGTAACTAACAAATTACATTTTATAACTTTTAGCATCTCTGCGGATGGAGCAAATGGAATAAAAGTTGAAAGAATTTTATAAATTTCTCAACTATAATTTTAACCTGAATTTTAAACTTCAAAAATGTTGATTTAAATTTAAGTTACCTCACCTTGGTTTTTACTTGACAATAGAAATATTTTTTCTAAAGAGTGCAAGAAAAAAAATACAAAAATTTACCGTGAGTAGATAAGAAAAAACTCCTCACAATAATAATAATATTTTTCTTGGTAAATTTTAACAAACCAGGAGCAGCGGAAGTTGTAAAAAGTGCATGAGAAGAGCAAAAAAATGCAACCACAATAGAAGTCGTTAGTCGTCTCGTAAGCACAACTCTCTTTTTTAAAAAACCATCTGAAGTGATATGAAGAAGAAATAAAAATTGCAATAAACTTTTCCCATCTCCACTTGAAACTTCTTCTTTATTTCGTTATTTCAAGAAAGCGAGGTAACCTCATGCTAAGATATTCATGAAGATTTCGAGGGTTGAACTTGCTTTAGCGCATTTCAAAAAGAATTTTAATGTAAAGTATAAAAAAAATATTTTAAAAATTTTAATTTAATTTTTTCTTCAACAATTTTTAAATTTCTTAACTTTTTCAACTTTTTGCATAAAAACCTATTAAACCATGCTTTCTTAAAAAGTTACACCGACAGGAGTTTTAGAGCAGAACATAACGAAGTGAAAGCTCAACTCTCTAACATGAAGTTAAAATTTTCTTGTAAACACTGTAAATAGTTAATGAAGCTGAGGGAAGAAATAAAATTGAAGGGAGAAAACTTTCGTTGGTGGTGAACTTCACTCATTCGCTGGTAAGTATGGAGAGTTTTTGACAAATTTTTCGTTGCATTTTTCACAGCTTTCCACACCTACCCTCAATGAGAAAGTTTTATTTATGGGACACTTTTCAAAGTTTGTTGCTTTGCTGATGATGCATCAATAAAAAAATTTATTTCTGCTGAACTGTAATTTTTACGTGTGCGGTCAATCGAGAAACGTGTTGAATATTTTAGTAGAGTTTGTGATTACTTTGTAATTTCTGACAGGAATTTGCAATGACTCATTCCGATGCACTTTGTGGGGAAGTTTGCTGTTATCAAAAGTAAGTTTGAAATAAATTTTTATATTTAAAATAATTTTTATTACTTTTAACTTTCATAAAAATATTTTACAAACTTTTGTGGGAATTTTAATATTTTTTAATTCACAAAATTTTTTATTTCGTTTTTCCTAATTGACGATTTTGGCTCGACAATTTTTCGACACTTTTTTCCCAAAGGTCCTTTATCATAGCCTGGGTCACAATACAAACTCAAAATTGATGGCGCTGCTTTTGATTTCTTCAAATTAATTGCTGCTGATTCAGTTGTGTTGATGATAAGAAACGTGATGAAAATTTGCAATACTGTAAGAATTTTTAAAATCTTCATGATGCTGCTTCATTGAAGTTAGAACTGATAATGAATTAAAAATGGGCGGGGGTCTACAGATTAAATGAAAATATTGCAATCAATTGCGCAATTTATTTTTTAAGTTCAATTCATTGAAAATTGTGACGCTTTTAATTAGCTAATTAATGAGTTTTATTCAGAGCGTCGAAGTGTCTGAGTATTTTAAGAATAATCAGTTAATTTAAAGGAGTTCAATGATGGGAATTTTACTGCCAAGAGTCAGAGCTTTATATCATTTTTTTTGTTTTTAAATTATTGAATTTTACATCCGATGGTTAAAAAAATAAAATTTAAAAAATATTTTTTATCTTTGATTTTAAAATTTTAACCAGGATTTTAACCCTGAAATTTATTTTCAAATAAACCAACCATTGCAGTGCATTTTGCTATCAGCTTTACATTGGAAACATTGCGAGTGTCATCGGGAACTGTGTGAAGTAAATAATCTCATAAATCAGCGATTAGTTTTTATAAATATTTAATTCTAATTAAAAATTAAACAAAATTGAATCGTTATTAAGATGATTATCATTTTTATAAGAGGAAGTTTTAAGATAATTTCTAGTAAATTTAAATTTATTGCAAATATATATTTTTTTTAATTTGTTTAATCACACTTAAATTGCTCAGGTCAAAAATATTTTTTTACACTTTTAAATCTAAAGCTAAAAAACATGAAATTTTTTCGCAAATTAAAAACCTAATTAATTTTTTTCATCTAGCTAAAATATTTCTAAAAATATGTGAGATAAATTTTTTGTTAAATTATTGAAAATCCAATTATGCGGACAAAATTTTTCACGATTCATAAAAGTTGAGCTTCAACATGTAAAGCGTTTTATAAACTCAATCAAATTAATCCACTCGAGTGTTTTTTTGTTATTTTTGGGTTTGTTTGTCATGAACTGAAATATGAAGCCTTTTCAAACTCACTCTCGTATGTAAGTTGAGAGCATATAAAACAAATGAAAAACTGTGCATTCAAAAAATATCCGCGCACATGAGTTTCATGCTAGCCGAGGGTTGGTGAAATTTTTTTATTGTTTGAATTAAAAATTTGCCGTCAGTGATAATCGATATTAATTCAAAAAATAACTCAAAGTCTGCGGTGTTGTGGAACTTTTTGCCTCCATTATGTTCACGGCTCGGTCATTTCAACATATCAATTTTCAAATTTAATTTAGTCAACAGTTTTTATTCCATTTTGATGCCGACGACGTTTGGATTCGCTTTCAATAATGTTATTTTTTAATTAATTTAACAGCGAAAACATTTTTACTTTTCCACACCACCGTTAGTTGAGGAGGAGTTCGCCCATATTTATGGATGAAAAAAGTTTAATTCAAAATTGAAGTTGACACCACAAGACCCGGGGATGAGAACTTTTCAC
This sequence comes from Tanytarsus gracilentus, assembly GCA_038502055.1. Lineage (NCBI taxonomy): Eukaryota > Metazoa > Arthropoda > Insecta > Diptera > Chironomidae > Tanytarsus > Tanytarsus gracilentus. The sequence continues at coordinate 4,192,728 of JAXRKN010000043.1, read as the reverse complement.
TAATGAAAGAATAAATTTTTCAAAACCTCGAAATTGAACGAAAAAAAGTCATGAATATGAAAATGGTACAAATGGAAATCGTAAATCATTTTTCTCCTCACTTTTATTCACCATCGCATCTCTCGCTTGTTTATGTCCTTTTGTTGTATTTTTAATAATCAACGCTGATGGTGTTATCTCTACAACCGCGTAGTGGAATGCAAATTCTGAGGACATTACAATTTTGTTAATGTATTACACTGCTGGATGATTTTAATCTCGATGTAGAAGTGAAACATTTTCAAGAGAATTAGTTTTGCTTGTGAAGTTACTTTGCATATTAATTTGTAAAAATTTTAAAGTTGAATTTTTTATATCAAATTTTTAGAAAACCCGCTTTAAAATCCTCTAATTTAACTTCATTGGATTTCGCAGATAAATGGATATTTTCATGCATGCCTGACGTTGAAAATTAAAAAAATTGCATACGAACCGAAAAAAAAACTGCGGATCGAATTCAATAAAATGGTAAAGCTAGTTGTTATCATAACCGACTATCGTAATCCACACTGTAACCCATTTCGAAATTGCAATCATCGCAGTGAGAAAAACTATTAAAAATGTTTCCATTTTATTTCTCCACCCTAAAATTACATTTTTTTATTTTAGCTAAAAGAAAATGGAATTTTTCATATCTCAATTATTTTTTAACCCACACGCGATTTTAATCGAATTGATAGCGATGGAAATAGAAATTTTAGCTTGAAGCGATATGAAAAAAATTGTAAGCGATAAAAATTTTTACATATGGATGACGATTATGAAAATCGTTTAATGATTTCGTGGAAATTTTTTATTGTCGAACGTTAAAGAGAAATTAGAGAAAATTTTCGAATTAAATTTTTGATTTCTTTCAATAAATTTTTTACCACCCTCAATTTATTTTAAAGTTTAATCCAAAATTTTGCTGACATATGAATTTTCCACGAAATAAATTCTCAACATGCAAGGGTTGAAGAAGAAGAAGAAATCAATTTCATTCTCTCGAAGACTTTATTGAAAAACAATTTAGATCGACAATAAATTTTTGCTGAGATAAAGGAAAATGAAAAATCTTCGAGTGTGTGCTGGTAATTTTCCGAAAAAGTCATAAATACTCATCGCATTTCGATGTGGCATAAATCCATTGGAAATGAAACCCATCTGCATGAAATGTAATGACGATATGGCGATATAAGTGTGTGTATGGAACTCCGATGCTCCTATATCATATCGTCCCAATTGATTTATGACATTTTTCATTGTCGTTATGTAAACAATGCACGTACATTAGATTGCGGGCGAGTGAGAGAGAGAAAATGTTGTGCATCATTGCTTTAGTGAAATTTTCTGCATAGCGTTGCTCACATTTTATGTGAAGGTGCATCAGAATAATAAGAATGAGAGAGTATTAATGTGAGTTGGAATTGAATATAAGTTTAAGCTAGCCATAGACATGCTAATTTATTGACTATCCATTAGTTAGTTGTCTGTGGCACTGGCTTTATGAGGAATTACTCTAATCTAAGAATACTAGGTGTGGCTTTGTCAAATTAAAAATTAATTTTTAATTTTAATCTAAATCTCTGGATATAAAATTTAAATCTCAGGATTAAATTTTAATCTTTAGATTAAGCAAAAGCTTCTGAGTTTTATTTATGCACTCACAAATACATGTATGACATCAAAATGAATATTGATGAAAACTTTTTCATTTCATTTAAAATTTAATCTAGAAAAATGTACTCGCGTCGTCCATTTACCACACGAATAATATTTTACTATACATTCGAAGTGAACATCATCATAAGCCGGAAGAGCGACAAAAAAGCGCCACCAATTTCAATTCCGACTGCCAATGGCTTTTTTATGTTCACTTTTTTCTGTACGCCTCAATTTCTAAATTCAAACGGAGAGCAGACATGAGAGTGTGGAAAAAGAGTAAATGGAGAAAATGTGTTTGGTCTGGCACACACAATATAATGAAAATTAAAATGTGTGTGCTCTAATTCAATTAATTTTGCCACTCTCTTTTTTTTTGCTCCAGAAAATTAATGTGTAATTTGTATGATTATGCGGGCTGCTGCTGAATCCTTTCAACGTTCGTCTGCTTGTTCGACGTGGCGACATGCATGGGCGGCAGGATGAAAGAGGGGTTGAATATACTTGCTGAAAAATCACACTCTGTGACACATTTTCAGGTTGCAAATATTTGCTGAAAAATTTTTCATTCGAACGAAAGTGATTAAAATGTGCAAAGCTGTCAGGCTTGATTTTATGGTGACTGTCGATGGACACAAAGAATCCTTTTTTAGTGATGTTAGGCTCAGCTAAATTTTACATTTGTTTAAATTGAAACCACGATTAAATTTTATAAATAAATGATACTAAATTCCATTAAAATTAAGCATAATCAGCTTTTAAATCCAGATTGAAACTAAAACTTTAAAAGCCTTCATAAATTACTTATTTTTTCGAGTACTTTTTCTAATCCGGATTACAAAAGACATAAAAATTCTAAAGGCATTTTCAAAATCAGCTTCATAATGAAAATTACTTGCGAAAGATTTCTGTAAATTCCACAAAAACCAAAGAATAAGGAAGAAGAAAAGCCTCAAAGTCATTCCGCCTTCTTCCTAGTTAAATGATAAACATCCTCAGAATATACAGCACTCATAAGAGAGCAATTTTAAGTGACTATGTGTGAGGAGAAAAATGTCCGGAAAGTTTTTCATTTCATGCATTTCCTTCCGAGCGATAAAAACATTAAAATGGGGGAGAACGTTTAAGAATGTCTTAGAAGTAGTTGTGTAAGATGAAAACTTAGGAATGTGTTCATGCATGGCTTGTGACATTTTGCTATGTGCGATCACCATTCCATTTTGTGTAAAACAATTTGTTGATAATTTGCAATACAAATTTCTGGATGTGCTTAAAAAGTTTTTTCGGGTAATCCTTTGAGGGGTGTTTTGTAAAAAATTTAAACTTTTTATTTAATTTATATAAATGCAATTTTTGAATGTTTATACCATTATTGCAAAACACAAAAATTACCATGCTCACAATGACTAGAAGATATTTCTGGTAGCTCTAAACACTTTTTTGTTTAATCCTTGCATATGTATAAAAAACTTTTTCGAGATTTTACAGACATAAAGTTTTTTACTGAGATTTTCGAAAGTGCCGTGAGTGAAATGCTAATGCGATCTCTGCTTCTAATCGAAGAACACCATGGTTGACATTTAAATTTTAAAAATCTAATTGAACACTTAACCCAGCGAACTCGCTTTAAATATTTACTACAAACACAATTATATTTAACGATGGATATTAAGTTAACTTTTATGCTTTCAATTTACCATGTTTCATATTTCGACATTATTATGAAGACTAAGTTTCTGCAGAGCTTCGGTGTAAAACTATGAGTATGTTAAAACGAAAAGTTTAATTAAAAGTTGTCGTAATCATTAATAATTTTCAACCCTCCCTCCGCCTCAACTCTCTATAGAATGTGTTGCCAATGCTCAAATTTTTCGAGGTAATCATTGAGTGTGAGGGAAACTTTAAAATTATATATAATCACATTTTGTGGTTTAGAGATAAATGCGAAAATGAGAATTAGCTCAAAATGAAATTAAGATAAAGCGAATTTCATAAAGTTTATGTGTTTGTTTGTCGCTCTTTCTCAACAGCAATTTCATTATTAAATATTACTTACATTCACTCGTGTGGAAATGAGAAAAATATTTTTCAGCTTGGTGTTCATTTGTTTAGTGAACATATCAAGATAACTTACTTGATTAGAGAGGGTTTATTGATTGGATTAGAAAAGAATTTTAGTCACTGAAATTAATTTCAAGAACGAAATTTTTAAAAATCTGAAAAAAATATTCATTATTTTTTCCTTCCTCTCACCTTTTCCACCCTTAAATCCAACAGATAATCGATAAAAGAATTCACGACTAAGTCGTAAAGTTTATGACGCAAAATAATTTAATTTCCAACACAAAATCTTATGTTATCGTTTGTTGAAAGCATCCTCGGGGATAAATGTAAATAACGAGTTGTGTGTGTGTATATAAAATTTTCTTGCGAGTGTGCTTAATGTTTTGCGTAGAATTTTAATGACTTTTTGCGAGCGCGAGATAGCTAGAGAAAATGTTTTCTGTGAAAATGACTGGAAGCGATGAAAATGATTTCTGGTGGTTGCTTAATTAAAGTTCAAAGGAGTGCTTTTAATTAAAATTTAATGTCACAACAACAAAGTTGAGGAAATATTGCGAGATGATTAAATCAAAACTTGAACTTTTGAGCTTGATAATAATTCAAAAAGACCAATAAAATCTAATCAGGATGCTGTCATATATTTATCATCTGTGTGTGTTCGAATTGTATTTCATTCTTATCACAATGGCAATAAATTTATCTATCACACAAGATAGAGCCGAGGAAGCGCATGGCGGAATTCTGTGTCGAAATCAATTAATCATTCTCTTTATCCCTTTATTGCCTTCTGTTGTTGCTGTTTTGTCGCAAGGGATGAGAATTTCTCACGGTTTGATTTATATGAGCTTATGACCATTGCGTAAGAACTTGATTTATGGAATGAGTGGTTTATTTGTTTGTGACTTTAATATATTTTTAAAAACCTAAAGTTTGCACCCCGACTTTCATCCATATTAAATTTTAATTATGATCGATATTAAATCATGTTCCAACAACTATCAACAAGCATGTAATCGATGTCAAATTACAAATCCGTATGTAAGATTAAAAACTAATTATTAAAGCAACATCAGAATGGAATTTAAAATTTTTATCACATTTCGAGTTAATTGAAAAATTCCACACTCACAAAATTTTGTGCTTTTCGTTGTGGCAATAAATTTTTTCGTAAACTTTTTCTTCATCCCAAAAAAAGCTTGTTCACCCTCACATTTTTTTCGCAGGAAGTAATTAAAGTTTTAAAAAACTCGCAACAAAATTTTTGCTCATTTATGGAAGCTGAAAAAATCCGAAAATTTTTCGAATGGAAATATGAGAAAAGCAATAACTCTACGTTTTTCGGTAAATTTAACAAACACCTGAGACTTAAATTCTTGAGGAGATAATTTATGAGAACATAAAATCGATTGCGGAGTTTTCAAAAGTTGAGAAAATTAAACTTAAATCTGACAAGATTTAATTTTTAATCCGCCTGATTTAATCAATACAATTCACTTTACTCCTTAATGTCCATGATAATTATACTAAAAATGATACATCCAATAAGTGAGACCATTTACTAATGGAAACGACAACATTTACATGCATTTTGATAAATTTATGATCCCACACATAAAATTTATGTGAACGCGTAAAAATATCGCTTCGCATGCACAACTCTAACTCATAACTTGCGCCACAGCGTTCGACGATCTAGCAAATAAATATAAAAAAGGGCCATGATGACAAAGACTAATACGACAGTAGTGGAGTAGCGACATGCATGTTGTGATATATTTTTCATGCGCTTCTAATCTAATCAGTTGATCAAGAGTCATGAATCCAACGCAATTGAATAAATAATAAAAAGAGAGTCACTTCATGTTGAATAATTTTTCCTTTCTTTAACATTCATATGTAGAGTTGAAAAAGGAAACCACAAGTAGAGGAGAAAGAGCAAGTCACGCATATTTTCAATATTTTATTACTTTGGCTTGTTCTTGATAACAAAAAAAAAATTGTTGTTGTTGTAATAGTTTTCATGCATGGTTAGTGACAAAATGTTTCTTGATTGTGATTTGCAAAAAAGAATAAGATTTATATGGACAATTTTTAAATATAAGGATTCGAACCTTCATTTTAAAGATTTTTAAATTTTTTAAAAATTATTTTGTGAATGTTGTAACAAAAAAATTCATTTTAAATCAAATTATTTTAAGTTAATAAAAATTATTAATTCAACACTTGGAAAATATGTTTTTACCCTTTTTTAAAACTCACATCATAAATTTTTTCTGAGTGATTTGACTTTGTGTGTGCTCATAAATATTTCTCGAGTGACTAATAATGCACTTTTTACACGATGGTGGGGTAAGTAACATTTTATGCAAAAAGCATTATTTATTAATATCATGAAAAAAAGAGGTGAAAAGGAAAAAGCACGTGATGGACATTTAAAAGGCATTTTTCTTCCTTTCGCTCTTTCGCATTCTCACTTGCCCTTTATGATGTTGTGAAAGTCCATAAACGCACTCGATTTTGATATTCATGCAGGGATTGTTGAATAATTTAGACGTCCGACTCACAATAATTGCCACATTTGGACTTTATTATTAGTGTGCATGTGTGTGTGTGTGTGTGTGTGAAGTTATCGTGTGATTATAATGGTCTACTAAATTTATTTAATGAAATTTTTTCCACCTCCTCGGCATTATTAAGCCCTGTAGAGGTTTATTTCTCGTCGTCATTGTCATAATTATCCTTCGTGGTGGACACACAATAGAGGAAACAAATTTGTTGTTGTATTGAAATGAAATTAATTTGTTTATTGTGCATAATAATATGCTTGATTATGAACTTGATGTGGGTTGGAAGTTTATTACTTTTTGTTATAAAAATAAAATAAAATTTAAAACTGATTTTTGTAATATTTAAAAACTTTAATTAGTGATTTTTTACCACATTAATTATCCTCCACATAAATATTCCATTAATTATAAAAAAACACAAAATTGAAAATTTTAAGCCTTTTTCGAAATATTTATGCCAAAATATTCAATTTAATTCAATTGAGTTTACTTGTTTGGTTTAAATTTCCACAGAATGAAATTTTGCCAATGAAATTGATGTTCATTTTACAAATAATGAATCTGTAATTGAAGAAATTTATTTGTGAAATCCTCACTCGATGATAATGTGGAGTGGATGAGCACGAGAGTGAGTGAGTGAATGCAAGGGAAGAATTTTTTTTAAAAATTAAATATTTTAAAATAATTTTTAGCTTTCAATTTATTTTTTCTTATCAAATGACTTTCTTCAATGATTTCCAACTCAAAAAAAGCAAAAGTGAATGCAAATTCAGGATGATTCGTAACGAGATGAGTGGAAACAAAGGCACAAACAATATCCTCCGAAAAAATGTATAAATAACATCATCGCAAGCGGAAATATGTGCAGTTTGCATCCCATCCATGCCATGTTGAATTGAATAAAATTTAAAATCATTTCCATCGAAAAATGGCCCAAGGATAATTGCACAAGCGGCAAACACACACGGAAAACAACAACAAACAAAATGCAGTGAAAATGTGGAAAATATACAAAATATACTCATATACACATTGCTATAATTAAAATCCGATCTGTTTTGAGTTTTGCCGAAATTCGTGCATAAAATGGACAGCGGAATTGCATGTGAAATTTGAGACCGGCTAGCATAACAAAACTCGAATTTATATTTTTTAAGTTGTTAAAATTATGAAATTTAATAATTTTTAAAGAAGTATTAAATTTCGCATAAAAATTAAATTTTAATAAAAAATTTAAACTTTCTTCATTGTGAAAAGTGCAAATTCACACACACATTCACGATATGTCGCAGGTTATGGATGAATTGTGTACAAACCTCGGAGCATATCAGAAATTGAAATATTAATTATTGAAAATATTATTGCCATGGAAACAACAGGAAAATTCATATCTGATAAGTTGGTGAGGAGGAAGGTGGAGGCGACACACATATTGAGAGAGAGACACACGTCTGAAGTTTGAACATAAATTTGTACAATTTTATGTGAGTGTATGAGGTGCATTAAGGAAGAAGAAAATTCATAAATTATTAAAATTATTGCTCACAATTTTCACTCTCTTTGATCTGTTTCGTTTTGCAGACATTTATCATATTTTCAGCTTGTTTTACCTGGGAAATATTTCAAAGGAATTTATGAGTAGTGTGGGTAATTTTAAGTGGAATAATGTCAACTTATCAATATCACTGCTAATTAGAGAATTTTAATGGAAAATTTATTTGAAATAAAATCCAGCAAACTATTCAAAAACCCACACATTTTATTCATCGATAAATTTTTCATCAACCTCAAACACTTTTATGGAAAATTTACAGCAATTTTGCATTTTTCCGATTGCATCAAGAGCTGAGTAAATTGAGATAACTCAGCCCACACTCACACACACATCAAATGAATAAATTTGCGCGAATCTCATCTCGCATTCGTATGGAAATATGCATAAATTAATTCATAGCACGAAAAACAGAAATGAACTTTAATTAAATGGACATTAGATTTTCGAAAAGCGCGCTCTCGAATGACCATCGATTTTAATTTTTTGTTTCAACTTTGTCATTTTTTTTGTAGCCTACATTCATATGAAAAAATGTTTCAAAACCCACACGTGGGTGTTGCCGTGTAACCCACTTGTAACTGATCAGTATTGGAAATGCTAAGGAAATGTAATTATGTGGAAGATTTTTTTGGGGAATTTACTAGAGAATTTTTTTTAAGAGAAACCTTGGACAAGTCTTGCACAAGTTTTTTAGGAGAAGTCTTGGAGAAGCCATTTTCAAAAAGTTTCGGAGAAGCCATTTTGAAAAAGTTTCGGAGAAGCCATTTTGAAAAAGTTTCGGAGAAGTCTTTTTTGGAGTAGCCATTTTGGAGAAGTCATTTTTGGAGCAGCCATTTTGGAGAAGTCTTTTTTGAAGCAGCCATTTTGGAGAAGTCTCGGAGAAGTCTTTTTTGGAGCAGCCATTTTGGAGAAGTCTCGGAGAAGTCATTTTGGAGAAGTCTCGGAGAAGCCATTCTATAGAGGAATTAACATCCAGCTGAGGAACCAACATCCAGCTGAGGAACCAACATCCAGCGGAGGAACCAACATCCAGCTGAGGAACCAACATCCAGCGAAGGAACCAACATCCAGCGGAGGAACCAACATCCAGCGGAGGAACCAACATCCAGTGGAGGAACCAACATCCAGCGGAGGAACCAACATCCAGTGGAGGAACCAACATCCAGCTGAGGAACCAACATCCAGTGGAGGAACCAACATCCAGCTTAGAAACCAACATCCAGCGGAGGAACCAACATCCAGCTGAGGAACCAACATCCAGCTGAGGAACCAACATCCAGCTGAGGAACCAACATCCAGTGGAGGAACCAACATCCAGCTGAGGAACCAACATCCAGCGGAGGAACCAACATCCAGCTGAGGAACCAACATCCAGCTGAGGAACCAACATCCAGCTGAGGAACCAACTTCCAGAGAAAGAACCAACATCCAGCTGAAGAACCAAGATCGAGTTCTGAATCTGACATCGACTTAAAATTTTTCTGCAAGACTTAAAAATTACCCCTTAAATTTATATTGCACGCAACACCCCCCATATTTAATAGTTTTTGTTAATTTAACTAACTTTAAAGTGAGAGAGATGGAAATATTATTGATTTGGGCAAAACTAGAGTCTATAAGCTATCATTTGGCGAAAACCCGAAATCTCTAGCTGTCCCAGGGGCCTCGGAATTTCAGGAACGGACGGACGGACGGACGGACGGACGGACGGACGGACGGAAAGCAGGGCATATAAGTGTTACACCACTTCGTGGGTTACACTAAAAATGTATGCGGTTGAAAAAAAAGCTTTACAAAGAGACATAAATCATCAGCGAGGTTGAAGGGAATGAATGGAGAGAGAAAGATTTAATTAAATTATTACGACTGCAAACAATGTGAATGCATTTGACTATTTTTCCATATCTGAAATTCCACTTTTTATGTCCTGCGAGAGATAGTTTGGAATATTTTTTTTATTATTACTGTGATGGTCATAAAGAATCACCATACATCATATTTATTTACATAAGAGGATTCGAGTGTTTGTTTAAACTTTTTTTGCATTGCATTGATGGACAAAAATTTTTCAGAGAAAGGTTTAAATTTTTAACGATTTTTATTTCACATAAATTCGGTGCATTAAGCAATAATAAATTCCGTATCATGCCAGTTAACAACTAAATATTAATAAATAAATTTAAAAGTTGCAATAACTCTTACGATGTCTTTTACTTTTCTCGTTGTATGGTTTGAAAGCAACGAAAGAGTTCAGCTATAAATTTTAATTTAAAATCTGTTTGAGAGCGAATGTAGAAGACAGTCAACATGAGAAGTTACAACCTTGGTAAGAAAAAATTTAAAAGTAGGTGAATTGAAGTAACGAACGAAAAATATATTGAGACTTTCACAAGCAATTTTAATTTATTCTTGAAAAATTAATTTTTGATGCGAAACTTTTGTATTTTTTTTAATTTATAAAATTGAATTTTTTATAAAGAATTTTTCTGTTCAATCTTCATTTATTTTCTTCCATACAAAAAACCCTTTCAGTGCATTGTTATCGAACGCTCGTGAAGGGAGTTAGAGCGGAAGATAAAAGTTAACGACAATGCGATATTTTATATAAAAAGAAGAAGTTTCTAGCGATGTAAATATTCATTTGGTTCCTGATATGCATGGAGGTACTTCAAAGGAGATCTTTTTATTTTGTTTGCATATAAAGAGAAGGATTTCCGCATCCAAACACATTTTATACTCATTTCAATCTATGCATTGCATTTTATATATGATTCGTTAATGGTCCCTCTAGAGTTTCAATCCATTCTTACATATATGTATGGATTGAAAAGACTCAATATGGAGCGATTCCCATTGGAAAATAAATCTCAACATATTTATTCATTTCATATTTGATAAAGATGAGAAAAGAAAGCTTTTCTATACACTCCAAAAACTCAAAGAGCAGAACTCAGAAGAAAGAAAATGTTTTTTCAATCTTTAGAGCTTCCTTTCATGAGAGATTTTTCATCAGAAAAAAATTGTTGTCTTTGAGATCAGAAATGTCAACAAAAGTGGATGAAAAAGTTCTAAGGTTAGCACATGTCATGGCTTGTATTTTTTAAATAATAAAAATTTCTCTTTTATCTTTAGCGATGAAAATTAAAATATAAATGCTTTTGAGTTTAAAGTAGTGAAAGAAAGTTCCAAACTTTAATTGGCGTATAATATTTTTCTCATTGTTCAAAAAAATTTTTTCCTAATTTTTACGTGTTAAAAATTTAACGGAAAGTTTGGAAATAAAGCCGTGGTAAAAAATTTCATTTATTTTTGAACCAAACAATAATTTTTAATTTAAATTTCTTGATGAAAAAATTGAGTCTATTAATTTTTGAAAATTAAAATCAAACCCTTTTGATGATTATTAAATTCAACAAATAAAATCAATCAGAAAATTCAATCCGATTTCTGAATGTCTCAAAATGAACAATGAAGAAGCACATAAAAGCACAAAATCACTGCCATGCAATTGCTTTTACACTACTTACATGCATTTCTTCCGTCTTGTCTTCCTCGCTCGTTTCACATTCAATCCATAACGACGTAAGTAAAGTTGCATGGTGTTGTGTTACAACATTCAATTTCAAATCAAATCAGATTGAAATAAAGAAGAAAAAAGTTGCGACATCAAAAGCGATATAAATGTTCACGCGAGTAAATGCTGAAATGCAATTTTGATAGCGAGAAATGTTTATTGGTGTTGGTGTGGGTTGTTTATAGGGGCAAAAGTACAAGCGGAGAAAACTATTTATTTTTTAAAAAATTTGTACTTAAATCAAGTTTTAAAATTAATTTAAAAATAACTTTGCAAAATTTAAATTGAAGTCGACTCTGAATAATGTCACTGTTCAAAGAGCATTGAAGGTGGAGATGTTTCGCAATAAGAAGTAGAAGCAGAAAATAAATGTCTGCAATCCGATTTCAATGTAAATCCGATTGAATTTCATGTATTGATTCAAGTAGTAGCAACGCTGCAGCATAGCACAGAAAAATGCTAGAGAGGAATCTCGTCTCCGAGCTTTTACAGAAGCTCAGCATGCTCCACTTCGGTGTGATGTGATGACTAAATGGTAAATTGAATTTTGTGTGGAGTGATTTAATAAAATTAGATGAGAATTTAAGTTGATTTGCAATTGTGCGAGAAGATGAATGAGATAAAATGGTAATGATGTGAATCATCATGCTGTGCGAAGGAAATGAAGCAGCCGATAATAAAATAAAGCGCATTTGAAGGGAAAAAATATTTGTTGAGGGAACTGATTTATTATGCAACAGATTTTGAAGTAACATGTTATAACATAAACTAAATGAAGAAATTAAATCTCGGATTAAAAATAAATCCTAAGATTTAAATTTTCAAGATTAAAAAAACTTTTCTTATTTTTTAATTTTAACAATTAAAATTGGTTAATTTCAACACTTATTTAAACATTGACAAGAAAATCTGCGAGCAGATAAAATTATCTTAAAATTTTCATAAACTAATTTTACTCAGTAATTTTTATTAATTTATTCACTCAAAAACTACAACAGATCCCTGACAAAGTCATTAATTATAATTTTACCACATAAATTTTTCATCTCATCACTCCTTCACCCCTATTTTTAGTTTGGTGCAGAGTTGAGATGGATTTTACTTTTTGAGTAGTTGAGAAAAAGAGAAATTTTGAATTAATTGCATGAAATTTAAGATGAAAGAAGAAGAAAATTCATCTCCAATAAATTCAATTTCTCGCAAGTCACTCGATGAAAAGTGATAAAGTTTTTCTGTCTCTCTTTCATGACTTTTGAAATATATTAAATTTCACAAAAAACATCTTCCTGTGAGTAATTGGAGTTTGTCTGTTGCTTTTATTTATTTGCCTTAGAGGCATCAGAGACACCTAATTTTGTTGAAAAGTAAACTTCATTCGAGATTTATGTTTATTGAAAAGGATTTCATTTGAGAGTGTGGAAGAGGTGCTGACATGCTTACCATTTAGAAAACTGAAGTTTTAAATTTCATTTTATCACATTAGAAATTATTTTAAAAATTTAGGTCAACTCTGAATTAGAGAGGGAAGAATTTAACATTAATTATTTTTATAATATAAAAGGTTATATTAATTATATTTTTGGCTAAATTAATTAAACATCTTTTCTAAAATTACTTCTGGAAAAAATAAGAAATAGAAAATTTGAGAACCAAACTTAACCCACTTAACAATTTAAGGAAATGAAATGAGCATAAAATTTATAAATAAACATTCAAAATTTCTTAAAATATTACAATGAAAATTTAAACGCCTTCACAAACAAATTTCGTGAGGGATTCGAAAGCGAAACTAATTAAAATTCATGAAGAGAAATTTTCACGTAAATGACGTAGCGGGGGGTTGTGCGAGGAGGAAAGTTTGCAATTAAACAAAATTCTTATGACTAATCACGATTGCGAAATGCTTTGATGACGATGAGAGAGTTTACTGGAATAAATTAATAAATTATTTATCATTCGCAAAACAATTATCGCTTTCAATTAAAAGGTGTGAACACTTTTTAGTATTTTGGAATATTTCTATAAAATTATGAAAAATTACAAAATAAATTAATTTTATATTTTACACTCTACCACGGCTTTACGAAGAATGCCTGTAACAATTAAAATTTCACAATGAACTTGGAATAAGTGAACATAAATATTTATCATTTTAATTGCTTAAGTACCTTTATGTGTATTCTTTCAATGAGTTTGGGAGTGTTTTACTTTGGTAGTCGGCAAAAATGATTTTCAAGAAATGTTTTAAATAGCTATTAAGTTTTCTTGAGAATTTATTTTGCAAATATTTGAACTAAAAAATCAAGAAAATTCTAGATAAGATGAAAATGTAGAAATTGTTGCATTCATGTCAAAATTTAAAAACAAAATAATCGCAATCCTTCACAACTTTCAACAAATTTTTCTAGCAATCCAAAAATCTTCTTATTATCGCACATGTAAAAGAATTAAAAATTTGTCATTAAACTCCAACGCTCCTCTTAATTCACTTCCACCCACTTTTTTTACAAGCTGTAGACTGAAAAAGTTTTTTTTTCTCTCCCGAACAATGGAAAAGTTTTGTCTCAGCTCAGAACAAATAAAGGATTAAGTGAGTGACTGTGAGCGGATTGTGTACACTTTCATTCGCTTTTTATGGAAGCTTGTTGTAGTTTCCTCAACTATAATGAGGAATTAAAAGTACATTAAAAATTTTCTTTTTATTCAATGGCAGGTGCTTTACATCACTTCTTTAAGAAGCGACATCCGAAAACTTTTTATTTGCTTTGACAATTTTCTCTCAGGAAATTTTGAAAGTTTTTTTCGAAGAAATAATTTTGCATTTTAAATGAGAAAATAAATTTGCTATAGAAGTTTACCGAAGCTCATTATTTATGATATCATTTCAGTAGGACGATCCGGAAAAGGGGTATTGAAAGTATAAAATTTGTTTTCTATCGCTTAAGACGTGACCTGCCTTGACAACATTGCAATGATCGAAAAGAGACACAAAAAATCGATTTTATTTCCACTTTATTAAAAGTTTTATTGGAGAATTGAATTGAAGAAAAAAAGGAGATAAAATTTTTATTTAACTTTTAAAAACTTTAAATTAAAAACTTAAAAGCTTTTTATACAAAAATAAAATTTATTGCTTATAAATAAAATTATCAAACTTAAGTTCTAAAGTTCAAAAGCTCATTTTATAAAATATTCAACACTTTAAATCCACTTGACACACAAACAGAACGATGCCAAAAATACCAATTTAAAAAAGAACTTCCCTCGGCAAAAATAAAAATCTTTTTCTATTCATTTAAACTAAATATCACTAAAATAAACACAACATGCCTTTTAACAAGAAGAGGATCAAGAAAAGAATGAGAAAAACCAGTCTAAAAATAAAAACAAAAAAGCTTCTTATGCATATTATTATTTTTTCTCAAAATACATATTTTTGTTAACTCTGTGGAGTTAAAAGCGCATTTTAAAGTTTTGAATTTTTAAAAGCACAAATTTTTTAAAAAGCTCTTTTTTATTGTGAATTTATTTTTAAGTTACTTATTCATTATTTAATTTAAAAATCATCCTCGCAAACACCCTCAAAAAACAAAAAGACTCTCATGACTGTGCCATTTGTATGCAAATTTATGAGTGTGCCATGGAAAGGAGAAGAAAATCTCTGAAAAATCACGTTTTTGAAGTTCTTAAATGAAATGAAATACAGAAAATATTTCCACATATATGTGGCTGCTTGTGAGTGTATCGACATATCGCAATAATATGTGAGTCGAGAAGCTCCGACATTACAGCCTTTTCCATTATGCAAATTCCATTTTATGCCGCGCGCTGCTTTTTTTATTTCTCTCTCACATTCATTGCTAATTCTCGCTTAGATATGTGCACATGCAAGATGAAAATGGGTGGGATGGAGGAAAAATTGTAGAATTATGTTGACTTTAAAAGGCGTTTTATGCTCCCATAAATTTTCTCCCCTTTTTTTCGTGATTCCTTTCTTTCGCGTTTTAATGCACATTACTTAACGTTGATTTGCTCTGCATAATATTGTGCTTTATATAAAACTCATTGCTACTGCTTCTGCTGTTGCTGCTTTAAATTCCACATAGATCAAGAGTTGAGAGTGAGACGGAATAAGAAGAAAGTTTTGTATCAACAAAAGGGTTGAGAACTTTTTTATCTTTTTATGAGTGAAATTTTTTTCAAAGTTTTCTTTCCCTGAATTAATTCTTTTATCCTCTTTCTCACATATTTAGAGCAAACTTTAAATTTTTTTCTCTCTCTCTTCCATCCATGGAAGACGAAGAAATTAATTTACAGCAATGAAATGGATGAGGATGATGAAAACTTTCATAGTTTATTAAATAAATAAGAAGAAGTCAAAAAGATTAAAATTTCATTACGAAAAAAATTCTTTTTCTCTTATCCATAAAGCTCAAACTTTTAGCGATGAACAAGTTTTGAATTTTTTATCTCGTGTTGAACTTTTACAGAACTTAAATTGTTTCAGTTGATTTCGCTTTTGAAAATTATTTTCTTTTGACGAGATGAAAAATTTTTTATGCTAAGAATTTTCTTTGTTTAAAATTTATAAAAATTCAAAAAAAACTTTTAGTAGAATTAAAAATTTAAAATCCTCTCGAGTGGTCAACCCCTGCCATCATTGTCAAATTAAATCCGTTAATTAAATTTTCGGCCCTCTTAATGACACACGATTGACATCGAATATAAAAATTGAGAACTTTTAATTCGAGGACTTCCAATTAAGCGACTGACAAAGCCATCATCATCATGACTTGATCGCGTTCATATGATTTTTAGCCAGGCAATAGCCTTCAGCGATTCATTCAAAAAAAAATTATATTAAATGGAAAAAAGTTGTTGGTTGGGAATCAATTGCGTTGTTCTTAATTAAATTGCAGAGCATTTGCGAGAGAGAGAAAAATGAAAGCGATATTTTTCATATATTAAAATCCAATTACGATATTATTTGTTTTTGACAATGGCAGTCCATCAATATTGTTGAGGACACAATAAATAACTCAATACGTGATTGTAATTTCCAATTTTAGAGTGTAGTTCACCGAGCCGACATATTATATGCATAAAATCTGAATTATATGCAAAAATAGTGTATAATATCATATAATATGAGATATCTAAAAATTCATATTATATGAGGATTTATTTTAAAATTTTCATCTAATTATATGATATTAAATGGGAAATATGCGTATAATCTGCATATTATATATTAAAAAATAAAAAAAAATATAATATGTGTATCATACGCAGATTTAATATATTATATCAGATTATACGATATTTATAGTATTTTATATATTTTATATATTTTTAAAATATTAACCATATAATATATAATATCTCGTATATACAAATTAATATATAAAATAAAAAAATTTATTTATAAAAAAAATAAATGATATTGATGATATAGATATTCATCAGACTTGTAATTACAAAGGATTTAATATATATTGTAAATTTATCAGTAAATAAATAGTAAAATTAAAATTCAATATTTTTTAATAAAATCAACATAAAATGTTATAACTGCATGGTCACTTCTCAACTGGAAAAAGTTAAATAAAAATAAAAAAATTCAAATAAAATTTTAGTATGTTCCTAAAAAAAATAAATTATTAAAAAAGAATAAAAAATAAAAAAAAAAAAAAAAAAAAAAAAAAAAAAAAAAAAAATAAAATAATAAAAAAAAAAAAAAAAAAAAAAAAAAATTTTTATTTTTATTTTAATGTCCCCAATTTTATTTTTATATATGTGTGTATTCTCACTCTGCTGGTCATTCGGCACAAAAACTGTCATTTTCCGGCAAAATGTAAATGGAAATGAGTGATGGACATTTTTGGGACTGGCATCGTCAGTGAGTGAGAGAGGAAATTTAAACATACAACAGAAATCAAACAAAAATGGACTCTCGGCTGCTAATCAACATGCAAACAAAGTGTAAATTCGCTTTTAATTAACTTATTCTTTCTACTCGTTCGGTACACACAGCAAAATGTGTCATTTGATACGTTCAATTAAGTGACGACTGATTAACAACACATTTTTTGTTGCCAAAATGAATTAGCTGTCGTTGTTTTAAAACCGCACCTCCATGGACGTAAATAGAAATTAATTGCTGGTGCTAATTGGAAGAGAAAGAAAAATTAACGCGATAAGAAGTTTGTTGGCTTTTTCTTGCGCTTAAAACTGAATGACTTTGAAACATATTTTCATTTATTGTTGCAAGGAATTTTGAAATAATTTTTCCAAAAATTCAAAATGCCGAATTCCTTAAAAATCTCCAAAAGTCAAAAATAGAAAAAAAAAACTTTTTTATTTAATTTTTAAATAATTTCCATACAAAAAGTTTTATAAATTATTTTGAAATATCTTCAACTTTTTAGAACTTTAAATTATGTAAAAGTGAAAATTATTAAAGTTATCATAAATATTAAATTCTCTCTAACACCTTTGCATCCATTTGCTGCTTTTGTTGTTGTCTCCTCTCCCTTAGTTGTTTCATCAGTTGTCATTGCAGTTGATGTCATTATTGTGGTGGCTGCGGTTGTTGTAGTTTCTTCAAGAATGTCAATGCAATTAGCTGCTAAATTAGTAATTAGCAATGGAATTTCAGCTGACGATGTTGCAGTTTGATTGATGCAGTCATTATTATAGAAACTAGCCCACGATAAATTGTTGAGAGATTGAAGGAGTTTCGAGCCAACATACTTGAGGTTATTATCGGCAAAACCAATGATTGACATTTGAGGTGTGGATGCAAAAAAATTCCCCGGAATTCTTTCAATTTCAGTCAATTCCAAAGCAAATAGTTGCAAATTTTGATACTCATTAAGTTCGTTTCCGGTAAGAGTTAAAGCGCATTTAATGAGACGAATTCCGATAAGATTTGGAAAAAAGTTCAACATTCCTTTAGGTACGTAAGTCAAACCAGTGCATCCATAAAATTCAATTGCCTCAACATGCGAATGATTTTTGTTCGCTTCATGCTCGCCAATGACATCGATCAGTCTTTGACTCGTTGACACCTCCGAGAGAGTCGTTAAACATGAATACTTGTAGTCCATTACTGGCCACCATTCCGACGAATATTTACACTCAAGAATGACTGAATATGATGGCGTGAATAATGCGAGAACTAGAAAAATTACTTTCACCATTTTTTTGACTGTTGAACTTGACAAACTCACTCGAATTAATAATTAATAGACAGTCGATTAATCGATGAAGTTCTTATCTGCTTTTATCAATCACAATGACGTTATTTGAGTGTGTTTTGTGCTCGATGATTATTGAAGTGGTCAATGATGAAAATAATGTTTAGTGGCTATAAATTTTTGATTTGTGGGTGGGACTTGAAAATAAATTTTAATGGGTTGAAAATATAAAATTTGTTAATTACTCTTTGGCGAGTGAATTTTTTTGGCGTCCTTGATTGACTGAATGACTAATTGGATTGAATAATTTTTACTGAATATGCAGAAAGTTTAAAATAAATGCCTTACTATAAATTTCGTAAAGACTTTCATCATAAAAAATTACTCATCTATTTATTTTAATTTATTTTCTAACCCAACCTTGGCTTAATTGTTAATTCTTATCTATATTTATTGGCTTATCGCTATTCGTCAAGTGAATATTAAAAACGATACCAAGAAAATTTTCATATCAATCTTATCGGTAAGGAGGGTTCGTTGGGTATTTTAAAAGACATTGTAAAGTTTAGTTTATAAATCGAGCAAAATTTAAATGCATTAGTCAGTCTAATTTTTGATTTTCACGCATCATGGTGGCGATAAAATTTGTATTAATTTTAACATTGATTTCATCATCTTGTGGAGTTATATTTGAGTGTTTTTATGCTGACTTTGATCTTTGGCCATCATCATCAGCCAAGGCATATTCATGTTTTGTGATGGAGCTGAAAAATCCAAGTGATGAAAATCTCACAGCAGTAACATCAACAATTGGACACAACAGAACAAAAACAGATTCGGATGTAAAAGTCGCTCAAATTCTCGACTGCAAAAATATCACTTTCATTCCGAAAAAAATGCAAACTTTCTTTGTGTCGCTCAATGGAATTCATCTTGAAGGATGCGCTATAAGTGCTTTAAAAAGTGATGATTTGAGTGATTATAAATCGTTAATTTACTTTGGAATAACAGGCAGCAACATTCATGAAATTCCGAGTGATTTTTTTAAGTCCACACCTCAAATTGCAGCAATTAACTTTTCGAACAACAAAATTTCAAAATTAAGCGAAGATTTTCTCAAAAATCTTCTCAAGCTTTCCGAACTTTCGTGGGCGAGTTTTGGAGTTAATGAGTGCATTAAAGATGATCGAATAGCAGTAAGTAAATCAGACATTCCTGCATTGGTGGATAATTTACGCGAGAATTGCGCAGTCGAAACAACAACCAAACCGAGTTCAGCTAACAAATTTGACAGAGGATTTTCTATTCTTTTTTTAAGTTTTCTAATTTTATTTATTTCAAAGAGTTAAAATAATTTTCAAAATTCATAAAAGTATCATACATATTTATCATGCAATAAAAAATAATTCAAAAATCACATCAACAAAAAAAATAAGAAGCTTAAAATATTATCGCAGGTTTCTCATGTCACACATAAAACTTTTGATTCCTTTTTAAATTTTCCACATGATGCTTAAAAACTCTGAGCGCATCTTGAAAATTTCCCTTCTTATAGTCATCGTCACAAAATATCAACAAACATGTCAGTGTTTGACGATATGTGAGGTTCTTACACTTTCATGGCTTAAAGACAAAAGAGAACAACAGCAATCAAAGGCATTATTTTTCATCTCCCATGCACAACCACACATATTTACAATATAATGCAACATACTTCCGCTTCCATTAGACAAAATATATCGCTTCTAGATATATCAATAAAAAGCTGATGGGGGAAAATGAGAAAGCATGAACAAGGAAAATCTGAGAGTGGAAGAAGAAGAATTATTTGCAGTAATTATGATAAGAAATATTTATGGGGTGACCTTATAAGTTAGGGAAATTTAATTGAAAAAAAATTAAATATATTTTCATATCACAAAATTATATAAATTATTTCAATGCACATAACTTATTAAGAAACCCCATCCTCATCTTATTTGCCACATCAACAGCATCAACTTCTTGTATTCTTATTATCGCTTGAAGGCATCCATATGGTTTGATAATTTTTCACAAGTCGCATCGTCATGAAGAATCTTGCAATAAATTCGAGGGAAGAAAAAAAGAGAACAAGATGAATTCACATTACAGTTTGATGACTTATTACTCAAGGATCGAGGATGATGGAAACTGGATGGATTGGTATTGCTGGCTGCTTCTTTATGTGCACAACGAGGGGGAAAATTGAATGAAAATCCCATAAATACACACAAACTGCATGCTTAAGGGATTAAACTTAAAATGCAATATTCATACAAAACGAGCAATGAAGACGTGGCAGCGCAGGGAGAAGAGAAGAAAAATTTGCTCGTTTTGCGTTTTTCTCTCCGCTCAAAAAATGTTTAAGTGATCGATCGACATCATTTTTAAAAAAGGAGAAGAGGGAGAAATTCTCTGTTCTGGTTGTGCATGCACGACATGTCAAATAATTTTCTTATTATCAATTCATTGCAACCCCCTTCGGCCATAACTGCTTCTATATCTCTTTGGCAAATAATTGTCTCAAATTTTTGGGGTGGCGTATGAAGATGTCGAAAAAAATATTCAAATTAAATTCTCTTTGGCATGATAAAAAAAGAGGATTTTAGGGTGAGCGGGACAGTAATTAAATTTAAATTTCAATTAGTTATTATTGGAATATGTTCAAATACACGTAAATTTAATTGCCTTAAACGGTTTATGTGCCGAGAGAGAGAGCACATTTGGTGGTGCTTCATGGTGTCGTCATTATTTGAGGGGCGGACTTTTTTAAATAGCTGGGAGGAATTTTAGATGTTTTGTGACACTTTATAATTAACAAATTTAAAGCCTCATTTTCACATTCAAACTCTGTTCACCTCATTTTTGAACTCACCCGCAAATTTCTAAATTAATCTGATTGAATTTTTAAGCAAATTAAAATTTTTGTTATTAAAAATTTTCATTCATTGCAATTCTCAATGAGCCACACGAAAATGTGGGTTGTTTACGTTCAATTTCCACTTCCTTTTTGCACATTTAAAATTTTCCATCCTCGCTTTTCTGCTTGAGTTAATTAGAAAATATGCAAATTTTCATCTACTCCCATTCCGAGCGTTTGAGGGCATTTGTAAGATTAAACAAAAGAGCAAATTGCAATAAAGAAGAGTCTGGAAAGTGCCGCGAGCAAAATGTTCTTTAAATCCTTACTCGAACCCCTTTTATTTCGTCGTGTGGTAATCACAATATTCGAGACTTCCTGCTGACGATGTGAGTAAATGCATGCGATGATGAAATTAATTAAAATTTTAGGAATATTTTAAACCGCTCTGTGGGATGCATCGAAATTTATTGAAAAATCCTGAAAATTTATTTGAAAAACATTTTTTTACAGTTTTCAATTTTTCATTCTTTTTTTTTTATTTTTCAGTTATAATAAAAATATTGTAGTAGTTTACATAATACATCAATTTTTTTTCTCATTCGTCATATTTTTTTTCAGAAATTACAAGAATTAATTAGAACTTTTTGAATGAGAGAATTTTTTTGCGCATGTTTTACAAAAAGAAGAACAAACAGAAGTTGCTGGTATGTAAAATACTGGATTATAAGTTGTGTTATTCTTCTAGATGATGCAATTGAATCCTTAAATGCAACTTTCATTATAATTTTTTCTTTTTACAAGGGATTTGCCAAGGGTTGACCAGTCGATGGCATTTTTAAATTTCAAAATAATTTTTTCATCAATCGCTCAACCCTTGGCAGTTTTATTTCATTTATTTTTATTTCATCGACGCATTTCTAAATTTAAAAAATACGCTAAGCGAACAATTACAAGTACACAGTGCTGCAAAATTTAATTAGAAATAAAAAAAATTGATAAATTTTCTTACTTTTTTAAATATTTTTCTTGTTCCTTTCAGTTTACTTGTAATTGTCCTTTCAATTACTGCTGGATTTTTTTACTTTAAAAAATAATTTTCCATCTAATAAAAAATTCGTAATATTTTTCGATTAAATAGTTCAGTTCGAATTCAACATAAAATTTTCGAATCTTTTTCGTTGAAGCTCATCACAGCAATTTTCAATAAAATTTAAAATTAATTTCGGAGGACTTTTGAGAGTGATCTTTGAGTCTAATCCACCGCAATATAAAAACGTCTCATCTTCAAGACAGAAAAAGAACAAAATGCGAATGAATTTCGCCCTGAACTATTCAATCATGTTGATTAATACAAATTGATTCGTCCAACGAAACAAAAAGAGACAGTGAGACAAAAAACTGTGTTTGAGGATGAAAATGTACAAAAAAGTTTTTACTCAGCCATTTTCTTTTTTTTTTTGGGGGAGCATTAACGTTAATATCAATTCAATATATCTAAGTAGAAATCCTAGCGAAAGTTCATCTCTCTATAGCGACCCAGGTTAAGTCGTCGTTCAGCGAAAAGGACATGTTGGGATTTAAAGATTTACATTTTTTATATTTCTCTACAATCGTCCTGATATGCCCGGCATAAAAAAGGAAAACTTTTAGCTCGCGCAATCGACTATAGACGATGAAACAATAGACAGAGAGAAAAAGTAATAAAAACATTTTAAAAATAATGAAATAAACGGAAGGAACTAAGCGGAATTGAATTTTCTTGTTAAATGAGTTTTTGTCTCGCGTGTCTTTGAAAGAAATTTTAAAAGATTGGATTTATTTTAATCGAAGGATTTAATTAATCTTAGGATTAAATTTATTTAAATCCAACATTAAAAATTCTCCACAAAGTCAAATGATTTTTTCTCTCTCTAACTTAAAATTGTAATCAGCTTATGTCATCACTTCTTGAGAAGGGATCTCGAGAATTTTTCTCCCTCCACAATGGCTATAAATAAAATTTTCCTTTCGACTTTTATTAATTACTTCTTTTCCTCCATTCACACATATTATATAGAAGTAGCTACAAAATAATTCGTTCACTGGGATATCAATCTCTTCTTAAACCCCACCCAAAACTTATCATTTTTCTTTTTCACTTTCGACTTGGTCAGCAAAAATTATTTATCTCCTTACAGATCAGTTACTTGCTATTTGTTTTTGTGTGTGTGTTATTTATATGTATAAAGTGTTACTATGTGGCTTTTTTGTCTGTGTGGTTCGAAAACAAAGAGATCTATATGTGTATCACTCTCATCATCATCACCATTATTGAACTTTTCCTCTCAAACTCATGGCGACCATCAGGGGTAAAATTGTTCATTACGAACTTTTACTGATTTAAGATTTGAAGAATCGATGATGAAGAAAATTTTCAATCTTTAAAAGTTTCTGATGCTTGACCTTTTTAATCAACTCCTCTCTCTCTCTGTCTTAATGTCACCTCAATTTTCTTCTTCAATGTCTATCACAAAACTGCCTCAATGAAAAAAAAGCTGCCGTGCTAGTATCAAATTTTCTTTATGTTTTTCACTTCTTCCTTTAACCTAATAAAAACTACAAACATTTCTTGTTGAGCCATCAAAATACTTATTGTGTGCTTGCCTCCTGAGGTGGTCAACTTCCGCCTTCTTTTTATTTTTTTTCTTCTTCTTTAAGGACAATGCGCTCGCAATTCTTAAGTTATCTAGCAAATTATTCTTGACACACAAACACGACGTGAAGTTGTGATGGATCACGAAAAGGTAGGGGCGAGAGGAGAATTAAAGTAAGTTTTATGAGCGTGGGTGGTCGAGATGAGAAAGAGGGGGAAAGGCAAATAAGTGCGTGAGTGAGAGCAAAGACACGACATTGACGATGACAGCAAAAAGAAAGAGGAAAAAACTTTTTTTTTGCATTTTTTCTTTTTTTTCATTTTTCCAACTTATACACTCTAACCATTTATTTGTTATCTTATCACCCGTCGTTGCTGTTGTCTAAATAAAATTATAGCAGTCCACGATGTCAGACTAATTAGTAGTGAGTAATTTGATAATTTACTAGATGAACTTGTATCACCACATTTTCCTGATGATTTTTTTTGTAAATGTTGGTTGATGTGCAAAGTTGGGTGAATGTGTGGGAGAGAAAGAAGGAAAAGAATTAATTAAATTTTCTTGTTGCACTATATTTCACTCTCGTATACAACTTGGGAAAAAAGCTTGAGCCAGAGTTGTTGGAATTTTTTTTAACGGAAATTTACAATTCAAATTTAATTTTAAATTTTAACGGTAATTTTTATATTCAAATTTTAACGGTCATTTAAGACTCAAATAAAAAATCTCAACTATTCAACTCTGTCGCTCATTTGGAGACGAAATCAAATCCGTTTTCCCAAGCAGCATAAAGAGCAATAATTAAAATGCAGGATGGCGAATAATACTCACGTACGACACCCGTTACATTCGATATTAAATGATGTTCAGGTATTTCTAATGACATGGCTTCACGATAACATGAATCACCGACAATTAATTGAGCAGCTGTGGAGTCAGTCGTTGACGGCTTAAAGCTTATGCAGACGCCATGTTTCGTTCCCGAATGACGCGCTATGATGAATGTTGTATCGTTATCCGTCCATGAACCATGACATAAGTATTCTGAGAATGAAATGTCATAACTGTTACAATTCTATTTCTTATTTTTGTTTAGTGTTAAGTCACTCGACTTTGGGTCACTGCGGCAGTGGCATGACAAGTGAAAATTAAATTTAGGTCAATACGAGGAAATTATTTCTGCTCTCGTGCACTTTAATAAAATATTTAGAGAGAGAGAGAGAGAGAGAATTAAGTACCCTGTACATAAGTTCAATAATTGTTGCATGTCAGGCGCTCGTTTAAGATCGAAAACATGCTTCGAAATGCAATTAAGCTTCATACAATCTTAATGGATCGTTGAACTATCTTCCATCTTCTTAAGTCCTTTCCTAATTTATTGTTAAGGAAAATTGAAAGTTTAATGGTGAAAATTTAATCGTGTTACTACATAGAAAGTGGAACGGAGCATTAATTTTATTGCTTGGTGCTGTGAGACGCTACAATAAGTGATGGAAAATTAATGGGAAATTTCTTAAAGATTTAAAACTTTTAAATTATTTATACAAACTAAATTTATTGTCATCAGATTTAAAATTTAAATTTTAATCAAGATTATTTTAATCCAAGATTTATTTTTAATCCATGAGATTAAATTAGTTTAATTTTAATTTAACTTGAAGGTTCATTGAACTCAATTTTATGTCGCAAGCACCCTCGAGGAATTTCAAAAGCCCAAATGACAACTTTCATACTCTCCTCGACGCCACTTCTAATCTTTCTTGTCTCTCCCTCAAAAATATTTCCTGAATAGATATAAAATTCATGCCAAGGATTACTTCCACAACTATGACATTGTAATCCCAAACTTAAGCTCAACACTTAATTTCTTCGTAAAAGCGGGAAAAGAAAAGTTTCAGAACTTTCAAGTGAAATGAAAGGAAGGAAAGACTTTGAGTCTTTTAAGGATAGAACGAAAAGTTTATCTGAAATTCTCCATAGTGCCCGCAAGTGTCACACTGCAGATTAATTTCCCTTACCTTCATCGCCAGCTTCACTGCATTGGGGATGAACCTCAACGATATCATCGCGCGAGCATCCAATGGACAATCGTCGCTTCTGCTTGTGTGCACTAAGGCACTTAGACAAATCTCGACGGTGCCTCTGGGTACCAAAACGATCATGCACATTGTGCAAATTCATATCGCCATTGCGAAAACTCAAAACGTCATGGTGTTGATTTTTAAATGCGTTTACATTCTCATGAATAATGTGATGATGTTGCTTGCTTCCATTTCGCTTGTGGCGTGACATCATATATGGCGGTCCCAAGGGTCCAGTTAGCATGTACGAACCTGTTAAGGGACACTCAACTGAATCCGTTGCTGCTGCTGCTGAGTTGGTAGAAAATGAAAAAGTTTTTAATTTATAAAAAAATATTCAAAACGTGAATCTCTCAAAAGAATTGAGGAAGACGAAATGAATTCATTAAAAAACTCACCGAGCAAAGTTGTGTAAGGTGTGCGAGTGGGATCAAATTGATCGGGCGCGCAAGCATCCTCCAAACGTGACGTTAAGTTTCCTATTTGCAATTCGACAACATGTGTGTCACGTCGATATATCACCAAGCATAAGAAGCCGGTATTACTGTGAAAATGAAAAAGGAAAACATGAAATTTCTGAGACACTTCGATGGGAAGGGAAGGAGTAAAAAATGTAATAAAATTAAAGCTTAAGATGTAAATCACATGAAATTTTTATGTTTCCATTTAGAAGATGGAATTTTTATAATTTTTCTCTCGCTCATGCGACACACACTAGGAGAGAGCAACTCGCTTTATAGTCGACAAACGACTTTGCTCCTTCCTAGTGCCAGTGAGAGAGTGAGCTAGTATAAATGGCATGGCGGTTGTAAAATAATGTGAGGGCAAAAAAGGGATCTTTGCAAGCATGTCTTGATATGAAGAGCTATTAGGCAAGGAATGGTGAATTGAATGAAATTTATCACAAAACTCAAACCGTTAATATTTTAACGTTTTTAAGAATTTTGAATTTGAAAAATTTAAAAATTTCTTTCCTTGCAATCTAGAAATTTCTTCTTGAAGGTCAAGCTAAGATGGAAAAGGGGAAAGAGAGATTTATTTGAATTTATCTCGCTAGATGTACACACACACGCTCATGAGGCAAAAAGGGATAGGAAGAGCTAAATTGAGAGGAAAGAAGCTTTTTTACTAAAAAGAGCGGAAAAAGGAAAAACTTTAAGGAAGAAATGTAAGAACCGCAACAAGGACCTCAGAGAAATTTTCTATGTCATATTCAAAGCCGCACAATCTTTGCAAACATGACAATGGTTTACAACCCTTCAACCCGCCAACATCCGCTCCCTCGACGTTTCTTCAAATTTTTACTCTGTGTGTGTGAGTTTGGTGTGAATTATAAATTATAAATTCGATTTCTTCTGACTTTCACACACAACCGCCATTGGGTTTTGATAAATTTAGTTCTCTCATCTGGAGTTATGTCGAGTGGATCGAGTGAGAATGAAAAAAGGGATATCAGCCGCCACCACCAACAGATTCTTGGGATGCATAAATTATCAATTTTAGTCTCTTGTGACACACATATATGTGAGTGTGTGTGCTTTAAGGGTGGGATGGAAGGAAAATTTATTACAATAAAATGTAATAACGATGATGACGTTTTTCTTTTAGTAGCGAATAGGAGCATTCAAAAGCTTTATGAGCGAAATTATGACTCGTTGAGGGAAATGAGGTTAGCAAGGAGTGGAAAATTTTATTTTATTAAAAATATTATTTTTTTGTGTAACAAGAATTTTTTATTTTTTGATAATATTGAAAATTATGTTTTAAAAAATTTTAGCGTCTCTCCCTTTGCCTCTGATGTACATATTATTATTCACAATTATTAGATTCATTTATATTTGCGTAAAGGGGATGAAGAAAAAATTTCCATGTGGGGGCTGAAAATTTCCCACACACAATTATTATTACATTTTCGCGAATGTTCAAGCATCCGCATCTGCCATGTTAACTGCCATATACACAGCATATTTCTCATCGTAATGCCTTGTAACTGATTTCCCTCCCACTCTCTCTCGCTTCTATTATAATTTCACTAAAATCTTCCATTGTTTTATTTATTATACAATTTCGGAGCTTCCTTACGAAGAAAGAAGAAAATTCTTTAGACGTTCATGTATGGAAGTAGCAGCAGCATGAAAATATTAAAGGCAATTTATACGTTGCAACATGGAGTGAGCACATGAGAGAGGAGAATGAAGATATTTTTTCATTTATGAAAACTAAATTGTAGTTTTGTGCTCGTTTCATTTCAGTCATGCATTTATGCATGAATTATGTACACACTGAGAGCCACTGACTGTGATGCCATATGAGGTTAAAAAAATATTTTTTCTTGTGGTTCTTGGAAAAAAATTTTTCAATGAATTTTCGTAGAATTCAAAAAAATTCGTTACAATTCTTTAAATTTTTTATCCTCCCTAAAGAATAAGAAGAAAAATCGCTGTAAGATGGCAATCAATATTGAGACATTTTTCATCTTATCTTCGGGATCAATGGACATATCTAAAAATATTTGTGTGTGTCGAGATGTCTCATGTGTATTAAATTGCCCTCATTGATACAAATAATATGTGTGCAACAGCACATGACTCAGTTAGTGGGAGAGGGTGGAGATGGACATTGCAAAACATAATTTTCCCAGTCAAACTCACCATCCAGTCGTCTGCTCAACGACCATTATTGTTTCATTTGCTGTCTGCTTGTTGATTTGCTCACAAACTGCTCTCGATTCCAAGCGCTGTGTTGGCTTCTCTTTCGTAATGTGAATCGTACCATCGTTCCTGATAGTTGGGAGAGGAGAAAATTGGAAAAATGTTTTAAATAATTCAAGAGAGTCTCATGACATTCGAGTGAGCATCATTTGTCATTGGGATTGCAAGCTATACATACTTCTGATGGACATTGTATGACAATTCGCCATTGAGTGAGTGCCAATGCTTCGGCTCCTTAAACCATTTGGGAAAATCACATCGCTCCGACTGTCCGAAGCGTTTCAAAGTCATGATGCGTGATCCAAATTCGGAATTCTCTAAACCACTGCAAGTGGCATCGCCCGATTGTGCCAATCGATACTCGACATCTTTCGAGCCGGCTAGAAAATATAATTTTACACACATGAAGTAAGGGTGAAGCGGGAAACAAATCATTAAAAATTGAATATCTACGCAGATCACATACGAACTCGATAATCATTTGCAAAATAATCTGATGACAGTTGTGAGTGGACAAGGGGCGGAATAATTTTTTTAAAAAATTAGAAAATTTTAATTTAAAACCGTTAAAATTCAAAATTTAATTTAAAAAATATTTTCTTCCATTTTTAGATGAACCAAAAAAATTCATCCCTTTCACAATTTTACCGCACCATAATCATAATCATGAATTGGATGTCATAACGAGAGCGAGTAAAATTTTTAAGAGGGTAGTTTCGATTTGTTTTATTGACATTTATGAGTGATTTTATTTGAATTTCCACACTAGAAATTTTCAACACTCAACTCGAATGAGATGGCATCGAGAATAGTCATCATAATTGAGTGCCACTTACTCTCAAACATCGTCCATTTGCCTTCTGCATTTAAAGGCGATCACTTCCAATCACAAAAACATTTCGTCCTCTCCCCTTTTCATCTGCACACACAATTGAATGTAGTGTGGAAAGTTAAAGCAATTCAAACGGAAATTTAATAAAATTTATGCAAATTGTGAGGGTGCAAAAAAGTAAAGGAAAAATCGATTTACAATGGCGAGTTGAATGGAAGATTTTTCAACATCCAATTATGGTAATTGATAGATACAAAACCGGGTTTTTTTGCAGTATGTAAACGATCATGGCATGGCGTTGATAGTTATAGTAAACAAAAAATTAAGCGGTGATTTATTGCTGACGATAAAAAAATTTAAATTCATAAAAATACGTTGAATTTTAAGTCGAGTCCTCAATGCTGTTAACAGAGAAATTTAATTACAGCCGTCACAATCTTGTGTGTGTTAATTTTGTCACTTTTGCAAATGATTGAGTGCCATCATACATAATTAAAACTTCACTGAAGCTCTCGTCGTACGTTGATGACCTAAATATATAAAAGGCAATTGCATATTTGCTCACCGTGTTTGGAGTTTGCATTAATTTTCTCATATACAAAGCATCGGAAGCGCTCTTCATTCGACACTGCACGACTATGCGATAGAGTGCCGACGATGTAATGAGCATTTCCATCCTTCCATGTAGCGAGACATGTCAATTCCTCGGCTATATATGAGCGAGCGGAGAGAGGAAATTAGAGAATAAAGCAAAGAATTTGATTAAAATTTGTGTTCCATTGCTGAAGGGCATTCGGAGGAATATTGATTAAATTTTAGTGCTCACCTGTGCTTTCGCTTCCATCGACATCCGGACACGCTTGAAAATTGAGTAGCATTCGAGTCTCTTCGGTGCAACTCTTTAGCTTTGAAACTGGATTCTTACATTCGCCGCCATTTCCGCGATTGTAGGTGAACGCAAATTGTCCTGTTACGAGATCAATGAAATTTCAATTAAGACAAATTGTAAAAGAAATTCTCACAAAATGAGAAATTGCCATGGTGATAAATGCTTTTCATTCACACAAAGATTTTCACTTGATTTGCTATCATTGTTTGTTCCACACAGAGGACATACATCAAGTGTGTGTATGTGAGAATGGAGATAAATATTTCAATTTTTAATTAAAATGCCATCAATGTGCCTCCAATGAAATTTCACTCTCCTGTGTTTATTGAAAATTGATTGATTTTTTTCTCATCGTTCGCTCCAATGCCAGACATTTTATTGGCACCATTCCCGATGATGTGGAGGGGTGTTGGTGCATATTTAAAGAGTCGTGGATAATTCCATGGATAGAGAAGTGCGAACAAACAAATTAAAAAAAGCTACACGTACCTTTTAATGGCGATGGACACTTGACGGGCTCGGAATCAATTTTAAACATGCTGTGAAGCATCGCGTCGCCAGGAATTTGCTCGCAATAATAGTTGAGGAGCTCTTTGGCAGCTGAAAAGTGAAAAAAAGAGGTTTATTAATATTTTTTAAAGCTTTAAAGTTTAAAGTTAAATTTAATTTTTTTCATTCAAACTCACGCAAGCACACAAAATTTCAAATCAATCCAATAATGGACCTGCTTGTCACTAAAATTCGTGGAAACCCGAAAATTGATGAATCGATGAATTGCGTACAGTCCGAGCGTCGATGAAAAGGGTTGCAAAATTCTCGCATCGGACACAAAAATTGGTTATTTATGTTCAATTGAATTATTTCAAATTAGATTTAATTACGCAACCTCTTTTTTGCTTTCATCGAGCCTGTCGCTTGAGTAGACATGCGAGATTCACAGTTGAATTTCGCACTGCCACATATGATGATCATGATGCGCAATTTAAGGGTTTTTAAAATTTGATTTTTCACTCTCGCAAATTTTTCGGAAATGAAAAACCCCGCGTTAAGGCAAAATTTAAAAAAAATCGTGAATTCGAGAGTTGATTATCAATTTTTTAATTTTCCTCTTTTCGGACATGCCTCACGGTTGAAATTTCCTATTTTATGGGATGTGTGCGCGTGGTCGGATACAGAGATGGGCGATTTTTTTTGTATTCAACCATAATTATTACATTAAACGCAGTTTGAAACTTTTTTTACTCAATCAGCATGAGGCATTAATGTGGGTGGTAGGAGCCATATAAGGGATGGTCTTGCACCGAATAAATGAAAATGAATTAAAAACCAGAGGACGATGAGAGGAAAATATGATTTTGAGCATACATGCGGCAATAAATCTGTCAGCAGGGATTGCGGGGAGTATATGACAAAATTAAAAATTATCGTAAACTGTGGAAGGTCAAGGAATTATGAAAAATTTCATTGTTGAATTTTTGAAATTATTTTTACTCATTAATTAAAGAATAAATTTTGTCAGCCGCAAAAACTACAACACAGTTTCATGACTGTATGATGAAATTAATTTTTAATTAAACGCTTTGCAATCCCATAAAAAAAGAACTACAACAAACTTTTTATTGAATCTAGCACTGAGTGAAAATATGATGATAAAAAAATGTGATTAAAATTTATGGTTGGCTGAGAAAAAGGTTGAAAAGTAATCTCGATGATGTTGTTCAGAGAGAAGAGAATTAATTTTTTTTATTGTTGCCATTGATGCTGGAAGCGAGCGGAAAAAATCGATCGAAAGGAAAAGTTCCATAAATAATTAGGACGAAGGCTTGTTTAATTAATCTCTTTTTTTTTGATGCGGACATTAGGGCAATTGGAACGATGTGCTAATGTGGGACGGAAAAATTTCAATTGCAATTATTTTCTATTGATTTTTCTGTCGCACACAATTTTCCTCTCTTGGGGCATGTCAGACAGCAAGTTCAGTGCCTATGTCAAGAAATTTTCATCTTCGCAAGAATGAGAAATAAATAATTCACGAAGAAAAACATTTCCTTAGACGAAGAAGCGACGCACTCGACATTTTTTTTCGGGTCTCATCAAGAATTCTCACAAGTGCCACTCAAATCCACTTCTTCGCTTTAGATCCTTCATCCTCATAGTCAATTACTTATGGGCTTCATACATAGAGTTTCGCTTATATTCAAATTTTGTGCTTTCACATCACTCAGAAATTTATTTGTTTTTCTTATTTTCACATCTGTCTGAACTTCCATAAACCCTCTCTCGGCCTGCACATACATACAGCCTCACGACTAAATTTGACTCATAACAGACAGTTCCGCAAACTTTTCTTCGATTAGAAAATGTTGTGTTTCGAGAGGAATTAAAGGAGGCAAAAAATGTTTTTATTTCCATTAAAGAAAATGTTTTATTCATTAATTCTATTTTCTCTCTCTCACAAGCGAGCATCGTCAGGAAGTAAACAGGATTTGCCAAATTAAGAATAAACAAAATCAGTTGCGTG
Organism: Tanytarsus gracilentus; assembly: GCA_038502055.1. Classification (NCBI taxonomy): domain Eukaryota; kingdom Metazoa; phylum Arthropoda; class Insecta; order Diptera; family Chironomidae; genus Tanytarsus; species Tanytarsus gracilentus. The sequence continues at coordinate 4,159,538 of JAXRKN010000043.1, read as the reverse complement.
GAGAAATTTTTTAAGCAAGCCTCTGATGAAAGATAAGGCATGGATTTGTTTCTATGGCGTTGCTGAAATTTTTTTAAACTCTTTTAACTGATGGCGGATTAGAAAGTTTTTGTAGGATGATAAAAATTTATTTGTAAATTTTTCCTACTTTTATCATTACTGCTGATTCCCTCAAAAATGCCATGTGTGCGTGTGAAGTCACAAATCACAATTTATATTTCACAAAAACCTCATAAGTCAAAATTTTGAAATCAAAATGTCACATAAATGTCACACAGAGACAGAGTGAGAGGGAAAATCCAATTTTCATCTTCTGTGTTGTGATTAAACTTGCAGAACTACACACAGCAAAAGAGTCGAAACAAGAGAGTTCACTCATACTGCAGGAAAGTTTTTAATTAAATCAAGTCAAGATGATATTTCTCAAATATATGCACAAGACAGAGAGAACTCGAGCGCTAGGAAAATCATTAGATGAAGACAGACAGACGGAAGCTTTATTCACATTTATTTGCCATGGCAAAACACTAATTTCAGCAATTTAAACTCCATCAACTACTTTCTTCTTCCTCAATATATAAACCCCCCCCAAACTCCATGACTATCCTAAAAACATCATTTAAGTTAATGGAAGTTGACGAGGCGTAAATTTGTTGGTGGTATGCGAAGGCTTTCTATTATCTTCGAGTGAGTCAAGTGGATAAGAACGTTTTAAGGAAGGAAATATAAAGTTAAATGAGCACTGTTTTTTCATAAAATTTAACTTTCAGTGGATTGTGAAAGGAATTAGAAATTTTTATTCCTCGCAAGGGGGAAGAAACTCTTGAATATTTTTAATATTTAATTTAAATTATTTCCATCCCTATTTTGTTCAACCCTCAGTTCATCTTTCTCTCTATTAGAGTTGAAAAGTTAAAAAGTTAGTCCATGGCAACACACTCAAACTTGACTCTAGCAATTCTGAATAAAAAAAAAGTTTAAGAGAGAGAAAAAATATCTCGCACAGTTGGAGTGAGAACAATAGAAGCGAAAAATCGTTACATGAAAAACGTTTTTCCGAAAGCTTTGAATGAAAATATTTTTCTTCTTCATTTTCAATTCAGAGTGCTATTTTAATTGATGCTTTTGTTCGAATTTGAAATATGCTTGCATAATTGAAATGTTTCAATAAAAGAAAGAGGAAATTTGAATTCGAGAAGAAGAAATTGATCTCGATTAAAATGTCTTGAGAAGTTTTGTAATTAAAACTGAGTATTTTGCCCCTTGCATTTTTTCTTAAACAAATTCTTCCCACCTCTTTTTCCTTTCGACCATTCATCCACTTGAAAAAAACATATTTTTCCTTTCAATCCTATTTTCCCAGAAAAATAAAATTAAATATCTAAAAATCACCATGGCTATGATGACAGCATATTCATATTCATAGCAACACAATGACAAGAGTTGAAGGCGCTTGCGAATCACATTATGATGTTACCTTAACAAAAATGGATTTTTCGAAGCATAAAATCCTATTTTCAAGTACTTAAAAAATATGTTTCTCTTCATTATTTATGCTTCCGTTCCACTTGCTCCTTCTCATTCCTACTCAATATCCACCCAACCCTCCTTTAAAATGATGGACACACAAAAACCTTTTCATCTCATGCTTCAATGTCATTTTTCGTTTATATTTATAGAATAGGGAAGAGATTCCGATGCTTATCAGTCTATTGACATTTTTCACTCGGGTCATCATCGTTGTCAATGTCAATGAGCATTCGAGAGACTCCTTGAGTTATAAAAAATTAATATTTTTTATATTGGAATAAATTTAACTTAAATCGAGGTCAATTTCTCCTGATTCAATGCTAAATGGGAGGAAGTAATTCGGTCAAGAGCACTTGAGCTAGAAAATAGAGAAATTCTTCTTCTTATTAAATATATTTAAATTAATTTTCAAGTGTAAACAACTGAAAGACTTTAATTATTTATTTCTTTGCATACACAAATTCCAAAACCTTAGAAATAAAATGTCAAAATTTAAATTTTTCCTCTGTTGTTGTTAAATTACCATTGCCTGATATTTTTCGAAAGAATTTCTCATCATGAAGGAATTTAAGAATAAGAAAATATTTTCGTCTGCTATTCAAAATTATTTTCCGCATGCCAAATGATTTCATGTTGTATTCTCAATTAGATATGAAAGAATTTCTCCGCTCTATTACGCAACTCGATTTATGTTCACTAGTTTGATGTCAAGTGGGAAGAAAACGTGATGAGTGATAAGACAATCGGATGATTAGATGTCATTGAGAATTTCTTGAGTTTATGAGGCTGTCAATGATGAGATTAATCCATCAGCTTAGTGACACAATTCTCGGGGCAATCGATCAGCGCTTTCGAGTTTTATGTTAGATAAATTTTACTCAACTATTTACTAAATTTTAATAACCATTTCCAATTTTAAATCAAACATTATAAAATATTTTTAAGAATTTTCAAGCGAACTCTAAATCGTTCGATTTTGGCTGAGGGGCTATAATTTTTCTCCAATTTGTTCCATGCCATTCGTCAAATTTATTTTTAAACTCTTTCAATTTTTCCTTTTCTTCTGTAGTGACATTACATTTAAATGCATCATAAAATATAGCACTATTGCCAATTTTATAAAACACATGTAAGTATTCATTACTTAACCTTCCATGCCCCTCAAAACTTTTTGGTGTTGACGGATTGTATTTTGAGTAGGCGGTTACTGCATTTGCGACCAAGAAAAGTTGAAGATTTGTCAAGTAATTTGCACCAATTTGCAAGTCTTCGTGGGTTTCAAGCCACTTTTTATAATGAAAATAAGAAATTTCAATTGCAGAATCAATTCCTGATAAAAAGCTGTTTGCATGATGAGTTTTTTTACTTGGATCTAGCGCAAGGATGTATTTAAACACTTCATACTCTCGCATGTATTCGTCGAGTCCATCTGAAATTGCATTGATAGCACTTTTGAAGAGAGTTGCCATGTTGAAAAATCTTGGTCGAAGTGGATGATAGAAAGGATATATTAAACGATCAGGCGGAATGTCTGTAAGAGATTTGAGTTATTTTGCAGCGTTTTAGAAAAATTTAAGAACTAACAAAGAATATTTGAAGTTGATGGATCATATTTGATAACAGAGTTTACAGCCATGTCCCTGATTTTTATAATCCATTTGTTCTTTATCTCATTTTTAAGTTGATGCCTGAAAATTTCCATTTGTCTCAATGACTCCATTAGTCCCTCAGTGCCATTCAGCTTCAAATCTTTGTAGAAAATTTCAAGCTCGTCAATTTTTAACGTTTTGTTGGTCACACCAATCACAATTTCCAAATTCTTCAATTTTCTTAAAAATTTTATGCTTGATCTGATTGGAAAATTACTTCTTGTGATGACATTTTTAATTGCCACGCCAACAGCTTCTTTTACAAATTTTTCAGCCTCACCAAGCACATCTAAACTGTCATTCGATGGTCGATTGAAATCTTTATGCAAAGAATCTAATTGTGCTCGTTTACTTTCGTAGTAAGCGAGGTAAGCTGTCTTCATTGCACCTCTGTGGAATAGAAAGAGTCTAAAGCATGAGTGCCAACGTTCTTGTGCATGTTTATATCCATGCTCAACTTCAGCCTGACGGTTATGGAAATTTTTAATAACTGAATGAATTACACGCTGCAAATAGGTGAGCACAAAAGTGTCGGCAATAACTCTAGAAAATGATTGAGATTTTTGAATTGATTAAAAGGATTGTCAAACTTTCATTTGATTCAAAATGCGTTCAACTCACTCTTTCTTCATGTTCATTAAATTCGTTGCTAATTCTAAAAATAAGTCCAGTTGTTGTATGACGATAAATTTAGAGGTGTCATTAACTTTAGATTCATCCAATAAAACTCCATTAATTATTTTTATCCAGTCAAGTTTGAGGACTTCATTAAGTCTATTAATTGGAATTAGAAAATTGTTGACTCCTCTCCGACCCCATTCCGGGTTCTCACAATTACTGCATGGTGGTCCAAAATGCTTTTCATTACTTTCATTGTAAATTCTTTTTCTTTCAAGTTGATATTCTCTCAGATTATTTAGAGCTGGGTGAATAATTTGCTCCTTAAGAATTTTCTTAAATTGTGGCGCAATTAAATGAGAATCTTCGAGTGCCATTAGAGATTCTTCGTAGGAGATCCAAGTAAGATTGTTTTCCTCCGTCCAATCAAACAGATGGTTGGTCAAAGCTAAACACAAAAATTCTCCTTCGTAGTCAGCAATCGTACATCGCAGAAATTCATAATTAAAAAACACTTGAAAAGCGTGAATCGGATCGTCCTCAAAATATTTCAAAATATCGACATCTTCTCCATTCCATGAATTGTCTATTTCTCCAGGAAAAATGTCAAATTTAAAGTCTTTCGATGCATCAAAACGGTTTGGATTGAATGAAACGTGTCTCGTCAAATAAGGCGATCCTCCAAATGAATTTAAATATTTTATTATGTCCTGATGCCCTTGCAAATGTCGAAATTGATGTTCAGTTTTCAAGCACTTTTGAAAGGTATTTTTAATAACACGAACAATTCGATTGTCATTGCTGGTAATTTTTTCTGTGAGAATTTTTTTTAATCGCTCTTTGAATTTTTCGTAGTAGAATTGATAAAACCCTTTACTTTGACTTCGATAATTAACAACATCAATTTCCCATGTTTTGCCGACAGAAAAATTCTTAAAGTCCACACACGGATCTTGATCAACGTATTGCGATGATTGCGTGAAAAGATAAAATGCATCGTTCGTGCACCAATAATTTTCACACCAATTTCGTTTTTGTTCTTCTTCGGGTGAAACATAACGTTGGTGACCGATGTGCTGAACTTTAAACCCAAATGGAGAGGGTTGTGATGAGACAGATTGAAGGGCAATTACGGTTAAAAATATTAAAAATTTCATCTCACAACTTGTTACTGTGACGCACGCGGTTCAACTAAATTAGATTTTGTTTCATTCACTTGGTCAATGATGGACCATCAGATGAAATAATAAAAACTTGAAATTCCGGTTTTAAGTGAAGCATAATGTTTTTTTGCGTAGATTCTTAAAATGGCTGTAATTTATGTTGTTGATAGGGTGAGCGAGACAGATGGTCCATTATTTGGGATGAAAATTTAGAGCTTTAATTATATTTTTTAAATCTCTAGAAAAACTTAATCATCTCTTGATATTTTTTCAACGCCATCCAAGGCAACAGTTGATGGCGCTGATTGAAGAAAAGAGCTTTAATAAGGTTTTTTGCTCGCAGCAAATTAAAGCTTAGTTTGTTGCTAATTGAATTAAATGCAAGAGGGCAAAATCAGCTCTGCTGGACTGTATTTCTCCCACTCTGATTGTTATTTTTTATATATAAATTTTTGTTGCTATGTTTGATTGCAAATTGAATTTTTCCTCTTTTTCACAGTTCAATAAAGTTTCGTAGCAGCAAACAAGAGTGCAAATATTTCTCATTTAATTGAAAATCATATTTCTCATTTTGTTGTTGCTGACTGGAAATATATTTTATATTTCACAACATTTTATGTTTGGCTTCAGTTGAGAAAGTTTATTTTATTGTGTTTTATAACACATTAAAGTTGGAGAGATTTCAGAAATATTTTATTCGATTTAAAATGTGCAAAAGTATTTTAAATAAATTTTGTTTAAATTTAAATTTCAGCTTTATATCGAAACCACTAAGTAATTTATTCACTAATCAATAATTTCACACAATCCTCATGACACCTTTAAGGCGCCTCTCGAATCTCCTTTATTATTCAACGCTCCAAAAAGATAGGCTCGAGATTAATGTACACATGAGAGAGTTATGATCGATGTCTCCTCCGTTCATTGTGCACTCGACAACTATATATTAAATGATTGATGTTGTTATCCTGCCATCTTTAAACATCACTGGGAACTTTCCGAGTCTCGATGCCATTCGATACAATGAATGATGTGTCTTCTGTCTTTTCATATGTGTACATTCAATTTTCTCGACAATTACATGCGAAAAACACACCAAACAAGGGCGACAAATTTCCTCATCTATTATTATTAGATATCACATGTGTATCGAACGTATAGTGAAAGACTACACTTTTGGGATGGAGAGTGTGTCAATAGAGAATGACAAATATTATTCTACACCAGGACGTTGATGATGATGCTGCTGCCTCGTGTATCGATTGAAGGGCAAAATCAGAATGTGAACATCGATTGTTGAATATTTTATCATAAAATTTTAAAAAGTTTTTTAAATTATTTAAAACTTCATCAAAAGTCAATTTCATCCCATTTTCTTGAAATATATTGAGTAAATCGCTTTCTGACCTTTATCCATCCACACATAAGCACATCAGTCCCATGTTCATTTATTTCGATGCCTAATCAATCAAAGTGCTGTTGAAATTTTATTAATTATTTACGGCTCATCTTCGTATTTGTACTGTCAGCACCCCTTTTACCCAATTTATATTACACACGCACATTCACTCAATGATAACATGACGGAGTAGAATTTATGTGTAACGAGCTTTCGAATGAGAAAGTTTTTACTCAAACAAAAACACCTTTTCTGTTAGTGTGCGAACCCCGCAAACATTAAAAATTCTTCTTTTCTTGTTTTAAGTTGTGCAAAACTATCGCCGTAGATTCTTTTCTTTATTACATGTCTCCGCTTTTAAGGACGGCAAAAGTTGGGGTTTTTAAAAGGAAAAGTTTATTTTTAACTGGAAAGTTTTTAAGTGACTTAAGAGGAAAGTCAAGGAAATAAAATCGAAAGGAAAATGGCCGGTGAACGTGATAAAAATTTATTAACAGAAACTTTTTAGTTAAGAATTTATTTCGAAGGAAATAAAATTGGATTTTATATTGAAAAGATAACAAATAAAATTTAAAGCGCTTAAAATTATTTTAAATGATGCAAAAATAAATTTTTCATAATTTATGATTTAAAAATTTATTCGAAAAAAGTGACTATGAATCATGAGAAATATTTCATCTGTCCGTGAGAGTCGGTGAAAGGTGAGTGGAGCATTTTTGAAATAATAAAATAAATTTTCATTTTGAGAAAGCTAGAAAATATAAAAAATTCCTTTTGAATATTTTAAGAAGCATATTTTTCCTTTAGAGATCTCCTTATCATAAATCATGTATGGATAAATGTTTCATAAAAGGAATATTTTCTCATGAATATTCAAAAGATCTGTTCATTGAGGAAGAGAGAAAGTGCTGTAAATACACATAAAAATAAGGGGAAAGTTGTTGTTATTGCAGTTCTCCCTTCGTTTAAGATTTTTCTTTAAAATTCATGCAAAAAAGTGCTCAAGATATTCCACTTGAGGAATCCCTTCCGTTCACAACCTCCCTCACCATCACTAATAGCTCTTCCGACACACAAACTCATCTCCATCGCATGTGAGAGCAATTTGCAATCTGTTCCAGATCATTGCCATCATATGCAAATTCCAATTTGAAATCGGTCTCATTCTCTCGATTGAATCCTCCCCCTTTCCACACATCTATAATAGTTATGAGCACATTTCCATTCTCATCTCCTTCACCTCAAGTACCTTTCCGGTTTTGTGTGTGAATGTTGTTTTTCCGCCGTTTCTTTTTTTGATGTAAACAAGACTAAACAAATTTTAAATAAATGTTCATGTCCAACAATCGAAGAGTCATTTAAAATTTAAAATCTCAGTAAAACACGAAGATGTAAGACATCACAATGAAAAATATTTTCTTCCTCCTCCTAAATCGCTTCAATTCTACTTAGTAAATTTTTTGTGTGTAGTTTAAGCGAAGAAAAAAGGTATTGAGGAAAAGTTTTTTTTTTGCCGAACCCACAAAAAGAAACGAAAAACTTTTTTCTTCATCTTTTAGTAAAACTAACCCACATTGGGGATTTCTTCTTATGAATATCACTCTTAGGTTTTGTATAGAACTTATTAATTTATTTATGTGTTACAATAGGAAATTGAAAGCTCTTTAAGATAAACTTGAATGGAGGCTGGAGGAAAAGGTTGAAAAGTTTTTTTTGTTGGGTCTTGAGAGAGTTAAAGAATACCAAAAAAATGTGTTTGGAATTTCGTAAATATTTTGGAAAATTTTTAAGCATTTTTAAATTTTTTTAAACCCTTTAACTTTGCAAGTCATTAAATTTTTTCGCACACCAAAGAGAAATGTCAATTTTTAATCTCAACCTCACTCTTAAGTATCTTTCAATCATCGTCATTTATTAATTAAAAGCATGATAATGAAAAGTGACAAAATAAACATCTATTAAGGCGTGGAAAGGAGAGAATGAGGAAAAGTCCTCTCATCAAGTCAAGAAATCCCTTTTTAGCGACGCTTCGCTGGTTACCACAGCGAGAATAGAATGGATGGATAAATTTCTATACACACTGATTATACACTTTTTATGCCCTCTCTCTATCTCATCTCTCTCGTCGAGTTTTGTTTGAACGGCAAAAAAATCCCGATAAAGAAAAAAAAATACACAAAACATGAAGAAACGCTTTTTTGCGCGCCCCGGAAAAAATGCTTCATTAAATTGATTAATGATAACATAGAGAGTGTAGAAGAAGAAGAAGAAATTAAGGCAGCAGCGAGAAGAAACAACAAAAGCGCTGAAGGAGAGAATTGAAAATTATTAAAATTAACTTTCAGTTGGGGGTAAAAAATAAGTGACAGGAAAAATTATTCAATATTTTTTTTATGCTCCCTAGAAGAAAACAACACAATTTCACTTTAAAAACGACGAGGGGAGCGAAAGTGCAATGCCATTTTTGAGTGTGAGAGATGGCAAAAAGCTTTTGGGGATTCGCTTCGAAATTGCATGAGGAAACCTTAGAAGATGATGTTGATGACGGTGATAAGCGTGATGTATATTAGCATTTTCAATTTTGTAATTTAATTTTATGTCGTTGGCGGGGAAGAAAATAAATAATTGAAGGTAAATATGGAAAGAATTTTTTAAAAAACATTTTTTTCTCGTGACAGAGGATGACAGCATAAATAAAAGTAAATGAAAAAAATATTATGGAAATTCTCCACTGAATTGGAGACTCGAGAAATGACATTAGGAAAAGAATAAATTTTAAAATGTTTTTTGGGTTAAAAAAAATTTATTTTTCGGGATATAAAATTTAACGTTTAAAAATATTTTAAATAATTTTATCATCAAAAATTACCTCACGTCCAATTTTCTTATTCATCGAATTACATTCAAATATTTTCTCATCACTTTTCCATCACATTTCACTCTCACAACAGCATAAACTAAGTCAATATTTTTCCAATGAAAATGTCTGCGAGAGAGATGGAGAAATGACAATTTAAATACATTAACCGAAATTGGATTTGTCACAATAACACAGGAAGTGAAGGAGAGTGAGATGGCCACACGGGCAATTGAAGCATTAGCGCAATAAAAATTCTCTCTCGACACTTTCTCAGAAAAGTGAGGAAACTTTATCGTGTCGTTGTCAATAATATTAAGTGAAATTTTCTTGTCTTCAAGCTCTTCCGACAATGATGGAAAGTCACGTCGCGCTCCTTCAAAAGCCATTTTATAATTTACTTAAAAATAACGGAAAATAAAAGGTTTTCGTGCCATTCACATTTCGGAGAAAAATTTTCCGTTTTTGCTCGCTATAGCGACGCTGATAAAAAATAATGATTTTAGGAAATTGTGCTTATTCTTTTTACCATGTCATCCAGGAATGTTTTTACGAAATTAGTGAGTTTTTCATTAATTTTCATGTAAGGGATTGTTGAAATTATTTAACATGAATGACCCGAATAATTTGTAAAATATCCAGGGGATGAAAATTTGAAAATTTAAAATTTTGGAATAATTTTGTGTCCACATTCAGTAGTTCATAAATTTTTCACATTGACCTTCATAATTCAACATAAAATTTTGAATTCCCTTTACTCCAACAAAAAAGAGATAAACGAAATTTATTTCACGACATCGCTTGAATTAAGATAAACAAGTCTCTCGCGAAATATCCGCTCGTACTCGACATGACAAACAGGAATAATTTTCCATTCAAAGGACACACCCAGTATCGCACTCTCAAAACAATGCCAGGCGTAAAATGTACACAAAACATTTTTTGCTATCATTCTTATACAGCTCACACCACACCGAGAGGAAATTAATAAAAATTACGAATTCACTTCACGTCTTAAAATTAATCTTAATTTATCAGACAGATGGAGCTCACACTGGCATCATTTTTTCAGTTGAAGAATAAGGACAATTTTTTGTACATACCTTCCATGTCCATGTATTGTTCATTTCCTTGAAATCTTGCGTCCGTGTTGTAATCACTTCTGATTACGCTGCTGATAGCGGCTGATGATGGTTTATTTTGTTCGACCTCACATTCACTTTCTTTATACTGAAGCACATTGTGATGCTTCTCATAGATTACCACACACCGTTTACAATCTTTTCTGTAATGAGTGAAATTAAAAAATTGCGTTAGTTTTTTGAAATTGAATAAGGAAATTTTGTGAATTTTTTTGAGAGCAAAGGAAGAAAATTTTGAAAAATATTTAAAGATTTTAACTTTAAAAATTATTATTTTTGAAATTACCAACCCTTGAATATTAATTTTTGGTCATTTTTAACCTTCCGTTGAAATTTCCTTAAAATCTAACTTTTATTCCTCTCCCCAAAACCCTCAAAACAGTTCAACTAGATTTTATTACTGAATATGCTTCAAAATTAAATTTCCCAAAAGTGACTTTTGACATTCGAGCACAGTTGCAACCCTCTCTCTCATATGATTAAAAAAATTCTTTCTAAATCTCAGAAAATTCTTCCCTTCTGCGTTTGCATTACTAAAAACTTTTCTCCCTTTGCTCTTTCTCAATTTGAATTTCTAAACGACAGTTTAGCTTTAAATTTATCATTTTTTCTTCTCCTCCACCGAGCATAAGTCAGCATAATGATAAACTTTTACTCTCTCCACTGCAAAGGAAAATTTTCATGTTTCATTTGACTACAACACACACATTACTTTTGTTGCTACGAACAGCATCTCATTTTATGTATAAAAACTTCTTTTTTTTCGTCGATGGATTTGTGAAACTTTGCGATGACTGAAATTTATTGTTGTAAGTTTTGTTCTCTGCTGCACACACATTCAGTAGAGTGAGTTTCACCCGGTGATTTATGATGTGCTAAATTGTACAATTTCCAATTCGATTTGCTATTTTTTTTCTTCTCTCCGCTCATTCACTTAAGGGAGTTTCTTTATTGAAAAATATTTCTGCATAAAGCTCTTGCCGTTCGTTGGCATTTCAATGGCATCAAAATCGATTTTTAACGTTGAGTTTTTTAATGGAAACCGTCGAGTTTTTTTTTGGGTGGCGGAGGATTTATTTTATTTGCTCTTAACTTATCGAAAAATCATTGAATGAGGTTAAGAAAAATTTTAAATTTAAAAAAACCGTTAAGTCAAAATTTAAAGATCCCTTTAAATTTTCACCAGAAATTCAAATAAAATTTAAAACAGCAAGCGGAAGATGTTCCATAAAATCGTTACTTATGTGCTACTGAAAGTGTTTTTAGGTTGCCAACTGGGTCACAAGTGATTCAACTCCTTCCTCTCCAATATATTTATGAAATTTTCTAACGATGTCGACGACAGTGAAAAAAAGAACTTTTATGTATTATTTTTTTCTGCCAAAAAAGCAGATGTGACGAATAAAAGTTTCATAACTTCTCCTACGACGTCTCTCTAGTTTGGCAGCAATGCACAACACGTGAATAATAATGTTTTACATTTTCATATATATAAAAATGCAGTGGTTGGATGAGAGCATAAAGTGCTCTTCTTATCATCACGTCGATACATGCATGAAGTATGCACAAATTTCATTCAGTTTTGCTTCATGGAAAAGTTTTTCTCGCTCTCAGGAATTGTGTGTGACTTCATTTTTTAAAGAAAAAAGTGTTTGACTGTATTTTTAAACTCGCTAAAAGGGAAGATGGAGAAAACTTTAAAAGTTAGTCTGTCGCACTACAGATAAATTTGTAATTCACGTGTTAAAAATTCAAATTTTAAAAGTACGTTAGTAAATGTTATTTTTCTAAATCGACTCAGCAGTAACTAAATCACTAAATGAACCCAACAAACAAGTTCCCATCAAATGCCTTCTTTTCGAGGATGAAAACTTTTCGTCATCACGAAGAGGTTCTTTTGAAGTTTTTTGTTCACTTGTGAATTTTATCCAGCCAACTTGAGGGATTCTCGAAGTGAGAGTCAAGAAGAAGAAAGAAAGATTGTTCAACGTCGAATAATCTAATTTGTAAGGTTGAACTTTTTTATTTTCTACGCTATACAGTTTTTTTCTTCTCGAAAATCAAGTCGAGCAAGGAACGCAAAAGTTTTTTGATTTCCTTCAGCGGTGAAAATGGAAAGTTTAGGATGTTCAGTTTGACTTACTCATTGACTAGTAGAAATTTATCACCATCACTAGCTACACATCGACCGCGACTGCTCATTAGAGAGCCGCTAAAAGTTATCGGCTGTTGCTCTCCCGACTGGAACCAAGAGCCGTTCCATTGTGTGGGAAAGACACAATTTGTTGCTGACGCTGAAAAGAGAAGAAGAAAAATATTTTGCATTAATTTCCTTTTATCACGGAAGCAGAAACGGAAAAGTTTCCTTTTGCCGATTGAAAATGGCAACAAAGTTTTGCTTTCAAGGGGTAAAAATTTTTAAAGGATTTGATTCAAAAATTTCCATCCCTTTCTTGCATGTAACTTGCACGTAATTAAAACTGAAAATGTATACAGCAGAAAATTGGCAATAAATTCAAACACATAAAAAATTATAAATTATCTTCTGCACACAAAACTTTTCGTCTCTTTTGAGTGCACATAAATATCACAAGAAAATTATTATGGTTTCCCTTCTTTTTGCTACAATTTCTTCTTTTATGATCGAAGAACTGAAAGTTTTTCATTTTTGTCGGTATCAACATGGTACAACGAATTACGATGGCACTTCATGGCTTCTTACTACAATAATTTATATGTCATAATTCGATGACAAGCATGGAAGATTTTTAATAAGCATGAAATATGATGAAAGAAGGAATTTGACGTTGACTGTGAAATTTTTCATTGCTGAAACTAGTTTTGTGGACATGCATGAAATTTTTTGATGGTTGTCAAGATATTTTTAAATTTAACAACTTCAAGCTGTACAAAAATAATTTTTTAGAATTTTCATTTTCCTCTCGAATCTAAATGGACTGCAATCTCCTCAAAGTAATAACATCGACTTAATTTCTAATGGCGACGCTCTCTAAGTACTTTTGATACACTTTCAAACGGATTTTTTAGCGAAATGAAAAAATGATCTTGACTCGCAGCAAAGCATGATGAAAATGCGACTTTATTAAAATTCTCTTTTGAAATTAATCTGATACTTCAATCACTTTGTCAAGCGAAAAAAAAATGTCCCTCGATTCACATGGTGATAAACATCAGCAATATCTAAAAATCACTGGATACATATTTCACCCCTTAAATATTTTTAGTCCATTCTCATATTTCCTATTTTTTCTCTCGTGTTTGTCCTTTCGTGCGTAATTCACCTCATGATTAATTATTCCCCAGCTTATACACTTTTATTATTCATATTTAAACAACCGCATGGTTAGCTTGTGCTGCTCATTAATTTTCATTTTCTGATTTTTTCACATTTTTAATTTTTCTGATAGAGAATTGTGGGTAGGAAAATTTTATCTTAGTTTTTTTTCGGTGGTTAATGTGCGAGTGGTTGTTGTGAGAAATATTAATGAAAGACACGTGTTTCGAGTTTTGAGAGAAAGGATTTTGAAAATAAAATTAGTGATGGTTTATTTTAAAGCGAACATTAATAATGAAAGTTTTGTTAATTTTAGACGATTGACACACCTCAAAATGTCATCAGAGAAACATTACAAAAAAATTAAATTAAATTCCATTTTTAGTAAAATTTTAAATTAAAGTGTTCAACCCTTAAAAAATATTAAATATTTCAGATTGTATAAGTGTCCCTTGAAAAATCACACAAAATCTTCTAAATCAACTTTCTCACTTTAATTAAATCCATTAAATTATCACCGTCTCATTGCACTGTCTCTATCGACACTCGTGTTTGATAAAATGAAGCAATAGAATTAAATGCATGAAATTTCCACTTGCTGGCTCTTTCTTCTATTTCTTATTCCACCGCCATCCTCTAAATTGGAATCAACAATTAAGCTGAACAATTCAGGATGGGAATTGAGAAGCGAATGGAAAACAAAATGAAAATTTTATCCCTCACACTAAACTCGATCGTCTCTCTCGAATGCAATTGGAATTTTGTGAAGAAAATGAAGCAAAGAAGAAGAAAACTGTAAATTAAACGTAATTTATGAACACACTTTCGAATTAAGTTTTGCAATTTAATTTAATTGAAATCTTTGGATGATAATTCAATTTCAATGAGACACTAAAAAGGGCGAAAGAGATTTTAATCAGCGTCGACTTTTGTTTTGCAGATGCACATGGCTGTAAGCAATTAATTTCATTGTTTTTTTCACATGAGGACACAAAGTAATAAGAAAGTGTTTGAATTATGTGGGCATTCACATGCATGTAGGCATTCCATGAATTTTAATTGAGTTTTGAAGCATCTAACCTACGTTTAGCATTGAAATTCACAATGACTTTCACACCTCACATGATGCCTTACGACCTGAAATGTTTTTTCGAGAAATTGTCCACAAATCTTATTTATTTATTTTCCATTTTCACACAATAAAACTCATGTTCACAATTGAGGCAAATGGAAGAGCATAAATTCACTCCTCAAACTGACTTCGAACACACATTCACGAAATAGGATTATCGTAATTTCAGAATTTGTCCTTCTCACTCGAATTTGCACTCACAAATTGAATTTTTTAAACTTTAATGGCATCAAATTGACTTTGTTATTGCCGAAAATGTTCATGTGTTGAACTCGATTTTGGGTGATGAATGTGTTTAGGACGTGTGAGTTTGTTGAGCTCCTCAATCAAGTCAAGTTTCAAATAGATTTTCGTGTTTTAATCTTGATAAGGATGTAATAGGATTTAAGGATGTTGAAAGACGCTTTGTATCATTTTACATTCAACTAAATTGTCCTGAATATTGATGTTACATTTTAAATTAAATATCCGTTAAATTTTAATTAATTTTTAAAAGCTTCGCTAAATCAACAAAAACCCACGCTTCAACCTTTTTGCTCATTTTTCCACCTTCTATCCCGCTAACATTACTCAAAGCATAAAAATTTGCATTTTTTGCAGTAAATTTCTCCAAACCGCACACGAGCGCGAGAGAAAAGAAAAACATAATAAATTTTCATGCAAACAAACCATTTTTTCCGCCATGTTCACACAAACAACGTCGGCAACAGCAGTAGATACGAAAGAATGAGGGCAATCAGTCACCGATGTCAACGAAATGAGAGCAAAGGAGGAACAGCTGAAGGGAAAGGAGCAAGACTTATTATCATTTTTTCCGCATTGTATTTTCCATCTTTCTCGCACTTATTCACTCACATACGTATGAAAAATAAATACATAGAGCATGCGAAAAAGTGTCGACAGTCACATACGAATGAGAGCAAGAGAAAAGTACAAGACTGATGACACGACAAACAATGAGAACAATGAGCATGTTAATGTTATCTGAGATGGAAGCGAAAAAAGATGAAGAAAGTGAGAGGAAATAAATTGGAGGCGGCGGCAGGCAGGAGGAAAATCGCTCTGACCTTCTTCTTCCTTTTATTGCCATTCCATGACACACGTACCAGTCGGCGAACGAACAAAAGTTCCACAGAAATGTTGAGAAAATTAAATTTTACCCTAATTTATTTATTTATGGCACTTACAGAACTTGACGTGAAGCGCTCGAGCTCTTTTCAATTTTTCATCTTCTTCCACGAATGGGAAAAAATTGAAATAAAAAATAAAAGGAATGCATGACAGGAATAATGTTGATGTCCAGACATGCAATTAAATGAGAAAATTTGTGTGGAATTTGTTTACAAAAAAGTGAGCAGTCGGGGAGGGGATGGCAATTATTTGTGTTTTCTTAAAATCAGCTAACCTCCAATGAGGTTGACTTGTTATTACATAACTCGAGATTTTTTCAATTTTCCATCCAAATTTTCCTCAAATGAGCCATTGTATTTTTTTTATCGTCCTCAGAACGCTCATTTTCAGGATTCTTAAGCCTCACAACACACCTTTTTTCTGCGTTGACAATAAAATTGACTCCAACCGCTTGATTTCCGCGCACACATGTGAATAGAGCGAAAAAATATATATTTTCGGGGTTCATAATACACTGCGAGATCTCATATATAATAAATAGATATGAACTAGACATCCCGCAGCTAAATAAATCTTTCGACGGGAAATGAGAAGAAATTCCGTTGTTGTCAGTGATGCTATTGAGGGGTTGCGGAAAAAATTGTCACAGTTTATTGAAAAAAAATATGAAAAGGTAGAAAAATGTGAAAAGAAAATACCTCGAGAATGGCATGAAAGAATTTTAAAGAAATTCAGTGGATAAAAAATTTTAAATTTTAAATAAATGACTGAAACTTTAATGCATGTCAAAAACTTAACTCTCAATTCCCAAAAAAGCCTCAATCATAATTAGTGTGAAATCGCAAATTTTCAGTGGCTTTAACTTCTTCTTCACCGTGAACCGCGCAGCACAGCTAGAGAGATGCTTTTAATTCTAATTAAAACTTTCTTCTTAATGCGCCCGCGATGCTGCCGTTGTTGTTTTTTTGCCACGTTCTTCATTCAATGTCAAACTGTATATATATATGTGTGAGAGTAATTTACCTGAATAATGAATGAAATGAAAATTAATCTTCAAAGGCGGCGAGAGGGAAAAATTTCGTGAAATTAATTTCAAAAATCACGCTCACATTCAATGGTTTGAGTGCGATAAATTAAAACTACTCTCTTGAGTTTTCACTTCATATTCCTTTTGGCATGCGGTCGCTCCTAAGTGTGAGTGAATGAGTAGCGTGCGAGCTTGCGTACATAAAATTTGCGAGTGGCTGAAGGAAGAAAAAAATATTTTCCACATTTATGACGGCACTCGTTGTCGTCGCTTAATGGCACTCATAGTTGAACCCAAAGAGACATACGTAGGACTTACTTAGAACTTAACTGACTAAGAAGAGGAAATGTTGCGTGACAACATCGAATATAAGCGAGTCAGAAAGAGAAAGGAAGAAAAAAATTAAATTAAAAACTTTCTTGTTCTCCTTTTGGGAAAATAAATTATTTTATTTTATCCATCTCGTCCAATATGCTTTGAAGTCCTTCTTTTTTTGACAATAAAATTATGAAATTATGTGAATTCCGTGATGGTAAATTGTCGTAATAAAATTAATGGAAAATTTCATCATGTGCGAGAGGGAAAGAAAGGAATTGTTTAAAAAATATAATTAATTTAGTTAGGGGGGAAATTATTTTTAAAGAAAATCTTCGCTGACACAAATTACATTTTTGAATGAGTTCAAAAAATTCTAAAAATATTTAAATTATTTTCCATAAAGACTTTTTTGCGACAATTTTCAATTAATATTTTTTAATTTCCTTAATTTTGCACCCTTTTTGCGGAGAGCACACAAAAGGGTTTAGGGATCATGTCTTACAACGCTATTAAAAATCATAATAAAGATAATTTTAACAGCCAAGTAAGAAAATCTCTTTGAAACCATCTTAGGAAATTTGTGTGGTCGGTCGAGTTCTTATGTGTAAATTTCGAGGGGTGAAACTTAAATTAAAAACTCTTCTTCGCAATAAAATCCACCTTAATTACGTTCATTAAGTGAAATTGCCATGGATACCTTCGAATAAATATTATTCCATTTTCAGCATTGAGAGTTCATTCATTTCTAACCCCACTCGAATCATTTGAAACTTCTTTGCCGCATCATCTTTCACAGTAAAAAGCGAAGAGCTCTCTTTTCCTTCGCTCATCATGCTCAAGTGATTCTTTGATGGAATTAAGAGCAATAATGACTATGAAGAATAAAAATTGTTTTCAACAACTTTTCAAACTCACTCCATCAACGCGATGGCTTTTAAAAAAACTTTTCCAACCCTCAATTCGCATCAATTTTCCTTCACTCACTCTGCGCTGTTGAGGCGTCGGGCCATTAATATTTTTTTACCGCAGCATTGAAAATCACTTTCTTAAATCACGCGGGTGAGTCTGATCGAACAAGTTGACAATTTTCCACCAAAATGAGCCGTTGACTGTAATTTGCTGAGAAATCTCTAAAGTGCGCCGCGACAAATTTTTCTTTTTTCTTTTAGACATTTTTATCTGCTCTCTCATGCGAGACAATTGAGTGCCGCGACATTTCCTCCTCTCAAGGATAATTTAGAGCAAATATCGACATTGATGTCAATTAAGTGAGATGGAATTTTAAATATGAAAATTTTGTAACTTTTTAAACTTGAGAATTTATGTTTAAAATTGCTTTAAGTTGAAATCTTTAGAAATAGAAAATTATAAAAGATTAAAATTATTTAAAATTTTAAGGTTCGAATCCTCAAGAATGAAAAAAATTGCAAATCAGATGAGTGTATTTTTTTGATCGTTTTTAAAGTAGTTCTAGAATTTTTAAAGACCAACCAGTTTAAAATTGAATTTTCTTTAAGAATTATTTTTTATTTTAACGGTTTTCAAAAATTCAAAAAATTTAACACCTTTTTTCTTAAAAATCCAGATTCCTGGTAAAAAAAGACTTGAAAACTTTTTAATTAAAAAATTAAGAAAATTCCTCATCAAAAAATTCATCTAAAATAAATTCAACAAAATAATCCCTTAAAATTTTCTACAACTTAAAAAGGGGAGTGGAAATGAGACACCGATATGGCAATAATTTTTCGATCGAATTTCACAGCGTGAAGGTAATTGAACAACTCTCTCTTTCCATCCTTCAACTTTCATCTCTCCAAATTTTACGATAATAAAAGAAGTCGTCCGTAGTTGCAATTCAATCCCTTCCACACCTCTCTCTCTACATTCACTGTGCACAGTGTCAATTGAACGTAAAGTCTGAAAATTTAATTAAATAAAGTGCTAAATTTTTTCTTCTCTCGCACTTCAATTTCGAAAATTGAGTTCAAAGTGGATTTGAGTTCCTCAAATGCGCGTGAAGTGAGTTTTGTGACATTCGACATTTATTGTTGCTTGCTCGTATGCGGAGGGGTTAAAAAATGAATCATTTTGCAATATCCTGTTTTCCATGTGATAAAAAGGGTTCGATGTATTCCCGAAAAAAAAATTTATCGATTCCCTTTATGTGCGTGCATGTTTGCCTCCTTTATCAGGATGAAGAATTTTTGCATTACACAGCACTTCTTGCCGATTGTTTTCTGAACTCTTGTTGATATTTCACTTGAAGATATGTTTAGATGGGATGAAACAGAAAAATATTACTTTTGAAATTATTCTTCAAGGTGGGAGGAATTTTAAATTGATTTTTCAACAACTTTTCCGCTGCGTGATTTTCAAAGCATTTTTCTGGCATCTATTTAAGAAGCTTCATGGATTTTTTTCGCTCAATTCTTTTACCTTGCCTTGATGACATCAGCAAAATTTTGCTTAAGAAAATCCTGGCAAATTGACCTCGAGATTGCGGCGGTAGATTCAATTTTCTGATTGAATTTTTCAGATTGGTAAAAAAGATTGAAAACTTTCTCTTTGAATTTTTTGACAAATTTTGAAACCTTTCAATAAATTTTGAATTTAAAAAAATAATTCTATGCTCAGCAAAATTAAAAAATCATTTGAACCCTGCAAAACACGCTCTCGCAGTTGAACGACCGACTAAATTCCTCACCTTACTCTAAATCCCATTACCATCTGCGACACACTCAATGTTTCAAGCTAATAGATGGAAATTGAGTGGAAATTTATGAAAATCCATTGCGATAAAATTGATCGACTTTCCAATCAAATTGTCATTTTTCTTTCATACTTTTTTGACAATGGCAGAGATTTTTTCCTCGAATCGTGATTATGAAAAAATTGACAAATTTCAAAATTTTCCTCGCTTATATTTGCATTAATCATTTGAATGAGTTTTAAAAGGGAGCAAAAAAATTCATAAGATTAAATTTCAAGAGCACATGACTCCTTTTGTCGTGGTGACATGAGACACTCGTCGAGTTAATTTGCGAATGTGGAAAAATCTAAATTCAAGAATAATGAGTTTGTGCGTGTAATTGTGACGATGTGGTTTTGAGGACTTTCTTTGAAACGTTATCGTTAGAAAGAAAATTCTTCAGATGTTGAAAGGGGGAGAAAGTAGTAAAGAGTTATCAGATGAAGCACGTGGGTTTGTTTGTTAATTACGGAAAATTAATTAAATTAATTTAAAATTAAAAAATTATCAAAAATAAATCAAAAGGCATTTAAATTTAAAAAAATAGTTTGAAACCATTTTTACACCACTTCTCGACCACCCCAACTTATTTCTCATTTTCATCAAAATCCCCTGAGAAATTTCATCACTATCATTTCACATGTTCTCAACAGTATCAAAAATTTGTGTACACTCAAAAAAGGGAGTCTCACAAATTCGGTTGCTTACTCAAGATGAATCACATTTTCTTTGATGTAAGATTAAAAAGCGAGTGGTTTCATGCATTTCAATCCTCTTGTGGGACTTGCTTGGTTGACTCAACTGACATTGAGATGCGAGAAATTTTCTTTTCGAGGGTTTTTCTCTTAGAAATATTTTTTACTTCTCTTGAATATGTGATGTGCATACATTTTACGATGTTGCATGACTCAATGAATGCATCAATAAAAAATGAATCGTGTTCGAAGAACATTATGTTTGGTTGTCAATTCCAACTTGATAAATAAAACTTTTTTGTTGCTTTTGAGATTAAAATATTTTCATCGAAAAAGTCGATGAAGAATTTCTCTCGATTTCCATCTAAAAAACATATCAAATAGCCAGTGTATCATTTTCTCGAGAACAAGAAGGAAGAAAAAACATGAAAGGATGGCTTTTGAGCTGTACCACATTTCCCCCTTTTTCGGAGAGCACACGACAGCATGAGGAAGATGACAAAAAAGCGATAGATAAAGTGCAAATTAGTTTTCAATTTGGTTGGTGCGATGAGAACGTGATCTGTGATGGAAATAAAGGATCAATAAAGTATTTGAGAAAAAAAGAGTGTTATGCGGCATCTCTCATCGGTGTACACACATAGCTATTTACAGTATCGAACACATGATGCTAAAAGAGATCAGCATGTCTCACACCGGGGGGAGTGTGTGCATGTGACTTGAAAATTATTTTATAAATTTTATTAGATTCTCCGTAAATTTCATCAAGCTCCCACGCCAAGACTGAAGAGAGAATTTTATTGGAAAATTGATTCGAAAATAAAATTGACTCCAAATGGAATAAATTAAAAGGATGAGAAGTGAATAAGAAATTCAAGAAGGACATGAGTCAAGAACATTAAGGGTGTCATCGATATGATAATGAAGTGGATTGAGGTGATGAAAATTTTTTAACGGTTTTTTGATATTTAAACATTTTTAGCCGTTAAATAATTTTTAGCGTAACCCACAAAGTGGTGTAACGCTTATATGCTCGTGATTCCGTCCGTCCGTCCGTCCGTCCGTCTGTCCGTCCGTCCGTCCGTCCGTCCGTCTGCACAAGCGAGATCTCGGTCCCTGGACCAGCTAGAGACTTCTAGTTTTCGCCAGATGGTAGCTCTTAGGGTCTATATGTGCAGGCACTGACTATTTTTTGAGTCATGACCTATGGTCGTGCCATGGACGGCCATAACGTCCATTTTTCATACAAATTTTTTCTTATATGGCTTCATGGGTATCGTTGAACTCGTGATTGGACCAGAAATCGATGGCATTATTCGAACTTGCCAGGAACGATACATACAGATTTTTCGAGTCGTGACCTATGGTCGTGCCACAGACAGCCAAAATGTCCATTTTTCAGAACTATGGTTTCATGGGTATCGTTGAACTCGTGATTGGACCAGGAATCGATTGATATAGATGATTTTTGAGGAATTTCCATCATGGCCGGCCAGCAGTGCCACGGACAGCCAAAAATTCCATTTTTCAGAACTATGGCTTCATGTATCTCGTTGAACTCGTAATTGAACCAGGAACTGAATGGCATTGATGATTTTTGATGAATTCCATCATGGACGGCCAGTAGTGCCACGGACAGCCAAAATGTCCATTTTTCAGAACTATGGCTTCATGGGTATCGTTGAACTCGTGATTGGACCAGGAATCTATTGACATAGATATTTTTATAAATCTAATCAAGGCCGGCCCGTAGGGCCACGGACAGCCAAAATGTCCATTTTTCAGAACTATGACTTCATGGGTATCGTTGAACTCGTAATTGGACCAGGAATCTAATGACATAGACGATTTTTAAAAATTTCGAACAGGACTGCCACGGACAGCCAAAGTGTCCGGATTGACTTAAACTCATTTTTTATCACTTATTTTCAAACACTGATCTGTTACAAGTGGGTACGCGGCAACACCCACGTGGGGTTTTAAACATTTTTTTCGCTATTCTTATTTTTTTATTGCTTTCCAAAATTGAACTGAAAAAATTTTAATCCTCTCGTCGTTCATCAATAAACAAAGCTTTTCGCATAAATAATAAAAACTCAACCATAAATTTCCAAATAAATCCACTTCGGCGACAATCACACATCATACATTGCCCATATAATAACACAATACACTTTGCTTCTTTATAGTTGACTAACACCATTTTCACAATGATAAATAAACATCATCAAATCATCCGCCTGGCTCTCTCACTCGACACAACACACAATCGCTATGTCGTTATGCGATGACGATCATAAGCCATGAGAATTGAGTGTGTTTGCCATCGGATTGCGATTATGCTGCGTCACATAGCGGCAATAGAAGGAAATATGGCACGCTATTATATATTCATGGAAAAATCATCTCATTCCAATTCGTCATTTTTAGAGAGCGCTCAAATGATTTTGCCGTCACCTTTCTCTCTATCGCTTCATACTCTTAGCGCAAAAAATGACTATCCAATTTCTCATCATCGGCATTATGAGCTCTACGAAGAGCGTCAAGAGTGAGGCGAGGCAGGATGAGGAGACAAGATGAAGGAGAAGTGTGTAATTATAATTATTAATATCATGAAAGTACTTCTCATCAATTAGGATGATTAAGAACAAACAGATGTCTTTTCTTCTTCTTCTTCTTCGATAAACTTTTTAAGTATTGTCATTCAAGGGAGCGGCAGTTTGTTGATTTTGTGGGTGGTGATTATGAATTTTAAATAAATTAAACATGAAGTGTTTAAAATTATGTCGATTTAGAAAATAAAAAAAATAACTTAAAAAGTTTACAAAAATTCGGTTCGAATCCTTAAATTGACAATAAATATGTGTGTGACGTATGTTATTTTTTTGTTATTTTTTAAATTTGTAAATTTTTCCACCCCTGACAAAAATGACGTTTTAAAATTAAAGACAAGTCTTTTCCTCACCTTCACACACTTTTTATCGATCCCACACTCCAATCACTAACAGACGCAAATTATTCATTTTTTTTTTCATAAAAGTGAATTATTTCTGTCAAAGACGACACTTCGCACTCCAATAATTTGATTCGATAATTTTCAATGAAATCTCAAGTCAAAATATGGCAGACGAAGTTCTTTAGAGAGAAAAACGGACAAATTGAGCATCAAGGTAATGGATTAGTTTATTTAAAAGCAAGTGAGAGCCCGAGCTATGCGGAGCGCCTTAATCTAATTTGATGAATGAATTATGGAGGGATTTGTTTGGCGCTCATAAATTTATTGTGATGTCGAGTTAGTAAAGAGAGTTGAAGAAGAAAGAAAGTGAGTGCTGAGGCAAGATTTATTCTTTTTCGCTCGTTCGTTCTGCTTGATGGTGTGCAATAGGGTTGCAAAAATTTATAAATTTTTTATTACGTTTGAAAACTTAAATTTTAACGTTTTTAAAAAATTTAAAATTTAAAATTTTTTTACGGCCTCCGCGCAATTTCTTAACTTTATTTTTAAAACCCCGGGAAAAGGCAGCAAAAAAGAAAGAAAATTATTCTTTTTTGCCTTTCACAGAAGCGAACAGTTGTGTCGAAAAATTGTTCGTTCACTGTTTGGGTGAAAAAAAAAGAAAAATAGGTGCTTTAAGATGAAAGAACAAGTGTTAAAGCTAGAATTTAAAGAGGGAAACGACTTTATCAGTTTTATCACACAGAAATATTTAAAATCACCCTCAGTTGCATCCAAAAAAGACAGAAGCAAATTTTTATCTTAATTATACCCTCTTCATCTGACACTAAAAGTTCTCACTTGAGGGTTCTAATGGAAAATAATTAAATTCATCTCAATAAAATTTTAAAATTTCTCATCTGGCGTTGAAAGTTTAGAAAATCTTTTAGCACCATTTTTTTAATAAAAAATATTTAACTCAAATGCATTTGAACATCTAAATCAACATAAATCTCAGTTCGTGAATGATACATTGCCATGACGAGCGATGTACATGCATGTGGGGGGAAGAAAGCAAGTCGGCATAAGGCGAAATGTTTTTTCACTGCTGCTTTCGATGACAAATGTGACAGTTTCGACATAAAGCACTTTGGCATTGACTTTAAGAAGAAGAAAATGTGAAATTAAGTGGCGTGCAATTTGGCAAACTTTAAATGTTCCACATAATTTCTGTAACATATGGTAATAGTTGAAAAAGTTTCTGAATTTCATTTTGAAACAATAAAAATACGTTAAATTTTAAAAAATTTCAAAAAATGATAATTATAATTAATTCTAGTGAAATAATTTAATTGATAAACAAAATTAACGTCATTAAAAATGATTCTGATTACCGCTCATAATAAAAGCCACAAGCTCAAACTAATTAACCCCAATAAATTCGCGCAAAAAAAAGAACTTCGGAATGAAGAAGTTTTAAATTAAAAAAAAGTCACACAATCTCGAGACGAACGACACCAGCACAATGTTAATGATGCAATTAATTAATTCTTATCCAAACAAAATTTCTCACTTGACTCTCTCCGAGGACACGAAAAAGGTGAAATTTATGGAAATTCAAAACATTTCTGCTGTGACATGACTGAGAGAGAGAGAGAAATCTCGATAATGAGGAATAATAATTATGCACAATTTTAATTTATGTACTTTTAATCTCGAAACACTTCATGACAGGTTTCTGACACACAACACGGGATGGGGATCAGAAAGAAAAAGTTTTTTTGATAAGTAAAGATTTTTTCCGTAAAATTTTGAATAATTATGAATTATTACCATCGTAGGTAGAAGAAAAATTTTCTGTCAGCTTCCAACTGATTTTTTTTGTTCAAGGCGAGATTACATGGCAAAATTTTACATAATGCTGCCAACTCATATTGGAAAATCATCATCGTCGAGAGATTAACAGCACTACAATATTGTCTAGAGTTCATGCGAGAGAATTTAATTCATTTTGACATGGTTAATACATTGGAAAATATTTTTTATTTTCTCCCGATAAAACAGAGCGCGAACTGGCAACATGTGAAATGAAATGTAGAGAATAAAAATTATTACACATCTGGGAGTCGACGAAAACTCGTCGAGAATTTTCTTTCAAATTAAAAAGTTTCTTCATGACGAAAACGAATCGTGAGATTTTGTGGGTTTTTCTCTGCGGTGCATAATTTATTGATGTAATGAATCTTGATGCAGATTTTAAATCAAGGGAGTTTATTTAGATAGTTTCAGTCACGTCCAGTTGCGGTCAAGCGAATAAAGTTTAAAATCAAAATTTCATAATCATTTGACGTCAAACTGTATTTTTCACCGCATCGAAGGACAATCTCAAACAACTTCTTCAAACCACACAAAACCAATGCTCGAATTGTTTGCTCAAACCAGAAGGATTTTCATGTCTGCTCGTCCCTTTTTCTCTTTTCAGCCCTCATTTTTTTGGAAAAATTCCTTAAGATTCAACAAAGAAGATGTTTTATTCTCATTCATTTCTCGAAATTAGTTAAATTTGAAAGAATCTAGATATTTCGAATTCGAGAGTGGGATGGAAAATGTGGTTAGAATTAAATTTACTTTATTTAAAAGTCTTCGAAGTGTTCTTTTTCCAAGAAAAATTACTTTCTGTTGTTTTCGAATCGAGAAAAGGGATTTGATATAAATTCTCATAAAGTCTTCTGCTGAATTTTGAGGTTTTGGAAAAGTTTGAAGCGAGAAAAATTTCCAAGAAAAAAAATAATTGATTTCTATTTTTTCCTGGAAATATTTTTGCGAAGGACTAAAAAATTTCTAAAACTTTTATTTTAAGAGATTTAAAATGTAAATAATTGTTGAAAAAAATTTAAATGATTTTTTGAGAGAAATTCGAATACAAAATTATCCAACTCCCTCACTCGTTACTACACAACCACTGTTACTACTTTTCAGTTTTTAATTGCTTTTGCAACCATTTGTGAATGAAGATGAAAATTTAAACTAAGAATAATAAGATGACGATGGAATAGCATTAAGACAGAAACATGAGCATGAGTGAATGTTTTTGAAAGATTTTTCATTGTCTTTTGCATAAACGAGCGAATTTGAAAAGAAATTGCTCGAAGGATGTAAACATGTGAGTTATTTAATTTATTTGCAATTTAAATTCATCAAACCCCCTTTTTTGATACACCACGGGTGAGGGTAAGTAATTAGCAAAAGAATATTTTTTAGACACAAACTTTATTTATACGAAGCTAAAGGATTATGTCATGGAAATTAGCATTTAAATTATGGTGTATGCAAACATACATGAAGGGGATGATTTAATGAACTTAATCATCATTTAATATCCATTGTTGATTGCTGTAAACCCTTTCTGCTTGCATTAATTAGATTCACTATGCAATAAAATTTCAATCTTCATTTTTTTCTTTTAAATTTCTTTCAACAATGCCAAAAATCGTTAAAACTGAATAGAAAATTTTCTTCTCTCTCGAAAATAAATCCTCATCAAATGTTAAGCACTTTAAGCCTTTCATAGTTTATGTACCAAAAAGTATTTTCAATGATAATGTAGAATGAGATGAGGGTGGTGGGAAGGGATTGAAGCTCCATCACAAATTTTTTGATGTGGGGTTTAATAAAAAAATTTCCTCCGCCTTCATTAAAATTTTAATTTTTTTTGTTTAATGCAAGAACCGGAGGGAAGAAAAAATCCATCAATGTGGAAATTTCGAAGCATAAGCCCAAGGCTTAATATTCCATTCAAGCATTACGCTCGGTGGAAAGATAATCCTTTTAATAACAAAGAAATTAAGTGTTTTTCCTAATTATTAGCATAAGAGCATCTGCAGATGGTGCTCCAATATCGATCATGCTCTTTTTACCTAAGAGACATTTTCTTAATACCACTCGCAGATGAATTGAGCATGAACAGGAGCAATGAGCAAAATGACGCAGGTAAACATGCCATGAAGTGAATAGGTAAATCCCCTACTGGATATAAAGAAGACAGAGGAGAAGAATGCATTAAAAATATAAACTGAGAAAGTTTAAGGGATAAAAAGTTTTGATAAAATTTTTTGAACGCGCTTTTGTTGTAAAAATGTTTGAAATATTCAAAAATGTTATTTGAAGTAAATTGTGAAATTTTTAAAAAATTTGGTTCAAATCCTTAAAATGCAAAAGTTTAAAGAAGTTAAAATAAGTTCAAAATATTTTGTAATCTTTTAATTAATTATTTAACCACTAAAATTTCAGACTCAAAATATTAAATAATTTATAACCAATTTTTTTTGCTGTCCAATGAATTTTGACCAAGTTTTCTTACCTAAAAAGAAACAAAATAAAAATTGATTAGATAAATTTCAACCATATTTCCAAAATATATTTTTAAAAATTCCAGTCACGAATAAATCGCGCTTTTATGGGTTAAAACAAGCGGAACAAGAAGAAATGGAAAAATGAACAAAGCGAATTTGTTGTAAAACTTCACGTCATTCTGCAAGTTGTTGGAGACACGAGACATAGAGCACCGTAAGAGAAAAAGCAACAGTAAAAAAAGTGAATTTCTTCTTCCTCCCTAGCTTTTCTTTACTCTTTGAAGCCATTTGCATTTTTATTATGTTCCTTAGTTCTTTCTCTGTCTGATACACCATCCAGTGCTCATATTATATATTTACGTTATGATTTTCCAATTTGAAATAAAGCATAAAATACTTGTAGTACATTCTCTCGAGATGTTCTCGTCTTGAAAAAAAATAACATAAAAGCCGGATATTGTGAAACATAAAAAAATTTCGTATGCATTAAAATTCCATATGTGTTGCGAGAGATGTAAAGGGAGGCATACAAGGTGCTACACTTACATCAACAACAACAGCAACTCTTCATTTTACTTTGAAAATTGTTTTTCTATTGAAAATTCTTTTTCACTCACGATTTGCTTTCGATATGTGTGCTGATGAATTGAAAATTAAAAATTTATGCAGTGATTGGATTTCAATTGGAAATTGAGCGAGTGATATTGAGCAGTGAATGTGTTGGAATTTCTAAGAAAATTTTAATAATACTTAAACAATTGATATTTATGAGTGCCATGCTTCGTTAAAAAGTGACATCGATAGCATTTCTATCAAAAAGTTGCAAATTAAATTTGAATAAAACTTTTTAACTGCAAAAACGTTAATTTAAGTTTTTCTAAAAATAAAATAAAATGGGTTCAAATCCCAAATTTCAACAATCTCTCTTATGTCACCTTTTTTTTAATATTTTTTTAAAAAATAAATTTTTTAAAATTTAAAATTAATTTCATTCACTCTTAAAGAAATTACAAAATAAATTATTTCACACCCTAAAACTACAAATTATTTCTCGAATGTCTCTATGACTGTTCGTATCAAGCAGCTCTAGGTGTCTCTCACTTTGTTAATGTTTGTATTTCGATGTGTTGTAATATTTATTTAGGTAACATGTCCCATCATCCCATATGCATTATCAATTCCCTTAACATCGAAAAGGTAAATTTTTTCATTTTATAAATATTAATTTTCAGTTAGGAACCGGCAAATACCTAGAAGCATGGCAGGGGAGGAGGACAGAAGGCAATAATAGTTTGTTGTGCTTCTGTTTGTTTAGGCAAAAAGCGATAAACGACATTTTATTATTTGAGTTTTGTGTTAGTTCACAGTACAGCAGCATCCACATTAACATCAAAAACATTTGTGATTCCAACCATAGTCCAATTATAAATAAATATTCAAATTCCCTCTCTGTGTTTGCATGATATAAAGACCAGAAGAATTTCATAAAATGGCAAACAGGAAAACTTTTTTTTCTGTTAACTAAAGAAAGAATAAAGTTGTCATGAATCCTCGACAAACATCAAAAAAGATCTTCTTCTCTCATCTGCATTTTCATCTCTTTGAATAATTATTTAATTTTTCATGATGACGACAAAAAAGAAAGTTATCAAATTAAGTTTTTTTTTGCTGTCTTCGTCTGCTCTTTCACTGTTTGAAGGGATGAACATTGAAAAATGAAGCGGATGTTGTTTATTATCTTCGTAATTATGGCGAGAAGAGAAAAATATTTAATTTATTTTTTTTTCAGTCTTTTTATGATAAATTTTTGAAATTTTACGTGCTTTAAAATTTTTTTTGTGTAAACTATTATTTTTTCAAAATTTAACGTTTCCTCGCTTTTCAAATTTTTTTTTCCTGCTCTACTTTTTCAAGAATATTTCTCCAATCAATTTGATCCCAATTCGAATTTTGCTCATCTCGTTAAGCGCTGACAATTCAAAGTTATCCATGTACAAACTGTCAATACCCATTCCGTTCGACCATATTGTAAAATGTTTTACTGCAGACTAGTGAAATGCTCCTTTTTTATTTCTCTCTCATCCAGCAATTTTATTTTCATTGACTCTGCGTCTCGTGAGAGAGCAAAAGAATTGCTATCGAATGGAGTCCACCGAACGAGTTCTGTCAGCACATCATTTAGTGGCAGCAATGGGCCATTAGAATAACATACATAAAAAAGGGATGATAAGGAAGAAGAAGACGGTACGAGTGAATAATAAATAATGATAAATCCATTTAAATTCACCATTGAATGACATTTTGCAAAGGCGAGTGACAAGTTAAGTGGAAAAAATTCCATCGTTGCTATTTTTGCGTCTTTTCTCCCAAATGGCAGCAAATACGAATGAAATTGGTGGAAGGCAATAAATTGTCATTTCTAAACCCCCCGAAACTGAAGCAATTCTCATATGGAATTTTGGTTCGATTTAATTAAAATAAAATGCCGCCATTATTTCCTCTCACTGCGGTATTCTGCCGAAATTAATTGAAACTCATAATTGTTTTCCTATGTTGGCAAACCTTCATGCAACTTCCGACTCACATTACACGGAGAATTCTTTGGAGAGAAATTTTTTTTGCCGTCATCCCTTCATTATTTCCATTTTGCAAAAGGAATGAGCAAATAGCATTAAAATGTCCCTTTAGGACAATAATTTTCAGTTTTTCCATTTTCATTTCGCCACAAAAATTTTCTCTCTCATCTTCCGGTTTGAAAATAAAAATGTCGAATGTTTAATGTGCGTGTGTAAGGTAAAAACTATTTTATTGTAATGCTCTTTGTATGATGTCGAAATGGTTTTATTTTCATGTATCATTACGAATTCATATGGGGGGAAGAGTTGGAGTGGCTAATGTGATCGTGCAAGGAGAGGATTTAAATTTTTTTAAATTACTTTTTGTAGTTTTAGAATTTTTTACAAAAAAATCCATCCCTTGCCACTTAACTTCCCTTTTAATCTTCATTTTTAAACAATTTTTTCATTCACCAACTTTCAACCATTTAAAAGCCACGATTTTTCTATTTTCATCCCATACCTGCCTTCTCTCTACGATCCATTAAAATAACAACCAAATAACAGTGGGCAAAACTTTAACAATTTCAAAAGCAAACCCTCACGGAACGGCAAAGAATTTCTTTCATGGACATTAATTTGGGAGATAAATTTTGCTACTGGCTGTGGAGGAGAGTTTAAATTGTTTATTTATGTCTCCTCCTTTTTTATGAGTTCTGAAAAGTGTTTTATGAATTTTTAACGAAGTTTTGAAGCAGTAAAATGTTTCATCTCACTTCGCATACATTGTGCCGAATGTGGAACATAACTCAGAATAAAACTTTTACTTTTTGGCAAAAGGTATTTTACAAACTATTTTGGAAATATAAATGGAGAGTTTTTTGTGGTGGGTTTTTGTAGTAAAATTTAATTTTCAATAAAATTTTTAAAATATTTTTAAAGCTCATAATTTTCAAATATTTGCAATGTGTAGTAAATTTATTTTAGCACTAATTAAAAACTGAGGAAAATTGCAAAAAAATATCATCGCATCGTATTATTGTCGTTTTAACGTTACTAATTTTAAAATTTAGGATTCGAACCTAGCTTCTCTTCAAATTCAACAAAGATCTTATTTTAGTTCTTGAACAAAGTCAAATTAAAACTCAAAAATTTACAAATACTGAAATTGTTTTAAGATTTCCAGACATTATTAATATCTCAACCCCACAAAATAAATCTTTTCACTTCTCTCCAGAAATTAAGAAAAATAGCTGAGTAAGAAGAAGAAGCTAATAAATTTCACTCTCCAATGACCCAGTGCGAACCCCAAAATTCGTTCATTTGCCTACTTAACTCTCTCTCTCACTAACCAAAATCTCCCTAATTTTATCCTTTACACGTTTCAAGCGAAAGTCCTTTGGGATATCTCGCAGATATACATTTTAATTATATTTTTTCCCTTTCTCTTCTTTTTTTTGCATCTCGTACATTATAATGGAGACATATCGTACAAAAATCTAATTAGTGAGTGGATCTCGCTCGAAGTCAACGTACACACTCACCCATTTTCCCACTGGTCATTTGTTCACATAGAGAGAGCCAGCAAATGCCATCAGCAGAATTGCGGTTGTGGAGACACACACAGAGTGAAAAAGAGAGAAAAAATCATTTCGCAAGCGGTGGTAATATCCATAAATCATGTGAATTTATTACATTTGCGTTTTTAGCCATTCAGGAATATTTTTAGGAGAAAGAGCAAAAGGAAATCATAAATTTTATACGAATGTGACCATTAATGCGTGATATATCCACACAGCCATATCCAACAACCCAAAAAAAGTGATTAAACACATTTTTCGTAAAGATGTTAATTTGCTTCTTCATCGCAATGATGATAACGAGGCTACGAATCATTAAATGTCATATCGTGGGAGTTTCATATATTTTGTAGAGATAGCATGTTCATTTGCGATATTTTCGAGCAAAAACAGGGTTTGAGAGTGTTCTCGATGAAACCTTTCATATACTTCTTATTATATCTCTCGAGGGTTCACATGTTATATTGAGAAATTAAATCCTTTTTTCGGTGAATTTTGAAAATATTCAAAAATCCTCGTCACTAAGTTACTAACAAGAATTTGAAGTTTAAAGTTTTTTTAAATTTAACTAATTGCAACGATTTTTTTAAATTCCACCCCAAATCTCACAAAAATCACATTCATGACAAAAAAGCAATAGTCATTATTTCAGTGTTATCAGCATAATGTGATGTCGTATGTTACATAACTAGAATCCCTTTCGCTCCATCTCTCTCTCTCTCATTTACATATTCACATTATGATCGCATATAAAAATATTTTTAACTTTCTTCATCATATCTCTATCTATCTGGGTTGTGCCTTCGAGGCGAAGAAAGAATAATTTTTACATATTCGGATATGAAAGAATTTTTTTATTATTATTATCTCATAATGATATCAATTTCAATCACAATAAAAATTACCTTTTCTACGAAGGAGAAAATCATATCAGTTGTGTACCTTTTTTTTGCTAACCGAAAAAAAAAGAGTTTTAAGCAAACTTTTCACTCACTCTCACAAAGTGTAATAAAATCTAATAAAAATCTGGTGAACACACACGAGAGATGTGGAAAAAGGTAGGGAAATTTTTTTATAGACTTTGTGGCACAGCAAAATTCTCCTAAATTAAATTTTCATTCTCATGATGTCATGTGGATGAATGAATGAAGAAGAAATACCTTGTGAGAAGTTATTATTAAATATTATTATGTATATTGGCATCATATTTAGAGTGAGGGGAGGGAAAAGGCAAAAGGTTGGAAAATGAGAGACTTTTAAAAAGTTTTTCTCTGAATATAAATTTACCTAGCTGGACGAATCCACTTAAATGAAGCAATGAAATTTATTTAATAATTCGACTTAAATCGAGAAAAGAGATTTATTTTATTTTTTCATGTTTTTAAAATGAGAGAAAACTTTTCCTTATGCCGCGTGAGTGTAAAACGTGATTCTTCATAGATACGAAGTTAACTGACAAAAGCAGTGCATCAGTCGAGGAAAATAAATCATATTCAGTTATGTAAGCACGATGAATGGAATAAAAGGAGATGATTACGTAAAATGGAGTGCTTTGGAGTTTTTAAAGAAGATAAATTGAATTTTTTAAATTTGAAGGGAAATTTAACGGACATTATTTTTTCGAATCATCGTCTTCAAATTTTTCAATCCCAATTTTATCAATTTTCGCCATCACAATGTTGGAGCCGTGATTGCGTTTGACTTTTAGCGAAACTAAAATCGACCCTCATCAAAAAAATTTGCCCCATTCTCTTCTTTTAATTTGTTTTTTCCTAACGAATGAGTTTTCATTCCAAATCCCTTCACTCAAAATATTCTCGTGAAATCCATCTTCATCTATGATAAAGTGAAGCTGCGTGGAAAAACGCTTTTTTATCGTAAAAAGAAAAACGAAATTTATTCTATTCAATTTCGACTTATGAAAGGCTTTTTTCTTTTCTCTATCATAACAATAACAATATCGCGAGATAGATGTGAATGAAACATGTGTTGTGCGAAAGCTGTGTGCGGATGAGATTTGAGCAATGAAAATGTCGAAAATGCTTTAGAAGTAATGGGTGGAAAAAATTTAGTTTTATCCTAGGCTTTGTTTAATTTAATAATTTTAATATAAAAATAAAATTCTATATTTTAGAAGTTTTTGTGAGCTCTAAATTTACACAGTTTCCATCCCTTGACTCCAACAACTTCATTGAACACAATATTGATTCAATATTCACCATAATGTTCTCAATTCATGAACAAAAACCACTTAAGGCAATGTCACTGAATTCAATCGACAAAACTGCGAAGATAGATTTTTATTTAGTTTTTTCATAATCCACAAATTTCTTATCAAATCCCTCGCACAAAATCTTTTCTTAATCAATCAATTGGACTTTAGTAACTGTAATTGTTTTTCTCTCTCTCTCGTGCAATTACAACTCACTTTTTCCCCAATCGAATTTTTTCCCCTATCATGAGATGATGAAAGGTGGAAAATTGAATTTCAGTGCAGAGCATGAGAGACGTGCATCATATACAACATGACATTACAAAAATGCATGACTTTGTATTATATTTAGTTTTTACTCCTTTGAGAGCGACCGCAGATGCACACTTGGAATTGAATTCAATTAAAAATTGCGAAGAAAAAAACTTCTACTGTGCAGAGACTTTCCAGTGTTTCGTGATGCGATGAGGAAATAAATGAGAAGAAAAACTAATTATATTTTTGACACTCTTCGGAGTTGAGATGAGTAAGTAAGTCTCAAGATGGATGTGCCAAGGGATGAGAAACTATTTTTTATAAAATATTCAAAAAGTTTTCACGAATTCCGCTTTAATGATGACTCAGAACAAACTTGAAGACTCTACCATCAATCGAAATGTCAAGAAATAAAAGTTTTCCTTTAATTTTCTTCTGCGGTCGATAAAGAGGAAAAACAGCAAATTAAAAATAAAACTCCGAAGAACTTAAGGTGTTGAGAGTTGAGATGGAGAGAGAAATTCTAATTACATTTCATACTAATCCATCTTGTTGAGGGCTCTCGACTGCAGATGGGGGGAAAAAGTTTTCAAAATTGATGTGTCTATCATGTCAGATAGTGGAGTGTGGTCATTTGATAAAATACTTCATGAACCCTCATTCGCTTTTGAGACGATAAAATTTTATGAACTTTGAGATAATTTTCTATTAATCCCCTTTTATTTTCGAATGTTTGGTGAGCGAGTTTCGATAATGAAAAATGTCAATTTCTATCACCTACATCTTATTTTTCTTCATCCCTCTTTTCTTGAGTTTTTAATTTATGATTCTTGTGTTTTTGGCAGTCTTTGCTATTTGCTGCTAAATGGCTTGTGTATCCAAGAGGTGGAAAATTTATTTTTTAACGAAAATTTAAAATTTGAATAAAATTAATAAATATTTTTTTTAAAAATTATTTAATTTTTGTAAAACTGCCAATCCCTTGCACAATCGTAAGTGCCTTCACCTCTTCTCACCCGAAAATTCATTCTTCATTTTTATTTTTGCACACAACAAAAAAAGGCGAGCAATTTTTCTGCTGTTAAAGTCAAATATCATCACACACTCCTTAAAGAAAACGAAGAAAAGGAGCTGAAAGTTGAGAGAAAAGAAATCAATCATCTTAAATACAAACGATTGATCATTGGATCCCATAAATTTCTCTAATCATCCTCAAGGCACGTACGGTGAAGCCAAAAAAAAGAAATTGAAGAATGAAAGGGTTGTTTATGACAATTCGGAAGAGAGAAGAAAAGAAATTGAGGTTTTTCACCATCGATTATATTGAGCGATGTTGGTGTGTGAATGTGATGGAGAACAAAAATCCCGTTTTGCTCGATTCTAATAGACTGTTATGCAGAAAAACAATGTGGGGTGAACGGATTGATAGAAAAAAGGGGATAAAAAGAGTTTTAGAGTCAATCGAAAAATAAAAGAATGATTCGAGTGATTTTTGAGTGGTGGAAAAAATCTCTAACTTAAAATAATTTTAATTTACATTTTAAAATTTCTCTTTGAGCTTTTGCAGACCATAAATTTCAAAAGCTCAATTTTATAACTTAAAATCCCTTCGAATAAATCTTTCTTAACTCAAATTATTCGATAACGGTGATTTTTTCCAGACTTATAGTCAACAAGTTGAGATGCAACGAACACTGGATTGATGTGCATGCAATAGATTGATTGAAATTTGCATGACGTTAAAAAAATCGAAACTAACGAAAAAAAAAGTTCGACAGCCTGAAAATGAATGAGAAAATCGCTTTCGGTCCGTTTTGCAAATATTCATTTTCATCATATTCATTGTCAGCAGACGAAAAAAAGAGTGCCTCGAGTTCATTCAACCAGAACTTCATCATAACAACAACAATCTGTTTCATCATTCATACTCTGACATGTACATCAAAAATGGAATTTGAAGTTCTTCAATTAGACCGATATTCGTTCATTCTGCATGTGCTGAATTCTGAATGAAACTGAATTTGAGTGGAGAGACATTTTTGATTGAATAATAAAGCATGAAATCGCTCCGAATCTGTCTTAAAAACGAAACTAAAATGCGAGCACGTTGTTGCCGACTTAATCAAAGTAGCGACGAAATTTTTCTCGTGCGTCTATCGCTCGAGACGAATTATGCACGCTTATGCGGAGCGAGAGAAAAACAATTAATCATTTTTATAATTGATTTTGTTAATCTGATTTAATTTCATAATGAGATTTATGCTTTTCAATTTTCATATAAAATAATGTGCGCATTTAAGCGTAAGCGCAAACATTCGCTCGCCCCTCCCTTCATCATGTTTATGGTGAATTTTTGTTTACTTTTTTGGTTGTTTATGGATGAGAGTCATTACACTGTCGAGTGTGTGTGAAGACTATTGAGACAAAATATTGTGGACAGTTTTAATTTAAAGATTTCAAGATTTCTAAAGCTCTTTCAAAAAAATATTGATAATTACTTTTTATTACCTTATTTTTGAATTTAAAAAATACGTTATAAAGTTGTTTTCTTCATGTGAATTTTATAACGGACCAAATTCAAAAATGAATTAACCACGTGGTAAATAATAATTTTTAAATTTGAATATCTTAAATTTTTATCATCAAATGTCCACGATTTTTATTCTCCACGGTGATTACGCAAACAACCGTAAATATATTTTTCGGAGCTGGCGATAATTAATTTAATATTGAATATTTAATTTGTAGGAAAATGCTAGCAGTACGCATAAAGTACTTACACACACACGCATTATACGATGGCATGGTAATTATTCTAATTGCCTGAAATATTCATCAGCACAGCAGAAGTTAATGGAGTTTTTGATTTAATCACTGGGATTATAACCATTAAAATTATTACAAACATTAAAACTTTATGTGTGTGTGTCATTTTTGGCGTAATTTCGCGTTTTTTTAATAAAGATTAAATTATCGCTTGTATGCACAAGTGTTTGCGAGATTTTTTTTCTCGTCTTGATAATGAAAAGTCAAACTTCAAGTAACTGCGAGGAATAATGAATTTCATCTTTACTTAAAAAACTCATTTTATAAAATTTGCAGCAGAAGTAGTTAAAACACGCCAGCAGTTCTCAGCAATGTTATTTAAGTGGCTTTTGTGTAAGATAACGAAGTGGAAAGAAAATCGCATGATTTTAATTAAAGTTCTCATGAAACTTATGAGTGTTAAAAGCTTTTAAGGGAAAAAGTTTTTTCGTGAATTTTGGCACAAGTTTATTTTCGAACCAATGCATGAAGTTAGCTTTTAACGTCATAACTTCCAGAGCATCCCTTCAAGTATCAACTGCTTCTCTAATTCTGCGAACAATAACAGCAGCAAGCAAAATAATTTCCTTCCTCGCTCATCCATCC
Source organism: Tanytarsus gracilentus (assembly GCA_038502055.1). NCBI lineage: Eukaryota > Metazoa > Arthropoda > Insecta > Diptera > Chironomidae > Tanytarsus > Tanytarsus gracilentus. Next base: position 4,121,533 of record JAXRKN010000043.1, on the reverse strand, counting down.
TCATCCATAACCCACTCTCATACTCCTTTCAATAAAGAAATGGAAACAGCAGCAGCAGTAGACAAGCAGTTATGAAACGTATAATAATCTTTAGTTTAAGCTCTCTGTGAAGCTTTCATAACCGAGGCATATGGAGAGCATATATGAGAAATGTTAACTAGAAAGAACAACAAGAGGAAAAAATGGAAAAACCAGAACAAAGAATATAACAAGAGTGAGTGAGTGGCTTTGCCGTTTGCATTTCGGAAGAACTTGAAGTCGATTGAGTTGATGTTCAAATTTTTAAAATTCAAAATTTAAAGTTCGTTGAAATTTTCAAACCACCAAATTTTTTCTCAAACTGAAACGTTAAATTTTTCCTCATATTTCAGAAAAGCTTAATCGACTTTAAACCCCTCCGGAGAGCTTTGCAATGCCAAGTGAACGGGAAAAATACATTTTCCATTTATGCTGCTTTCATAAAACAAACTCTCTCCCACTCAACATTATGCCTCTGTCGATGCTGCTGCTGTGTGTATTTATTTTTGGGGTTTTTTATTCTTTAGACACTCTGAAAATATTGTGAGAGTAAATAAAGGATACTCAATTTCAAATTGAGCTTGAAATTAAACCACCATGGATGGAAGAGGAGAGAATGCTGACTGGGAAAAATAAAATTGAGTTGAAAGCCATTCAAGTGCAGTTTATACATAAAAATTTTCGAGACTCCTTGCGAAGGTGTCGATGCGATTAATGAGATAAGAAGGGGTGGAAGTGACGAGTAAATTTAAGCAACCTCATCGTCGTTGTTGTTGTTGATGCAACTTTAACTACTGTTAGAGATTATAAAGTTCATTTGCTGAGGTTTTGAGGAGAACAAAATTGAGAGGAAAATTCAACGTAAAATGAAACCTTTCAGCAGACATCCATATGTGGTTGTGTTTTATGCTTGTTGATCCAACTTTCTTCACTAAGTTGTTCACATGCTAGTTTCGAAGATTGAGTAAAGTCCTCTTACCTGTAAAGAAAAGAAAATTTTCAACAGATTAGTTGTGGAGTTTTATAAAGTCATAACAACGAATGTTAAAAAGGATTTACATCTTGAGAGTTTTTTTATAAATTTTATTGCCTCGAGTGGCTGGAAATTTTTAAAAGTTCAAAAAATGCGTTGTTGAGTGTTTTTGATATTTTTTTCTAAAATTCTTTTTAAGCCTTAAAATTCAAAAACATCCTCCATCAATTAAAAGCTCTTTTCTCTCTAAAACCCATATCCAGGAGGATTTGCAAACTTTACACTCGAATTTATCTCCATGCTTGCCTTCACATCTCATGCATACACAAAGATTTATTTCTCCCTCGGCGGAAGTTGGAGATTATAACATGAATATTAATTTTAAAATAGTTATTAGTTTCGTTTTCATGTTTTTTGGGGATCTGCATGAGGAAATGTGTCTTAAAACTGAAAATTCAAAATGTCTTCAGCAGAGTGTATGTGAGTCATTAACAATGGGTTGAATATGTGCATGTTTTGGGAGTAAATTAAGATTTTGCTGCATTCTATATGTGCTGTGAAGGAAGGAAGCAAAAATACGAGAAAAAGGTGGAACTCCTGTTTTTTCTCATTTCATCATTGTAAGATGAATGTTTTTATGCGCTTCTTGAAAAGAATCTCATTTTACCCTCCTCTTTTCTGCATTGTGTGAAATGTGAGTTAAAAATTGCACTTTTTTCTCTCGTTCAAATATGAAACTTTTTCTTTACCTTCCCCATTTTCACTCGAATAATAATTGCAGCATCATGTTTTATTATCTACATTCATTATGCAAGTAAAGCGATGAGATCTTCTTCTTTTTTTAGTGAGGAAAAACTTCAGCAATTATGGGATCGTATTAATTCAGCTGATGCTGTGTGTTTTTATTCTTGGCGTAATGTGAAAATTTTCTAGCGCTATTTAACTTAAAAATTATGTCAACTTAAAGATGTCAATTAATTCCAGGTCATTTTAATTTATTCAAAAAAAATCCATTTTAATAAAATTCTCAAAATTGAATTCACATGTTTCCATAACTTTTACCAAACAATTTTAAAGTTTGCAAAATTTTTCATCAACAAAGTTTCAAAAATTAAATTTAAAATGTGTTTTTCAAATTTCCTCCATCAAAATTTTCCATTTCCTCCATCTTTCTCTCTTGATGTTTGTTATTTGTATTCAAAACAAACAAAATGCTAAAATTGATGAAATAGAGATGAAGTTTTCATGGATGCATTATAATATATACAAACAAAACATATCCTGAAGCCATTTGTTGCAGCTTTAGAGAGATGGAAAAAAAGAAGAAGAAGAACTTTCATAGCTCATGGAAATTTTTAGCATTGTTTGAGTTTGGAGAAAAATGAATAAAACAAAGTTGAAAGCTTTACAGACTTTAGGGGTTGGTAAAAAATTTAAAAATTAATTTTTGAAAAAAAAATTCAGATTCAAATTTTAATTTTATTTAATTTGTAAAAAGCTTTTTTGAAAGCTTCCAAATTTTCTCTAAAAGCTCAAAATTCCATTGTAAAAGCTTCATTAGTAATTTTTTAAATCCAGATTAAAATAAATTTTCCTCTCATATATGAAAAATATGTTCATTCGTTATTCCTCCCAACATCCACATATTCATACTCATTATCTTCTTTCTCTTAGTAAAAAATGCAGATTAAATTTCCTCAAATTTGTAAAAAAAACTGAAGAAAAAGAGGAAAAGCGAGCGAATCGTTATCGAGTAAGGGGCGACAGCTGAAAATCTAATAAATGTCCCCGAGACGTGATGAGAATCGATGAAAGAAGAGGAAAAGTCTTCATTTATATTCTTTAACGGCTTTTCATGAAGAAAGTGTGTACGAGATGGTGTGATGTGATGCGTTTTGTCTTTAAGAATGGAATTTTTATAAAGACAAACAAAAAAAGTTGGATGAGAACGTGTAAGTTCTTAATCTTTCCCAATAAATTTGAATTATTTCTTAAAGTCGCCATAATGAAGCACACCAGAGAGAACTCGAAAGATGTCATTCGGATAATTTTCTATCTATTTTAATAAGTTCCAGAGATGAAATTATAATAAAGCTCTCCCCGGGTGCATTGAGGTTATGAGAAATGCTTTAAGTTTGTTTATTTATGGCATTGGAGTAACAACAAGCAGAGAGAAAGAGGCGAGCAATTTCCATGCACAATATAATATAATGATGATTCGAAGATTACAATGGGATGTTGAGCTTTTAGTACATTGTAATGATATACAAATGAACGTAGTTTTGCATAAACCAAAAAATGACTGTAAAAAAAACACTACATGCCTGCTTCGGAAAACACATTTATTTGAAAAAATTTTTAACAGCTCGATTTTTATTTGCGAAAAACACTTCTTTTTTAACTACCAGACAATAAAAAAGTGTGAAGGCGATTTCTACGAAGTGTTATCAATCTTTTATCTTAATTTTTAAACGCTCATTAAGATAATTTTTTGCAAATGAAAATCGAGCGGTTGAAAAAATTTCAAATAAATGTGTTTTCCGAAGCAGGCATGTGGTGTTTTTTTTACAGTCATTTTTTGGTTTATGCAAAACTACGTTCAAATATCCCCCTCATATATACACACACTGGATGAGTTGTGGGTGGTGTTTTGAATATCATTCATTTGTGCTTCCTCTTACTCTCCATAACAACAAATCCCATCAGCATCTAAAATCCCCCTTTTTATGACTATAAAATTTGTGTGAGCACTTTGGATGAGCTCTAAAAATAACTTTTTGATCGATTTTATTCAATCTATAAAATTAATGGGAACTCTTGTGAGATTTAAAATATTAAATATAATTTTTAAGTTTCATCACTAATTATTTGTCGACATGGCAAGCAATTAAGTCTGAACCAGATTCTAAAAACCAATAAACGAAGTTTCCAATAAATTGTTAATATGTTTCCTCAGAATCTCATGCTTGTAATAATTTCTCTCTTGAAATATTACAACCAGATACTTCAAATGATTCTATTGATGATGCATTCATGGAAATATTTCAGGCATCGAATTTAGCTCAAAGCGAAATTTTTGGAATTTTACCAAACAAAAGCTGTTATGAGAGAAAAATTAATATCTTTGAATATATCAAATGGAATCGAATGTGAACAATTTTTTTAAAAAAATTCCATCCCTTGACATACCATCGATGAGACATGAAACATCCGATTTAAAACAAGAGGGATGAAATTTGTGAGATTATTGTAGCAAAATCAGATTTTCTAGTATCAAACTTCACGTCATATTGAGCCTCTGGTGATATAAAGTGATTATAGTTTCGTAGATGGGGGGACGAGAGAGAGTCAGGATGGAAAATATGCAGTACGTGTAGTTTCTTTTGTGGATTGAAATAATATTATTGCTTCGGGGACATTCATTGCGACTACACAAACTCAGTTTGCTTTTTATTGCCTTATAGGATTCATTAAGCCATGACCAATTAAAGCTTCACATCATCATCACCCATCCCTCTTCATTTCACATACATACGAAAATCTTCTTTTAATGACTTTCGAGGCACACATAAAGAAGATTTTTCTATTTTCCAAGAGAGATTTGAAAAGTTTTAGTTGAAGGTTTATGAGACGGAATTAATTTCAAAGAGAGTGAATAATTTTAACCCCAACATTCTGTTTTGTGAATATGGTGAGCATACTCGAGAACTCATTAAGTAAATATTTTAGAAAATGAGCGAGACTTAAACGAGATTTAATTGAGTTTTGCGAAAAAGATTTGGGAAATTCTTCTATTTACTTTATGAGGTTGGATTTTTTAACTTAAAATTAATTATTTAAAATTTTAGCTTTAAAAATTCAACGAATTTCTTAAATTTAAAAATAATAAAATTTAATAAACTTTGTCAAACACCTCCTTCTTCTTTTTGCGTTAATAAATTCATCTGCAAACTTCCAAATGAATAAAAACAAATACTCGACAAGATGAAAAGTTGGTTAGCTGGAAGTTCATTTGTCTGCGGTACGCACCGTTGAGTTTTTCAGGAGCGAAAATGAAAACGGTTTGAATTTTTCATAGCAAAAAATTATTTCTGCAAGTGTTGAAGCATTATGATAACGATATGGAAGCACGAACACAATAAGGAAGAAAAATAATTTCCTATTCCCGTACGCAACGAGTTTTTTTTGCATAATTGATGAATTCAAATCCAGAAAAATTTAATCCAATAAGCTATGCATTGTGTGAGTAAGCATAAAATTTTCTGGAGCTGATGAAGGATCCCAGTGAGAATAAAATTTGATTTTAAAATTTTTTTTGAAACTTAATTCGAGGATTAATTTTTAAATCTCTCAATTTATTGAAAATGAATTTTTTATTGGGTTTGAAAATTGCATCACGCACAAAACTTTCTCTTCTCTCCCAAAATCATTTTTAATTCATTAGAGGTTTTTTCAATTTCTCCCCCATTCGACGCTTATCGGTGTACAAACTATGCACAGCGATCGTGGAGATAAAAAAGAACAAAAATAAACCTCGATGAATTTCATTATTATCACAGCAATGGCAGCTTTCAGTATCAGTGATTGCCTCGAGGCTCAAATTGTTCAATTTCTATCTCTTCACTTTCATTCGCTCTACTTTCTATCAATAATTTCATCAACGAGTCCCTCCCAGAATGATTGCAGCTAAGCTCATTCAAATAAATTTTTTTTATTCCTCTGAGGATAATCAGAAGCTGACGTGGCATTGTGCGTGCACTTGAGAGGTTTTTGTGATGTCTTTTGCGCGTTCTTTTTCTCATTTATTGCGAGTCATTGAGTTGGAAAACCTTTTCGATGAAAAAAAGTGGTGGATGTTGTTCAACGTGACGAGGGATTTTTTTTGAGGGTCACTTAAAAAAATTACGCATTGCTTTTAAAAATTATATCAAATTTCCATCCAACTTTATTAATAAAGAAAATATTTTAAGCTCAAAATCTTATTTGGAAGCTTTTAATATTTCAATTTTTCGAGAAAAAAATCTCAACAATGCAATAAAAAATATTTTCTCCATTCCAAAAAGACGAGTGAGAAGCGAGAAAAGCGCATTTTACATTCACAAAAGTTTGAGATAGCAAAACTACTTTCCATTATTTTTAGTGCCATTTCATGACTTTTATCAGCATTCTTTCGCTTCTTTTGTCAACACTGTTGCTCAACTGTGCATTGGGTGAGGGATGAAGAGAGAGGAAAAACAATGGTGGAAAATTCCATGCTATTGTTTTGCATCCACACCGAATAAAGCTGAACAAAAAAAAAGGAACGTGGAGTGGCATCAGCAGCATCACTTGATTCAATCACAAGTGTGCAGAAAATGAAGAGTGAAACGTGCTTCTTTTGCTTTCGAACAAATTATTTTGTCGTTAAAGGCATTCCGTAAAATGAGTGACTCGTGATACACACCGGCATCCCCCAATTGCATATAAAAGTAAAGAAGATCAAAAACAATATTGTTGTGTTTATGTATTCATTCGAGAGAGATTTTTCCTCCAACCCCGCAACATTTTCCTTTGGGCTATTTTCGCTTCTTCTTTTATCATCAAGATTCTCCTTAAGTCGAAATTCATTTGACATATGAGAATTAAAAAAATCCCTTTGTCATGTCATCACCAAGGGGTTAGGACATTTTGCCCCTGTGACATTTTGCCCTCACCCAAAATCCGTGGGCAAGGGCAAAAAAAATATAGGGTCAATTTGTCCGGGGCAATTTGCCCACAGATTTGACCATGCCCACATATTTTGCAAATTTTCCCTCATTTGACCATGGACAAATTGACCCTATATTTTTTCCCACAACAATTTCCATAAATTATTTAATTAAAATTATTGTTTAAATTTTTTTTTCAATTTTTCACACTAATTTTACTATGAACTTAAAGAGAAACAAGATTTTTAATTTTCACCTATTGGCACTTCTTGAGTATCCATACTCAAAAAATTTTAACTGAAAGTGATACAAAACACATAAAAGAGGGCTCCTAAATCCGAAATAAAATTTCTAAAACTATAAATAGAGTAAGTTTTGAGATTTAGTTTTTCTTTTGAGGGTATTAAGCACTCCTCCAGAAAAAAATTTTAATTTTTAAAAGTTTTAATGTTCTTCATCTACAACATGCAAACAAGTCAGATTTTTATTTTAAAAATCAAAAGTTATTGCAAAATAAAAAACACCTCTGGAATCTTTGAAATTTTTCAGAATTTTAAGATTTACTCTTTCATGTTTGAGAGCAGATTACTCCATAACTATGAAAATAGATATTTCATGTGATACATCAATAGATGCGGAGTAAAACGTTCTATTAAGAAAATATACAATATGGTTTCGTTAGTGTAAAAACATAGAAAAAAATATAGGCAAAAAGTAAATCTTAAAAATTTTTCGTATTGACGAAAAATTAAATTACTTTAATTAATTTATATTTTACAAAAAAATAATCATGGGCAATTTGTCCATGGGCAAAAAATTTAGGGTCAATTTGTCCTGGGCAATTTGCCCACAGTATTGCCCATGCCCACATATTTTCAAATTTTGCCCTCATTTGACCATGGACAAATTGACCCTATATTTTTTTTCCCTTCCCACAGATTTTGGGTGTGGGCAAAATGTCACAGGGGAAAAATGTCACAGAGTCCATCACCAAATGTTGATGTGATGAATTCTCATGTTTATGAAAAATGTGAACAGATTTGATTTTTTGGTGAGAGGAAAATTTAACGTATTTTTGATTTTTGAATTTTTTCGAATAGTTTTTTTCGTAGTTGAATTAATTTGAACTCAATTTTTAAAAAATTTTTAAACTCTTAAAATTTGAATATTTAAAAACCGTTAAAATCTCAAAGCTAATCACTTTCCCTTTATATCTCAATTAAAGTTAATTTTCATGGATTTCCACAGTTTAAACATTCATTAAAAATCATTCAGTGAATCAGACATTTAAACATCAAAGAATTCACTCGTCTCGTTTTGGCACAAGCTTCTCTATAATCTACATTATTTTTAACCGAGAGAGAGATAAAAAAGAGAAGAAAATAAATAATGATAATAATAAGTAACTCAACGTCAAGAGCGAGACTCTTGATGAATTCAACGAACCAACCGCTAATTTATGTATGTGCGCGAATTTTTTTGAAACATGCGAGCGTGTATGCGCCATCACATCAAGAGGCTCTGACTAAATTACATGCTTTTGATTTCTTTTTCTGTTACGATGATCGCATCTAAGTGGATGAGCATGTTCCTGGAAGCGATTTTAAGAATAAAAAAATCTTCCACTCGCTCTTGATGTTCAAATTCATTTCGAACAAAAAAAACATCATTCATGACTAGAAGCTATTTTCGCTCGTATTTGAGTTTTGCGAAAGCGAGTACAGCAGCAGTTAAAAGTTCTTTTTGAAGTTCTCTAAAATAAATTTTCAAGTTGCATGTTTTATGTTTCTCGAGATATTCTGCTTACTCTCTCTCTCTCTTTGCAGCTTAAATTAAATCAATTTATGCCAGCACAAAATGTGCGCAGCAACATCCAGCATGCATGCACATATCAAAGTAAATTGAAGAGCGAATTTTTATGCAAGCACTTGCTGATCTCAATGATGTTGATTCAGTCATTATTTTTAAAATTTTATACGATAGAAGTTTATTTTTTTCGAGAGTTGTAAGCACTCAATGTTGCTTAGTGCACTCATTTCAAATTTATATAAAAAATTAAAAGTGGTCTTGAAATTGAGTGGCTAAATGGTTGAGAAAATATTAACTTTAAGTATTTTAAAAATTTAAACAGCTTTAATATTTTCCGCTCAAAAAACCTCAATGGAGCTTCCCAAAATGCCCTAAAACTAAAAATCTCAAACTACATCAAAACTTGATACATTTTATCAAAAATAAAAACCCCAAAACGACACAGACATGATGATGAAAATGTTTTAAGCATCAACAACATCACCGGAGCATTGGTGGCTTCAAAATGAACGCCATTGCATGAGAAAATGGACATTTTATGTATCGCTCAAAGCAGCGAAATTTATCGCACAACCATGAATGATAATGTACGTATGGTGTATTTTAAAACAGGACCCGAGCAGAAGCACAAAAAAGAGACGAGCATGCAACTCTCCGGTTATCATACATTAAATGTGTTCTGCTCTAAAACTGCTTGCACATTTTGCACACAGCACGATGCTATGCGATGAAGAAGAAGAAAAAAGGATTTCACTGTTGTTGGTTGTTTGTGGTTGAATTTTTTCTCACTCATCGTTGGCAGAGATGGAAAAAGTTCAATTTAAATTTTTCATCATACCTCGCACAGGAAATAATTCGAATTTCTTTTACACAAAATCCACTCGCTGCACATCAGTCGTATACATGACCTTTATAGACTGTCATCTTCAAATAAGAAACTACAACTTAGTTTGTGTGTATGTGCATGCTGAGCGACATATAAAGTGGCATATTTGAGAGTCATTTCAAAAGCAAGAACGAAATAGCGTCATCATCTTACACTCGGTTTGTCGTTTCATTTTTTTTGGTAGAGAGGAAAATCTTCGAGCATATAAGAAGAGGAAAGAAGATTGTGAGTGAGAGAGTCGGAGATGGCATCACATAAAAAATAATATTAGGGTGAAAGCTTTAAAGCTCTGTTTTATTACGACACTGTGACATGTTATGCTGGTGGAAAATTTCAACATCAGAAATCTTTTAAACAGCAAAACGAAGTGAGCACCACAGCAGCATCCTTAAATCCAATCGTTAAAATTTATACGAGAGATATCTTTCTCGCTCTTATTAGACTTTTTTTATTTTTGCTGCTTTCAACCAACTGACAAAAATCCTTTTCGGTGTGAGTTAAAGCCACTGGTGAGGCCTTCTTCAATAAAATACTCTATTTCAGCTGCAAAGATGGAATTTAACGTATTTTTTGAATTTAAAATTTTCAATACCGAATTTTTAATTCTTTTTAATTTTGTAGGATTTTTATTCATTTAAAAATCCAGAAATCAAGTTTCCCTTAAAAAATATTTTAAAACTCTAAATTTCCATTCCTTGCATTTTTTCGCTTTCCACATGATTTTTTCATTTCTTTCTATGCTACTTCACAAAATATTTATCCTTGACTTCTTTCCTCGCTCTTGTGTATATTCTATAATTATGTACAGAAAGCTGCATTGAAACCAAAATCCTACAGATTTGTTACTTTATGTTTCTCATTCTTCTCTCTCAGGAGATTTTCTCCTATGCTAATATAAACGGATTGATAGGATGGAATTTTAATAATAAAATCTCGAAATTTCCCTCTCATTCGCGGGGATGGCAAATTCCTTCTTGTGTTTCGTCTAGACTTATATAACAAGCGTAAAAAAAGTAAAAATTCCTCTCTCATCATCTCAGTGTTGCAAAAATCAAATTAAAATTGATCTTGAGGGTGAGGATGCAAAAAAAATCTCAGAATAAAATGCTGGCATGATCCTACTTTATAGTTGGCAGCGATTCAAGACATAAAATTTACTATAAAACCATTCTTTAGAGAATGTGTGCCGAGGCAAAAATGCATGGTATGAAAGAAATTTCGGTGACACAATTGAGAAAATTGAGCTCAACAGAGAATTCAGGGTGAGATTAGCGACACGAACGTATTTACTCACAATATCTGTGAAAATGCATGTGGAGGTTTTAAGGGAGGCTGAGCTGACTTTGCTCGATTAACTGTGAGAAATATTGTCAACAGGGGTAGCAACTTAGGCTTTATGAATTACTTTGAATATTTAATTTTTTTAACGTATTTTAAGTTTTTAAAATTTAAAATCTCTCACAAGCTCCTTAAACGCCCTCGATTTGTTCAGTGTTGCAGTATTTCTATCCTGGCCAATTAGAAACTGCTGAATAATGGATTTTCACAGCTCGCATGCCCACACCGATATTTTAGTGAAAAAGAGCGAAGTAATCTTCTAGACAGAAGGGATTTGTTCTACATTCGAACCATATATGAGGATTATTGTCGAAATCTTCTGGGAATTCGATACTTGAATTATTACTTTTACTTTTAAATCTCTGCTTACTTAATAGCCGCACATGGTGTGCGTTTATTTTTGGCACATTAAACATTAATTAGACTCGATATGATGATAAAAGAAAAATTTATCCCTAAGATTTTTTTCTGCCTTTTCATCCCCTAATGTGAGATGAAATTCGAAAGTCATGTAAATGTGCACCGCACACACATTTCTCCGATAACAAAAAACCCACATGATGCAATAAGAGAAAATAAATTCACAGCGTGACATCTAAAATTGCCGTTTCTTGACTTTTTCATCTCTCACTTGCCAGCCAGTGAAAATTTCTCTCCCTTCACTGAAATCTTTTGCAATCGATATTGACAATGGACAACGGTTGTTGAGCACATAGTTAATAAAATATAATGGCATGTAATCATTTTTCTTTGGCATTTCAACACTCAAAAGTTCTCATTCGTTATCATTTTCTGTATCACTGCATTGTGTGTTTATTTTCATGTACAATTGACAATGAAAGTTCTGTGATTGATTTTTCTGCGATGCAGTTATTGTTGAAGAGAGATTGGAGAAAATCAATATGTTTGAGGCATCTCAAAAAAAATTTCAGCAAGAGATGGACATATTTCATGTGAACGATTGTCTTTGAATTTTATTAACTAAATTTTAAAAGTTAAATTGAAAAGTTATCAAAAAATGAAAAAAATGAGGTTCGAATCCTAGAAATAGAAAGTTTTTGGAAATAATATGACCATATACATTGTATAATATTTTTTTGAATTTTTCATTTTAAATTCCTTGGACAAAAATTCCTCTCTATTAACTTTTCCATCAACATTTCTTTTTGTCCCTCATCACTCGCTCCCACGAGTGGAATCGTCAAAAGGGCCACTTTATTGCTGATAAATTGAGTGTGTTCTCTTTCTCAACGTCAAAATACAAAATGATAGATTTTGACTTCAATTTTTATTGCTTTTGTGGTCGAGATGAAGAAAAAGTTTTTCTTCTATTTGTGTCATGGATGCCCATCATCATCATTATTACGAGCTTGTTGTATTTTTCTTGGTTTTGCAGAAGAAAAAAAACTTTTCATTTCTCAAACAAAACCGCAATGAAGTTCTCCCTTAAAGCACATATTATATAAATAAAGATATACAAAGTAACCACATCATGAACATGAGCCGCTCATATAAATGGGGGATACTTGTCAATGTTCATATAACAATAAACGATGGAAGCCATGGAAAGGCCATAAAAGGATGGTGAAGGTTGCCTTTCGATTGTTGCATTTAAAGTGGGAGACGAGGGTGGATGAGAATTGCCACCCCACACCACATTCACTCAAAGTGCATTGTTACGTCTCCCATGCCATTGTCCCTTTTATCATCTACACCGACCATTGTCTCTTTCCATGTCGCCGACAAACTAAACTAATTTTCTCTCGAACAAATAACAATGAAAAATACGTTCAGAGGACGAAAAAAATGAAAATTACTTATTATCATGCACACACAGCAATATGCATATGAGAGCGAGTGACCTGTCAGCACAAACTATCTACCCATGTTGTACTTAGTTGTGTATATTTGCACTAACTATGTAATTAAAAGTCTGTGAGAAGGAGGCATGATAGGATAATAATATTTAATGAGTCAACCTGATGGCGAAGTCAAATACGAGACTGCTGAGAAAATGGCTTTTAATTATTTAAACATTGGTATTTAAATAGAATTCGTGGTGGACATAAATCAATAGAAAGTGAAGGGTTTTTATGTGTTCGGGGACATAATTTGAGTCAAAAGTTTATCGATTAAAATTGAACTCAAATCATTAATTTAGATTGAGTCTAAGTAAATTGACAACCTAATGGCACTTTAATAATATGGAATATGAATTTATTATTTGTGAAATATTGAGGTGAATTTTGTCAAAAAAAAATTAAATTTTATAGCTCCGCTATATATTAATTTTGGATTTTTCCAAAACCTGTTTTCGACCCCTAGTGCCAAGACATTACATTGTGCAATATCAAAACTTATACTCAAATGATAGGCCTAGTCAAACCCTACAAACTGGCGAAAACAGATTTGAAATCGGTTGATCCTACGAGGAGTTAGAGCCATTTAAGTCATATTACTTTCTCACTTTCTCACTTTCTTACTTTCTTACGATCTTAGTGGGCGGCATATCTCAAGAACGGCTGGTCGGATTTGACTCGGGTTTGTAGCTAAAGATCGGGTTTTGGCTCTAGTTGTGCAAGAAGTATTTTGTTTTGAGGTACGACCCTTCAAGGACCGTCCCTGAGTGCAAAAATGTCCTTTTTCATACAAATTTTCTCTTATATGGCTTCATGGGTATCGTTGAACTCGTGATTGGACCAGGAATCGATTGCTATAGATGATTTTTGAGGAATGTCCGTCATGGACGGCCAGGACTGCCACTAATGTCCATTTTTCAGAACTATGGCTTCATGTATGTCGTTGAACTCGTCATTGGATCAGGAATCGATTGACATTGATGATTTTGAAGAATGTCCATCATGGTCGACCAGGAGTGCCCAAAATGTCCATTTTCAGAACTATGGCTTCATGTATGTCGTTGAACTCGTCATTGCATCAGGAATCGATTGATACTGACGATTTTTGAGGAATGTCCATCATGGTCGGCCAGGACTGCCATAATGTCCATTTTTCAGAACTGCGGCTTCATGTATGTCGTTGAAGTCGTTATTGCATCAGGAATCGATTTACATTGATGATTTTTGAAGAATGTCCTTCATGGCCGGCCAGGAGTGCCACTAATGCCCATTGCAACGGAGTAGGGTACTAATCTATGCGGAGCTATTGGAAATGGCAACGCCGTTTGCAGACCCATCTTGTATTAAACACGTTATAAAAAATTTAATGTGATGAAAAACTTCCAAAAATGGAACAATCTGATTTAAATTATTTAAATCCACCTATATTCAAAACTGTAAATTTAGGTCTGCTCGGTTATAAAAAATCATATCCGAGCCATTAATTACCATCAACCCCAAACTAAATTGAATAGTAACAAAAAAACTTTTATTTCCAAACTTTTCCATTAATTTTTACGAATCCAATTAAGTATTAAAATTATATTGCAGCACAATTTCATGTAATTTTACCATCCTTATTCTGAATAATTCATGCATGTAAAAAGAAGAATTGTTTAAAATAAATAAAACTATCGAAAAGGCCGCATTTGCAAATAGAAATTTCCCCCATGACCGAGCTGTCCAATTTGGCTCAAAAACACGCGACAATAGCAATTTTCTCGTCTCCACTTCTCACACTCTCTCACTCGAATCATATCCATGCCATATAGCAATGTTCAAAATTTCAGCAAGATTATTACGCAAAATCGACTGAAACACACTCGCCTCAATTATGAATTTTTTATGATTTGATTCTGACTTTTTTTCCTCCTCCTCCCCTCAAAATATATATACGACACAGCGAGATCGATATCGTGTGCACGTCTGATTACGTATTCAACTGAGCCTGACTTTTCGTGATGAACGAAATTTGAATTTTCCTTTTGCACTTGAAAAAATTTGTGCTCGCTCGCCTTATGCCGTGCTTCTTCTTCTTTTCGTTTCGACATCACACGGTTAAACTTTTTTTTTGGTGCGGTGTATCGATTTCACAAAAAAAAAGTAAATTATGGACACACCGCACTCACTCCCTCATACTCGATGTGAAATTGAAAAGTCGAAACGCGTTCCGCCACGTGAAATGATGAAAATATTTTTCCAATTTTGACATAAAACAAAAATCCTATTATTAAAATATTTTTTTCACCCCTCCGACGACGTTCGCCTATCAAAACACAACCGCACTTTTCCTATGGTGAACTGAATCTAGTTGGTGGAGTGTGAGTGAGAGAGATGTTTTTAGACGCCGTTATTTAAATAGAAATTAAAAGCAAGCTGCATGCAAGAATTTTGTGAAAAGCGTTTTGTGGGGTTAAAGAGCATTTTTAGATTTTCTAATGTTTGACAATTTATTACAAAATGAATTTCAAGTTCATAATGAAAGCCACTAAGTACCGCCATATTCATTAATGTAATTCTAAATTTTCAAGCATCAATTTGTACCGAAATTCAACTTCAAATCTTACAGCCATAATTAAAGAACACTTAACCGTCCCTCGAGACCAACTACCCTAAATATGAAATCCGATTCGAATTATTTCTTTCATTTAGGCCGCCTTTTTTCGTAATCGAAGAAGACATTTTCTTCTTCCTCTTCAACTCATTCACCGTGAATTCTTTTTCAATTTTTCCCCCGCGACAATTGCGAACAATAAGCACTCACTCTCAGTGCCTCTAATGTCTTTATGCCAATTGTTTATTTTTCCGCTTTTAAGGTATTGTTTTCATTGTAATGACATTAAAAAAATTGAAAAAGAAGAATTAGAAAAAAAGAGTAGCAGAAGGGATGAAATTGAAGGGAGTTTCTTGCCTATTATTTAATGCATTTGATATGTATTTTTTGGGGGGATGAAAAAAGCGGAGGATTATATATCAAGATTTAAATTAAAGGAGAAAAAGTTTTTTATTAAAGAAATTTCCCTTTTGACAACATCAATTGAGAAGTTGTGAAAAGTTCGTGATTGGCATATTAAATTAGTTCCATTTGAGTTGATTTTCATTGCGAACGGGGTAAATAAAAATTTGTAAATTTCTTTAATTTTGACGCTTATAATTTTGTGAAAATGAGTTAACTTTTAGATTTAGTGAATTAAAATGAATTTACAATAATTATTGAAGAAAATAAAATAATAAAATTTTGAAAATATGAAAATTAAAAGGTTCGAATCCTAACTTTAAAAAACAGGCAGTTGGTAATCAATGAAATTTTTCTTTTTAATATTTTTTTAAATCATATTTTGAAAATTTTATGCACAAATTTTTTTTATAACCGCATAACATGAAATTCGCCATCATAAACAATCATTTGTTGCTTTCTTCGTGTCCATAGCTTGTAATTTTTCTCAATCAATTGGAAGCTATCAGCAAACATACACATTTATAAATATTTTAAAGGCGCCCGACAACTAATTTCTCTTGGAGGCCAAATAGCTTTTTAACCCCAGTCAGGGTCGATTTTTTACGGCTTTCGCGTGATGAAAAAACATTTCATTATATTTTCTCCGAATGTTTAATGTCACGTTGTAAATGCACATACACACAATTCTAATGGTTTTAAACAACATAAAAGAAGTGCCTTTGAAATTATCCACCATATCTTATATACTTTATGTATCGAAGCACTTTTTTTTAATATTGACAACACGAAAAAGTTGAGGAAGAATTTATTTATGACCACCCATAAGTTATTATTGATACTGTTGTTGCTCGCCTTCTTCATTTTTATGTCTTTAACATTTCGAACTCAAAAATTCTTTGGGGTTGCTTTTATTGCCCTTTTGCACACACACGGTGGGTGATAAAATATTTATGGATGTCAGTTGAAAAATAAGTACAAACATCGCGCCATATACACTAAATATGTTTTTTTTTCGCGCTCCCAACATTACTTATCGATTTTAAACAACTCACATGAAAATGCTCTATTTTACACTGCCAACAACAGCGAGCATGTATATGCTTGTTATGCTGATGATGGCAGCGGTAATGATTATTATATGTGACGTATTTGCGATGCGCGTTGGAGCATAATGACAATTTGACTACATTAGAGGTGGAAGAGGAAGTAAATCGTCTTACCTGCAAAAAAAAGGGGAAAATTAGTGGGAAAATTTATTTTTTGTTGACTTTTTTGAAGAGGTTTAAAATATGAGGAAGTCTTTTCCACATCATACAGATTTTAAATTAAAAATCATTAAAGATTTACACTTTTTGTCATAAAAGTTTTAATGTCATTTATCATCGTTACAATTATTATTAACAACGTCATAAAAAAGAGAACTATAATTTTTCTCTTCTTTACGATTTTCCAATAAAACCTCATCACATGTGAAAGACGAGATTTTCCTTTTACTGTTGAAATGAAAAATGACAGTAAGCATCAGTAATGCAATTTAATGGCCTCACTAACAATGAGCAAGAATCATTTCTTCGTCTTTTATTTTTAGGAATTCATTTCATATTCCCCCATTTATTTTCCTTCATCCTTTACTGCCTTTCTGCATTTTCATCTTCCCCGTGTTGCTTTCACACAATCACCAAGGGGTGTTTATTATCATATGATTCTCAAGATTTGATTATCTTCCATCTCTTCTCTGTTGTTATGGTGGGAGTTAACGCGTGTTTGCAGCCGAGGATATAAGGAGAGTGCGAACAACATAAAAAAGGAGTTTATTTGCGTTGTGTTTCGGATATTTGCTAACAGCAGAAAAAATGCCTTGAATACCAGCGACGCATGTTGAACATTTAATAAAGCATTTTGGGTATATATAAAATATGCAATATTTGAAAAGCGAATAGGGATTAAATTTTTTTTTAAATTCCATTAAACTTTTTTTAAAACAAATTTAAAAAAAAAAATTATGAGAAAATTCATCCTAGAAATGTTTGAAAAGTTAAACAAACATTTTTCATTTCCTCACTCAATTACCGCATTTTCCAACCCCTTACGCCCAAACCCACTCATTTCCTTCGCTCTAAATTTCCCTCGCTTCTTCGTCCGCGTGAATAAACCCATCCACGATATTCATTGAGCTCTGGAGAGTGCTTACACTTCTCTTTACTCCAGTAAACACTTCCTCACTCATGTATGTACAAAACACACACACAATCCAGCGGATAAAACAAAATATTCTGCATTGCTGGCAACCGTGCTCTCTCATATAAAAACTCGAGGAGATAACGTTAAGTCAAATAATGTAAATTTCGTCTTTTTTCACTTTTCATTACTCGCGTGCAGGCACAAAATATGAAAAAGAATTATGGTGACTAAAATATGCGATCGTATGTTAAAAAATAAAAGATGCGCTAAAATCTCTCTTTCACCCGATATTTGTTATAGCAAACACATTAACCACGTAATACCACCAAGCAAGCTCTTTACAGTAAATTTAATATATTTTTCCTCTCTTGTTGTAGCAACAGACAACGGCAGCTACAAAATCGTGTTCGGGATTTGCTTACTTAAACAACAAAATATTGCGATGTACCGAGATAATACAGTGTTACCATGTGATACCTTTTTAAGCTCGTCGCATTAAATTTTTAAAGCATTTTCAGGAAATTTCTTCGAAATATTTTACATTATGAATAAAAAATTCAGCTGCTCACAAAGAATTCCCTTAGAAATCAATTAAGCCTTAAATTTGGAATTTTTTACAATCCACAAAGGGGTTTTTTAGCATAAACAGTGAATTTTCATTCAAGCCATATAAATTTACGCAGCAAAATGTCGCTCATAACTCTACCGCTGCTTCACACATAAATGAACTCATTTGCGAACAAAGCTGTCATACAGCTGGAAGCGCTGATAAAGAAATTTTTTATTAGTAATCGTTTATTTACATTTTTTCGGCAAATGTCAACGCGTACGGCAATGACATCACTTTTATCACCACGAGAGTGCAATAAAAAAATTTAACGACACAAAGCAATGAAAATTTCATCTTAATTTTTTTTCTGCGCTTCTTTGTGTGTGTTTACGCATCAACGGGTGGTGAACGATGAGCGTGTGTGAAAATGTGCATAAAATTTCAGGAATTTTCTAGGATTTTTAAACTCAAGGGGAGGAAATTTTTCTCTTTGTTTACATTTTAGAAAATAAAACAAAAATATTTTAAAACGTGCAAAATGTAAACAAAGAAAAGCCAAAAAATTGTTTTCAACCCTCGACCCTTTCACGCAATCCTTTTAACTTTTTCCACCTCGACTGTCATCTACATAGGACGGTTTCCATAGATTTACGAGACCCCGTCATGAAAAATTAAACAAACACCGAGAAAGAAATCTTTTCACAATTTTTTTAGCGCACTCCTCGCTCTAGGGTCGGATCGGTGGTGCGATGCTGCGTATATGCATAGGATGGGAACATAAAAAAATTTTAATTAACTTTAATTTTTTATACAAAAGGATCGCACGCAGTGCTCGAAACCTAGCCGCAGCATAAAATACAAGTTTGGTAATTAAAATAAATTTGTCTCTCGCTGTAAATTACTTTTTTTCAACCCAGCATTCACTCGCTCGCCTACTAACCTTTTTCACGTGCCACATTATAGATTTAGTATGTGCTGCGGTATCACAAAAAACATTCACATACAACCGAAATTATTATGCGCCATTTATCGGACAAATAACACAATTACATGGAGGTAAACATCGAGAGTGAAAGAGAGACCAGAGTAAATGAACTTTTGATGATGAAACAAAAAAAATCTAATTGTTATTCACGTAGCGTGATTTTTGGCTTCGCCACCCCTAGATAATAGACATCGATTTTTCTCTCACTTCGCTATTGAGCCATTCATTAAAAATTCATCGATTTTTGTATGGCTAAAACTTTAAACTTATCTCGATGGTCATTCTATGGAAAATACTAAAACAATGGAAATGTTTTGAAACCCAGAGATAAAAATTTAAAATTTAAAAATACGTTACAAATTTTTAAATCTTAAATTTTTAAAGAGACAAATTTTCTCCCCATGCAATATTTTTTTCCTGCGTATCAAATGCATCACTAGCTGCCCAACGATGATAATAATGATGATGACGATGATATTGGATCATGACAAAGCGATAGAAATACATTTATTTCCCTTTTTTTGCCTATCGAGAGATGAATGAAAAAGCGAAGTAGAGTGGACATCAGTCAGAGGCAATAAAAAATGTATGTAATTATATTTGCTGTCATCAAATGTGTGTGTGCGATGCTTTTTTTCGGTAGGTGGATACAAGATTGAACGATTTTACTCTTCCCCTCTCTCTCCCTCGAATTTTGTGCAGCGTCATGTGGATATTGATTGCTCTCTTCCTCTATCACTCCTAATCTGTGTCCGAG
This sequence comes from Tanytarsus gracilentus, assembly GCA_038502055.1. Lineage (NCBI taxonomy): Eukaryota > Metazoa > Arthropoda > Insecta > Diptera > Chironomidae > Tanytarsus > Tanytarsus gracilentus. The sequence goes on along the minus strand of JAXRKN010000043.1, from coordinate 4,101,492 downwards.
AGACAATAATCCCGAGCTGTGATTGAAGGAAAGTGGACAAATTTGAAGGCTGCTATTTTTGTGTAGCCCGGGAAGCAAACACACTTCACATTGTCTCACTCGAAATGTGCGTATTCCTGCTGAATTGACAGTAAAGCCTAACCGCAATATGGATGGATTTTTCGAGGAGGCGAGAGTAGGCAAATTTTACTATGATCATCGTCACTGAAATTAGAAAACCTCAAACGTTATTGCACTGCGAGCGAGCGAGGCACAAATAACCACGAAATGTTCTCTCTCACCGCACATACATACACACATTCATGTTGCCCATAAAAACCTTTCAGCTAAATTGAAAAAAAAACAATTTTTTAGGTAATTTACAGTCAATTGCAAAATGTTTCAACTGCTGCTGATGCTTCTGCGGCTTATTATTATCAATTCTCTCATGTAATATCGTCAAATTAAACCAATTTACTTTTCTCACTCGACACAATATCGTAAATTGCCATGTTTTCTTCTTTGCATCGCAGCAAAAGATTTCATTAAAAGTCGGAACGAGAGATGAACAACAGCATCACGTTTAATTGAATTAAGGCGCATATTGCCCTTAAGTGATTTTTATTAAGTGGAGCTCTCGCTCATGATGTCCATTTAAAATGGTCATAAACAACAATTTTCTGAATAATTTAAGGGAATAATGAGATTTTACGTAATTTAGGAGAGATTTGTCTGAATTGAGTTACTTGAAAAAACATCAAGAGGGAAGTTGATTGTTAATGTTTGAGGTTGATATTTTGTTGGATTAAATAATTATTATTTTTTTGTTAAATTATATAGAATTAAATCTTTAGTTGTTGAAGTTAATTTTTAAACGGTTGAAAATATAACTAATAAAATGCATAACGGAGCTACAGAAAATTAAATTAAAATTTAATATTTGAGTTCTCATTAAGTCAAAAAAATATTTTTAAACCTTGCAACACTCAGAATTTAATTCCACATCAAATTCAAAAAAAATTCCCGACACACACAAAAAATCCAATTTGATTCTCTCTTATTATCGCTTTTTATTATAAAGAGCATATCAAATCGTAAATGAACTCGAAGTAATTCAGAAAAAAAATCTCACTCTAAAATAAATTCCTCGGTTGAGCCTCTTAAAGAAATCATGTCTACGAGCTCAATCTTTCATCAATAATAAAAAGAAGAATTTCATCATTCTCACTTCGCTTATGAAGTCAAGACTCCAAATTTTTTTAACAAATCTACTTGAGATCGAAAATTTATCGAGCGTAAGAATTTTCATCATGAACAAAGAGAGATTTTATGGCTTTCATTCACAAACGATGAAGAATTCTAATATATTCGTGCATTACTCTTAATTTGAGCTTTATGTGCATTAAAATATCCGACCTCATACTAACCTCAGCCGAGAGTGAGAGTGAAAAAATTGAAAAATATTAAAATACATCAAAATGTCAATCTTTCATCCACACACCGTGGTCACTCGTCACCACCCATTGGCCCCTAATTTGTGTTGAGTTTTGTCGACTTTGTCATTATTCCACATCATAATCATGATCGCATGAACTTTTAACTGATGTGATTCACACAGCAGCAAGTCATTAATTTAATTTTTCATGGGCTCTTTCACTTTTTTTTTGTTGTTGGTGGCATGACACTCAACACCGAAAAATATTTTCGAGATAGAAATATTTAACATGAGATTTCTCGACTGAGTTTTAAGGTGAAGAAGAAAAATGACATTTAAAAAAATCACGAGAATCTCGAGGGTGCATCTTGATGCGATGGCATTGCATTAGTTTTATTAATAGTTTCCGCTTTAATCACATAATATTACATTTCGTTGCACCATGCATGGAATAAGTTCACGATTCATAGTTCGTAGAGCGTGGAACATGAGAAAACTGTGAGACGAAGAAGAATGAAATTTATTAAGGAGAGGTGAAGGGCATTAAGAGATGAGCTGAGAAGTTTTAGAAAACATATGGAGAAAAAAATTTGTTTTTTTGGAGTTTAAAAAAATTAAAAAAATTTAACGACTTTTTTAAATTTGAATTTTTTCTAAAATTAATAAAAATTCAACTAGAAAATATTTATAATAATTAATTCTTTAAATTAACTCAACTGTAAAAATATTTCTTCTTAATCCCCTGATGACTTAACTCCCATATTTCCTCTTAACATATGCAATTGTTTAAGTTAATTATGCACCAAATTCCCTCGCATATGAAAGATCCTTGATGTGAACTTACATAGATTTATGAGGAGCTTGAAATGCATCAGTTTCAACCCTCGCATGCTCAGGGAAGATCTTTCAACATTAAATTATTGTAAGTAATTTATTTTCTGTCACTCATTTCTCGTTTTCTCAGAGTGACAACAAAAGACAGCAGCGCGATGAAAAATGTTGAACTATAAAGTGTGGAAAAAAGCGTTCCACATGTACATATTTACACATGAGCGAGCATATACAAGTGTTCTATTCATTTTGATTAATCTCATCCATCTCATATGCTTTCTTGTTCTTCTCCACACTCTCAACCTCTTTAACAAAAGCAATCCGAATGTCATCGTCGCGCTTATCAAATTTCATCAACAAATTCACCCACAGCGAAGAGAAAAAAAAATTCTTTTGCATTTTAATGAAATTAAGAAAGACTCTGAGAATTTTTTCATTCCATTGTTTTTCACCAACAAACTTTTTCGTCTGTCTCGGTTGAATTTTCTGCCATTAATTTCGACTCATTTTTCAATTCTCCGTTTTCCTTTTCACTTCCCTTTCTTCAGTGATTGAATTGTTCACCATTAGATTAGATTTTTATGCCTATTCGACTTTTCAATCATGAATTGATTTTATTCTGCTCTTCTTCTTGCATCACTTTTGATGATGAGTAAAAGAAGAATTTATTGATTAGATCTCATCGAGAGAGAGAAAAAGCTGAAAATAGACTTCGTCTCGTTTGTTATCAACAAACAACAGCAAAGAGATACTAAACAACTCAAAACTCGTTGTAGGTGTGGGATGAAGGTTTTGTTGGAGATCGAGAAAATTTTTTATATTGACTTAAAGTCATTTTGAATTTAACGATTTTAAAATAAACTTTTCAAACCTGAGTTTTTCATCGTCAACTTTTGCTTACCTAGAAATAAAGAAAAATTATTAAAATTTAATTTTTAAAAATTGAATTAAAGAGAATTTTACAAACAAATGCCCTCGAGCGTTTTTAATAATTTCCCCTGTCAACATCGCCCTCTCTTTCTTTAAACATTTCTTGTATGCTAACTAGACACATAATTAAATTTTCAAATCAATTTTACTTCAAATGATGGATGGTTCCAGCGCAGTCGAGAAAAAAGTCATGTGTAAACAAAAGAGAACGTTCCGACGCATCGAGAAAATATGCAAATAGAGGCAGTAGTTGAATGACAATGGGAGAGAAAAGCAATTTATCAATTTGCAGTGAGAGGAAAAATTAATTTTAGTTTTTTCTCTCAACTGAAAATTAAATAAATGTGTGTGAGAAAGGCGGCAATGCCGAATTTATATATGTGATGTAAATAGTCAATAACAACAATAGAATTTCGATTATTTATGGGGACGATGGCACATTTATTGGTGCATATCGCTTACAAAATGCTTCACTGAATCGATAAACTTTTTCGCTTCCATTATCGCTCGACATTCTTTTTTCTCCTTTCATATTTCGAGGGATATTATTGATGTTTTTTTCAAATGAGAGCGAGGGATCGTGCGGTAATTACAGAAACGCAATTAAAAGTCAAAGAATTATTTATGGCGACGCTCGAATGAATCATGGATGGAATTTTTATGTGAATTGAAGTGTGTTTGAGAGATTAAAGAAGTTGTTCCTATTTAATTTGATAGAAAGATCAATGAACTGAAGTCCTAAAACTTCCAAATACCTCCTGCTTTAAATTGAGCTACAAAAAAAATTGTCATATATTTAACTTCCTGCTCTAAAACAAAAAAAAAATCTATAGTTTCACGCTCTCCACCTTGTTCAAGTATCGCAATATAAATTCATTTAAAATTATTTCATTCGACAACTGTCGCATTCCATATCATATCTATACTGTCTGTCGCTTGTTCAATAATGTCAGAGAAGCGGAAAAATGTTTCATTAAACTTTTTTTTTAGGGAATTCAAAATTCATTTCACTCGGGGCATAATTTCTTGTGAATATAAATAATATTTCCGGGTTTTGTTGAACAATCACTTCACGAATGTTTTATAATCTTCATTTCATATCTTTATGATGTCCGACCTTTCAGCACGATTCTTGTACTTTTTCTCTCTTTTATTTTACGCCACGACTTTTTTTATTTCAAAAATATTTTTTACGATTTTTTAAATTCGCTTTCCTAGAGCCATTTCTTGTTTCTTCTTGCTCGTTTCTTAATTAATTCTCATCCATTTTTATTTCGCTCGTTCTTTGCTATCTAAAAACTCTCCATCACGATCTAAGCGTGGAGTGCGGAGTGAATTTGGTGTTGTCTCTATTTGTGTGACATGGAGTGGAAATTTTTAACTATTTTGCAATTTTTATAAATATGTTTTAAAATAATTTGAGAATTTTTTAAAAATTAAATTTTCAAAAGTTCTCAACCCTCGATTTTACATATTTATATTCCATTTTTCTCTCGCTCATCACACACAGCGAGAATTTTTACGCAAACTCTAGAGAACAAAGTGGAGCAATTAGAAATGCATAAAAAATGAGTTGTACGCCATAAAAAATGCCCTTCTCATTAAATATCCCGCTAGAGTTTCCGTAATTAAAAATTTAAAGACATTAATGACATGGTGATTAAGACAGAGAGCGAAGTGAAAAAGAGTCGCCAATTAGAAGCAATTTAGATATCGCGAAAAGACCGAACACAAAAAATCTTCCAACTTATGAACTTTCTTCTTTTTTCTCTCCTCACAATTTCTTTTCAATATTCGATGCGGATAATGTTTGTTGAGAATCTCGAGTGAGTGAAATAAAAAGAAGAAGAAGAAAAATATCTTGAAGCGAAATAAAAATGTACATATCGGATTTATATATTCGACAAAGCTGTGCTCGAATTGATGAAATGAACCCGAAACGAATTCTTTCAATCTCTTACGATTTGCTCTCGTTTGTTATGAACATGGAGATGAAATATTTTTTTGATGCTGTTCTGTGTGGCGGTTGAAGATAATTCTTTAACTTTTTTTTTCGAAACTAATAATAATGTTTGAATCAATATAACTTGTTAGAGATGATTTTCTCATTGGAGGTTGATTTAATGACAGGCCGTGAGGCTTCGAAGAATTTCTGGATTATTAATGATATTTTATAAAGAGAAAAATTTGAGATATAAATTTCTATAAATTACCTCACGTCCAATCTATTCCATAAAACTTCAACAAATTGCTGCAATAAAGCTAAATTTTTTTTGCATCTAAAGCGACATCCCGTAATTTAATGATAATCCCAGCATAAACTACCAAAATACACCTCCATCAATTTCCTTCATCTCTCTATTCTAAATTTATTCTCTCCTCACCTAAGGAAGTAACAAAAGCGTATAAGAAATTCAAGACATGAAGAAATGAAATTTTTCTTATTTAGCTCAAAAGATCGACAGTAAGTTGTAGTCATCGTATCGAGCAATCCAATAATACCTCAATTATGTCACACTTTTTCATCTCACTCTCATTCGCTAAATCCTTCCTTGCAAAACACAACAACAATAGTGAGGGTGAGAAGAGGGAAAAGTCTTCGGAAAAAATCGATCACTGACAACAGCAAAAAGGAAAATGAGAAGCATAAAAAACTTTTCCATTTTTCAATCATCTCATTTTTATGAGTTGCTTCACTTTTTCTTCCTCTTATTATGTCAGTGAGAGGAAATGAACAATCTTGAGCAGCCATCCATCGGGATGTGAGGAATATTGAATACATTGGAATGTTCAGAGAGAAAATGGGAAGAAGGAAAAAACCAATCCGTATATTTTTTTTCAAATCTTCCTGAATATTTTTCTTCGCCTGTAGATTGTGCAAGTTCCGGTTTTTTTTTCGGTTGATATTAAAGCAAACATATAATAGACTATGCATAAATGTACTCGATATAATGTAAAGAATGAAAGGGCAAGGGTTGAAAATTTTAAAATTTTGAAAATACGTTACGACAAAATGCATATCAAAAATTTAAATTTTAAAAATGCGTTACGACAAAATTCAAATTTTAATTTTAATATGTTTCCACTCCCTGACCACACCACACCATAGTCTCTTTTAATAATAATTCCAAATAAACTCGAAGCAAAAAAAGAAGAAGAAGAAGAGAAGAATATTAATATTATTCCTCAATCATGTTCTGCTCTCTCAATAATATTCATATTCTCGTTATAGATAGTTCTCGCATCAGCAAAGCCAAAAGCAGCATTGAAATTTATTATTATATTTCTCATCTCTCTGAAGTGATATTGGAGAGTTTTGTGGTGGAACTTCCTACATATATAGCTAGTCGATGTTCACTCGGAATATAATAATAACAGATTGAACATACATGTCCGAATTGTTGGAATTTTCTTATTCATATTTTTAAAAGATTTTTCTCCCTTTTCAATAAAGTAGCAAAAAAAATCTATATAGAGCTAATCAATATTCATGCAGCTTATTTTTGCTGTATGTGATTTTCTCAACATACAATATTGAGCTTGCTACTCAGTGGCATATTCGGGCGAAACAAAAAAAATAGTCGACTATTGGAAGCGACGTTAATTGGCTCTGTCAATATGAAGAAAGCTCAATAATGATGCCTTATGGGAGAATTACCAAGTGTGTGCGGCATATTACAATCGACATGAACGTGGAACAAATTCTTGAATAGAAATTTATGCAAAATGTGATTGTGTGTGTGGATTTAATGATTATAATTATCATTCCTTGCGCCTCCACTAATTTATTTATTATTAGACTAGAAAATAAGCGTGTCCTGGAAAGGCGAATTTTCCATAATTAGTTCGTAGAATTTGTAATTAATTATTTTTATGTATCTGTTACGATTTGCAATAGAGTAAATTTGTTCAATATTTAAATTGATAAATTCAGATTCTTTTTATTCACTTATAAATCAATCCAATAATCTTTCCTTAATAAAAATCCACCTTAAGCACCATCAGCAATTCCACAGAATTATCACAGTCTTCCATTGCGTCACTTTACACCGCACAGACATAAATCCAATAAATTTTTTCTCTCTCGTCTTCTTAAAAATAGAATCATTGGATATCAAAGTGAGAGGAGGAGATTGAAATTAGAATAATCTGCTGCACCTTACGTACAACACTACCGACAAAATGCATTCAATCATGCGGAATAAATTGGAGGGATTTTTTCTCCTTCATCATTCAGATTGCTGCTAATGTGTGCCAGCTGTGTAGATGTGTGAGCCAAATAAATGTATACCCGAGGAACTTTTCACAGTCGTGGCAACAGCAGCAAACTATAAGGCGAGCTCTGATTTATGGCACTTTTGAAAATAGCTCTATTGCACTTGATAGTTTCTTCTTGAGGTTACCGAAAAAAAAGAGAACATCATCGTCGTCGTCGTTGAGGAAATACATCGTTTCCCAATAGCATCGAAGTGAGGGAAGAAAGAGTCGAGGGAAAAGCATTTAACACAATCTGGTGATGATATAAAAAGAGAAATGTGTGTATGTGTGTATAGTAAATGGCTCAAGGAAGCCAAAAAGTGAAGATTGTAAGAAGAAAACCCCAAAAACATAACGACCGAAGCTTTAACCATCTCCTGTGTGTGCACTTTAAGAGAAATAAAAATTATTTCTGCCACCGCACACAAGCACGACACAAAACTTTCATGGATTTTCGGGTTGAATTTTCGAAGAAGCTTTAAAGAAATCTGCTCGAAATCCACTGCATGGACGTAATGTACTTTTATCCATATACTTAACTCTCCTTGTATGTTCGGGGGCTAAAAACTTTTCTAATCTTTCTCACTCTCGGACCGACGATGCAAGAAGGAAAAAAATAAAAGCGAATAAAACTTTTTTTGCTCTCAAACTGTGGTGTGCAAAAATGGCTTAAATTAGAAAGAAATATTTTTTAATGCATTCATTGCACCCGTTGGCATAATCTTAAAGCAAAAGAATTTCACTTGCAGTCATTTATGCTTGCATAGCTTCGTACTCTGCTTGAGGGAGCAATAAGATGAAAAAAGAAGTTGTTAAAGTTGTGTAAAGGGGAGGGGAGGAAAAAAAGATGTACAAGTTAAATTGCAAAGTGAGGACTCGAGAATTTTTTAGAAGAAAATGATACTGGAAGCAATATTTGCAATTTGGGGTTTGTGCGTGAGTTTTGTCAAATTTAAATTGATTCAATAAAATTCAAAATTTGATGAAAATTTGCAAAATGACAATTAAATTAATTAAAGCATCCCAAAACCCACAAATCAATCTTTTTACTATCCCTTAATCATGATCGTTTTTTTGTCATAAATTTTAAGAGTTTTCAGCAAAGAACATGAGACACAAAAGAGCTGTCATTATTCCTCTTTTAGTCTGACTATAAAATTACACAGTAAAAAAATGCCAAAACTTCAAAATCATTTCGAGTGACTTCTTCTGTGTCTCTCTTTTAGCATTTGCATCGTCTACTGGAACAACTCAACAACAATGATGATTTGAAATATTCTGAGAATAAAATTGTGAACAATAGACAGTCCGAGGATGTGCAGAATTTCAGAAGTCATCAACAATTGAAAACGATACAGTTGAATTAAGCCAGACATTCACCATAACATTTGATCGCGAAATACGTTTGCCTGGGTGCACTCTGTTCATGGCATGCTGGTTAAAAATTCAGGCTTGCATCAACCGAAAAAAAACTTGTTCTTCTCGCTCCATTCACAGCGGGTTTTTGCACACCCTCGACTATAATCCACATGTTCGTAATCGCATCATGGAATTCATAATTATATTATTCCAGCACCATTATCAGCAGCACATTAAGTTAATTTTGTTTAAAAACCTTCTTCTTTCTTCTGCTCCTTCTCGCATTGTCTCCCGAATTAAATTTGATTTTCGAGAATGTTTTTAGCAAAACGACGACGATGTCTACAAACGACTTGAGGGTGAAATGAAGAAAGAAGCGCACAAATGAGTCCGAAATTAAATTAAATGTTTACCAAGAAGTGAGTTAAAGAAAAGATTCTCTAGTAGGTTCTTGGTTGAGGCAATTAGCGCGATTTTCGCAATCGAGAAATTTTTAATAATTTTTTTTAGTTCAATGACCAACTAAAATTTAAAAATTCCAAAAAAAATTATTTCAAATTTTTTCATCATAAAAATCGCGCTAAAAGAGATAAAAGCAGCAAAAATAAATACATCCATATATCTTTGTTATTTGCACTCAACTCTCGAGAAAAATTAAATAACAACAAGGAGACAAACTTTTTTTCTGTCACTCTCTGTGCCAAAAGAGCACTCCGACTAACTTACTCAATATAATTACCTTAAATGCTACAGCCAAAAACCATTTAATTTATGCCTTTTGTTTTCGCCCATAGAATAAACTTTATAATTACGAAAGATGAGACGCACATAAAAAAGGAGCAAAAGTTTTTCAACCTCTCGAGTTTTCGCGGAAAAAAGAGAGAGAAAAATTTTTCGAAGGCGTTTTTTGTAAGCAAATAAAGAAAACAGATTTTTCCGACTACGCGTGAGCATGCGGAGAAAATTGTGGCAAAGAAAAAAGAAAAATTTCTAGCCAATTTATTTTTCACGGTTTATTAAACTCAAACTGCGATCAATGAAAATGAAATGTAGACACATTTCCTATGAATATCATTACACTTAGTGGCATTACTGTTATTATATTCGGATATATGCGATATAAGGTAGTAAAAAAATGACCGAAACTAGATTCAATGACCGTTGAAAAAAAAAACAATTTCGAATATCCTGAAAAATTCGATGCAATTTTTTAGTCCACGACTCGAAACTCTTCACATTGTTCCATTGCGACAGGCAGAGTGTGGTTTTGATATTGTTAAAGGTAGAACGTAAATTATAACAAAGCCATAGAGAAGTACGCTTTATGTGCGCCGCGAACGGAGCTTTGTAAAACGGCGGTACGAAAGACTGTGTGTATGTGCAAAAAAAGCAGAGCAATAAAAAAATTGGATATATCTGGGAATGAAAGAATATTATTATGCGGTGGTAAAGGACTATATTTCAAATTACACAAAACGCAAACGGAGAGAAGTGGGAGAAGAGAAGCCCAGAGAGAGAAAAATGAGGCCGCATAGAAAATACGCAGAATGTGACTCTGGGAAAAAGAGAGAGAAAATAGAATCATTGCCATAAAAATGGCTCGAATAATTCATGCAAATTAGGCTGGAAAAGTTTTGTGGTGGTGGCTTAAGGAAATTTTCCGTTCGCCATTGGTGTGGGGAGCAACACAATAGCAGTTTCTCTTCATGTGAGGCACGCACCGTCTTTCTCCCAGTTATTATTAAAAGCCCTCAACTATAATAAAGTGAATGATGCAATAAATGTTTAGCATACGACATCATTATGCGCTTTTGTGGGGGAAAATTTAAGGAAATTGCTAAAACCTAGTTTATGTTCGGAGAAACCGTGTTGGATTTTCTTTTAAAAAATTTGATTTTTGTATTTTGAATTTAAAAAAAATACGTTTAAAGTTTTAAACTTAATAAAGGGTTTCCGATCCTCACACCGATTCAACGACCTTTTGAGGAAACTTTTCTAATTTCATCACCATGATTTGATAATTTTAGCTTAAATTCCTCTCAGACTCATAAAGCACTTTCGCAAAAAAGTGGAATTTAATTATATTTTGTCACTTTTTTCCCTCTCGACGTTTTTTGTGTGTTTATTTCATCAAATAAATTGTTTTGGAAAACTTTTCTTGCCGACTCATGGCTTTTGCCTCATCATAAACTTTTCTCCTCTCATTCGAAAATTACCGAAATTAAAAACAATTTTCGTTTATTATCAGTCTTGTATTTTTTATTATTTTCTCGAGCGCTTCTTTAAAGCTCATTCACCTACGAACAATAGCTCACTCCACGCTCATAAAGCATATTTATTATATTTTGAAAAATTGTTTTAAAACATTTTTATTGTCATTTGGTTGGCTTATTGTTGTTATTTATGTGCTTGTCATCCCACAATATCGGGCATTAAATGAGCTTCTATTCTACATCTTGATTCGAAAAGCATGCGAGACTGAGAGATGAATGTGTTATTGTTGCTTGCTATATTTTTCCACTTTTAAAATTGATGATTATGGCGCGACCGAGCGAGAGATAGAGTGAGCATCATTTGAAACAGATGAGCATAATTGTAATTTATGGAAAATCGAAATTGAAATTTTTATATCTCAATTTGTTTTTTTTGACAATGAAAATTTATTCCAATTTTTACGTAGAAGAATATTTTTTAAATTTTTAATTAATCTACAATTTGATTATGATGATGTGCGATGAAATAAGAAGAAACCAAAGCAAAAATTTCATCCGAGTTTTGAAAATATTTTCGCTTTAGCGCGGGGGGAAATTTAAATCACTTTATTTTATTTGTTATGCAAAGCAAGAGCGAAGAGAGCAAACGAAGAAAACTTTTCGCATATCTTCCAGCGGAGTGATGCTCCGTGAGCTACAACAAGAATTTTTCCTTTGATGTATTTTCCCCCCGACTCTACGCTCTTCGAACAAAGATTGTTTTTCGTGTATCTAATTTGCATTGCGAGTGCTATCAACCTGTTCCTTGTTTAAATAGCATTTTACATTCTCTGCACATCTCTCTCTCTTCTCGTGAATCCACAGCGAGGAATTTTCATTTTCTGTTTATTCTCAAAAAAAGTGTTCATACACCTCCCCAAAAAAACCACATGAAGGTGCAGCTACTACTTCACATTAATGTAGCTCGTAAAAAGTTCTAAACACACTTTTTTATCACCGCTCTTTTGCATTTTACATAAAATTATTTTCTCACATTTGCATGCATTTTACGGGGCACTCACGATGCGGTGTACGGAAAAAAGTAACAAATGTTCGAGGGGTTGAGTTTCGTTCTCCTAACGAGCACATTTTCAATATATAAATATAAATGTGTACGGAATGTGTCAAATGTAATTAGGAGTGAAAAGATATACTTGATATGATTTCATGAAACGCGAGATGTTTGAGCGGTGTATGATAATAAAACGTGTGAGTGATGGATGGAATATTTATTTTTATTATTGTTAGAATGAAAAGGGGATTAAAAATATGAGTAAGGGATTAAAATAAATGAAGTGGTTTGTTGAAATTTCAACGTATTTGTTGAATTTGAAATTTTAATTTAATTCTCGAGGGGTGAAACTCGTTATAGAATATCAAAATTATAAAGAACTTAAAATTCAAAAAATTAAATCCGTTAAGTTTTTCACTAATTCATAAAAAATTTATTGCGAAAACTTTTTGCCATTTTTGTCTCTAAGAACATCCACAAACAATTTTATAAATTTGAATAAATTAAGCTTAAAAAATAAATGTTCTAAATCCCATGTACATCGCATGTGTGGCTCATTTTTTATATATTCGAAGATTATCCATAAATTGTGTCATTAAAACTATTACCCATGTGTCTATGTCATATTTACTTCGTTCTAGGAATTTATTAACACATAAAAATCTATTTTAACTTCCTCTCTCGTCTCCACACTTGTCTCTCATTTACTTCGGGTTAAAAAATCCACAAAATGCACATTGAGATGCTCTTTCACTAATTAACAGATGTTCCAATTACATCCCTTACTTCCACTGTGGTACCGTCACACACTATTTGTTTTTCTTTCTCTCCTCTCTCTTAATTTTTGTTTATTCTTTTCGTGCGCACACATGAGTCATAAAAAGGATTCGTAATAGTTTGGAATTGTTGCTGCTCTTTGTTGATATTGTAGCGATTCTGTCGAGTCCATATGTTGTTTTGCTACACACACACCTTCCACTAAAAATGCTCGAGCATTTGATTGACTGTAAATTCTTTTTATTTTTTTTTTGTGTCCCCTCGTTAATAGTTTTTATGCTGTCGTTATTGTTGGGAAAAGATTTACGTGTGATTTCTGGCTGCTTTTTTTCGGGAAGTGTTGGTGATTTATTTATGAGGTTTTATTTTATTTTTCAGCTTCTTACTGACATTTTAGAAGTTTGAAAGTTAATTTTATTGAACTTTAAAAATTTTATGTCCAACTGTGAGTTAATTTTTTATAAAAGAATCGATGAAAAATAATAAAATCCACCGCACTTGTCCACACAAAATAAACTTCCTAAACATATGTAAATTTTTCATAAAAACCTCTCAAAATTTTATCTCGATAAAACAAAACACAAGAATATCACACCCAAAATCACAGATTATCCCTCGCAACATCCACGCGAGTTAAAAATATTTAAATTGAAAAAAAAGGAAAAGATTTATGAGTGTTATGGCTTTGTATATGGCAGCAGCGACGTATTAAAAAGCCATGATACGATGTTGAATGTGTTTATCAATTTTCATTGGATCGAGAATCTCACAGCCGCACTTTTCTGTCTCTCTATCGCACTTCCCATATCTCAATTGATTATATTTCTTCAACTCAATAAATTCTTTTCGAGATGAGATGCGAGATTTATCACATAAAAAGAAGCCAGCACTTAATTGTGGAAGAGCGATGGTTTAAGTTGTAAACGAAAATTTATATCGTAGAACATAAAATTAATTAAATATTGTGTGGATGTTTAGTTCCTTCTTGTGTACCTTTTATTGCCGCAACATACTACTGACGTCGATAAATTTTTCTCATCGCATCTTCTCTAGTCCCTCTTTAATGAATGAGTGGAGATCTTCTTCTTTGAGTGCGAGAGAAGACATTAAAGTTGGATGTCGCACCAATAAGCGAGAAACATCTGACGTTGGATTGCTGTAATATTTGTTGCTGCCTTTTTATTTCGCCAAAAAATATTTTTGCGCTCTACTGGTGGTGAGTTTGAAACATAGCCGAGAAAATGTTCAAGGGATGAAATTTTTTTGCTTATTTTTTACGCATAAAATGAAAATTTAATGAAATTCAACAGCTTAAAATTTAAAAATAAATTTCCACTCCTTGAAAAAGACAAAAAATAAAAGAATTTCTCTCCGATGTACAAAAATTTTTCTCAAATAAATTTCATTTCGATTCGAGAAGCGAGAGAGGAAAAAGAACAAAACTGCCAGCACGCTTGTGTGACACATGGCTTAAAAGAATTTCCAACCATGCATGCTCTTCCTATATATATTTTGTATGTAATAATATTCAACGCGATCTCCGCACACACAGAACATCAGCAACGATAAAAACTAGCATTAAGGAATTTAGTGGAACTAACAGAGTGACTTGTGAAGTGCAATAAAAATATTTTCGTTGTTTAACCTCACTGACTCAGATGACAAATAATGTTTGCATTGGATTTTCCACTTCTCGTGCTGTATAAATTAGTTGGATTTTATTTTTTGGGTCGAACATTGCACTTGTGTCATGATATTTAAGTGCACTTGACTTCGATATTGTGTGAGGATCGGATTGAATTTTATTTAGAATTTAATTGATATTTTTTTGACATTAATTTTTTTAAATTTCAATATAATTTTTTGCTCATTTGAGACTCATCCAAAATGCAAACACTCATCCGATTACAAGAGAATTAATTACTGACAAACTGATGTGTAAATATCAAATATTTGCCCTCATTATTCATCATCGAAAAAAAGAAGAGAGTGAATGCACCAGTAAATAATTCCACTCAACTCTTCCTCAATCAAGCAATATTAAAATCCCCACAGGAGATGCTTTTACGGACGAATAAATAAAGAATCATTTTACAACCAGTTAATATCTTTCTCTCATACACACATTTCGCCTCTCACTCTTCTCCGGTTACAAATAATTCCCAAATGACGATCGTTAGTCATCGTCTCTGTTCACTTCTTTTGTGTTCAGCCTCTAACAATTTTGATATGTTAATATCACAAGAACCTCTTCGATAAATTCTCATTAGCATAATTTTTCTGGGTGTGTTCATTCATAGCTCGTGAAACTATAAGATGCCCGAAAATATATGTATCAAGAAGATTCATTGAATGGGGTCAATGTGAACTCATTCTTTTTCACTTTCTTATTCATTTCCCATCTCTATCTTTTGACCATCATCATGAGCATCATATATTAAACTCTTCCTTTGGGGAAAACAACCTCCACCCCCATTTATTATAACTCATTGAATTTCTGAGGGTGTAAAATTTTAACGTATTTTTTAAATTTAAATATTATTGTCTAAACTTTTATTTTATTTTCACAAGTGCCCTAAATCGGTCAAACATCCTTGAAACTTTCCACCCCTTCCCTCAGCCAACACAAAAGAACGAAAAACAATTCAGTTGGATCCCAAAATTGATTTTCCCATCGAAACATTGTCCATGAGCGGCCATAAAAAGAAAATCTTATATTCCGATACAGTGATGGTGGATACAAGATATTTATTTTCATAAATCACAGTGAAGCACTTTCGACCTCGATATTGAACAGTTTACACATCATAATAATAGCCAAGAGTTGTATGTACTTTGATTTTCCTTCACTCGTATGGTGTACAACATAATCCCACAACTGGAGCGCTATTCACGTCTTTTTATCGCTTTTCTTTTTCTTTCTATACCTATCTTGCCTTTTTCTCCCCCGAGAGTAAGAACATTTTTCACATCGGCCAATAAATAGTCCGACAATTTTCCTCCTTCATGCTTCTCTCTCTTCGTTCTATGCGTAAAAAGGCTCTCGCTTAAAATTTCATTAAACCATACGCACATCTTTTTTTCTATTTTTTTCGGTATCTTTCACATGAATGTGCGCTTGATATGAATGTTTATGTAAGGATGATATTGAGCGAGAGCTAAAGAAAAATAAAAAGGAGGAAAAGGGTCATAAATGTGGTATTTTGTCTTAAGATAAAAATTGAGGAAAGCTTTTGAGGTTGAATGTGGTGAAAATAAAATGAGTATTTTGGATGAAATTGAACTTTAAGGGGCGCAATATTGAGGTCATAAAATTTTATGCGGAAAATTGAATTTTTATTTTAAATATAAGTTTTTTAAAGCTGAATGAAATTTTGAATTTCAAAAAGTCCTCAATCTATTCACATCAATGCATTTTTATAAAATCATCGAGTCATCACCACTCGAAAAATAAAAAAGCGATCCACATGTTTATTTTTTGCACAATTCGGAAGTTAGAAAAAAAAATATTCTCGAGCGTTAAAAAAATAAATAAAGCAGAAGCAGCAGCAATATTTGAAGTGGCATGGGAGAGCACTCAATAATAATTTTTTCTCTCTCAACAGATCGACGATGTGTAGAATATAAAAAAAGAGATACACATAGACAATGTTTTTTCTACGGAATATCAACATATGGTTTAATATTTGTACTCTCATGAACATATATTTTTTTTGCAAATCCATAAAGTAGAAAAATTCATGGCCATGGCAGACAATTTGGGATGGAATTTTATATCACAAAAGAGATCACTTAAGCGTACACACAAAAGCATCAGTGGAATAATAAAAAGAAAAAAACTGGACAGTGTAACCCTAAAAAAATTTCACTCACTTGCGTGAATTTATGGATGATATGGTAAAGTATGTGAAAGGAAAAACAAAAGCATCTCATTAAGTAAAATAATTCAGTGAATTTTCTCACACTGTGAACGACATGGAGTTGCATTACACGCTGCATACGTAAAATTGAATCTTGAGATATTTTCATTAAATTTTCCTCTCATGTGTGCTAAAATGCAAGGGATCGATTTGTGGGTTTTAATTAGCATAAAAATTTAGGGTGGAAATAAATTATTAAAAAATATTTTCAAGAATTTAAAGATTTTTTTCTCACATGAAGTTGATGGCATTGAAATGTCATTGTTTTGTAATTGACGTAAAAAAGTAGCGCGCAAGTGTCAAATAAACTCTTGAGAGAATATTCAAAGGAGCAACGAAACAATTCTCTTTCTAATTAGTTTCCATCTACTACGTTGATCAAACAAAGCCATGCCTTCATTTTACATTCACATCACATTTGTGTAAATTAAAATAAAATTTGATTAAATATGTGTCACATGGAAGTTTTTCGTAACATCAACGGCACGTTCTCACCAGCGAGTGAGAGTGTCATAAACAAAAGTGTGTGAAATTAAATTATCATTATGAAGCTCCTCCGCTATCGCTATCACATACATAATGCTAGTGTTTCTTTAAATCACGTCTCTCTCGCCTCTTCCCAAAAATTGTTATTACTACTTTTTTGGGCTGATAAGAATAGAAGAGAGCACGACTGGCGACATGACGCATTTTAATGACGGCACTTATGGAGAAAAGTTATGGGCATTCGGTAGAAATGGAAGAAAAATGACCGAAACGCGTGGAAATTGTGTCAGAAATGTTTTCAGTAAATTTTATGTTAAAACTTTTTTTAAAACATTTTAAAAGTCATAAAGTTTTTTTTCCGGATAATAAATTCAATCTTGAATCACGGTCAGCAATATGTAACTTGGAGTTAATTAAATTGACGTTAAATTGAATTTTATTCTCCAGATTTTCTCTTGCATCAAATTAATTCAGTTTTTCTCGATAAACATGGCACCATAATAAACTCACTTTGTTTATTGAAACGCAATAATTAAATTACTTCACATATGTTGTAAATATATGAGGCAAAAGAGATGGATGATGAGCAACAGCATACACAAATCATCATCATCATGATTCTCTCCCGCTCTATGTGTATGTTGCACTCAATCATGGATCCATCTAGCTAGCGAGAGCAACATCATAAAAAGACTTCCAGAGAGACGATTTTATGAGTGTCAAAACCAATGTGACGTTACTCGAGTGCTTAATTAAATATTGATTTTTTATTATTATCATCATCGACGAATATTGAATATTAATTTCTTTTTATGTGCTTCCCTCACTCGAAAATCGTTTCGTCAACGAACATAAAAGTGAACTGTCTAATTTATGCTACGATCGCTCTTAATGATTTTCCATAAAATAAAAATTTGTAACTGGCGAGATGAAATTTTCATTAAATTTATTTAGAAAATCTCGACCTAATTTTTTTTTGTTTTTAAAAATCCAGTTAACAAAAAATAGAAAAATTGCTGCTTAATTAATCAATAAAAAAAATTTAATAGCATCAGTAATAAATCAAGATTAATTTCATCAATTTAAAAAAAGAATGAATTTACATCACACATATGTGCTCGGCATTCAATTTCAGAGAATAAGTCTAATCAATTTGAGTGGGAGCGAGTGTTGTAAAAAAAAATATTCAATTAGACGCATCGTTCTCATGTCAACAAATTTTACATCGCATATAGATGAAAGAGAAACGCTATCATCGAACTGTACATTAACTCGAAACCTCTTTCAATTGGCGCATTTAAAGGCGCCGGTCTGATGTGTAAACAAAAAAATACTTTTTCTAATGTATGTTTAGAGTCAACAGAGAGTATTGAGAGTCAGCGTTGAAAAAAATGTGCAACTAAATAAACTAATGAAGCGACATGCAATGGATACCACACACACCTAGTTGCTGGCATGTAATAGGGCAAAATGTGAGTTTATACACAAGAGAGCTCTTTAAAATTTTATTATTATTACTATTATGTGTGGCTCAAGTCTCATGTTTTTACAAGTTTTATGTGCTCTTCTTGGTTTTACACTGGGTTAATGTTTTAGTTCTAGATACAAGGAGTGGACGCTTTTAAAAAAATTACTAAATTAATTGACAATAAGTTTTCATCCCTTCATATTTTTACACTTTTCACACTCCACTAAGAATGAGGACACGAAGTCACAAATGGGAATAAGAACATAACGAACTCGAGCTGATAGTAATAAATGTCACATTTACGCTTAATGACGAGCGAGATGGGAAAGTGAAAGAGATGTGAACGATTTTCAAGTTGTAAAGTATTAATGTCACATTGTGGGCCTATTAAAGAGTAAAATTTTCACCTATCATTGCCTTTGCAGAAGAAGATGGAAATTTATAAGTGTCGACAACTGCTCGGCAGCTAAATGTCAACGTTGTGATTAGGGATCCTTAATTCACCGGGGCGTCGGACCCGGGAAAAAATGCCGCACCGGGACACCGGTACACCGGTGACGACTTTTGACCAAATTTCTGAAGGAAAAAACTTTCGGCCATTGGAAGTTGTTATGGACAGACTTTAGCAAAAATATAAAGTTAACACTAAAAAGTTAGGTCATATTGAGAAATTTTTTTTCGAATAAATAAACTCATCTTATCAAAAATCTTAAAATATCTCTATAAATTTAATTTTAAAGTTATAAATATCAATAAATATAATTGTGCTACAATTCAAACATACAAATTCTCATTAAATAGTTTATCTATAAATTTAAATTTAAAATAAAATTTAATTAAAATTAAAAATTTTATAAATTATAAGTATAGAAAAATTATTAATTTGTACCGGTGTACAAAATGGTGATACCGGTGAGAAAAGTTTGTGATACGGGATACTACCGGTATTCACCGTGAGGATCCCTAGTTGTGATGCAGAATATTTCATTTTAAATTTGTTGTCACCAAAAACGTCCTTAGAAATATTCTTGGGTCGTCTTATTTTCGCATACCTTCACATTGTGTGACATTTGTGATAAGAAACCTTTACGAAAGCTCACATGTGCGATGAAAAAGGTGAAAAATTTGCAACATTTTTCTATTTTAAACATTCTAAAGTGGCGTTTTGTTGACTGGTGACAATTGTAAGGATTTTGTGGTTGTTTAAATTCTCAAAATAAAATTTTAAAAAAATAGAACAAAAATTTAGAAAATTATTATTAAACTTTTTTACTATCAAAAAAAATTATGCAATTTAATTTCTTCTTATTTCTACCTGAAATAAATCCTCCACACGCGGTGGTAACGAAAAAATATCTTGACATGTGCTTCGTAGTCACATTTTAAGCTTAAAAGATTTTCGCAAACATTTCATACTTTTTTCAGTCTTCCATCATCATCATATCGCTTTCGCTGCTGTTGCTTATGTGATTTTTTCATACATACAATGTGGAAGTTTTAGAAATGGAATTATGTGAGATAAAATTTTGTATGAATTTTAGGGAGAGAGACCGAGAACGTGTATTTGACATGCTTTGTGGTTGGGGTTTGTTCATGGGGTGAAATATTTTTATAATTTAAAAAAAATTATGGGCAATAAAATGTGCATTTTCAATGAGGGCATGCCAACCCTTGTTTCTAAATTTTCTCCAATTATGAAAGAAATTGTCCAAAAATTCAAGCTCACGTCATAACCTTAACAATATTGAGGGTGAAATTCTCTCATATTTTGCCATAAATTTCGCAATATTTTAGCTTGATGGCAACAAAAAAAAGAGATGGAAATGTGAGAAAACTTGAGCAACATATGCGAAAAAGATAACAAAGCAAAAAAATGGGGAGGAGAATTTTTATAAATATTTAATGAATCTTTATGTCTGTCTTCAGAAATAATTTCAGCCCCTTCTCGTTTCTTTTTAACAATGTAATGATATAAAACATTGCATATACGAACAGTTGCTCCTGTTAAGTGCGTGTATCGACCCAATCGAGAGAGAAACACGAGTTTCCTCTTTTATTACGGATGTTTTTTGATACTGCTTTGACTTTCCCTTAAATAATGCATTATTGTAAATTGTGTTCAATTTGAGATGAGTCAAAGATTTTTTAGAGGGAGGAAATTTTATGATTTTTATAAGCAGGAAGTTATGAAGAAAAATATTATAAAGTTAAAAAAAGTAAATAGAAATATTTAAAAACTAGTCAACAATATCCTTAAAATTCCAGAATTTAATAAATATTTAACGGACTTCATATTTTTTGCTTAAATCTTTCAACATTTTCTAATTTCAACAATTTTTTGTCCCTTTTTAATAAAATTTCTTCAAAGTCACTTCATAAATTTTTGATTTGATTTTTCGCTTTCTTAATTTTCACAATTGTTTTTATTTTTTCATCCACCGAAAACCCCTTCATTCATTCTTTAGTAGGATTTTTATTTGCATTATCCTTTCCACAAGGCAAAAGGAGGCTCTTTCTCGTTTGCTTTGTAAAAAAAGGTTATAATGGAGTACATACTTAAAAATTTATTACTATCCTTCAGATCCATTAACATAAAAAAAAGAGAGAGAGCATTGCACAAAACAAGGTAATGAATCTAAATTTGTATCCATTAAGCTCTAAGCTATGTGTGTTTACTCACGGGAGTGAATAAAGAAAAATATTTGCAAGACATATTTTACCAATTTTGCATGTCAATAAGGATTTTTATTCTCTACCTCACATATTTTCTTTTCTCTCTTTTTTATCAGCGATCGAATGAAAATCAATTTTCCGCCAGATCAATGTGTATCGCGTACACATAAATTTCTCAAAGCGAGAAAAATGCTCTCACGTGCCTTCACATCGACTCGATGTATATTTGAAGAAATGTCGTAAAAAGAATGTTAAGAGTCATTGAGAAAAGTGGAGGTGGAATTGAGGAAGCTTCACGAGAAAAATCGCCTACATCGCATAGAAAATTTCTCACTCAAGGGAAGGTCACCGAAGTGGGAAATTTTTAAATCACGCGATGAATATTCAAATTTTATCTCATCCCCTGCAAAAAATTCTTCCTTTTATGTTATTTTAATTCTTTTATTACATGCAGTAAATTTTTGCTTCTTTTTTTTATTATTAAAAGTCATCATTGGAGTGAGTGCGATAGCGCAAAAAAAGGTGGACGATAAAAATCTTACTGCCTCTCGAGATGCGAGAAAAAAATCTTTATGTTCACATCGTGAAATGAGCTGTAAGGCTTCGTCTGATATAAGTCTCAATTTACGTTTTAGAAACGAGAAAAAATCTACTCAGTTTCCAATTTCTGACGACGGCGATGGTGATGAAGGGCAAAAGATCAAAATTCAAAGTCATAAAGATTACTTTATGGAGGGGAGGATGAGTGAGAGCTTTTCATGTAAACGATTCTCGATGAAAAAGCGATTGATTGAGTTTTGGCATTAAAATGAGATGAACGCGGATCGATAAAAAGTTAAATGAATTAGTTTAGAATATAAATAAATTTTAGGTTCGAATCCTTAAAATTAAAAATTATATTTTGCTCTTTGAATAATTATTTTTAAATTTCGCTTTTTTTACCATTTAAATCCGCTCATAAAATTCTCTTTAATTAGCATAAATTCAGTTTCCATGGTGCTAAACCTCTGCTTAGCATCGCAAAGCCTAATTAATTGATAATATTCAAGACTCACCTTCAATTTGCCGCGCTGCAACACAATTTATAGACGCTATATTAATCAACACTACGACACTAAACACTAACACATTTTGCCATCGGATATTGTTGCTGCTGCTGCCGATTTTATTATTTTTCATCGCTTCCATAATTCTGTCGTCACAGCAATTAATGAACGAATCACGAGCGATAAACGCTTTTTGATTGATTTTATTTATCGAATGTTGGGCTCTCGATTTTAATGATGCGGAACGATTTTTGTTGTTATTGGGTTGATTATAGTCACTGGATGAGCATCTAATGTTTCTACATCTACTACTCATTTTTTGTCTCTGGAGATGTTTGCTCAAATGTCTTTACAGAAATCTAGAAAATGAGAAAATTCTAAAATTAGTAACTAAATTTTATTTAAAGTTTGAAAAAATTGGAAAGAGAAATTTTTAAGTAAAATTATTCCGTTACATTTTGACACCTTGAAAATTTTTCAAAAAATTCTTCCATGTCACTCCGCCTTTCTTTTTTTTATTACACTCAAGAAATCGGAATTATTTTCATATTCATTAGTTACCCACTGTTTGTATGTTTCTCTCGGGTTGTAAGTTGATCGAGCCCGAGAAACTGTAACATAAAACCGTTTAACTCTAACTTAATGGTCGAAAAAAGAACGTGAATAATAATAACGAAACAATTCTCGCTCGCTCAAAGCACATTTCTCATTATGATGTGTAATGTAAGAAAATCAACAGCTGTTGGTCGCTCAACTAATCGTTTATTAAATAAAAACTATACTTTATATGCGGCTTGGTATTAAAACAATGTACAACTTGTGATGTTTTTGAATAACAAGTTGTTAAAATTTAGCAAGTGCTTACTGTGATTAGAAATAATTTGAAATAAAATTGAGGTTCGATTCCTTGAAATTAAAAATAAATGTAAGTCGAGGAACTCTATTTCTTTTTTTTAATTTTTGATTCCACCCAATTCACATAAATCCTCAATACCTCGACAAATTTATACAAAATCAGTCAACAATGGCTTTTAAAACTACCGCAGATGCATAAATATAGTTTTACTGTTTCATCAAATGCCCACAAAACAAATTTCGCAATAAATATTCATTCGGATGAAATTGACAGTCAGAAGATGTGTTGAGCCAATCTGTGGAAAAATCTATTAAACGATTTTAAACTGACAGAGTGAGACAGAGGGCATTAAATTACCGCACATGATATTCAATATATATGTGAAATTTATTTATATAAAAAACCTCTGGACATTGGACATGAGATTGTGAGTTGCTGAGGCGAGCGAAAAACAACATTGGCAACAACAATTCATGTGGTGAACCGCAGAGAGTGTAAAAAATAAACATGTATAAAATCGCACTAATCAGGATTAAATGAGCACAAAATGATTTCAGCTGCAGCACTTTTGTTGGTGTTGTTGCTGTGTAAATACGCAAATGGGCTTCGATGGCCATCGAGAACGGATGAGTGCATTTGATTTATGAGCGTAATGCTTTTTATAAAATAGTTTGGAGTTCAACCCTAGAAAGTTTTGCAAATAATTTTCATCACCTCAAAATCGTGACAGTCCTTGCTCCAATTTTGCATGACTATTCAGCCTTGTGCCTCAATTTTGTTTATCGCAAATTTGCATTTTAAAAAATAAAAATTATTTTCTGCCATGTTGGAAGACAACAATAAAAATAGCTGCAATAAAGTTCACTGAATTGCCGAGCAGATAAATCATGCTTCATGAGCAATTTTCATAAATACATTCACTGCATTCTCGGGGTGTACGAGGGTAAGTAAAATGCAAACACAAGCTCCGATATTAAAGACAGCTTAAATCCTCTCGCTCGCTCTTTACACACACGATTAAATTTATTTATTATGTGTTGCTTCAGTCAACGAAAAAGCGCTTTGAGTGTGAAAATTTTCAACCCGAAGCAACTCGATTGAAAAGTGCTGACCGAAGTGGAAAAAATTTTGCGAGCTGACAGGTGTGGAAATTCCTTTTGTAAATCAGCATAAAAAAGTTAAATTTATGCGAAAATTCTTGTGACATTTTCAACTTTATACAATTTTTTTTGTGAAGAACAAAAAAATTATAAAACTTCCTTCCTGCATTAAAAAAATCACTCGAAAATGCTTTTTAATTGTGCGAGTGCACTCGTCGACACACAAATGAATTATTATTCATTCATGATGTATTGGGACGGAGTTTTTGAGGGTGGTAAAAATAAAATATGGAAAAATTATGTTTCGCCATTGAAGCGAGTCGAGAGAGAGTGAGCACGTGACAATTTTCGAAGTGGATATCTCGAAGAGTTTTTCACAGAAAATTAATCGAATTATATTGGACATGAGCGTGCATGATATACACGAGAGGGTTTTCGACTTCGATGTCACTGTCAACTCCCGGAACAAATGGCACATATTACACACCCGATAAAATGTTGCACGCTCACTTCAGTTCAGTATGAGGCAATGAAAGTCAGCCATATCATCAACAGCAATAATTCCTATAATAATCGTGTTGTGTGTATGCAATATGGATATTGTTTGCAGTGGTGCCGAGGGGTGTGAAAAATTGATTTTATTCAATTTTCAACAATTTTTTTATTTTTTTTGCGTAAGACCAAAATATTTTTTGATACTTTTTCGAGCAATCGCGAGCCACTGAATATTTCACAGGATAAAGGCAACATGACAACAACGAGAGTGAAAAAAGAATCGATTGATTTTTCTGCTGCTGTTGTGTGGAAAAAGCAAAAACCTAGAAATATCGGCAGCAGTGAACGGGTGGATGTGATTGTGCGCCGCATTAAATTCATCAAGTGTGAGGTGTTGATGTTTTCCAATGGATTTTCATGTATGTGCATAAAGTAAAATGACAGCAAAGAGCTTTCGAGAAGAGATTAGTGGATTTTTTATTAAATTCATATGTACGCACACACATTCGTGTGAAGTGTGTGGTGAGGGCAGCAACAATGAAGTCCATTAACATACGGCGCTCGGTCAAGCATATAAATCCGCTTTACTTTGTCACTCAGTCGCCGCTCGATGGATTGAGAGGTCGCTCCTGAACCGCATAGCCAACGCTACTTCACATCAACTTACTTATCCCTGATTACGAGCTTGAGGCGATTATTGCATTGAAAAGTTGTGGATGGGAATTAGTAAAGACTTTTTCGATTGAAGCACTTTAAAGTTTTTAAGGCGATTTAAGAAATTACAAAATACACTTAGAAACGTGGAATTAAATTTCAAATTTTAAAATCTGGTTCGAATCCTAAATTTACAAAAAAATTATTAATTTTATTAATTTATTTTTTTTCCTAAAAATCATAAGAAAATTTTGCTCGCCATTTTTTTCCTCCCCAAACACCAGAAAGCGACAGAAAAAGCTAATCAACAAACTTTTCGCTCCTAATTGCCACATAATTAGTCAAAATATAAAACTTGGCGACTGCTGGAGTGATGCTGAAGTGATAACGCTCTACAGATGACAAAGAGTTGGGTTTCGTACATTAATAATGTCAATCTCATGCTTTTTCTTGATATCAATCAAAACTTTGTCATCTTTTATCTCAAGCAAAAAGAGAGAGTGGCTTGAGGAAAAAATCAATAAACCCCAACATCATCGCGACTTGACGCCTTGGCGAAACTTTTGCCTCCTTCACACCGAACGATAAACTTTTTTTTATTCTTAGAGCTATCCACATTCACACACACTCTGCAGACACATAAGCTTGCAGCATAAGCCAAGCAAGTACGAATTAAGCTTATCAACAACATGTTTTCTCCGGCGCGAAATAAAATGATACACAGCAGAGTGAAATAAAGACACGGATGGAGCATTAAGAGGCATCGTGGATTTTTACTGGATGACGACAAGGAGTTACATTAGAGTTTTATAAAATGTTCATTTTTCTTAATTTTACAAAACTATTTAGTGATTTTTTTAATTAAATTTTTTTTATATCCTCCCGCTAGCTGAATGATGTTCACAATCTACCTCACAAGCTTTCGTTCATGCTTCATTTCTCATCATCCAACCGACCGCATCATTTTCACCATATCAACCACTCTCGATCTATAACTTTTATTAGCCGAGGGATTTTTTACTCTCTCTCTCTCGCTTTAACATGAAATCCTTCTTGTTGCTTAAACATGCTCCATCCATTCCAAGGAAGAATTGCGACATATTTTTCGTATGTTTTTCAGCAGAAGCTTTTCGCTTGGATGGAGGAGAGATGCAACAACATTTTTTATAATCCTCGTGTATATTTTTTTTGTACTCCGTGCATTTTTAATGCTCTCTTTTATCATTCGACAAGAACTATTGGAAAAAAATGCAGCTTTTTTCTTAGCTCGGATCAGTTGATGGAATTTATTTATTTTTTCCTCCTCACTCGACATTTCACGATTTTCTCTTTTCACATCAAGATGAGAACTTTAAACTTCTCTCCACGTTAAAATGTCACTTTAAAGTGCAAACTGAAGGAAAATTTTTCTTGCAACACAATATCGGCGGTGATTAAGAGCGGACACGAGACAATGGGAATAAAACGAGTTTTTTTACAGATTTTTCCTCTTCTCCATTCACCACCTCACTTCCTCTGTTTCATGCTGCAATGTGGATTATACGAAGCAGGCATTCTTTGATGATCATCTCATTGCAGCAATGTGCACGCTTTTAGTGATTTAAAAAGTTTATTTTTTAATGCACTTCGTGATGCAATGAGCAAAAACAAAGAAAATAAGCGGACGATGAAAAATAAATAATGAGAAATGATTTTGAGATCAAATTTCTTTAAAGCCATTAAAAGTTATTTTTGTCATGGCATTAAATTTAATTATTTGATGACTCATAAAATTTTTAAATTGCCAAACCTCACCATCTCAACCATAGCGTTCGTTCCACTCTATCGCGTTTTTTAAATTTAGTCGAAAAATTCTTTTTGACATTTCCTCTCGACCAGAAAAAAAAAGTTAATCATCAAATATTCAATTATTTGCCTCCATAATGATTGAATAATTCCAAGAAAAAGTTCTCCATGCGTCAAAACAAAGTTTTTTTTTATTCAAACACACACTCGGCGATCAACGGCGGCAGTTAGATGCTGACATGACAGCGCGGCGCAGAAAAAAAACTTTTAAATAAACAAAAAAATCTCGTTTCGTAGAGTTTATAAAATAAACTTTTTGATATTTGCTGTTGCTGATGTTATTTGCAGCTTCCTCTCTTCAGCTGTCCGTAGCCATTTGTATATGTGCATTCCCATCACTTATTCCGTGTATATTTTATTATTTACTTTTACGTGTGCATTTTCATTCAGAATTCTCTTTTCTCTCTATGCCACACACTCTTTTGTGTATCCTGCATTATGAGTGCATGATTTCCATCGCTTTTAAATGCAAGCGTTTAGTGATTTTATAAATGAACAAAATTAGTGGTGGAAAATTCTTTGCAATCGTTTGCAGTTGCAACAATGTAAAATAAAATGTTGGACTCGGAATATTAACATTTGTATTAAAAATTAAAAAAACTTTTGAGGTTCGAATCCTAAAAATTCAAGCGAAAATTGCCATAATCAATAAATTTTTTAACTTTTTCAGATGAAGACTTTTGACAACAGCTAGCAGCAGCACATTTGCCTTAAACCTAATTAGTTTTGCGAAAGAATAAATGCGAAGAGATATGCACTCGGCAACACATCGTTGTGCTCGAAATGAAAATGAAAAGGAAATTGGCTGCAATAAAGAACACCAACTCTGCAGAAGCAAAGAGAGGCAGAGGTGAGGAGTTTTATAGTGGCATGCACACAGGCAGAAAATCACTTTCGAAGCCGATGACTGTTTGTCGAGTTTGGGAGAGATAGTGAAAGAAGTGATACGAAGAGTTGAAAACAGGAAAAGAGCGAAAAACAAAGTTTTAATTACCCTCCTCGACTATGCGACTGTGATATGCCAGTACATTGCTGCCTTCTTTACATAAAATGCATTCTGCAAAGTTATTTTTTTGCCAACAGTGATTTATTTTATTTTTATTGCACATGTACTTAAATGGTGTGGTGGAAATTATTTCTGACGACGCTGTGAACAACAGGAAATTCTTTGTTACTTTTTATCTAATTTATTTTAATATCGAAGAATCCGAAGAATGATAAAAATATTTTAATGTCCTTGAATAAAAATTAAATTAGGTTCGATTCCTAAATTTGTAAAAATAATTTGATGTGCGGTTTGAAGATTTTTTTATGAAAAATTCAATATTTTTTGATAGAGAACTTAAACAAACTCAAAATTCACAAAAAGTCGTTAAAAATTTAATTTTTAAGAAATGTCTTCACAACCTAATTACAATTTTAATCACCCTTCAAGTCGCTCCATGAGCAATTCACTGCCCAGTTTCGACTCACTGTTGCTTTAAATAAATCATGTACACATTCATATAAGGAAATTAATCATAATTTGTACGAGAGTGTGAGCTGTTGTTTATTTTAACATCTTTGTTTCCCCTTTAATTTCATTCTTCTTCTTCACAATCTCAATTCTGCGTTCAAACCATGCATAACAAAAATAATAATAATATCATCACTAACTTGAGGCACACGAGGCGCTTGCTCTTTCACTCTCGCTCGCATAATAAAGAATAAGAAGAAATAAAACAGAAGAAGATTAAACATCCAAGGCGAGAGCAAAAAAAATATACAAATTTGGACCTTTTTTCCTGCTCAACACAAATTGTAATGTCTATAATATCATCCAGGCCCTCCGCAATGGAGATGAGGTTCATAAATTT
Source organism: Tanytarsus gracilentus (assembly GCA_038502055.1). Lineage (NCBI taxonomy): Eukaryota > Metazoa > Arthropoda > Insecta > Diptera > Chironomidae > Tanytarsus > Tanytarsus gracilentus. Next base: position 4,072,261 of record JAXRKN010000043.1, on the reverse strand, counting down.
ATGTTGTTATGTATGTCGGTTAATTATTAATGCCAGCAGATTTTTATTTTCTCACAAGCACACATTAATTTCGAGACTCGATAGTGATTGCGTGAAATTTTATTTGATTTCCTCATTAGATGAGATTTTCTCGATGATTTATTTTTAAAATGTGCGCAGCTTAAAAATATTGAAGAGCACTAAAATAGATGAAAGAATTCACTTGAAGTTCATTTCACAACTTTTTCTCCCTTCATCAACGGTAAAATTTCGCTCGAAGGTAAAATTAATTATCCCTTTATTCCATCAGCAACAACATCATCATCCGAACCAGATATCGAAAAACAAAAGCGAGAGAATGAAATTCCCATAAAAAGTGCTATAAAAGTAATTCACTCGTAAAGGGAGAGTTGTGAAGATAAAGACACGCATAAAAGGCGGCCATAATTGATTGAACAATTTCTTCTGGCAAAACATTATCGGTAACATAAAAATAGAAGTTTCACATTTGTTCTACAACTTTAACCCTTTTTTTCGTTAACCTACAAATGTCAACAGCTCCAAAATGATTTTCACTTAACAGGTGAAGCGAGGGAAGGAAACTTAATTTATTTTTAACGGCTTTTTAATATTTAAAAAATATAATTTTCTTAAATTGCATCCACCCTCATATTTTTTGAACCCTGCAATATCTCAAACGTCAACTGACAGTGTGATTAGCCGCAGAAAAGTGGAGAGGAGATAATGCCATGCGAAATGACAACATAAAGCCATAATATTTCTCTTCTGCAATCTGCTAATGTTCTTTGAACATGACACGTGGCACAGTGCAATGCTTCCGTGCAATATTCATCCCCCTCTTCTTGTTTATATCACTCACTGATTGCAACCACCACAAAAAATTATTGCATTGAGGCTTTACTGCTCTTTTATATGTTGTTTATATAAAAGTTAAAATCAACCAGCATAAACGTACGAAAAAGCGAAAATTAATGACAATCAGCGCAAAATGTTGTTTTTCATAAATTTATAATGATTTTTTTCCTTTATTCCTCTGCCGACATTGTCGAGGGTATAAAAGAAAACGCAACATAAAAGGAGGCAAACTGACATGAAAATTTAATTTCCAATAGTTTTTTTTACTATAGCGAAGAGAGAAGCGACTTTCGGCGTTGAAAGTTGTAAAACGATGAATTTAATCTTGATTGCTTTCTGGGGTATTGTTATAGTCGAAAAGGAAATTGGAATTTCTACAAAATTGTCTTTGAAATAAAATCGCGACCTCGTTGTGCGATGAAAAATTTATTTTAAATTTTTGTCAAATGTTTAAGAAATTTTCTTAAATCCCTTTAAAAGTTCACAAACTCAATAAACAGTTCAAGAGGTTGAGAACGCCACCACATTGTGTCATTCCCATTCAATTTGTTTCACTCAATAAATTGCACTTCCCTCACAATTACAATTCGGCACAACACTCAAAAAAATTTTTCTCTCTCATCATCATAAAATCATAAAAAATCATTCAAAACAGAAGAACTCGAAAAAATTTCATTTTTGATGTTATTGCTCGATAATTTTTTGATAATTTCACCCGACAGTAATTTGTAATTTTTATTCGCATCTGTGCGGGGAGAGGGAGATAAAAAGAGGCCGCAATAAAATAATAAAAAAGCATTATCGAAATTACAAATAGGCGGCAGCAAGTGTGTACGCGCTGCTCTGTCAATTCTCTAGTGAATTTTACTTTTTATGTGCGGCGCCGTGCCAAAGATGGGACCGCAGAAAAAAAGTAAGTGAAATAAAAATTACCGAAGGACTTAAAGGACAGCTACATGACAATGTGCAATTAAATAAACATTTTGTTGCTAGCGTACAAAAATAAATTTTTCCATTTTCTCTCTCCTCCCCTCAGCCACCATGACTGTCCGCAAAAATCTTAAACTGCTCGTACAGTCTCAATGTGCTCTATGCACGAAAAAGCCATAATGTGCAAATAGCAATTAAATAAGAATTACTTAAAGAGGGGAGATCGGCAACAAAAAAAATATTCCATACAAAAATCGTTTTCAAACCGAGGAGGAAAAAAATTAACAAAAAAAATTTCTCTGCATCGAATTTGTGGTTTAAGAAGGGAAAATTTATCTTAATTTTCTGAATTTTTTCTACGGCCACACAAGCAGCAGTAAAGAGATCTTTTTTTTTCTTCATCCTCTTTCCGAGAAAATTAGTACACATGAGGATAAAGCTCGAGATAGTACACGATGGATTTTAAATTGAATTTTAATTGAACACTTAATTGTTATTTAATTTCGTTTCTCAATCTTCTGAGGAAGCTTCACTGACGATACTTTAAAGAGGAATTTAATGATTGTTAGAGAAGTTAAAATATTAAATTGAGAAAAAATTTAAATTTTCTCGAGGTTCGAATCCTAAAATTAAAATTTCCAAAAAATTCAAGCTTGAGAGAATTTTTTGAAAAAATTAATTTTTTTCCAATTTTTTTGAAAATTTAAAACAAAATTGATGAAATCATCGGCCAATTTTTAATGACTCCAAAAACACCACTGTTTGGTATAATTTTAAAAATAGCTTTTCGATGATATAGAAATAATTGATGGTTTCAAGACAGAGAAGAGAAGAAATTATCTCATGAGTCATTCATTACACCAAAAAAAGAGTTGAGTATGTGAAAAAATTGCCAACATTTTTCGGTGATGAAATTTTTTCGGGGAAAAAAATAATTAAAGTAAGAAAATATTTTAGCAGACTATTGAACCGCAAAATTTGTCGTTGCTCCAAAATATTCCCCAAAAATTAAATTTCCATTCCAGTCTCTTTAACTCCTCCTCGTTTGGCTTCCGCTTAACGAAATTTTGGTTTTTTCTCAAGAAATTCCATTTCACGAATAAGCGACAATTTCCTGCTCTTGGAATGGAATTAAATTTAATTGCCCTGCTCAATGCCTCGGAGCGAACAAGAGAGAGAGATAAAATTGCTGTGCGTGCTTCTCACACAACCCCTCATTTTTATGTAGCTCTCTTCAACTTCTATTTCTGCAAAATGCAATTTTAAAACTCATTTTCTGGCGAAATTCAGTAGAATTTTTTATACACTCAAACTCGACGAAAAACAGTCGTCATTTTTCTGGTTGAAGTATAATTAGATGGGCAATAAAAAACGAGAGCTCGATGGCAAGACAAAGGCATCATTAGTGAAGAATTTTTTTTCTCTCTTCTTTTTGCTCCTTCTCGTCTACTCTGTGCTATGTTTGTGTGCTCACTGCTGCTGGAATGGATGAACTTTTTTTCGTGGACTTCATGTAACTCTTACTGAGTTCACCAAAGTGAGGAAAAATTAAATCGTAATTCGCAAATTAAATTTTTAAAATTTTTAGAGGTTCAAAATAATTTAAAGTTTAAACTAACAAAGAAAAAGATTTTGATGAAAGATGAATTTTGAAATAAATTAAGGTTCAAATCCTAATATTTAAAAAATATATATGTTTAATATAATTTTAATTTTTTTTTATTTAAAATATTGAAACTTTTTATTTTCAACACAATTTCCCAAAACAAAAATAATCTTTTACAAATTACACTGATGATATTTAAGTGTTATTATAAATTGCATTGACGAAGCTGAAGAAACAGGAAAACGAAGACGGAACAGAAAATTGAGTTTAATTTTTCTTCTCCTCCACTCTTGCCTTTAATCTTTCGCTCTTTCGTGTGCATGCTGCAACATTGCACATTATGCATTGCATATTATTATTATAAAATATGCGAATAAAGACAACAAAGCGGAGCGAGCGACAAGTTACGCTGCTGCTTGCCAAACGAGTTCCCTCTTCAAGTGTCTCCGAGAATCGCGTGAATTGAGGAAGATGTTAAGTATGACGAACGAGAAACAGGTGGTGGCACATGTACTTCTTCTCTCAACATGGCCAAAAGAATAAATTGAAAGTGAAAAGAGTGTTAATTGAAAACTTCTCGTTTATAGAATTGATAATGCAGTTTCCCCTTTTTGTTCTTAATTGATGGCTATGGAATGCAGTGAAACAATAAATTCAGCCTTAATTAATTTTTTTCTCACTTCCACACTTGAAAAGAGAGCGCATAGTCTCGCTGTATAATTAAACTGTATTTAAATTTAAATATTTTTCATTCATCCACCGACATCCGAGTGAAATGACTTTTTGCTATGGTTGGAAGGAGAAAAAGGGATGGAATGGACTTTGGAAGGTGATTAATATTCGTGATATAGTTTTTATAATTTTAAACAAAAAAATCGACGCTGCAGCTTAAAAATTATTTTTTTAATTTAAGGACTCGAATCTAAATATTTTCTTGTTACGAAATTAATTTCAAATATTCTCCATGAATAATTAAAACTAAAAGATTAATAAATTAATAAACTTTCGACCACTTTAATACTTTTTCTTCTTTTATGTTCATCTCGCCAATTTTATCCATCTTCCCTTCATCTTTTCAAAACCAGAATAGAATCTCATCAACTTCATGTTCTCATTTCTCACGAGACTTTTTTTCGTGCCTTCGAGGCAGCATATAATAGCGGAGTACAAGAAACTTTAGTCGTTAAAATTATAAAATTAAAAAATCACTAAAATCTCATAAATCTTCACTCTCGGTCGGTTCTCTAAGAAATCTTCCATCATAAAATTCTTTACAGCTTCTTTACAAGTGAAAAAAAAAACCTTTTTTTCAAGCGTTGAGTAAAATTACAAGAATTTTTGCACCTTTTTTGCTCTCCTCTATAAATTCTCAGATAGATATAACAAGTGCCGCAAATATTCTAAAGAGGACTGAATGTTCAGTCAGAATGAAGTAAAAAAAGTTTATAAGCGAGAGAATTCACTGCTGATAATTATAATTTTTTTATGACGCGGAGAACAACAGAATTTGACCGTAAAAAAAACGATTGGAATGAGAATTCTTCAGTGCAGCACAGCAGAAAAAAGGGAAAGATTCGCGGTTAATCAAGTGAAAAGATTGAAAATTCTCGATTCGTGTTCAATGGCTTAACGAGAGAGAGAAGGAGAAACCGTAATAACATGGAATGTAATCCACCATGAGCAGAGAGAGGAAAGAATTGACCTTTCTATCGAATATCGCAGTCGAATTGGTTTAAGGTTTCAGCAGCCGAGGGATGGAAAGTTTCATATAATTTTTCATAATTAAATGTTATGAAAAAAAATTATTTTGTTTTAATTTTTTAAATACTCTAAAGCCTTTTATTTCAATCCCTCGACCAACCAGCGCCTTTTATCTCGCTCAAACTCCACCATCGAAAGACCGTCCAAGCTAACAGGTTTTCTGTGCACATCGTGCTGCACAATTTAGTCTAGAAATCTTTCTCTTGCATGTGAAATTTATTGCCCTTCAGTCACTCTCGTACATACACACACGCGGACTCATTTTTCATTTTCTAAATTTTTAAAATTCCCTCATTCCATCTTCGTTCTGCTGCTGCTTTGTAATTATTAATATTATTATTGAAAATTGAATGAGCATGAAAAAATGCACTCGTAATTTTTCTTCTTCATTCGGTTCCTTTTTGAATGGCTTGAAGATTTCTGTGCAATGGCAAAGGAATTAAAGAATGTCGAAAAAAAGGGACGAGTTTAGGTAGAAAATTTACCTTTTATGTTCGCATCGAGTCACATGCACATACACGCAAGAAAGTATTTCACGTATTTCTTTTCTCCAGAAGTCCAGCCGCACGAAAACGTGTAGCACAAAGAAGGAGAAAAGGCAGATTGAGATAAGATGCGAAGAAATTGTGTTGTAAAGTTACAAAAATATTAATTTGAAATTAAGATAATTGTCGTAAGATAAAAACCAATTAACTTCTTCACAGCAAATAGCACAAACACACTGACTAGTCATCATCGTCGTGCTTGTTTCTTCTCCTTTTACGTCTAATCTGAAATCACACATCTGATGGCAATAGTTTGGTGGCTTAAACTGACTAGATGACATGATGATAAGTCTCGTGTGGTGGGCAAATTAGAATTAATTGAAATGTAATTTGAATAAAAGAACCTTAATTTGAGTTTATTTGATTTTTTTAGAAACAATAATATTCAAGTGATTTTTATCAATTTTATTATTTTTGAATTTCATTAATTTGACATGAGTAAAATATTATTTAGATATTTTTCAAAAATTATTTGTTTAAAGTCAATATTGACTCCAAATAATATTTGGTCAATTCATGTTTCATGAAACATTTATTTAAAAAATTATTACGAATTAAATTGTGTTAATTGATAAAGGCGGGTTTGATTTATTGAAATAGTCAAAGATCATGAAAAATGAGAATTAAGGGCAATGTCACAATTATTAACACTTTGAAAAAATAACAAAATTATTACAGCTCTAATTGAAAACTAAATATTTTGCTGATAACGTTCAAAGTCGCTAATTAATTTTTCAAGTTAATTTTAGCAAAAACCACAAATAACTTTCTGAACATTCACTCTCTTAATTAAACTTGGCCTCTAAATTTTTTTTTCACAAAAAGGGTTTTAATTTTTGATACAATTAATTCCGCATCAAAAAACTCGCAACTCAATTTTCAGAAGGCATTTCTTCGCTCACAACCTCAAGCTCCATTACCCTAATTGATTAAAAAAAATTCATCTTTCAACCCACACAAAGCACTTCAAAAAATATTTTTATCTATTCCAAATTTTTTTTAATTATCACTTAAATTCGACAGCATTCAAGATTCCTATAAATTTCCGAATTTATTTTTGTCATCACAATTAAGCAAATGTCCGCATAAAAAATTTCAATAAATTTCTCATAATTTATCAATCTCGAGGCGGAGATTTTTCTTCACTCCGAATTTTATTTATCTTTCCAATTTTCTTATAAAAATGATTATTTTTTTTGTTGTTTAGATACCTTGACTGGGGAAATACTGCCGTTGTCTTATCCCAAACAGTAACGATAATCCATTAATTTGCCGATCTCGGCATCTGGCATTTAAATTATCTTCTTATTTCACTTCGCTATCGTCACATAAATATAAAAAGAGCATTTCAATCTCGCGCGGATCAGAAGTAATCAATTTCTTCCTCTTCTCATCGCATGCCTTTAATAATTGAATATTTGTGTATGAATTAATTTTCTTCTTTCGCTCTTTTCTTTATCACTTTTATTCTCGTTCGAGAGAATCAAGAAAAATTATCTCGTCAGACACCTGTTTTGCACGCAGAACCTCTTTTTTTTCGGTGCAATAAAACATTAAATGCTCTTCGCAATGAATTTTGCTCAAAAACAGCAAGCACTTTTTTGTATTATTTACACACTTTTTTATTTATTTTTCCACTAAAAATACAATCGACAATTATTTATGAATGATTCACCGATTAATTACTGATAACACGCATTTACCGGAATTATTCTTTTTTAACGACCTTTTTTGTGAGATTTTTTTTCCACGCGGGGAAAAAATTATAGAAATTAAATTTTTTTCATTCAACTTTTTTTCTCTTTATTACACCTTATTATTCCTCCCGACTCATGATTATTTAAACGACCTGTTGTGCAAATCGCCTCCGTTCGCGCTTATGTTTGAATACAAACTGAAACTGACTGTGTTCGGAGTTTATTCAGAACTTCTTTTTTCTCCGCATGACGAGTTGAAAACGGAATGAGATTGAAAACGAAATATGAACAGGGGAGAGAATTATGAGCATGCGCTTGAAGAGAATTTCGAGAGAGTTTTCTCTCCCAGGCGTTTTTTGAGTCGGTTGAAGTTGGATGTGAGTCTCTTTTTTGTATGAAAGAAAATCTGGTACTTTTTCTCATGATAGAAACTTTGTCATATACTCGCTATTTATATGTATAGTGAGAGTTTATTGTGTTTGTATCATGAAATTTCTCTCCCAAATTTCTCTCATATTTCTCTCACAAAACTTTCTCTCATTTTTCTCTTATCGCTCATAATAAATTCAAAGATGAGCAAAATTGTTAATAAAATAAGTAAAAAAAATTTAACAACACTCCCTTCTCTTTGTACAACTAGGTATTTCGCACGGAAAAGTATTAAATAAAATAAAATCAGTAAACATTTTGACATTTTTATACATTTTGTTATAGCTTTCTTGTAAACTTAAAACTAAATTTTGGTATTTGCTTTATCGCAACATATTAAACATATGTATGCAATACTTGAATGAATTTAATATTGGAATTTAAGATCCAAAAATTAGAGAAGTGGAGCGGTAATTTTTGTCTGTTTGATGTTTTTTAAAACCGCTCCACTTCTCTAATTTTTGGATCTTAAATTCCAATATTAAATTCATTCAAGTATTGCATACATATGTTTAATATGTTGCGATAAAGCAAATACCAAAATTTAGTTTTAAGTTTACAAGAAAGCTATAACAAAATGTATAAAAATGTCAAAATGTTTACTGATTTTATTTTATTTAATACTTTTCCGTGCGAAATACCTAGTTGTACAAAGAGAAGGGAGTGTTGTTAAATTTTTTTTACTTATTTTATTTAGCCCTTTTTCCTGATCAAATTTATTGTACTTAATTTGGTAACAAAAATTACTTTTTGAAAATTAAGCATGTGAATGTTTGAATTGATCGCGAGCAAGATTTTAATTTCACCGTTATGATTGACTGTTTTATTGGTTCCAACAAGAATTAACTCTTTCTAAAATTATTATTTATTTCATCTTTGGTAACATGAATGATTTTGCACTTCTTCTCTCGTTGTCTTTAATCTTGTCACTGTATGAAAATGAATTGGGGGTACGACAGTGAGAGCGCATGATTATCGAGGGAAGAGGGTGAGTGGTGAAGTTGATGGTGTTGAAGTATTGGAGCGCATGTAAGAATTTTTTTTTAAATATTTTTTGACCGTTTTTTTACACAACATCTGTTGCTTCGCAACAGCTGTTGAGGTCAGTCGTGAACGACCGAGAGAGAGCTAAATTAGATTGTGAGAGTAAGAGAGAAGGGAGAAAAAGACGTCAAATTATTATTCTGACACCAACTTGTCAGCGCGAGAGCAATGTAAAGGACACAGAAAAAAGAAATGAATTTTAATGCAAATGACCTAATAGCAATTTCATCTTTTTTATGCTTACAAATGCACAAATGTCATCCCACTCTTTTGATGTTCATCCATTCATTCTTGATGATGCACTTGCTCGGTGATTCGGTGTTGAATGAGTGAAGTATGAATGGATGAGAAAGAATAAGAAGTCAATTAAGGGATGGGATGATGGCATAATTAAGATTGGAATAATGGTGTGAAATTGAGACGCTCGCAAGACATTGGAAATTGAATAAAATATTTTTTTATAACAAGAAAAATCTTAATTATTAGTTTTTAATTTAATAAAATATATTTTCTTAATAAATTTTAAAAATTTATCACATTCGAAGATAAACCATCCTTTAATTATATGGTTACACATAAAACTGTTGATTTCTTGATGGAAGTCTATAAACCAGGATTTTTTGATGATGATAGCAAAAAAATAATTCTCATCCTTAATATTTTTATGTGCATTCCTTTGTGACAGATTTCCATAAATTTTCTCATTACATTTATGACTTAATCATCTCATCGTCAAAATATTTAATAAAGAACTTTTTGATTTAAACCAACATAAATATACAGATCAATAAACTTTCATATCAGAAAATTTCATATTTTTTTCAGTTCACTTCTTTTGAATTGACAAATGTCAATATGTGTTGATTAATATTTTTTTTTCACTTTAAAAAAGATTAACTAATGAAAAAAATAAACTTTACAGTAAAAATTTACTAAAATAGATCAAGACTCAAAGAGTTAATTATTCGATGTTAAATTTCAATAAAAATCAATGGTATTTGCTGCAGGACATGACGCATGAGAACGCAAAATATTTAAATATCATCTTTTTATAAGAAATATACCTTGGCCGGCTTTAACTCCATTGAGTATATCGACTGTCATCTATCAAGCCTAGATAATATTATTACTGCGTTTGACCTTCGCATTGACCATCGCTTGACGCATTTTAAAAAATAAGATGCATGAAAACGGAGACGCGACAACAGGTTTTGGATCTTCCGCAATGCTTTTTCGAGATTTCTCATGCGATGCGGTAAAAAAAATTTAATAAGAAGGAAAGTTAAATTTATGTTTTTTAAAAAATGCTGAATAATTTTACGCAAGTCATGCTTGCTTGCAAAAATAAGTTATTAATTTTAAAAACCTTTTTAATATTCATCAAGATATTGAGAAAACTGGATATATTTAGAGAAATTTAAATATGACGTAAACAAATGAGATCACTGAATTTTTTAAGAAATTCTTTGCATGAGATAATTAAGGAGAAGATCTAAAATAATTTTATTTTAAGGACAAAGCTTTTTGGCTTGTGAAAAAATATCATTCAATGTAAAGGCTAAAAATTTTCATTGAGAAATGGGTTTGAAATTTTTTATTATTTTTCAGAAAAATTCTAAAAAAATTTAGATGATTAAAAAAACTTTATTTTGCACATAATTTGCACATGTTTTAAGTTGGTAACATTCACGACAAGTTTTGTTGTTCGACAAGAATTCTTGTTTTAATCAAAATGCAATTACATAAATAATTTTTTTTACTTAACAAATTTGTTCTCAAACCAACATGAAACATTCTTTTTTTGTGCTCGTGAAATAAATTTAAAGGTCATTTAAGTAGTGCAAAATTAAAATTGTAAATATTTAAAACTCATCTTGACCATCAAGTTTAACACGCACAATGCCAATTTTCATCTTTTCAAGATCAAATTATAAAATCAATATTTTTTATCGCATGGAACTTTTATAAGAGCAAAAATTGTTTCGATAATTTTTAATTAACAGAATTTTCTTGTTTTTACTTCTGCATAGAGATTAAAAAAATTACGTAAAACTTTTTAATGGCCTGTGACACTTTTGGATGTTTTCAAGATGCATCAGAAAAGTTTAAATTTCAGTTGACAAAAAAATTCTTCATCTCAAAATTTTTAAGATTTTGCAACGTCCAACAGAAAATCTGTTGCTACCTTAATCACTGTCATGAGTGGAACACCTGATCGATCTTTATCGTAATATAATATAAAATATTCAAAACAGTTTAAAAGATCCATAAAACCCTAAAGGTATCCCAATAATTTTGAACATTTTAAACTCTCAAGTCCAATCAAAATTGAAAAATTAAGCAACAAAAAAATGGAACCTGATTTTAAACTTCGCTGACCTTGAAAAGCGTTGAAGCTTTTTATCATCGAGGAACTGAATTTCACTAACCGGTGAACGGCAACTCGTTACTTAACATATTATGTTGATTGACTTCAAACGGAATTAATTTTTATTAACTTCAGATGTAACGGTTGATTAACAAAAAAAAGCACATTGAAATTTGTTAATGTGCACGCACGAAGAGCGAACTGAATTTTCGATAATTCGCAAACATGTGCCATTATTGATTTTTCATCTCTTTTCTATCGGTTTGCCTCAATATGATACAAGCTCGTGTGACTCCACAAAAATTAAAGCTTTGAAGAATTTGAAACTTTTAATCCTTGTCTTAGATCTGATAAATTGACAAAAGTGAACAAGAAACCATCGATAATTCCCTTTTCATGCTCGCAGCTATTAACATCGACATCATCATCTTATCGAGAGTAAGAAGAAATTTTTTCTATTGATTTTATTGATAACAAACATAAGATGAGCAGCAATCTCAAATATCTTCCATCGCAATCTGCACTTCGATGTTGCTCAATAATAGTTTTCTCCATTAATCGCTGGAGAAAATCTTCTTTAACGATTAAATTCCATCGTAATACCGCTCTCGAGGAGAAAAAGCGGAAAGTAAAGAAAAACTTTTTCAATAGATTGAAAAAAATTTAAATTTTTATATCCTCGATAAAATGAATTTCAATGAAAAAATTTGCTTCAACATCGAAGCATGCAATTGGAGAGGTCAGTGTGTGCGCGTGTGAATTCCAAAATTTGTATCGACAAATAATAAAAAAAAAGACTTGATTTTATCAATGGAAAAAGAAAAAATATTTTTTCAAACATGTCAAACAGCCGAAATTTGTGTTGATATCAAACACACGCAGCAGAACTTGCTTTAAGTTAATTTAATGAAGAAAAAGACTAATATAAAAGTGAAGGTAAATTGGAGTAAATTTTTAAATAAGCTGAAGTTAGTAAAATAATTTAATTTATTTTTTTTTTGAAAAAATTTTAAAAAAGTTTTTAATCAAAAATGATTTTATTTTTTTAAAAATATTTTTAATAATATAAAATTTCCCACCTTGCATCGACGTCCAATGTTTTAAGAAAATATTTCAGTAAGACACTGCTCGTGATCGTGGGACACCGCATTTTAAGAAAATACATTCGAGTGTGTTTAATAAATTAAAGCAAAGCATATTGCATTGTATTTATTATCATAAAAGGTAGAGTGAGTGTAAACTCAACGGTGACCACAACTATCAGCATTTGTGTGAGTGAATAAATTTTAATATTATGTGTATCGTTGAAGCACTGTCGCACGCGAGAGAAGAGTAAACTTTTTTTTAAAGGAAACCGCTTTTTTCTCTTCATTTTTTACAATGTTTAAAGTTAAATACTAAGAGACTAGCACTCACTTGAAATCAGTCGCGAATATCATTTTGGATAGTGCGGAGTTGATCTCTCGATAGCGAAGGTATTTTTCTCAAGCTTGAATTATTTGTTAAAAGTGCATTCGAAAGTTGAGAACAAGAGAACTTTCAAGGATATCTCCGTCTCACTCGCAAATTGTTTAGTTCTCAAAAAGCATCAAAGGCAGCAGTAGCAACAGAAGTTTCTTCAACTTTTTTAACCCTTTTTTTCTTATCCGAAAAGAAATTCAAAAATTCTTTGCGCGTGAACGGATTGACGTTAAATAATTTCGTAATTGTTGACGGATCAAATTACTGACATACTGGCATCAAAAAAATTTAAAATAAGCCGGCTGATTGTGCAAAAAAAGATGTTGAGTTGAATGAATTGTTTGCAAAAAAATTAAGGCGTGAAAATGAAAAATAGCTGGAATTAAAAAGAACACTCACGATGCAAAAAATCTGCACAAAATTTTATAAATCAAACGTCGAAAAATTCTCAGTGACAAATTAATTAAATTAGAGATTTTTTTGTCTAAAACTTGCAGTTTGCAATAAATTTTATGACAACAATAAATTTATTCAAAAAGATTCATCATGTGGTAAAATTGAGATATAAAGATTGCATAAAATTTGGCATTTCAATGCTTGATAAACTTTAATCTGTGCGTCTTTGAAAACAAGTTCCGTTAAGTTCTTCTTCTTCTCCTCCTTTGCAAACAAAAAAGTTGAATTTTCATCTTGACTTTAGTGTAATTTTTCATTATGAGCAATGAGAGAAAATGTGAAGGGAAAAAAGAAGAAAGAATTATTTTTCATTTTGTAATTAAATATTTTTCTGTTAATAACTTTTTCAATTAATATTTCTCGTATCGAGTTGAGTGCAGAGAGAAGGAAGAAATGAGAACTAGAAATTACAGTTGGAGTTGAAATGATTTTTTATTTCGACTCGAAAGGAAAAAACTTTTTCTTAAACTCGAATTTCATGTATGCTGAAAGTGCTCTATCTCATCCCCAAAAACTTTTCATCTCAACAAGTCTCGCGCTCAATTTTCTTTCCAAAATGTGAACTTTTCCACGAATTTTTTTATATCTGATCCATACAACGTAAACGTGTGAGACATAATCATGAACTTAATTTAAATTTATAATTTTTTCTTCTTTGATAAATGAGTGGGATTATAAAGACTGGTGAAATGCTTTTAAAGAGTGATTTGGAATTTTTATTATCAATGGTAAATTTTAAAAAAAATAATATTTTTGGAAAAATGTCTTTGAAAAAATAAAATTAGTTCAAAAATGTTTAAACCCGATTTGATATTTGATCAAGTTTTAATTGTCAAGTTCAAAATCTTGTTTTTTAAACGATGATTTTTGGTATTAACCTTGACGTTGCACCATAGCAAGCGATACAAAAAATTTTATGAGTGCATTTCCAGTTAGTCCACCACTAAATAAAATTCGAGAAAAATTAAAAAAACACGTCAAAAAAAATTTCTGCATTTTATTTTTATTGCATTAAGAAAATTTTCTTCCATCATATCCACACTCCTGAAAATAATTGAAATTTTCCATGTAGGAGGTTTGGGGAAAAGAAAGAAAGGGAAAAAGAAACACAATCAGCAACAATTCGAGAATTAAGTGCATCTGATTTCATTTTCCAAATTCATTTTTCAATTTGGTACTGCTGCTTTGGAAAATTGCTATTTCTTCCGGCTTAACTATACACATGAGAGGATGTGCATGAGCGAGCGAGACGGAGAGAAAAATATAAAAAAATAAAATTCGGATGTTCTACTTTGCAGAGCTGACTGGCTGATAGATGTGAATTGTTAATAGTTTTCCAAGCTTTATAAATTAATGGATTTTTGCATTGTAAAAAACAATATCGTGAGTGAAGAAGAAACATTAATTATTTTTCGGAATAGTTTTCGAGCGAAAATTTTTGTGTGCATCGAAACTTTTTCTCATCAGTGCAGCTGCATCCTATATTGAGAAGATAAAAAGTACAATTTTCGATCTTCAGTACGAAAAACTCTCGAGGTAAGTTGGTATTATCAAATTATATAGGTCATTAACTTTTATCATTAACATAATCATTGAAATATCAGCGAATGTGCGGATTGAAGAATTCAAACTTTTGTGAACCTTCGAAGATAAAAATTTCATTTCTAAATTGATAAAAAAAATTATGAAATATTAAAAAAGATGAATAAAATATTTTAAATATTCATCTTAAAATTAAAACTTGAAATAATTTTACATAAAATCCTAGGGTTAAAAAATTAAAAATTCACTTTTGCAGTCTTGCAATGACATCACACCTTGCTTTATACACTTTTGACATTTTGGTTTCACTCGAACTTTAAAATTTTATTAAACCACATTTTTCGTAATCCGTGTAATAAAAATTTCACAAAAATGTCCAAAACTCAAGTACAATCTTAAAGTTATGCATTTTATTGCAATAAAATAAAAAAGTTATCTTCTTGCATAATTTTGCTTTAATTGCAAAATGACCTTTTTCATTCAAAATATATTGACGACCTTGTTCATCTCTTAAGATAAGTGTAATAGTTGCAGAAGGTAGAAGATTGAACTCTCATCAAGGTTCTCCAAGAACTTTCACAATAAAAAAAACGTTGTGCCTTTCGAAAATATAAACTACATTCGCTCACAAACCTGATCGGAAGGTTATGGCAAGAATACCAGCTGATTTCATCGAGCAAGGGCCCACAACGATTAAAATTTAATCCATCAAATAGTGCAGTACTCGTTTGATGTGAGTCCTTCAGTAGATTAACACGATATCGAATCGATTTCGATTTAAAAGTTGTTGAATGTTAAAAATTTATATTTAAAATATTCAAAGGTCACAATGAAGATGCCAAAATAGTCCCACTAATTCTTTTGTTTTCCACAATCATGATCATTTTTAATATTGTGCAAAAAAGCATGTCTTCAAAAACTTATTATTATCATTTTGTAGGTCACTCAATTTTTTTCACGTCTCAACAAAAATTCGACGTGAAGTTTTCACGAAAAAAAAATTCTTTAAGATCATTCGCATGCATTTGTAAGTCGCTTGAGTGAATTTTGCATTATCATGATTTTAAACTACAATCATATCATTTTCCACTTCAATTGATACGTGAACGTCTTGATGCGATGACAAAATTACGTTTTAAAAAATGTAAAGAATATTCTGGTCGAAAAATTTATTAATAAAGATGAGTAGATTTATTCAAAGATGCTACATTTAATTAACAATTAAATATCTAAAACCTGTTGATGATTAATGAATGTCGGGACTTAAGAACGTGAGGAAATGATTTTCAATATTGAAAATTACACGATCATGAATTGTTTTAAAAAAATTATTAGAATAAATTATTTATTTGATAATAAATCTTATTAATTTTTAATTCGTCGACACTTCCTCACAATCCTCAATTGACTATCAGTAAATAATTGCATTGTTAATGTCACAAATACTTAAATCATATGTATTAAAAAATACATAGAAAAAATGTTTTGACACTGCACAAAATTGCATATTTTTACAGCGATTGTCCGCCAAGTATGAAATTTAATATTTGTAAAATTGAGAGTGCTTTAAACCGCATAAATCAATTTATTTATTTTATTATTATCTGAACGATGTTTGATTGCAGTTGTTTATCGATTTTGTCATTCATCGATGCGTGGAACTTCGATTGAGGATGTGTAAAATTAATGAAGGTGACTGTCATAAAGTTGACAAAATTTTCATGAAAATTGTTAGTATTTATTTTGATATCAAAACCCTACGCAGTAAATTCTTGTTTGACGTCATCAGCAAACTTTCAATTAATTCCAGAAAAATTAAGACTACCAAGGTTAAAATCGAATAACTTACAAATGTTGAAAATCACTGGAGTGATAAAACCAGAATTATCTACGCGTTGTATCGAGTGGGATTGTAAAAGGTTGTCAAATGGTAAAGGTCTCTGAAGGTTTGTTTCAAGGTTTAAAGAAAACTCGTTTAAAAGTTTTCATTACAAACTTTTCTTCTTCTGAGAGGTTAATGACTTTCCACGAATGCATCACAAAATTACTTTCGTATTTTCTCACAGTCACAGTAAGAATGCATCAAAAACAATTTTTTCATTTTTTAAAAACTTCCCATTTTTTCTCCTAAGAATATTGAATGTCTCAAAAGTAAGCATTGACTTTTGAAAAAATAATTTATCAACAGCATTTTTAAAAGATTCTAAAAGTCAAGTCGGCAGTGCTTAGAGTCTCAACTACCCTCAAACATTACCACTTTAAACCCTGCAAAAAAAAAACAAGAAAAATCTTTTCGAGTCATTATCGCAAAATCTTTGTTCATAACTCAACGACGATGTGAAAGGAAGGAAAATACACGAGAGGAAGTGGGTTGAGTGGTGCTCAAACAAATTTTTTTTCGGGGATAAGATTTTTCAATGGGAAATTTTTCAAGTATGAAATGCATCGCGATGAATGAGTCTTGTTATTAAAAACGTTCACCATGAAAGGGGGAAAATTTTAATATGTACATGATGATGATGGCACATTCTCTGAGGTCATTAAACTCGCATCCTTCTACACACATTTCCACTTGATTTTTAGCTCGAAATTTTTCTTCTTCTCCTTCACTACGAACGAACAAAAAAAATGTTTCAAAACCCACACGTGGGTGTTGCCGTGTAACCCACTTGTAACAGATCAGTATTGGAAATGTAACATGGCGAAGTCCTATGAAGAAGCCTTGGAGAAGCCAAAAGGGAAGCCTTATGGAAAATATTTCTCAATTATGTTACATTTCCCACTGTGTTTCATTTTCCACCATGTTCCATTTTTCACTATGTTCCATTTTCTATTGTGTTCCATTTCCCACTATGTTCCATTTTCCACTATGTTTCATTTTCCATTATGTTTCATTTTCACCATGTTCAATTTTCCACTATGTTTCATTTTCCACTATGTTCCATTTTCCACTGTGTTCCATTTTCAACTGTGTTCCATTTTCCACAGTGTTCCATTTTCAGATCCATGCCAATCGATTCCTGGTCAAATTCCGAGTTCAACGAGGTACATGAAGCCATACTTTTAAAAAATGGACATTAGGGGCACTACTGGCCGGCCGTGATGGACATTGGTGGCACTCTTGGATGGCCATGATAGACATTCCTCAAATATCATCAATGCCTTTCGATTCCTGATACAAATACGAGTTCAACGACATACATGAAGCCATATAACAGGAAATTTGTGTGAAAAATGGCATTTAGGACTGTCCATGGCACGACCTGTGGTCATGACCCTCATAATTCCTAAAATGGCCGAATCTAAATTCATAGACCTACCATTTGGCGAAAACTAGAAGTCTCTAGCTATCTCAGGAGCCGAGATCTCGATGGAACAGACGGACAGACAGACAGACAGACGGACGGAAATAGGCGCATATAAGTGTTACACCACTTCGTGGGTTACACTAAAAATGCACTCGAAGCAGAAAAAATATTAAATGCGACTGAAGAGGCTTCTTTCATGCACTTATGTACAGCACAATCCATGTGATTTGTGCGTACTCACATGCATTTAATGATTTTTTTTGCAAACAAAAAACCAGTGGTTGCGAATTATTACTAATTAGGTCAATTAAAATATTTTCAATAATTTTGATCTGAGTGGATAATCATGTCATCGTGCGAGTCATTTTAACGTGAGTTTGGGGAATAATATTTGATGAAATTTTATTACTCGTAATGAGAGTTGGCGACCATTAGTATAAAATTAATTGAATTAAAACATTTTGGATGCTGGCAAAATTTAAATGCACGACTTTAATAATTCTGATCTTATTTAAGGATTTGTGAGAACATTAATTAAAATAAAAACTTCACACATTTTCCGTTCCAATAAATCTTCAAGTTTTTAACAACCTTTTTATTTAAATTTCATCTGCAGCATTCATTAGTAGAAAAATCACTTATCCTTCACTTTAAATCTCTTCCACGCCACTGCGTCACGTCATTAAATTGCATCGCAAAAAAATGCGTTCACATAAAAAAATCATAATAGTCGGATGCAAATGTGTGTGCACATAAAAAGCAAAAATAGAAGTGGGTAGTGAAAATTGCAAAAGACATGTGAAGGATTTGTGCGAGGGGCCTCGAGAAAAACGCACAGGTTGTATGCATAAAAGCTCTTTTTCATTAATACTCTCACACATGCACACACAACTTGACGCACATAATAATGTACGCTTTGATATGGCAAACAATTGGGGATTTATGTGCAAGATAGGGGGAGAAATAAGAAGAGTTTTTGCGTGCCTTTGAACGAATTCAGTGATGCGCTTGAAGGTACTTGGACTGGAAGAGATTCTTTATCACTGATGAAAATATGCACATATACAGTGGAACTCGAAAATGCTTTTCGTTGTCATAAAAATGATTATTAAAAAAATGGGAGTGGAATGAAGGTAAAAATAACATCAACAACCTCTCATTCTTCATCACGATCTTTTGTCATATTAAATTTCTGAAAAAAAATTCTCATCCTTTTCCTCGAAGCCTTAACATAATAAATAGGGTCCCTGTACATAATTTCTTAGTGACCATAATTTCTTAGTAAAATTTCATATTGCGATAACTTTTTGTCTTCAAATCCAAATGCCTAACTTCAAGTGTTTAATCTGCGTGTTTTATCATTCTACACCATTGTCATAAAGGTTCGACAGAATTTTAAGGACGTTAAATGCCATAAAAGCTTTAAATAAGATTTTCCATACATCGATAGCCTTCGCATAT
Organism: Tanytarsus gracilentus; assembly: GCA_038502055.1. Classification (NCBI taxonomy): domain Eukaryota; kingdom Metazoa; phylum Arthropoda; class Insecta; order Diptera; family Chironomidae; genus Tanytarsus; species Tanytarsus gracilentus. The sequence continues at coordinate 4,052,798 of JAXRKN010000043.1, read as the reverse complement.
TTCATTGATTTTCTTTAAGAAAATCACTTAATTATTTATGAATTAAATTTTTTTTGTGTCAATTAAATATCAAAGATTTAAATTATTAGTTTGATGTTCATCCAAAATGGTGCCGTATCCTTAAAAATGATCTTTTAAAGGTGCTCATAATTTCTTAGTTGATTTGCTCATAATTTCTTAGTAAATTTTGGTGAAGCATTCTTTGGAATTTGATGAAAAAAATTACTTGAATTGTCTATAAAAACTATTTTTGGGGTGTGAACATGCTGAAAATAATTTGAAAACAAGTATTTTAAGGTATTGCTGACAAATATGAAGGAAATTGGGTGTCATAGGCAACAAGCACTGTCTTGGAAGTGGAACTGTCATTTTTGATACAGGAACGTGCAGTAAGTGCTTATAGACAAGGTTGTGCAAGGTTCAATGAAAAAAAAAAATAGTGCTGGAAGTAAGATCCAGCGGAACTAAGATCCAGCGCTGGACATGGACATGAGAACCAGTTTAACATAAATTCAGTAATACAAAAAAATCTAATAAAATTAAAATTTTGGGAAGTGGAAGTGCTAAAGGCGATGCCAGCGGAACTAAGATCCAGTTCCTAGGAAGTTTTAACAGAACTATAAGATTAAATATTTGCAATTATTAAACGCAATAACTAGGCAGGAACATGATCCAAATTAATTATTACTAACTTTAATCACAACTGAATGAGTTGTTCCTGATAGTAAAAATCGATTGCTTAACTGAAAAGGCTTTTTGCCTAACTCAAACTTTCATTTTATTTCACCTTTTAATGCATTGATGCTTAAAAATGAGATATTATTTTTATAGGAATTTTCTCTCATCTTGCTCGACCTTTTTTCAGCGTGTTGGACATAAAATTATTTCTGCAAGTGTTAATTTATGATAAGAATCACAAGCTTAAAATGGCTTTTAAAATTATGTATCAATTGTGATTAATCTTGTGGTCTTTTTAAGACTTTTGATTTAATTTACACATAAAACTGGGATATTTTATGAAGTTTAAGCATATATCATGCTGCATGCTGATTTAACAACTCTGAAATATTTTTACTTAAAATCTTGATATATTTTCCAACAATTAAAATATGCATAACATGCCTTTTTGGTTATTGCTTCCAAGTCTAAAATTGATTTAACTTTCTACTAAGAAATTATGAGCAAATTTACTAAGAAATTATGGACATCAACTAAGAAATTATGAGCAAGAAAAAACACCATTTTTAAGGATGAACGTGGCAACGCAAAATTTTGATAAAGGTCTTGAATTAAAGATAAACACATTAGCTACACGAAAAATATATTTTTGTTGAATTTCATCGGTGCTATCAGTAGGAATTTACAGTTTTAAATTTAATTTTCACGGTTTACTAAGAAATTATGTACAGGGACCCTAAAAGTATGCAATTCTGTTAGAGATGAAATGTAATGAAAGATAAACACCCTCAGTTAATGCCTTCCTCATCCTGACTCATCTTATTTCATCTTGTGCTTTTCACTTCATTTTGTAAAAAAAATCCCATCTTCATTATTGTAAACTCGGCAACAATGTGCAAAATTTCATTTGAAATGATGAAAAAATTCGTCGTTTTTCTGATTTGAATTCCAAAGCTTCGCAAAGTCAGAAAAAATGTTTAAATTTTTCAATAAACTCTTTAGAATTTTCTCGATTGTTGTCGTTTCAATCAAATTAAAAAATCACAAGCTTGCAGCTAATAATTTATTTTCTTAATTACATTTAGTAAATAATTTGTATGCTAATTTTAAAAGCCATTAGCGAAATGCACATTTCGAATGCAATTGAAAAATTTAATTAATCTGCAGATTGAAAAATTGTGATTTTATCAAAATAAAACGTGCTTTAAAATAAATAATTTATGGATTTAAATTTTGATAAATGATGAAGAAAAAAATAATTTTGAATTAAATTTAATTCTAAGTTTTTTTCCTGGTTTAAAATTCATTAAAATTTACATAAATATGTTTTCATCTTTTCCTAAAAATAAATTATTTAATATCTTTTCAAATGTTCTTTGTGTAATTTTTTGACATCATTTCTGCAAAGTGCTTAATTCAATAATTTTACTTGCATTAAGCAACAAGTTTTGACTGACAACATTATTTAAGAGCAAACAAATTTTCTCACAAATTTAATTTTTATACCATCAAAAGACAGTAAATGAATGAGAGATTAAAAGTGAACAACATGAAAATGTGAGTAAACAAAGATGAATGTGGGCAGCTTCAATGCAGGCAGTTACGAGTGAATAAAAGTGAAGAGAAAAATAAACATACAAAAAATAATAATTGTAATTGACTGCACTCATAGCTTGAAATTCTAAACGTTCTCAAAAGTGTAAATGAAAAATTCAACAAATTTCCTGCATTTTTTCAAAGCTCCGGGCAGCACGAGCACAAAAACTAGTTTGACGACAAAAAGCATCAAGTGTCGGATAATTTTAGTCGCTTCTAGAGAAATTAATTGCAAACATTTCGCAGCTCGTAAGTCGATGTCAAACAATTTTTGCAGCGTTTGCTTTTGTTAAGCTCTGCGCAATTACTGAAAATGACAGATGAGGGATGATGTAAAAAAATCGAGAATATGATGATGAAAAGGATTTTCTATTTCATGTTTGATTTCAACTCGATGATAGCTCAGTGAACAAAAAATTGCTGGAAGAGAATTGAGATGGTCAATTGCAGAGATCCAAATTTAACAGATAAGAAAATTAAATATTTGTGATCCAGTGAGTTTTTATAGCTGTCTGGAATCAGAAATTATTTTACTGCTTTTTTAAACTTAAGGATTTTTATAAATTTCAAATCTTTTTAATTTAAATTTCACTAGAAGCGACAGCACGTGACCCAATTAGTTTGCATCTTCCCTCAAAAACATAATGCAGATGCTTCATAATTTTCCTTTCAAATTTTCGTTCATCAAAAGAAAATCTCAAAGCTCTTAATCTCCCTTTTTTGTACAAATTATTTTAAAGTTAAAAAATCCGTCATTTCCTCAAGACGTAAAGTGTATCCACTTTTTTAAAAAAAGGAAGATTACAGATTTTCATAAGCAACTGTCGAGGATAATTTTATGCAAATAATTTTTCTTCCCAAGGCAAACACGGCAATGATGGGAGGGAACTAATTAAGGCAACAAAAGGGTCACAAACTGGAGCAGTGAAGCTGCAAGGAACATTAAAAAACACAACAGCAAAAATGAATACATAATTAATTATCATCGCATAATATTTACGACCTTACAACTACGAGAGGAGTTTGCTTTCCTTTAAAAATGGATTATTTTGTTGATGACAAAAAGAATTCCTTAAACGATGATATTACACAATGTCACGGGTCAAATAGACTTTTGGGTCGAGTTTTATGAAACCTTGCTAGAGGGCGAAATAAAAATGACATCATCAGACTCGCACACACATATGTTCACATCTACCCACATTCAAGTTAATCTACTCCCATTAAATATCTCCTTCAAATATCATCACAAGCAGTAAATGATTCAAAAGGAAGCTCATAATGATGAAAAACTTAATTTCGTCTGCCATTTGTTGCGATAATCTCTCAGTCGTTGATAATAATTAGGAGAGCATTATGTTTCTATTGTATTAAACTAAAATAGGTCATAATAGGATTGTTTATAGCGATAATAGTGGGATTAAAATGAAATTCTAAAGGAAGCTTGAGATAGTTAAAAATTTATTTAAAAAATCTTAAGTTCTACAAAACTCTTTAATTATTTCCAAGATTCTTATCGTTATCTTCAACTGCTCTCTTTTTTCCGACCATGCACAAGTGTTACGCCAACTATTAATGCAAACCACTAAAGTTGCTCTCTTTTCGCTTTCATTTTCCACCTTCATATTCATATGTACTTTTCCCAACAGATAATAAAAGGATGTTACAGTTTTTTATGTCATCATGTGAAGCACATGAGTGTATCCCGTTTTGAGGCTCTTCTAATGTGCCTTTCGCTAAATTATGAATGATAAGCTTCCCCATATGCACAAGCACATAGTGATGTTTGCAGTTGAATGAGTTCAAAAAGTAGCTTGAGAGGAAAAGTTTATTGAAATTTTCATTTAATCTCTTCCACGAATGTGGTTTACCGCATCATACATGATGCTCATCAAAAAAGAGTAAATCCGCTCTGTGTTAAGTCTGCAGGCCCGCTGTGGATGCACAGGAAGATTTTAGAAGTTTTGTAACATTTATAGGAAGTAGAGTAAATATTTATATGAATAACAACATTAAATTATTCCACTCTGCAATCGAAATCAATTTTCGCTTGATTTGCGCGGTATGCCGAACGTAGAGTGTAAGCTCTTTTGCATAAATAAATTCCGATTACAAGTCATTACAATTTAATTCAAATGTTTTTCATTATGCAACAGTCGGTAGGGATTATGCGAGCAGGCTTGCATCCGGATATGACAGACTGCGAGAATGATGTGATTAAGCATTCATGAAAAGATGAGTTTTTCTTTTAAAAAGTTTGAAATTTTAAATTCCTTAAAAAATATAAAAATGAAATATTTTCAAATTAAAAAATAATTTTAAAATTTTCACAACTTGCGAAATGCAGCAAACTAAAAAAATTTTCCTATAAAATGCAAATGAGTGCAAATTTTAAGCTTGGAAAGAGATTAAAAATATCAACAGTTCTCTTGACTGCATAAAACTGACAAGAGGGAAAATTTTTAGGTCAAATTTTACAATTCATGCAATAAAAGATTTTATTGCGAGCAAAAATTGATGAATAGCAGAATATTTAGGTGTGAAAAATGATTGAAATTATAAATTTTAACCTTCGCATGTACAAGTGACATTGCTTATCTCTCAATCTAATGCTAAATTGTCTACTTTTTCGTAACTGGTCACACTTTGTCACCTGAATACATAACGTGATTAGAGAAGAAGACACCATTCAACGTCTTAAGGTGTGAATGACCGCTTTTCTCACATAATAATTTTTTCACTCTTAGATGATCTTGAACTAGTAAAATTTCAATTGTTGCATAGAATAAAGAAACAAAATTTAGAGAAGATTTTTCAAGTGTTAATTTTTTTGCTGGTTTAAAATTTGCGAATGAGGAAACTTAGCAAATCATCGTGGCTCAGCATTTAAGCAGACTGACAAGATAATTTAATTAGCATAAATTCGTAGTTTTTGTTTCTACGCTGAACCACGTTCTTGAAACGTTTAAAAATTAAATCGATATCAAGTGTTAGAATTTATTGCGAATCGGAATTTTATTTCGCAATACATAAAAGTTTTTTGGTTGGTTTCAAACACTCTAAAAATTAATTTTTTTACATCAAACTGGATTTTATAAAATTAAGAACTGAATTTTACATCTCTTGATTTCTTAAACACACCCGCCACTCGTGACCACGTGAAAACGAAACTTGTTTTTCAACTTCTTCTTGATGATGACACTCACAGTCGGAATTAACAAGAAGACCTTTCTTCTTCTCAAATAAATAATTTACATATGAATGGAAATCAAGTTGTGTAGGGCTTAAAGCTGTTGTTATGCAAGATATGATCAATCTTATCGAGAGAGATCGAAAGATTTGTATTTAAAATTATTTAAACGGAATAATTTGACAAATTAAAATTTTTGGTCGAGAAAATTATTCAAAAGATAATTAAAACCACAATTTAATCAAATCAACATAAAAAATATTAAGATTAGTTAAAAAATCAAATTGTGTGTTAAAATAATTTTTTTTTTGTTTTAAAACTAGCACTTTTTTCAAATTTATCATATATCTCACCCGAAAATCACAAATCACCCCATCCATACAAAATGTAACCAACGCTATCATCTTTTCGAGCACATTCTCAAACAAAAATTCTTCTTATAATTGTTATTCTCGCTTCAATATTTTTCCTTCATCATAAATAACATTTTATGTGATAACTGAAGCATTTATCATGTTTTGCAATTTTTTTACGATCCCCCAATTTCATTTTTTCCGCTCGACTAACATAAATTTTGTTGTTGTGGGATTTACTAAGCCTTCGATGAAGTTCGACATGAGGGAGATAAAGCTTAAAATTTTGAGAATTTTCTTAGAAAAATTTTAAATGTTTTTTACGTTTTTTTTCGCATCACGCTCCAGATTGAGAGCACTGACACTTGCGAGAAAAAAGCTTTATTCAAATACATTTCAATGAACTTGGAAGATATTAAAAAGAGTAAAGAACGCACAACTTGTTCATATTTTATTCTAATTGCAAGGGGCGGACAAACTTTAATTTTTTGACCTAAATTTTCTTAAAAATAATTTTCATTCTTATTAAATTTTTTAAGATTTTTAAATTTTTAATTAAATTTAAACTTTTTGCTAATTCACTCAAAAATTTTGCTCCTCTCCATCTTGCTTTCATTCTGAGTATACACACCAAGATGTGTATGTGCCATTTTTTCGTTCCTCGCACTCATTCACCGTAATGGCTTTTGAAGAAAATTGAAAGACGGCAAAAGCGGAGTATAAAGTTTTAATATATCGCATGGCATTAAAGATGAATAAATCAAAGACGGAAATCTATTGTATGAACTTGGAAAAGAGAGAAAGGTGAAAATATGAAGCAGCGAGTGTCGCGAAGAAAAGTTTACTCAAGGATCAAAATCGAAACTGAGGAGGGGAGAAAAATATCGTCATGCTTGTTTTATGCGCGATTTATAGAAGATCAACTCCATTGAGATATTGAATTGAAAACATTCTCTACGCTTTTGAGCTTATGCAATCGAATGTCAATATTTTATATCGCAATTTTTGTTTTAAAAAAATAAATGGATTACTTTTAAGGTGGATGAAGTGAGAGATATTGAATGACTTTTTCAAACGTGGGTTTGAAATTATTTTATTTTGTACCGTTAAAGTTAGCAACCCCTTCTTTTGCATTACAACCCTCATGACACACAAATTCTCGCATTTGGGCGATAAAAGTTTATTTTTCACTCTCGAGCACGAGAGCTTATGTGTGGCAAGTTTTAAAAATCACAAACTGTGAGCTGTAAGAGAGTAAAAAGTCATTAAAAGTTGTGTGTTATCAGTCGAAACCCGAAGAGAGATAAAACAATTTATCCATCTCTCTGATGCATCTAGACATCACATCCTCGCCTCACGTCCACTGTATATGTACACACACACAGCGTGCAGTGTATACAATCTAATGGTTTCTTCGTCTTTTTTTCCATTCCCTCCCAAGAGTTGAAGCAAAATTCATAATTTATTCAACCAGCATCCATTAGTGGAAGTTTGTGAAAACTATTTGCAATGGTCATCTTCCCATCCTCTCTCATGAGACTTACTTCAATATATGTGTGTGTATGCACTTGAATCACTGACTCTGATTGAAATCTAACTTATCCACATCTCTCACTTCCCTTACATGTTTTCCCTCTCGAGTGCTTTATCGACTTTGAACATATATAGAGCGATGATGATTACACATGATGGAGAGAGAATTTGTTGCTCCTGTTCGGGGTCAGAGGGATTAAAATTTTTGATAAACCTATAAAATTTTAATTTTCTTTGTATAATAAATTTTTAAACAGTCTGAAACATTTTTTTATAAAATCATCTCAAGTGACTTGCCCACGTCCATTGTGTATTTAAAAACACACATTGATGTTAGATGATTTTAAGGGTAGAGAAGAAGAAAGAAAAATATTAACAGAAAATAGAAAAACTTTTCTTTTTTCCTCCTCTGCGCGTCTCATGCCACTGATTTCTCTTCTATTGTACATTTTCATTCGAAATTGTATGATCGGAAACAAAACACAGAGGAAAAATAGAAAAGTTTTTCTTCAATCTCCGGCTACAGCTTTTACCAATAAACTTCATCAATTAGAGCTTAATTCAATCGAAATGTACATTAATGTTAACATCAGACCATTCTCATTCGCCTACGTCGAAGGAACCTAAAATTCTTCATACGTCATAAATGTTCCGAGAAGTTAATTTCGAACTCTGTTGTTGTTTTACTTAAAGACGAATTTCATTTGAAAATTTAAAGACTTGAAGATCGTAAAAAAATAAAATGTATTTTAAGATATTTTCAAACAATTCAAAATTCTTTAAGGTTATAAATTCCAGCACACAATAGCAATTCAATATCATTGTTAGCATGGCCGTTAAATAAACAACGTCAAACTCTTTCTTCTAATCTCACTCTTAAAATAGTTTATTGTCGCCCATTATTCGCTGCAGAATGTCAAGGTAATATCAAATGACCAATTCAATGCTATCAAGCGCAAACAAATTTCTTCACTTTTATATCTTCTCAAGATGAAGCTTTTAGGGATAATCTATAAGATAATCTAGTCGGAAGTGGCTGATGCTCGGAGGATATCGAGAGAGTGTGCAATAATAATAAATTTCAGTAATCACTATAACATAGAGGAATTTTCGAGAAGCATAAATAAATAAATCTACATCGTCCTTCGAACAAACTGCAACTGCTTCCCTCAGAAGATTAAAGATTCCTTTTTCGGAATGAAAGAAATATACTGAAAAAGGCCGAAAAGTTATACAAAAATCTTCATTAGATTCTTTGAATTTTTCGCCACGAAAAAGTACCCTAAAAATATTGTGTGAGTGTATATTTATTTGGCACGATGATGAGACTGAGATGGAAGTATTGTGAAGACGGAAATTGAAGATATTTGTGTAGCATCTAATCGAAAGCAGAGATTTAAGCTTCTCGACATCTTCTCGGTCTAAAAATCAATGAGGCTTATTTTTCGGGGACACGTCATACTCTGCTTGCGACTTTTATCCCAGTTTGAAAGATTAAATATGTGCATGCGGGCAGGAATGAGAGCTTAGTGAGGAAGGTTTTAATTGAAATTTCAAATAATTTAAAACCCCTCGAATGTCAGACTAGAGAGGAACATGCGGAGATGCTTGTAATTCCTTCTTCGAAAGCAAGGAAGAGAAAATGTCACTTTAGGAAAAAAAAGTATTTTCTCTGTCAAATCGAAAAGTTTCACCGGAGCGTGTTAATCTAAAATTACGATCTGGGTCTCCTTTTTCCATTCCTCAACTTTCCTCTTTACACACTTTGCTTTTGAGCCGATTTATATCGATTCTTGAAGCTTTATTTTCTTCCCATTTTCGAGCAACATCCGGCAGGGCTCGGTTTGTAGAACAGCTTACGCCTTCTGCACGTTTCGAAAGGTAATATCGAGTAACAACCGAAAACCCCAATAACAGAGTGAAAAAGTAATTTTTTTTTTTGGTGAGAAACTTTTCATCTCTCCCACATCATGGAGTCAAGTGCTTTACTACCTTCAACATGCTGTAGTAGTTTTTGAAAGTGCTTGTGAAAACATTCACAGAGAATTTCGATAATCATGACAACAGCCAACCGGTGTATCTCAATTGATTTATGCATTCGCCACCTTTTTTGAATTGCAAAGCTATTTTTCGAATACAGTTGTGACTCTCGAAAATAAATTAGAATTTATTGGAAAATAAATTTTCTATCTATAATAATTTTAGAACTAAAAAGTTTAAATTAAGTTTGGAAACAAATTTTTGGATTTCCTGTGTCAAACACTTGTTTTTATGTTTTCTCAAAAACTTTTCAATTTTTCGATAAAAATTCAGCAAACTCCTTCAAAGATGGCAATGGCACGTTTCGCAGCTTTTTCTTTACTTATTTTCTCATCTAAAAGAGTTTCATCACGAAAGTGAGTGCAAAGAACCTGAGCTTCGTGTCATTATTAAAGTTAATTAAATTTCAAACTTTTTTTTAAAGATTCTTAAAAAATTTATTCTGTTTTTGTCGTTCGATTGAATTTCCACCGTGAGTGTTCAATCGTTAAAAGTCTTTAAATCTTCATTTAACTTCGATTCAGCAAAAAACTCGAATATCGTGAATGTTCAACTTTTTTCTTAAAAACAATAAAAAGCCAAAGTTAACAATCGACACAACAATTTCTTCGTTCTATTGTTGGATTAAAGTTATTGGTGAAAAGTGGAGCAAATCCTGGTCATTTCATCTCAAGAAGACAAAACAAAACATCAAAAGTTATGCTAAAAACTTCAAATGCTAAAGGGCAAAAATCATTGAATTGACTCAAAAGCGTTTGAGTGAGCAATAAATTTTTGAGGTTGATGATTAAATTAAATTCAAAAATTCAACTCATTTTTTATTTTTAAAATAAATGTCCAAAATTGTTTACAGCCTCCAAAAATTTTGCCCTCTCGTCATAAAAAAAGTCGCACACAGAAGATTTTTTTTGCAACCACTCGTAAAAAAATTGTTTTGATTCTCATCCTCAAAGTTTTGATATAAACTGTCCGCTGGCTATCTCAAGAGGTTGTGGGTGGCGAGCGGAGACGGTTAAAAAAGGCAAAAGTCCGCTTAAAAGGAGAGAAAAACTCGAGGCCCAACAAAATACCTTTGAGATGGGTTGCGACATAAAAATTATTCCCAAAGAATGTTTCAACAAATAATCCCCTCCGGTTTTTCACTGTCATTTCGCTTGCTCGCTCCAAATGCGTGCGAATTTCTTTCTGGCTTTGAGGCGAACAAAAATATGAAGAGAAAAATTTAGTCGAAACAAAAAAAGTTTGTTTCGCCTGTCAAAGACTGTTTTAGTAATTCTCTTCATAAATTACTAATAAATGATCATAGTCAACGTCAAAGTCCCCTCATTTAGCATCCGGAAAAATGGCAATGTGTTGAGGGGTGAATTTATTATTTAGTTTGAGAATTTTTTCCTTAATTCTTTTTTGATTCGTCGAGAGTTTATGGCAGCAACAATTTTTTTGCTCCAAATTAATGAAGTCAAGTTTGAGATGTGGGAGGAAAAATTGTATGATTGTGGGATGCAAAATATTTAAAAATAAATTGAAAAGATTTTGAGCCGTTTAAAAATTTTAGGTGTAAAATTAAATCAAAATATTTGTTTTGCATCAATAACTTTTTTCAACTATTCAATCTTCTAAATGAAATTTTTGCTCCATCACTAATTAATTAAAAACAAAGAGCAACAGTCTAACTTAATTTTTTAAAGCCATTATCCTCGACATTTCTATCTCCCCACCCTCCAGCCCACAAAACAATCAAGCGAGAGCAAAGTTGGACACTCACACATTGAAGCAAACAATTTTCATTTTAAATGCTTAATTAATTAGTTCCAACTGTCATAAATAATTAGTGTGTCGCATCCATTTAGGGGGCATTAAACTAAAGCATCGGGAGTGAGAGCGCAGACTTTCGTAGAAATTCTCATTATGTATCTGTGATGCTATCAACGACTAATTGCAGAATAATTAGAATTCACACGAAACATCATAAATCCGATCACGAAATGAAAACGTCTCCAGATAGAATTACAATGTATTAATTTTAGCTGAATGTATTGATGGTGGGAAAGTCTGAGATTTAGTTCAAGGGATGAACACAACTTAAATTAAACTATAAGAAAAAATTAAATTCTAATTCCTTGAAAGAAAGAATTTTTTTTAATAAAAAGCCTTTTTGTCATTTCACATCTTGGATATAATTTTTTCATTTCCTGGCCTCCGTCTGTTACCTCGGAACAGATTGCACATTTTAGAATTCCCAAGAAAGGATTTTCCAATTAATTTATTACCTAAATGCGATTGCAACGTACACCGCATAGACACAATGACTTCATTGGAATTTTTTTATTATAAATTTTATCACATTTTTTCTCTTCATCCTGCAAATCACTCACTTTCAAGTATCATTGAACGTGAAAATTTTCCGCATATTCACACACACACTTGATTTATTGATGCTTTCTCATGTCATCATCATGTGATGACGATACACTTTTTCATTCTTTATGATACAATTTCTCACATCTCATGCCTTTATTGAAAATTTTTTTCGCTCTTTCTCTTTCAACAGGATTGAACGCATCATCACCGCGATACAAATCAGTGATTGGAGTTTGAATAGCGGATAAAAGTTTGCAAAAACGTGAGTTAGGGTTGAGTGAAGCAAAAAAAAATTCAGCAGTAGCTAAAATGTCACAGGAACTAGCGAGCAATGGCAGCTTTGTGGATCGGGTGGTGGAATTTTTTGTCGAACATGAAGGTCAGTGACTTTTGAATGTTTTCAAAAAAATGTAACCTCACCTTGACACTTTCAGATCTTCGGACAAAACCGTGGTTCCTTGCGAACACTCCTGGGCCACTCTTATCAATCATCGCAACATATCTCTATTTCTGCCTCTATGCCGGTCCACGTTACATGAAAAACCGAAAACCCTTTCAGCTTAAAAACACACTGATCATTTACAACGTATCACAAGTTGTTTTTAGTATCATTCTAGTTATTGAGGTAAGTTTTTATGTTGAAATTGTAATGGGAGATATTTCGGAAGTAAAAGAGCTATTGATAACATGCTGTGCACACACTGGACGTCCAAACTATAAAATGAGTAAATCGATAGTGTTCAGCCATTAGAAAGTAATAACTCCAAATGTAGTTGAGAGGATAATAAAATGTCATAGCGTTTGAAAGAAATGTATTAAGGTGGTTGTGTGAGGACATAAAGTAAGTGTGAAGCATTGGAAAATTACATTCCGAAGGTTGATTGGACTTTTTTCCACATCTCGCGGTGTGGGATGTTTTTTTAATAAACAAAATGTCAAATAAGTTTTTATGGGATTGCAAATTTTAAAATTAAATGTCCAAATGAATTAGGGTGCACTTTATTCTATTTGTGAATTAACCTTAAATTAGTTTTATTGCCTGAAATACTTTGAATTTTATTTGTTTTATTTAGAAATTAAAAAATCAAGTGTGTTGAAAAACTAGAGAAATTTAGGTTCAAATCCTTAAAATTGAAAAAAATATTTGTTTTATAGTTTTTATTTTTTTTAAATTTAAATTCCGATTATCGCACGGATTTTTTTTTACTTTAAATCACATCAGCCTTAAAAAATTCCATGAATGCAATTTAAAATTTAAATTCTAAAAATTTTCTCCGCAAAACACCATCCAGATACATGCTAGCATGACACATTTTAGAGAATGTGACACAGAGCAAAAAAAATAAATCCAGCAGCTAGCAGATAGTGCTCTAAAAAATTTATTCTAAATTTAATTTCACAAAATATGTGTATGTGGTACGACCGGGCATGAATGGAATATGTGCGGAAAGATGCTGGAGGTGTCCACAGGGTCGAGTGTCAAATTTAAATTTATGTAGCTGCAGCAATTGGACAATCAAATAGACACAATTCGACTATTGAAATTATTTGTAAACTCAAAAAACAATTTTTGCTTCCACTAAAAGTCCTTGTCGTAACTAATTTGTGAATTTTCTCTTTTTTGTAGGGGTTAGAAGGCGGTTGGAGGAAACATTATAATTTTCGATGTCAACCTGTTGACTACAGCACTGATCCGAGTGCAATGAGGGTAATTTATAATCACATATCACTTTACCAACCACGTCACCCGCCTCTACTTGACTTTTTTTTGCAATGAATCATCGTGCGGGATGTGGACGAAAAAAATTATATTAAACTTTTTAACTCTAATTTTTCACTTTTCAGATGGCTCGTGCCGTGTGGCTTTATTATATTGCAAAAATTGTCGAGTTACTGGACACTGTGTTTTTCGTGCTTCGTAAAAAAAATTCACAGGTGACATTCCTGCATTTATATCATCACACATTGATGCCTTTGGCCGGGTTCGTTGGCTTAAAATATTTTGCCGGTAAGATTTTAAATTTTTTATTTTAGGGGTCATTTGTCAGTGATGTTTTATCAATTACTTCAAAATTTCGAAAATTTTGCTTAAATTTAATTAAAATTTTAAATTTTAATTTTAAAAAATTTTTGACGTAATTTTTAAATAACTCCAAATTTTATTATTTTTAAAAATTAATTTAAAATAATCGAAGTGTGAAACATTTTTTCGTTTCTCGTTTTTTCGTTTTATACTTCACAAGCGAAAAAATCTTCATATCACATAAGTATGCACTCGCTTTACTATGAAAGTATCCAAAATTAATATATAGCGGGGTTTTCTTAATATTTTATATTATAAAAATTCTGCAAACGGCGTTGCTGTCTTTTGATAGTATCCGCTAATTATATAACAATTTTTGTGCACATTCATCCAAGTAAGGCCAAATACCTTCGTATCGATGAGTGTTAAAAATTCTTATTTTAAAGAAAAATAACTTTGAAGATTTTAAATAAATTAAAGTCAAAAACTTTTCGCGGTTCTGAAAATTAAACCTCTTAGAAATTATTTTTAAAAAGAAAAACTCCCGAAGAATTCCATCTGGAATTTCACTTTTTTCTTCTTCATTTTGTTAACTTTCGACTTCTTTTTTTCTTGTGAATAATGTTTAATTTGAAAGATACACCACTTAAAAATTCTCGGAGCAAACTTTTCGTTCCTTTATCATTTTCTGCTGAGAAACAAGAGCGCGCGAGAGCAAATACAAATGAAATTTAAATATTTGAATTTGAAAACAATTTTCAAGCCAATTGAGTTTTCCTTCCCTCCTCTTTTCTCTATCTCAATCTTCATGACTTGCAGCAGAAGAAAAAAAGAGGTAAAAAATGTGAAGAAGGAGCACGAAAAACTTTCGAGAGTTGAGAGAAAAAATCAACAATATGGGTGGGAAATTTTTTTTCTTGTGAAACTTGTTTATTAAATTTACTGTGTTGAATTGACATACACACACGACGCTGGTGGAATGGAGCGATTGAACGTGGAAAAAATTTATTTATTCCACCTTCTAACCAATTTTATTTGTTAACCCTGGAGAGGGGATGATCTATTTCAATTCGAAATACATGCATACAACATCATATGTGGGTATGAGAGCAAGCTGGGATGTCGAAAAAATATAAAAAATTATATCAAAAACTTTTTTTGGATAATTTAAAAAATTGATAAAAAAAATTTAATCTTCCCAAATTTTTTATCAACCCCTAAAATATTTTTTAAAAACATCCACATTTCATCCATCGACAGTTACTGTTTGTTGAATGCTCCTCCGCGAAGTGAGTTTAGATCGAGCGAAATTCCAATTTCGTTGAATTGAAGATTGGCGAGGTTTACATTTCATTCGAATGTGCCATAAATATGCCGGAGACAGCAAATTGGCATACATATGTCATCGACAGTACGCATTGCAATTTGAAATTTAAATTTTACTCACATAATGCACAAAAGTCGATAAATTTAATTTGCGATGCCGTAACTCTCATAAGAAAGTCCATTTTCAATTCTCTCTGGAGTTGCTTTAATAAAAAAAAAATCCTGATAAAAAATTCCACTTGATGTATTGTTTGTCTTCGAGCGAGTATGAAAACACAAGATAAGGATCTCTAATTTATGCAATATTCTTTGTTCCATGCAGTCTCATATGTCACACATATTTCCACCCTCGCACTCTCAATCGACACCGCTTGTTTATTGCCGCCAGGAAGAAAACTTTTCAATTCTTGTTAGCTTTCTACCGCAAGACATTACGCTTATTGATATTTTCAATTCACGCGACTCTTTTCATCAACTCAATATATCTTTTATGGGGTGGAGATGCTACCATGCACGCATATTCTGTTATCAGATAAACAGCATGAGAGTCATGGTTTGAATGAGTTTTAAAATAACTTTAATATCTAGAATTACTTGAAAATTTTAAAGTAAGAGTCGACAAAATTTAAATGTCAACCTTTATTCAACTTTTGAAAACTTTTTCACCTTTCATCGTGATTGACGTTAAAGATACTCGGATGACTCGAATGGAAATTTATACTTTTTTATCATCACCAGACATAGTTGATTCATTTTATGCCATCGCGAAAGATTTTTTTTTCATAAATATCACACGCATATACGAGACAACTCAGCAGTGGATAAAATTTGAAAAAATGAAAAATATTTTTTGCGGTTCATAGCGGAGTTATGGAAGTGAGAGAGGGTGGTGGATGCTAAAACAACGTCCAACATCCATGTTTATTCATTTAATGTCCCTCAACGGTATACATTCATTCATTCATATTCCTTCCAGTGCCGTTTTTGTTTCAGTCATTTTTTGCATGCAATGGTCAGGAAAAGTACACACGATGGAATTAAAAAATTGCTATAGTGGTCGTATGTATGCGAGTAGAAATGGAGAAAAGGTGGAAATTCTTAATTAAAACAGTTTTCATGCTTTAATTTCACACAAAAGTCAAATAATAACTGATGTCAAATTTATAACGTATTTTTTTAATTTAAAAATTTAACCTCAATAAAATTAAAATACACAAATTTTTGCTGTATCAATAGGAAGTCATTGCCTTTATGCAACACGGGCTTTTATTAATTTTTTTCTCCCATTCTTCTCACATGAAAAGTTGAATCATGTTTCATACATTTTTTCACAATTTTTATTGCATTTTATTTATTTTGCGCTCGTCTCGCTTTCACTTATTTGCATATTTTGACCTCCCCGTTGAAGAGAGGAAAAATGATGAAACTTCCTGAATAAAATTCAACTCGAATTATTAATAATTTTTTTGTTCTTTCTCTCGTCTCTATTGCATTTTCGGTAGGTGGACATGGAACTCTGCTGGGCCTCATTAATTCATTTATTCATGTACTTATGTACATGTACTATATGCTCTCCGCAATGCCCTCAATGCAGAAATACCTTTGGTGGAAAAAATTCCTCACACAAGCACAAATCGTGAGTATCAACAGCTGCACTGTCGTACATGACAAACATATTAATGAGTTTTAATTAATTTTTTGCCTTCTCACTTTCTTCATTTGTAGATTCAATTCTTGGTTGTCTTTTGTCACACGGTGCAAGTTCAATTTCAGCCAACATGTGGATTTCCCAAATCCATTGCTGCTCTTCTAACATTCAACGCTGCCCTTTTCACCTACATGTTTTCATCATTCTACATTAAAGCCTATTTGAAGAAGAAACCATCGAAAGCTCTCGATGCGAATGGAAATATTTTAACAAATGGTGATGTTAAAGATAAGAAGACGGAGTAATTTAGGAACTTTGAAATATCACGAAAAAATTAAGATTTCCATTATGGCATTGAGAGAGCTTTTTAAAAGTTTATGTGCAATTTCTTAAGGAACATTTTATTAATATTTAATGGAGGTTAAAGCATTTATTAAGTGATAAAAGAGAAAGAATTGCAATAATTTTTAAAAACTTATAATTTATAATTTATAATAAAATTTAATGACTTTTTTAAATTCTATTTTGGCATGATTTATAAAAAAATTACAGAATAAGCATTAATTTAGATATTTCTTATTAAATTGCACATGAACTCGTATTCCATCCCTAGCTTGTAAATTAAATTAAGTTAAGCTAAGTCATTCGCGGTTTTTCTTCCTCTTTCTTTTCATTTTCTTCCTAATTTTCATTCAAAACTTTATTTATTGATTGAATCTATCATAAATTAAATTAAATAGTAAAATTTGACATTGTAAATTTCATAAAATTATTTTTTATATTAATTCCAAATTTATTTTTATTGTGAACGTATTCTTGCTGCAAGGAAAATTATATTTTAATAAAATCGGCATCATATAATTGACAAGTATTTTTATTTTTATAACGTATAAACTTACCCATTAACTTTCGTGGATGAATAAATTTCCGGCATGTGAAAATTCTACAAAATTAATTTTACAAATTAAATCGAGTTGATTTCTTCTTAAATAATTTCGCATTATTTTTATTCTCTGTCACTAACTAGCCATAAAAAATTATCATTCAACATATAAAAAAATTTTAGATTGTTATTTTTTTCTTAAAGCCTTCCTGCGAGCTCTTCACCTCGTTGACACTTACATCACGAATAAAAATTTTTCTTTATATCTTTTTATTGTTCGACTCCAAGTCATTTTCCCCGTCATGCTTCAAATCCTCAGCGACATGATCTGTCAGACCTGTATGTTTCGTCTCAGGTTGCTGCATGAAGATATTTTTAAGAAGAAGAATTTTCATAATTAGACAGGAGACAGACAGTTGATTGATTTACGCTACTTACGAATAAAATAAGAAATCCTGCGAGAACGATGAGAGTACCGCAAATTGTTGTGGGTATATACCATGATAACGGACCGAGGAGGTCGACTTTAAAATAAATTAAAAGTTAAATTTTTTTCATAAAATCAGTAAATTTTCCACTAACCAATGTAGGGAGCGAAGAATGACCCGAAATGGGCTGCTGTCGAGCTAATTCCAAGAACTGAATTTCTAATTTCCGTTGGAAACATTTCGGCCGTATGTAAAGTCATAATTGCGTACACCGAGGTAATGCAGAATCGACTGCACATAGCGAACACAAGCAAAACTACTTCCTTATCTTTTGATACGCCGAGCACACAGAGTAGAAATGCTCCAGCAAGAACGAAAAGTGTAAATTGAGCGAGTCTACGCGTGGCCCATTTGAGGATGAAAATTGAGACAATGTAGCCGAAAATGTCGACACTTCCTGTCAGTCCTGTCCATACGTAGATGTTTGCTCGGAAATTTGCTGCGTTGAGAGCAAGCATATAATAGGTCAAAGAAGTGACACACCATGTGAAATGACAAATTAGTGCTTTATTTCGAAGCGATGCTGGTCCATAGATTTTTATAACTTCCTGAAAAGATCCTCGTAGTTTTTCACAAAACGAAACTTTAACTGTTTCATCATCGGTATCGGGTTCGATTATTGCTTCTTTGTCACATTGAAGTTCGAGGAGATAGTCAGCTGATGGTTTTTTACCATAAAGCATTTTATATGCTTTCTTATATTCTCCCTTGCTTATGAGATATCTCGGTGACTCAACGAGCCATCTGAAAGTTTATTTTAATAAATTATCAAAAGCATTTTAATTACAACCCACTTACATTATATGAATAAAGAGTAAAAATGATGGGATTGTCAATGCCAGCGATAAATCCCTCCACTTGGGAAAAACATAGGCGGCGAAGGCAAGAAATAGAAATCCGAGTGGGTAGCTGAAGTTATAAGCGATTGACAAGCTCGAGCGGTATTTTTGGCCGCTGTTTTCCGTGATGAGGGTAAAGAGTGAGTAAAAGACACCCGAACCACAGAATCCCAACCCAATGCGACCGAGCATGAGGAGGATGTACGTTGGTGCGTAGGTTGTTAAAAGACCCGAAAATATATAAAGACTTGCCGCCAAATTGAAACTCGTTTTGCGACCATATCTAAAAATTAGAAAAATTAATGAAATTTTTTTGAGATCAAATTTATAACTTACTTGTCACTGATAATTCCAAAAGTTGATGCGCCGACGAATTTACCAATTGAGAGGGCAACTTGAACATTTGACCTGTAAGTTGTCCGATCACATACTAGGTTCCATTCTGGCACAAAGCTGACATCTTTCTCCTGCTCATAATGGAATGCATAATCATCGTCCTGTTCCTTCATTTCAAAACACGTGACAGTCTTTGGTTTCTCTTTATCTTTTAGATAAATTTTAGCCTGCTCGAAGCTCAAATCTGCAATTTTCTCATAGTCCCATTTGTATAAATCACAACTTTGGTTTTTTTCGAGACCACCAGGAATTGCGATTTCACGAATTTGTTCATAGCTCCAGTTTTTGTGGTTTAATGCGGGAACAACGCAAAAGAATGTTTCGGGAATTTTACTTAAAAATACATAAGATGAGATGTGGAATCCGTTGATGATGTTTGGGGTCACACAAAGAATGAACATAATCCTATGAGAAGACAATGAAAATTAATTGTTAAAACTTGCATGCGAGACTTGCATTCAAGTTTTTTTTAAATAAAGTTTAATGACACCAAAAAGTATTTTTAGAAGATTAACCTCGACCTTAACCCTATTAAAGATGAGATTAAGTCAGAATTTTTGTGTATTTAAAAACTATTACGCATTGCTCGATGAGTTAATTTTAATGTCGTTTTAAAATTATTTTACGTTTAAAAAAATTTAATTTGCGTGTTTAAACAGATTGAAGAATGCAGGGAAGAATGTCTTAATAAAATACAGCAAGTTCATTCACGACAATTTTTTGAAACCCTTCCAAAAATTTATTTCTCAGTTCTTCTCATCTCACATGAAAAACATTTATTTGAATTGTTACAATGTGATAGAAAAAAGTAAATGTTTGAAGAATGTTCACACAAAAAAAAACAGCTGAGCTCAAATGACATTGAACTTGAGAAATTTAATAAAACCCCAAAAGTGTGCGAGAATAAATTTATAAAATCACTTTTTATTGCTTTGATTAGATTAGCTGATATTGCAGCCACTTAGACTTGGGATTTTATAAACGCATTAAAGCTAACGTCAAGTGACAAAGTTTTCAATTCAAGTGGAGAATTTAAGAGAGTTCGAGATTATCAACCACTCATTCTTTATCATTTCAAATGACATTCCTGTCTAATGATAAGTGAATTAGAGTTTCAGTTGAACTAGATTAAATTATAATACGGAACTGTTTGAATGATGAAAAAATAAATAAAATTTCTTCGTGGATATGCAAACCCCAAAAAATAAATTATGATTAAAGTTTTTGAGATGGAAATTAATGACAATTTTGAGGAACCTTTAATTTAATATTTTCAACTAGTCAAACAAATTATAAACATTAGTTAATGGTTTTTTAGAGGAAATTCAAATTAATATCGTCCAAAATTTGAATTAACAAAATAATATTTTCAGTTAAATTTATTTTTTAATAAGCAGTGTTTTAATGTTGCTGATGTTTAAAAAAACAAAATGTTAATTTATTTTTTATTACTGTTAACTGTAGATTTTTTCTCTACCACTAATAAATTATTCACAATCTTGTGAAAACTTTTAATCTTAATTTCTATCTTTCATTGTGTTTCTATTTGTGTATAAATTCTGAACTTATTTTGACACTCATCCAGAAAAAAAGCAATTTAAAAATAGAAATCTACTTTTTGAAGAAAAAATTACACATAAAAACAACAACAAACACTTAGGGAAACCTGAAAAGTGTTGTTTTATTTACTTTAACTCACTCGCTATACATAGAAACGTTCTCAGATGTTCTTTTTAAATTATTTACTAAGAAAACACTACATTAATTACCGCAGTGTGTGATTTGAATAAAAACCTGTAAATGACAATTAAAAAGTAAGAATAATTATTAATTACATAATAAAATTATTAAGTAACTAAATTGTAGTGTAATAAATCCTTCAACACGACAAAATAATCATCGTAACGTAAATTTCTTATCTCATAATTTTTCACAAAAAGATAAGCGAAAAAATTGTAGCTTGATTGCAAAAAAAATCTAAACTATCACGTTGTAAATTCAATCAATGCACATTGGGACGATTTGAAAACGAGATCCGCCAAAATAGTAAAACGGGTTGGGCAAGGTAGTGAATGCCCTCTTAACACCATTCTATAAGATTTTTTATGATACAGACCTTGGAATCAGGCTCTTAAGTCCCTCTAAACATGAAATAAAGTTGTGTAATATAGAACACTCATTTAAGTGTTTTTTATGACTAGCAACCTTAATTTGGGTCTGTTAGCTTGTTTAAAATAAAGCTTTAACCAGCAAACATTTTTTAGCATCGCCAATGACCACTAAAACAGCCTCTAAATATTTTATTAAGTGCAAAAATCAAAGCCTCCTTTTAGACAAATTTATAATTTTAATAACACTTCATACAAAACTGGAAAAATTTGAGTCATCTTCAAGCTCATATAACTTTTAAAGGAGCAAAAATGAGCAGATAGTTCCTTCCCCATTCTTGACGCTTTTTTTCTTGTCTTTATGAAAATGCTTTCAAATTTAGGTTCCATTAGGTTCCATAGACTTTAGGCAAGTTTTCGTGTGAGTCCGTTTTAACATATTTTGAAGTTAAGTTTAGAGCACTTCCAATGCTTAAAATGAGAAATTTGAAGAGAAATAAAATATATTACACAATTTTCTTCAATTAAACATCTAAAAATGTTCAGTGACAGTTGTCAAAACTCAATTAATTCAATAAATAAAAAATCATGATTTATCTCGAGCTTAAGAGGGGTCGACTTTGGGGGCTTCAAAAAGACTATTGTGACTGAACAAGAAATTTTTTTTTGATGCACGTCATTAGAGGATGCTTCAAGGCATCTTTAAGTATTATAACTTAAGGACAAACTGCATCTCACAGATCCTGAATTGTGGCGGTTTTCGTTTTCTAATCGTCCCAATGTGCAATGTAACGCTAATCAAATAACTTTTTCAATTTAAACCGACAACATGGTTTGTTTACTATCGTTCGTGTCTACTTCTTATGATAATTTTTTTTCTTCGGCGCAAGCGTAATTGAAAGAAACGAAAATGTCCACGTTTCTTTTAAATTTTCTAATTAAATTCATTATAAGATTGTATTACAATCATTGTAAGAATGTGTGTCACTGCCCGATAAATTTCATTCCATCTAGACATTATCAATGTATTTACAATTTTAAAGGTCGAGTTGAAATTTTGATAGCGATTCACGTGTGATTGCGGTGTTCTTACCATAACCAACAATCTTTGCCTTTTCCCTTTTCCTCTAGTCCTTCCAGAACGGCATCTTTCAATGTCTTTTTTTCCTCATTATCCACTTCAGCGTCCGCGTTTAACGGCGTTGCAGCTGTCATCTTTTATCCTCTTGCGAACAAAAATCTTTTGTTGTGCAATAAAATTAAATTCTCTCGACTATTCTAGTGCGGGAAGTAACAAATTGACGAGAATTTCTTTAAACTAAAAGTTTTCTTCTTTTTCACTTTTAACTCACTAAATTACTTTCCACATTTTTAATTCACAATTTTTTCATCGATTGAGAGTCAACTACCGACTATGTGAGATGATGAAAAATTTATTTTCTGCCCTTTTTGCTACGCGCTTGTCAATTATTCGTTCCGCGCATGTTCACTCCATCACACTCGCCGTGAGACTGAGAATTATATTTTCTTTGAGCATTTTTTTCTTTCAAAAAGTGAATTTTGTGAATGAAAATAAAATTGAGTGCGACTTAAAAGCGGGAAATTAAATAATGCGAGAGTGAGAGAATATGAAAGTGTAGAAAAATATTCTGTGAGCGTTCTTTGGGGTCTCATCGCGTGATCATCATACAAGTTACTAGTTGTGAAAAGCGTGCAGTCAAACACTTGTTGAAACATCAATAAATCTTGAATGCACTCAGGAAACTTGTTAAAAATATTTTAATATAGCTTGTCTAAAATTTTCATGCTTTTAATAAAAATAAATTTATCGACAAATTCATTAACATTTAGTGCCTCGATTCCATTTGATTTTATAAGAGTTTTATTCGTGATAATTTTTAGTTCTTTTAAGTGATTTAGTAATTTTAGTATTTAAAAAACTAAAAATACAAAAAAACTTCATCCCTTGGCTTTTTTCATTAATTTGCACTAACATGTGGCAAAAAATAAAAATATCATCAGCAAAATATTTTGATATTTTTTTACCGGCTTTCTCATGTGCTTGCTGTCGAAAACACGTGAAAATTTACCACCAAAAAATATCCTTTTTCCTCTATCACTGTGTTAGTGATTGAGACTTTTTTATTCCTTGAAGAAAATTTTAATTTAGAAAAAAATAAAATGCTCCTAAAAAGTTAATTAAATAACTCTAAAATGTGATTTAATTATCAGTTGAGCGCAAGTAAAGTTCAAAGCTGATAGAACAGTCACAAAATGATTATTCAAAATGTCCGAATTATTCAAATCTCAAATCGAACAATTTTATTTGTGACAATTGGATTTTCTCTACTTTTACTTTACTTCTTGTACGTCTTTAATTCATGCATCATTAGCACATTTCGAAGGGTAATTAAAATTCAAATTAATTCATGCAAAAAAATAATTTAATCTCTCTTTAAAGAGTTCACAAAAAGTCAGTGCAAACACAACACATTCATCTAGTCTTAACGATGGCGACACTCAAATAATTTTCGGGAGTGTTGTGCGAATTTTATCTTTAACTGATGATGGAGATAAGAACGAAAGTGCGTTCAAATATCGTCTAGTCGATGGCGATAATTTATCACAGAGAAAACTACCCGATTTAATAATAATCGGCGTGAAAAAGTGCGGAACACGAGCACTTTTAGAATTTTTAAGATTGCATCCCGATGTTAGAGCTGCAAGCAATGAAATTCACTTTTTCGATCGTCATTATTCGTTTGGATTGAATTGGTATCGAAAAAAAATGCCACCGACTGTCAATGGACAGCTAACAATGGAAAAAACACCAAGTTATTTTGTGACTTCAACAGTTCCAGCGAGAGTTTTCAGAATGAATCCAAAAATTAAGCTTTTACTAGTGGTAAAATTAGTTTTTAATGCAAATTTTTAATTCCTTGGTCCTTTTTAACCTCATATACTAAAATTTATCATTATCAGGTACGAAATCCAGTGACGCGAGCAATCAGCGACTACACTCAAGCGTTCAGCAAAAAGAAGGATATGAAAAAGTTCGAAGAGCTTGCATTTGTCAACGGAAGCTATGAAATAGTGGACACAAGTTATGGTGCAATTAGAATTGGAATTTATGAAAAATATCTCGAACGATGGCTTCGATATTTTCCACTTAATCAATTTTTATTTGTTAGCGGCGAACGATTAATTTCGGATCCAGCTGCTGAGCTTTATCGAGTTCAAGATCACTTAAAACTTAAACGGGTGATAACCGAAAAGCATTTTTATTTTAATTCCACGAAAGGTTTTCCTTGTTTGCTAAAATCGGAGAGTCGTTCAACGCCGCATTGTTTAGGAAAGACAAAGGGACGAAATCATCCTAAAATTGACGAAAAAGCTATCGAGAGACTAAACGAATTTTATAAGCCATTCAATCAGAAATTTTATCAAATGACTTTTATAAATTTTGGGTGGTAGAATTTTCTGACCAAGGAATGAAAACTTTGCATTTCATTTCAAGCAAAACTATTAGTATTTTAATGGAAAATGTTTGAATCGCACAATCATTAGTCAATTTTTTAAGAAGTTTAATAAAAACTTAAAAAGTTGTTTTATAAAAGTTCTTAAAAAGTTTCCATAAAATTTTTACTGTAATCGATTAGATTTATGCTCAAATGAAATTTTAAAGAACGCACAAAAAAATGATCGGTTATACGATTATTAAAATGATTTTTTACTGGATATTGTTTAAAAATGCACCCATTATCTCGTAAGAGAAATATATCAAAGTTATTAATTTTAAATTTCGTGCCAAAGAGGAAAAATTAAATCTGATTTTTCCGCTCCTCTTAAGCTTTATGCTCAAGATACTTAAAAAATGCTTAGCTTAGCGAAAATAAAATAATTAAATAAAATAAAATTGTTTCTTCATT
This sequence comes from Tanytarsus gracilentus, assembly GCA_038502055.1. Taxonomy (NCBI): domain Eukaryota; kingdom Metazoa; phylum Arthropoda; class Insecta; order Diptera; family Chironomidae; genus Tanytarsus; species Tanytarsus gracilentus. Next base: position 4,027,407 of record JAXRKN010000043.1, on the reverse strand, counting down.
TTTACAGAAAATAAGAAAGTTTTTGATAAACTCAAAAGAGAGAAATGCTGCAATAGAAAAGTTAAAAACTAAATTTTTCTTTTTCATCTCTTTTACACTTTTCTCTCCAATAATAATTAATTATTTTTTTTGAAATGGTTCTATATCTTCTTCACCCAGGCTTCTTTTACATTCATAATAAAATGATATCTATGTATATAATATTTTTTTTAAAAGCTTTTGATATTTAAAGTGAAAGGAAAGAAAATTATGGAAAGTATATTTTTTGCTTGACAACTTTTAGAATACAATGCATATTATGTTGAATAATTATATAATCAGCACAAAAAGGAAAAGTTTGCTGCATTAGAAAATCAGAAAATTGATAAGAATTTAATTTTTTATAGAAAAATCAAGTTTTTCCCTCAACTCAAATATTATTTTTTAATAATTTTTCGGACTGTCTATCGAAACATTTAATTATCGATTACAAGTAGTCACAGTGCACTACGATTGAGTTAACTCAAGCTCAATGCTCCGAGAGCCAGTAATCGTTCAACAGCTGCGTTTATGTCGCCGAAAGTCGCAATCAGCGCCTGCAAATTTGCATCTTGATTGACAAATCCCATGGATGCGAGCTGTTCAAGTTGCGATTGATATCGTTGTTCTGGTGGCAAATTTTGTTGCGTTCCTTGATTTGTCATTCCGTTCATCATCCTACCCATAAAGTCCTGAAATAGTTGTTGATTTGCTTGATTAGGTGTGTTTCCTGTTTGTGGCGGCTGAGTTGTGCCGGGAGGTGGTGGAGGAATGCCCATAGCTAAAACAAACATTAATTAGTTTATTTTCACTTAATTACTTTAAATCTTACTTCCAACAAGTCCGGGTGCGACTTGTCTCAATTGTTCCATGCCTTGTTGAATTTGCATTATCGCACTCAGAGCCTGAGGATTGGTCATCATTTGCTGAACTTCAGGATTTTGCATTTGCTGTAATAGTTGCGGCATCATGGTGCGCATTTGATCCTGTAACTGGGGATTAGCTTGCAACAATGGACTATTACCGATGAGATTTGCAGCCATATTTGGATCTTGCGAGAGCGCATCCATCATTGAGCGAAAATAAGGGGCGTTCATCATGCCCTCAAGCATCTCGGGACTATCGGTCATTTGTTGAAGAAGCGATTGCATGGCTGGGGTATTGAGAACATTATTGGGTGGCGGAGCTGATCGATTTGCATTTGGATTTGGTCCAACGCCTCCCCATGGATTCGGTAATGGTTCATTATTTTCACTTCCTTGCTGTGGATTATTTCCACTTCCATTGTCTACGAGTCCACTGAAAGGATTTGAAGAGCCAAAAGCACCCGAAGCCGCGTTTAACATTGGCTCCTGAATATCTCGATAGATACGATGAAGTGCATTGTAGCCACCCGGAACTGACTCTAGATTAGACATTGCTCGATCGTGAGAACGCATAAGCTCTTGCAGCATAGCTGGATTCCTTGCCAACTCCATCGTTTGTCTCAAGAGCTCAGGATTGTTGAGCATATGGGAAATTTCAGGATTACGCTGCATTAAATCTTGCATTTGAGGATTGCTTGTGATCAAACCACGAAGAGTGTCCGGATTATTAAGCATCTGCTGAACGAGTGGATTATCAAGGATAGTTCTCATCAGCTCCGGATTTCCCATCAACTCATGCTGCATTCTCGATTGCATGTCCATGAAAGTTCCAGAATTAGCACCAAGTGCTTCCATACCGGACAAGCCACCGATTTGATTAAGTCCAAATGGTGTTTGACGAACATCGGCAGGTCGACGAATGGGTCCTTCGGGTTCCGGCTTTGGTGGAGCTTTAATTACCTGAAATGAGCAGTTAGTATGATGAAATTAAGTTTGTCGTGACTCAACTTACCAAATGAACTGTTAGTCCGTCTTTTATGTTATGCGCTTTAAGAGAGTCCGGATCCTTCAATATCTTTCCAGCAAAAATCAGGCATAGTTGCTCAACTTCGGCCTCAAATTGTTCCGCAATAAGAACTTTGAACTGCAAAGTGAACACGATGAGTTAGCAAAAAAAAATATTAAATGCGATACACTTAGTTGGCGATTGGCTTAAAATTCATCTCTTGATTACATTAACATCACGAGTGAGGTTGTTTGCTTTAATGAAACATGATTTCATGTTTTTTACACGTAAATTTTTTTCTCAAGGATGAAATTTTTCAATGCCCTCTTAATTACCTTTTCCACGGAATCCTCTTCATCTATTTCAATGTCTTTCTTCTCCTTCGGTGTCTTAACTGTAATCTTAATACGTTTTGATGATCCTTCTGCCATTATTTATCGATTAATAACCACTTTTTGATTTTAATTTTTTCCTCTCAATTTTTTCTGATTAAGCGTTCTTCTTATTTTTCTTCTTCTTCTCTATCGAAGGGTTCGTGTGTGAAGAAGTTTCTAGAATTTAAGCGCGTTTTTCTCAATTATTTTATAAAATATATTTTTGTCATTATATTTCATTGAGATTTTATTTAATAAAAATAAAATGATTACTTAAATTAAAAATTAAATAATTAAATTTAACTGGTCGATTAACGGCTTTTTTAAATTTAAAAATATATTTGAAATCTAAAAGTTCAGTAAAGATAGTTTGTTTTTCTTTGTTCGATTGTCACCTGTTAATTTCCAAAATGTGGCCAAAGTTGCTTCAATTAAATAATTTACAAAGGGAAACACATCATAAAAGCGAAGCCATCATCAGAAAGCAGGATTTATTGCTCGCAAATGCCAGCGATAGCGCCAGAGTGATGACTCAAAATTCGTGTTTTAATGCTTCTCTTTTTGAAGTTGCCTCTTCACAGCACAGCCTCGCCTACAATTAAATACCTAAAGAAGAAAAAGAGCGTACAGAAATTGCTTCAGCGATACAATGAGGAAATTAATAAGCTCAAAAAGGAAAGCAAGGGTATTAAAATCAGATCATCAATGCTGGACTTCCCAAAAATAATTAAAAGATTTTACGCTCCAAATGAAGTCGAAGAAGAAGAGGGAAAAGTTGATGCCGAAGAGCCAGAAACACCTAATTTGGTTCAATTCAAAATATTTTCATTTTAAGCCCATTTTATTTGTAACGATTTTTTAAAATTCAAAAGCTTAGTTCCTTCGTTGAGTTGAATTTCCCCAAATAAATAAAGCTAAATATCGGAAAATTAAGTTAAACCGTGTTTAAAGGAAATTTTGTCTACAAAAAGTTAATTTGAGAGTTGTAAGAAAGTGAAAACAGTCGAAGATATCAAGGAAATTTAGTTAAATTCCTGAAAATACTTGTAAGTAAAAAATCATGGACGACGGCAAAAAAAATTTCTTAAAATGCCGCAAAAACAAGCGATAAACTATGTTTTTGATCGTAATAATTATGATTTTAATTCATTAAAGCTTTTAAAGTGCTCTAATTAAGATCCCATAGTATATTTTACAAAATTTAAATTTCAACATCCATTAATATATTTTTCAGTCACTCAATAAATCAATCATGGATAATGACGATGGCGATCGCTTTGTTGTTAAATTGAGAGGTTTACCTTGGAACTCAACCACAAAGGATGTTCTCGATTTTCTTCAAAATGTTGAAGTGGTGGATGGTGAGAAAGGAGTTCATATGGCTGTCGGTCGAGATGGACGTGCCAATGGAGAAGCTTATGTTGAATGTGCTAGTGCGAATGATCTCGATACCGCATTCGGCTACAATAAGAACATGATTGGACATCGCTACATTGAAAGTGAGTTACTCTTAACTATTTCGACTATTAATAATGTCTGTTAATGTCTTAATTTTCTCTCTTTCGATAGTTTTCAATGCCAAGCCCGATGAGTTCGAGAATGTTGTTCGAAGACTTTCTAATTCCACGCAGGATACATTCGTTAGACTTCGTGGCTTGCCTTTTTCTTGCAAGCCAGAAGACATTGAGCAGTTTTTCTCAGGTAAATCAGTTTGAAAACATTTGCAACTCTCTTTTTTGAATCGCATGAAAACCAGTTTTGTGGAGCATAAAGAATAGTGAATCTAGGGTAAATGATGATGATTAAGAGATGATGATGATGTTGATGATGTGGTTTAAACTTAAAGGGTGGGTTGCGAGATAAAATTCAACTTATGAATGGGGGCTGGGATGAGAGAGTTATAACAGCATTCATTCGATGATGATGTAGATCGCAATCTAAGCTCCTTTAATTTTATGATTTCTTACCCTGATAATGTTAATTTTCTGCCATATCATGAGCGACTCACTCATAAATTTTCTATTTACTTTAAAAGGTTTCTTAACTGAAAGTGTAAAGAAATAAAAGCGCAAATGATACGGCAGAAATAAAAAAAATTTTTTTTTTTTTTTTTTTTTTTAAATTAAATTTTTTTTCAAAAAATTAATAATAATTTTTTTTTTTTTAGCACTAATCTTTATTAGTTTATTTTGTATGGTAGTGGGTTGCTTTTATTCCAAACAAACATTAAAAATTCTCTTATTCTAAATAATTTTTCTTCTAATCTGTTATTTTTGAAAAATGTATAAAATGGGTAACTTCCATCCACACACACACAACAACTATTTTTTTCCTTTATGTAAAAAAATGAAAAACAATTTTGTTGTTTTTGTTGCCGATTGAACGATTGAATAGGCTTGGAGATTAAAAATGGAAAAACCGGGATATTTATCGTGTATGACTCTAATGGAAGAATGTCGGGTGAAGCGTTCGTACAATTCAGAAGCGTCGGTGAAGATGGAGCAGAGGGGGCATTAAAGAGGAATCGGGAAAAAATAGGGCACAGGTCAGTTGAAAGTTCGCAGCAACACAATAATGTTGTTGACGAAAAGTTGGGTATTATAACATATATTTTTTATCTAAATAATATTTATGGACATATATATAAACACCTCTTTGATACTCTCCCGATTTATTTTTTAATCTTCAGTTAGAAATCCCAATTCATAAATTGTATCACCTATTTCCTTTAAATTCATTCCTTGATTAAGTTTCAAAAAAAAAATCATTTTTGTCCCTCATAAATTTTACAAAAAAATCACTTAAATTTCCCTCGTAACTACTGTAAGACAAATATTTAATACAAATTTCTCTCTAAACTAGGTATATCGAAATATTTCGCAGTTCATCGGCAGAAGCTCGACGTGCCACGTTGTTTGGCGGAAACGATCGCGGTGGAAATGACCGTGGGGGTGGCGGTGGCGGCAACATGAGGGGAGGTGGTGGTTTCGGTGGAAATGACCGTGGAATGAGAGGAGGCAGAGGAAATCGAGGAAATTTCCGTGATCGTCCTTATCCCGATTGGTCTGGTGGGAACAATAACAGCAACAGCAATGACAGTCCAGGCGGATGGCGAAGAGGTAATAATAATAATAATAACCCCGGCAATTTCGGAGGAAACAACTTCAGCAACGATAATTTTGGCTCGGGACCTCGCAACGGACCGCTAGGCGGAGGCAACAAGAACTTTGGCAACGATAATTTCGGTGACAATCTATCCCGTAATGCTGAGAATATGCTGAAGATGACAAACAATTTACTCTTAGACTTTGAACGAAACTGGAAATCGGGAAGCAACAGTAACAGCAGCAGCAACTTTAACAATCGTGGAGATGACGATGGCCCTCCACCGAGAGGAAATTTCGGCAACGATCGAGGCTTCGGAGGAAACAACAATTTTGGTGGCAACAACAGCGGGGGTGGTTTCTTCAATCGTAATAATAACAACAATAGCGATGACGACGGTCCTCCGCCACCGAGAGGAAACTTCGGCAATGATCGTGGAAATTTTGGCGGAATGAACTGCGGCCCACCAGGAGGAGGAAATATGGGAAATAATGGTCCTTTCTTGGTTCATATGCGTGGCATGCCCTACGATTGTGCTGAAATGGAAATTCATCAGTTCTTTGCACCTTTGAAGCTCGTCGGATGTGATGTTATTTTTAATAATGGTAAGTTATAAGATAAATTTCAATATAAAGTAATTAATAAAAATATATTTTTTAAAGGCCGTCATACAGGTGAAGCTGACGCATTTTTCGGATCTGTCGCAGATGCTCAAGAGGCAATGAAAAAGCACAAGGAGAAGATGGGCTCACGATACATTGAGTTGTTTGCGAACCGCAACAACGAGCGTCGTGGACGATTCTAAGCTTATTCTTTCCGACACTTTAAAATCGCTTTTCTGTCCTATTTTTGTAAGATTTTTTCCCTTCTCATCTAATTTTACCACAACTCTTATTCGATAAATATATATCAGTAGACTTTTAATGCATTTTTCATCAAACGAATGATAAAATTATGTTAAACCAATAAAACGTTCAAATTTTAAATTACTTAAACTGAATGTAGAGACTTGAATAAAGAGATTTGAAATTGAAGTTCTTAAATATTTTTTTTGGTCTGGAAGAATTCTTAAAAAGTTAATCCTTTAATTTGATGCATTGTAACGCCAACGTGAGTGTCTACGACTTAAACTTATAAGAAGTCTGCACCATTGCTTTTTTCCTCTCCTCTCTTTTTCGTGTATTTCTTTTTCTTTAAATCAGTCAGTCTCTTTTCGTCAACCGAGTTTGTTGTGTCGGCAGTGTCGAGGAAAATGAAAATGCGTGACTCAAATTTCAATCGCGAAATTGTGATCGAAAGTGCAGCGAATTAAATAAATTATTGAGTTTATTTGATATTGAGTTCCTTCCACTTTCGATGTGACAGAAAGATTTGTGTATTTTTTTATCGAAAAATTTCTAAGAAATACAATTCGATAATTTATAGTGTGAATATATGAAAAACAAATTGTAAAATTATGCAAAGAATTGCAAATGTGCGATGACACGTGTGAAGTATTTCAAAGTTTTTAAATTCTTGTATTTATTTCTTTTATCTTATCACCCAACACAATTAAATGCTAAAACTCAACAGCACTCAATAAATCACTCATCATTTTGATATTGGTAATTTACAGCTTCTTGTTCGGTGGCTTTTCCACTCAAGATAAATGATAAATATTTCAATTGCTGTCAGTTTTTAAAAGTGGTCTTTGATAAAAAAAATTTTCCATTGAACTCTTTTTGTTCTCAAATTAAATTTTATTAAAATTTTAAAAATCTTTCCAAGTTGATTTTTTTTTGTTAATGAACGACGTCAGCGACGGCTGCTAATTTGGGTCATTAAACTTCGCGATTTAAAAATAAAAAATTAAAAGCATCAGAGGGAAAATTTCAACATAGCAGACTCGAATTCATCACATGGTGATCGTACATGAATTTGCTAACACTTAAAATATGTTGAACATGAGAACTCTAAAATTAAAAATATATTTTATAATTTAAAATACTTTCAAGATGTGCATTTATTAAATGTCATTCGATCACTTTAATTATATTTCATACTCGCATTATTAATGACACATTTAAACTTGATAATCGTTCTATAAATTAATAAGATGCAGATTAGAGTGATTTAAGAATTAAAAATTATTATTTTAATTGCATAGAATCAAATTTGATTAATCTCCGTACAAAAAGTGTAATTAAATATCCATTAATGAAAATTGATCAGTAATCAAACACGATCACAGTATAGCAAGTATCTTTCCCACATGAGAACATTTGTCACTTAATTGTCAAACGTGTAAAACGAAATTTCTTGTAGAATTTTTTCACACAAAAAATAATCTATCACTCCTCACACCTTGCGACAGGTTGTGACATCCCGTAATTTAATAACTTCATTATCTTTTTTCACTTTCGGAATCCGAGTGAATGAATGGAAAAAGAGAGGGAGAGAAAAAATGTTGTAAAACTTTTATTGCTTGTAGAATAAATATTTTTCAACCAGATTTCAGTATCACTCGCGACTGCTGCTCGTCAACTCAAGTTTTCCTCTGTTTGGCATCGTCGAATGTTTACAATTTGTATATTTTTCAACCTCCAATTTTTTCAGTCACTCAAATGACTGTCAATATGCGAGATTATTAACTGTGTACTATCAGTTTTTCTTGTAAGTTTAAAATAATCAATTAAAGTGAAGAAAATCTGAATCGTTAAAAGTGGAAATAGATTTTCAAGTTCAAATCGCGCACTAAAAAAAGCATAAACGAGGTCAACCGGTAAAATTACGATTAAAGCTTTGTGAAATTAATTCGACAATAAAATCGATTTGAAAAAATTATGACGGATTTAAGTTATGCAACATGCGAGTGGCAATGATCGTGACTCTTCAATCAAGAAAGTTTTGAAGTGCTGATTAAAAAAATTCATATCGCATCAGGGACTAAAAAAATTATTAAATAAACCAAGTAAATAATTTTAATTATCTTTTTTTTTAAATTAATCATTAACAGAATTTCTCACTGCAAAAAAATATATTCATGACTAAGAAGCTCTGAGATTTGAAAGCACTTAGACTATCCTTAGTATTATATACTGCATAATTGCGAAATGTGTTAAGTGTCTCTTATTAATTGACGATACATAGTATTGCCGTGTTAATTTGCTTTTCAAACTGGAGCAGAAAATCAAGAGCAGAAAAAGAATTGTTCGATAAAATGTGACGTTAAATGTGTGCAGAAATAATAATCACGACGACGACGACGAAACGCTTTATGATCATTAAACGAAGAGAATAAATATCAAATAGCACATTCTCTCTCTTATCATCAGAGGCATAAACAGACTCAATCTCAAATAAATAATTGTTTAGTTTGCTTGAGAGAAATAAAATATAATAAAAAAAGATTAAAGTGTGATCAGTGCATGAACTAGAAAAATGCCTAATAATCTGCTCGGATCCGACATGGATTTACTTCGAGTACCACCGAAAATAACCCGTGGCATGGGGGTGTCGTTGAGCTCCCTTGCACGATCTGAGGATGAAGATGATAACCAATCGGGTGGACTTGAACATCAACATACTTTGGTAAGTTATTTAATTTTGTAAAAAAATATTTCATGCAAATTAAAAAATTTAAGCGATAAAAATTTACCTTAGCGTTAAATTTTGTGTGAAATTTTTCGACGTTAAAATACTAATATTGAACGGTAGATTAAACAAAACGAGACTAAAAATATCAAAAGTGTATTATTTTATGACAACATGCAGTGCAGGAAAAAATTAAACACGATTGAAGAACAAAAAACTCGAAAAACTTCAAAAACATGATTTTTTAGGTTATCAATAAATTTCAAGAACGCCACAAAAAATGACGTAATTAATGTTTTCAACAACATAATCAAAAAAATATTAAAAATCATCAATTATCACCATCGACCGGTTATTCTGTATATTAACCTGATCACTTACATTCGAGGAATTTACCGCGCATTTATATTTTGCATTGAAATAAAATTATTTCCCTTTAACAAATTAACACTTTTTTGCGATAACTCAGACTGTCAATGACTTTAATTAACAGCGTTTATGTCATGTTACCAGCATGTGCATGACGACTCAGTTTCATACAAAATTTGCAAACTTTATTATAATTGACGTTATTATTTTACCGAAGCAAAAATTATAAAATATATATGCGAATGAGAGTGTCATGCGAGATTAATTAAAAGCCGAGAGAGAGAAAATGTTTTCGTTTGTGGCTTCGCATTGCATTTTCGTCAAGGTTAATTTTATTGTTGCTTGTGTGCTACTGTGAAGTGTGTCACACAAAAAGCGGCATGCTAACGCGGATATTTTTCTTCACCTCTCAAGTGCAATGTCACAGAATATTTTTTTGCTCTTATTTTTATCGCAAAATTTCACTCTCGCTATGGGGGATTTAATTTCATTTAATTATCTGATAATAAAATTGTAAATTCTTCAACAAAAATTTCTTTTACTTTTACCACGTGACATGCGTCCCGAAAATTTACTATAATTCATAAATTATCCATAATTATCCAAATTTTTGAATAATACAATTGCATCTATTTGATTATTGTGACATTTTGTTTAATGATTTTGAATTACTGAAAATATTTTTTTTTGCAATCAATTTGCTCTGGAAGCACGTGATAGATATTTTTTACTTTACTATTTGAAACCACAATTTTCATTTGTGTGAATTTTTTTAATTTGCGGTAAATAGCTCGATTTTTTAATTTTTGACAGTCAAGCCTTTAAAAAATTTATACTAGATTTCACAATATATTTTTTGTTCCAAACATTGTCTTCAGGTTTGCCTTATTTTCTGACGCGTTTTAAAACAATTATCAAAATTCTTATCAAAAATCAAAGACAAACTTGCAACCTCACGCTCTTTAAGCCCAAAACAGTTCACAATAGTCACATGTACAAACAGAAAAACGAATATCTCCATGTGACTAAGAGATTCCGCCCTCCGATAAACTTATTTTAATGCGAAGCTATCTAGACTTTTGTTTATGTGTGTCAAGTGGTGAAAATCAATCAATCACGGGGTGCCAGTGGGTGAATTAAGAACAATAAATCGCAATGCCGCTATTTAAGTGTTTTTTGAGCACTCTTCGATTTTTCCCACCATACTGAGTGTATCACAACAAAACCTTAGTCTCGATCATAAATGAACTTGTCTTTATCGAAATGTATTCGGTCACCATCGATGATGATTGTGATAAGAATATTCTTTCATTTTTTTCGCACGCGCTCACCAGTTCTTGGTAGTTCACATTCAGACATTGAGGAAGAAGATTTGGAAATTAGTCAGCAATTTCTTTTGTAAGTGATAAAAATAAATTTTGGCAAGTGGAAATTTTTGAGAAATTATGCAAAAGATTTAATCGATTTTAGGGGTTGTAAAAAATTACCTCACAATTTCGACCTTCTAAAATTAACTTTTTATCAAAATGAAATTTAATTAGGCGACAAATATTAAAAAGTGATAAAATCTTCGTCTTGTCCAATATTTGATCATTCAACAGTACGAAAATTAATTAACGAATTTTTCTCGCACTATAAAAGAATGGATGATGTAAAATCTTAGTGTCAGTCGTGCCTATTTAGCATCCACTGTGCGAAAAAGATATGAAGCGAAAAATTGAATTTTAAAATTCATTGACACTTTTTATTTCTGTCTCGAGTATTTTTTAATATTCATCAGTCTATCACAATGGATTATAGAGCATAGAAGATCTTAAAAAATTCACCAATAATCTCTTACATAAATCTTAAAAAAATTAAGTGAAATTCTAAGAATCTTTAAAAATGAGAATTGATGATAAAAATAAAGTGCGTACAGATACGTTCCGAAAGCAGGGAATTCGCTATCAGCACCCTGAACTTTGGCATAACGCGAGATTCCAAAGTGTTCAGGTAACTTAATTAATAAACCTTTCGCGTGATTTTTCGGTAAATTGCGATGGAAATCAAAAATCAAGATAAGATTTTTAATCTTTACGACACGTCGATTGATTTTAAAAAATGATGATCTAGCATTTTTTCAAAATTTTAAATTTTTTGGACGTGTTCAAATTGCATGATTTGTGTTCAACACACATTTTTAATAATTTTTTATCTCCTACTTCAAAAATGTTTATTTTTAATTTTTATCACATGGAAGATCACGAGTTTTAAAACTCCAGATGTCAAAAATATTTTGTTTGAAAAGATGCAAGTGCTAAAAAGTTCAGAGTTGAAAACTATTAGACATCTGGTTAGAAAATTTCTACTAAAAATTATATCCCTAAAAAACTTTTTGCGATTTATTAAATTTTGCACAGCAGTAAATTTCTCCTTGAAACACTCAAAAACCTCCAAATTATAGGAATTTCTTCCTCAGAGACACATTTGCTCATCACTACTGATGATAATCATCATCATCAAGCTTGTTTGTCGTCAATATAATCAAGCAATTTATGAGAATTAGTTTCATTCACTTTCCTTCTCCACATATCTTCTAAAGTGTACATACATTTCTGTCTCGAGAGTGTCTCTCGGATCTCTCACAATATCATTCATTTCGGTTGCAGTCGTCGCGGTGAATGGATCTAAAAAAAGTTTAATCTTATCTAAGTTTTATTTTTGAGTGAGAGAGTGAGATGGATAAAAATCGAACGATAGTCGTGGTGGGCTTACTTCTGATCAATAGCTGCTCATTTCTGCTCATTGTCGGATTACTTTTGCTTTAATGTAAAACTTTCCGACAGATAATTAAGATTAAAATTGAACTTACTTGAACTGGAAGTGCCGCGCGTTTCATATTTGATTGGAATTTAGATAAAGTCGCACGTTGATTAAATTATCACATTGAAGTGAGTTCCTGTGTACTGAAGCGTGAAACAACACATATCACTTTTATGGAATAATTTCTCTCTCTAGTTGCTCAGCGCGTTTTAAATTGAAACTAAGAAAAAGCTTACTAACGCTAGTTAAGAAATAAAATTCTCACATTCGACATGAAAGAACGCGGACGTGAGCATGATGGACGTGAAATGGAGCGCAACCGTGATTTTTTCGAGCGTATCATTCACGATGCGGGTGAATTTGGAGAGGAAAATGTGGAGGAGATTGACGAAGAGTGGGCGGAATTCGAAAAAGTCCTTAGGTAATTCATAATCAAGTGTCAGGTTTTATATCCACCTGTTCCATAAAAAAAATTTATTGCATGCTCGAATCAAAATCAAATTCCAACCTCATAAAATTTAATTTTCAAAAGAGATTTCCGCGAGCGACGCTTATCAACGACATCGATGGAAATTGAGCAACCTCGTCGTCGCGAGAGACGAGTAAATCGTCAGACATTTTACCCGCTTCCCTCAAGCTTTTCTGAGCCAGATAATTATGAGTACTCATCCGACGAAGATGATACGACATCGATTGATAGCGATGGCTATAAAAATACCCTTGTGAGAGAGCATGAAGAAAATTTAATTGGGAATGCTTAAAAAAATTAGTGTCTGTGGATTTTGGGATAGAATTTAGTTAGTAATTATTTTAAAATTCTCAATCCCATGTTCACAGTCAGTAAAAAAAGTGCACGATCTTTTTTTTCTTTCTATTCTTTTGCACATTTCACGTTGCTCTTCAATTTAAAGCACATTTCAATCGAGTACAACAAAAAAAGATGAAATTTTTGAGATGTGCAAAGCCACTTGTTGGAATACAATCTTATTAAAATATTCACAACATTAATGACATCAATGTGACGTGAGAAAGGACAAAATTTAAGCAAATTTGAGTCTCTCTCACACTTTCGCTCTCACGGCGGCATGAAAAATTATCTGTATACCTATTTTTATTTTCTCACGAAAAAAACAAGAAATTTAAAAAGATTTTTTATTTCCTTGATGACAATATCTTCTCCGATTTTTTTTTGTGATACATTTTTCTTTCCCACTTGCTCTCTTCTCAGTGTAGAAAGTGATTTAGGCCAGTGATTTTCATATTACTGATAATTTTATTAATTAATTTAACTATGATGGATATTGAGGACGAATATCATCGCGATTATTCGTTCGAACCCGAGTTTATAACGCGTAAAGACTCCCTCGAGATGCATCGATCGCGTTTGGAGAGGACAAGAAAGCATGAGAAAATTTTCATGAAGAAAAAAGCCTTAAAAGTGGATCTCGCGGAAAAACCGTCGTGTGCGATCGAACAATTAGCACTTAGTGTAACTCAAAATCTAATTGAGGCAGAAGTCGATGCCTTTGTTACGGTAAAAACAAAATCCTAATAATTGTTGACTCACGCTCGCATCGTGAGCCCTTGAAAATTTTTTTCACCTGAGTGAAAAGGAAAAAATCTGTTAGACTTTTCCTCTCTCGTTTTCTCAACAAACAATGAGACATTTGACGCGCCAAAACGTAAATCTATAAATAATGTCTCCCACCAAAACAGCAGTGGCAGAGAAAATTTTCACGATCGTTCGCTCGCAAAACCTTGAACCATATTGTGATCAGCAATTAAATGGTCAATCAGATGTTTCTCGGAAAAGCATGCACACAACATGCTTACGTCAAATGAAATTTTCACTCATTCATTAAGCTCGCCTTGATATACATGGCACATCTCTCCTCCTCCTTTCAACATTGATGTTTCACTTCGACACGTCGTTGAACATTTTTACGAGAAAAAAAAATAATTTTTCGATGATTGATCGATTTAATAGGGAAACGAGAAGGGTTTTAAGTGGATTTTAATAAAATGAAAAATATTAAGTGAGATCGAGAGGGGAAAATTTAAAAACGATTAAAGTGAGAAAAATAACGAGTTTTTAATTAATTTCTGTAATTTCAATTAAATTTAAATTCTTTAATTAATTAAGTGTTTCAAACAAAGAATATTTTTTTTGCACTCCAAAAAGTAAAATAAAATTATTTGAAATTTTGCTCAATTTGTAAGAAAAAAGACTTTAAATTATTTTTTAAACACTTCCTTTTCTCAAAAAAAAACTTTTTCTCTCTCACCCCATCACCTCCTCCCCCTCTTTTCGAACAAGCATCAAACACAACAAAATTTTTCTTTCTATTTTTAATAATTTTCTCAATATATTTTCCTTATTTTTTTCTAAATTTGAGTTTCATTCAATTTTCAGTGTGCATTGATTGCAGACACGTCGCTTAAAATAATATTTTTCTCGAGTAAAACTCATTAATTACCTAAAAGCGATTAATTGACGTGGAGAAGCGCGGTGATCGTTAAGTGATTTATTTGATAGAACATAAAGTTGATTTATGATAAAAAAAAATAATATAGTCTGAGTTTTGGTAAATTAAAAGTGAAGAATTTTCGACGATCGATCAAGCACCCTTGAAAATAAATCCCTGAAAGCTCTGTCATCAACTAACTCAACAAATTTTATCTCAAGACAAAAATTTGTTTAATCATTTGTTTAATCATCATCACAATCAAAGATCAAAGGCATATAATGACTATCCCAATGATTTTTAAATTAGCGTACCATAGGTAAAGTTATAAATTTTAAAAACAATCTTTCCTGTCCGCATGAAAATTTCTCAAATATAAACTTTGCATGATATATATAATTCGCTCTTGCATGCGTCATCGAGACAATGAAATATTAATTCAATTCACATCATCCACACAGATGTATGGTCGCTATACGAAGGACTTAAGTGAATATGCAAAAGACGAAGCGAGAAGACTTAAGCAATTGGAACGACAGAGGAAGAAAGACGATCGAGCTCGAAATAAGGTAGATATGATGATTTTTATATATTTATTTGTCATCATGTGACATTTTTTGTCAAAATGAGATGTAATGCAGAGAAAGAGAGGAAAGAGATGTTTGGCAAATTTTTTTTTCACGTTAGCGAATTTTTTACGTACTCGCGTTATCTTATCTAATATTATGATTTTCATGGTTAAGTCAACATCAACTTTTTAGTCTTATCGCATTGCATTTTGTTTAGTCAATTAGGCAACTGAGAATATAAAGCAACAGTGGTGGGAATTTACAGGAACTTCTTGGAAGGAGACAGGGAAAAATATTTCGAGCCGTGTCATGGTTGTGGCGACATACATTTGCTAGAATGGGAGAGGATTGGATTTTCTTAGCGCTTTTAGGTGAGTCTAAATATTTTTTAATTATTTAATTACTTAAATATTTTTTAGGCTTTATCATGGCCTTAATTTCATACTGCATGGACAAGGGTATTAGTATGTGCACAAATGCGCGCGTCTGGCTTTATAGAGATTTAGCCGATCATCCGGCAACTCAATTTTTCGCATGGGTGACACTGCCGGTATGTCTCATATTGTTCTCAGCCGGCTTTGTGCACCTGATCGCTCCACAGTCAATTGGTAAATTTTAAAAAACTTTCATAAACTTTTTAAAAAAATTTACAATAATTTTTTTTAAGGTTCGGGAATTCCTGAAATGAAGACAATTCTTCGAGGTGTGACGTTAAAAGAATATTTAACATTTAAAACGCTGGTAGCTAAAGTGATTGGATTGACGGCCACACTTGGCAGTGGAATGCCTCTCGGTAAAGAAGGTCCATTCGTACACATCGCCAGTATTGTGGCACAACTCTTGAGCAAATTAGTCACTTCATTTCAAGGTATCTTTGAAAATGAGTCTCGAAACACTGAAATGCTTGCTGCTGCGTGTGCCGTTGGTGTAAGTTGACAATTTTAAATTTTAACGTATTTTTAAAATTTACAATTTAGGTTGCGGCATGCTTCGCCGCACCTGTAGGTGGTGTGCTTTTTAGCATTGAAGTAACCACAACTTATTTCGCTGTGCGAAATTATTGGCGAGGGTTTTTCGGAGCTGTTTGCGGTGCAACATTTTTTCGACTCCTTGCTGTGTGGTTTCAAAAGGCCGACACACTCACCGCGATGTTCCTTACGAGCTTCACAATGGAATTTCCATACGATCCACAAGAGTTGATTGCATTTGCTATGATTGGTGTCATTAGTGGACTCGGAGGTGCTGCGTATGTTTGGATTCACAGGCAATATGTGCTGTTTATGAGATCCAGTAAAAGAATGAACAATTTCCTGCAGAAAAATAGATTTTTATATCCAGGAATTTTGGGATTGATGGTGAGTGAGGAATTTAGTGAAATAAAATTTAATTAAAGTTATTTAAATTCAGATCGCCACAATAACCTATCCGAATGGCTTAGGACGATTTATTGCTGGCGAATTGAGCACGCACGAACAAGTTCTTAATCTCTTCACAAATTTCACGTGGTCAAATCCAAATCTAAATGTCGAACAGGCAGCTGTCGTTAAATACTGGACGAACCCATTCACCGATGAAGTTTTTAGTATTTTACTCTGTTATTTATTATACACGGTAATTGCAAATGTTAGCGATTCTTATCGAGTTTAATCATCGATTTTCTTTTGTAGTTTTTCGCATCAATTATAACATCGACAATTCCAGTTCCGAGTGGTATTTTTATTCCAGTTTTTAAAATCGGAGCTGCACTCGGTCGAATAATTGGTGAGGGCATGCACCTTTGGTTTCCATCGGGTATTCGATATGGCGGACATATCAACAATATAATTCCTGGCGGCTATGCAGTCGTTGGTGCGGCGGCTTTTGCTGGTGCCGTCACACACACAGTCTCGGTTGGTGTGATTGTTTTCGAAATGACTGGTCAGATAAGTCATTTAGTTCCAGTTATGATTGCCACTTTAATTTCATGTGCCATAGCAACTGTGTTGCAACCCTCGATGTACGATTCAATTATTCTCATTAAGAAATTGCCATATCTACCTGATTTGTTGCCGAGCGGAAGTGGAATGTACAATTTCACTGTAAACGATTTTATGGTGCGAGATGTAAAGTATATTTGGCAGAGCATCACATATCTTGAGCTTAAGGACATTCTTAGACGAAATAAGCAGCTAAAGAGTCTTCCGCTTGTCGACTATCCAGACACGATGATTCTTCTCGGATCAGTTCAACGTTATGATCTCATTAAGATGATCGATAAGCACATTGGACGTGAAAAACGTCTCGAGATGGCCGTGAGAATGAAGAAGGAAGCGGAAGAGCGTGAAGAGCAAGAAAGAATTAAGAAAATGCAAGAAGAAAAGCGTAGGCCATCGAGATTCGAGGTGGTTCCAGCGCCAGACATAATTAAGCTTCAGAAAATGGCCAACAATGAAATGCTCACACCTCAAGCCAAAAAAGAAACCTCACAGTCCCAACAATTCACTCCAGTATTCGGCACACAGCCAAAGAAATCAATTTTGAAAAAGACAAATTCATTTACAATGAAAGGTTTTAGTCCTTTATCACCACACAGTCCCGTCAACACACCATACACCACAATTACCGGTGCCGAAAGTCGAATTCGATCGGCTTTTGAAATTATTTTTAGAAAATCTGCAACGCTTCAAGATGTGCAGAACAATGATCCCGAGTTGGGGTCGAAATCATCAATGCAAACGCCGAGCATCGATGGCACTCATTTTCCATCATCTCATGGCATTTCCAAGAAAGTTCAATTGCCACGTGAACGAGGTAAAAAATTAAAAATTATTCAAAAATATAAACCGTTAAATTTTTAAATTTTTCTTCAGTCATTGACATGTCACCGGAAGAGCAAAAAGCTTGGGAGATGGAAGAACTTGAGAAACAAATTGATTTGGATGCTTCGCATGTCCACATTGATCCATCACCCTTCCAATTAGTGGAGAGAACTTCACTGCTAAAAGTTCACTCGTTGTTTTCAATGATTGGCATTAATCATGCCTATGTCACAAATGTGGGAAGACTTGTGGGTGTTGTGGCATTAAAAGAGGTAAAATTAATTTACTTAAAAGAATTTTAATTTAATTATTTAATTACAGCTTCGAAAAGCTATCGAAGACGTTAATGCCGGCAATTTATTGCCGAAAACTGCACCGGTCGAGATGAAAATCCCCGACACTCCAGTATCGCCATGTGCAGAGCCACTCCTCAACAAGCAATTAATGATTAACGACAAAGAAGTAAATAATCAAAATATTTCAATTAACTCCGTTGATTCACTTTTTCAAACGAATTCAAACTCCGAAAATTGTTCAACTGACATTGAACTCGATAATATTCGCAATACACTCAGATTGCAGTAAAATTTTATTTTTATCAAATAATTAAAATAAGACTTTTTGGTATACGCAAAAAAAACCGTAGGTAAAAACTTTTCATGGATTTTTTTAGCTTGAATATAAAATATTGATTTTTAACTAACAAAAATTTAGCATGGTTTCATTAAATTAATCTTTCTGAGTGCTTGCTACCAATATATTGCATGTGATTTTGAATATTTAAAATTCTTGTAAAAAAAGATATAGTTCCACATTTTTACTTTTCGCATTTTTAAATCTTTTTAATTTTTATCTCAAAATTAATTTTTTTTCTTCCTTTCACAGGGTTGACACAACTAAGTTTTAATCGCCTCGAATACATCATCATTTTAGCCATGTGATTTTAGAAAGAAAAACACCACACTTTTATCATCCAAAAAAATATCAAATTTTTACTATATTTTAATTATCAAACACTTATAATTTTAAGATTTTATTGAAGTCAACAAAAACTTTCTAGAAGCTGCATCAGTCATGAAAAAAGATAAAGACAATCTATAAAGACATTTTAGAGCATAAAGATCAGTTAGGTTGTAAGTATTTTAGTTATCAATGTTGCCGTCAAAAGAAAAATAGTCAATATTGTCTCTATAGAGAAGAGAAATGGCATGTGATTATTTTAAGAGAAAGAAAAATAAAATTTATGTTTAAAAATAAAATGTTGAGAATTTTGTTAATTTGATTAAATTTTAGGAATTGAGATGCTAATAAATTTTAAGATGAAATCAATTAATTAATTTTTAAAATTTACAATTAATTATCGCTTTTAACAACCCGATAATTTCAATTGACTGTGGAACCAATTAGCATCTCAGATTTGCGTCACAAACACTTTTACGCAGTCGATGAGTCAACGATTTTTTTACGTTCCGTTTTAAATTGTTTATTCTCACCGAGAAGAAACCAGAAGCTTATTGAAATATTAAATAAGTTAAAGGAAAAAATAATTTTTTTTACAAAAGAATTAATATGAATTTATGATTTTGATGGTCAATTTTTATTTAATCATAATTGTGCATTCAAGCAACGTATAGACATTACAAAATATATTTAAGGTACATCAATTTGTAGCTTCTGTCAAGAAAAATAAAAAAAAGTATTTTAAAAAATAAATTTCTGATAACGATTTTCAATAAAGTCCATTGATTGATGTTGGTCGAATGTAAGCTCGACTCCGATCAGACATTTGAATTTTTTCAGCATCAAGTCGACCTGAACAGAATATCGCCAAACGTTCCTAAATACATGAGTAAAAATTTTAGAATATGTTTCAAAAGATAAGGCATTAGATGGACAGTTTGTGATGTAATTTCATATTTTTAAATATATTAATCAGTCTTAAAATGTAAACTGTCCATCCGTTGATAAAATTCAAACAAAATATTTATGGCCAAATTTTCATAATTTTACTGTAAATTTTTTACATGCTTCACTAAACTTACCAGCATTACTAAATTCGTTTCAAACACATACAACATAAAAGATTTTACAAAATTACATGGAGCAGGAGATCGTTCTTGATTTGAGCTTGAGGTGGCTTCAGACTGAGTAAATATTTTTTTTTATCGTGAGGAAGAAATTTTCAATTTATTTATTATTTATTTAAAATAATTTTTTGGATAGCAAAAAATAAGAAGTTCAAAAGAATTTAAAAAGCCATGAGAGAGAGAAAATGAATTCTAAAATATTAAAGAATTTTTTTGAATGCATAAAAATAAAAACCAAGATCAAGAATGTTTAAAATTAAAAAGTGTTAATTGTTAAGGTTTAGATGCAAAAAATAAGAAATTATTAGTAGAAATTTGTTAAAATTATAACAAGCAAAAATTTTAAACTTTTATGCTCACCAATGCATTGTTAGCTTGCTTTTGAGCTTGATCATATTTGCTATTGATTAAAGTGATCACTCCTTGAGCTTTCTCGAGATGAACCATCTGTTTTTAAATTAGAGAAAATTAAATAAATTTATATATTTTAAGGATTTATTCGAACCTTTAATAATGAGTCAGTCCAATAAAGAACATAGTGGAAAAATTCTTGTGTTGATTGTCGCATTTTGTTTGGAATTTTTCCTGCATGTCGTGAGGTAAAATTCATGAGATGAACAGCCTTTCTTGCAGTTTCTCTGTTAAGTTACAAAAAATTCCATTATTTAATAATTGAGAAAAGATTTTTTGCTTAGCTCATTGATCATTAAATTTCACACTCGGTCACTCACCTTGCAATGAGAACAAAAAGCTGTTCAAGAGTTTCTGGTCGCTTTTGATTTTCGGGTTCTTTTTGACTGAGATAACCGTAAAGTTCCTTGAACTTTGCGTAAGCTTCCTTCGGATTTGTTACAATAAGTTCGAGTGCATAAATCAAAACGTGGACGTCGTTTCTCAACGCATTAATTTCAGCTGCAGTTTTGCTCGAAATTTTACGCTTGAATTTTTTAGACAGTCTCTTGCTCCTGCGATAAGTCAGCATAGCATGATTACCCTCCTTGTTAAGATTAAAATTATTAATGGCATTATTAAAATTTTATTTTTGTAATTACCTCCTCGGTGATGTCAGCATCAACAACATCAACACTCTCCTTATTAATTTCATCCGGCAAATATTTATCTGTAAAACTTTATTTAGAATTTTTTTCATATTAATTATATATTTATATTTACCGAGAGCATGATCGGCAAGTTCAATTGCGTGATCGGCTAGATCATTAAAGGAATCCGCACGTTTCAAAACTGGCTTCACTACACGATCGGCGACGTATTCTTTCGTATTCCAATAAATCATTTGGGGTGGCAAATTTATGTTGGGAATTCTCTGCTCAACTGATTCTAAAATTTTCACTCCCACATTATCGATTTTATGGAGAGGACCTTCCACAACGCTTAGTCGAAGTGCCGGCGCAAATGACTCAAGTACAGCGAGTGCAATATTTTCCGACACATTAAAATACCAATTCACAAATTTATTCGAATTTTTAACTCGATTGTAGACGTGAAATGCAGTTTTTGCTGTCGACTCAACGACCGGAATGGATGTGAATCGTTCGAGTGACTCCATCCTAATGATTGGATTTTTGTGTATTATCATCGTGCTCGCTGAGAAAGTAAAAAGATGATTAATTTTGAATTTCGAACTTTGATCTGAGAGCGACATTTTCAAGGACGGATTATCGTAACTTTTTAAACTATTAACTAAGCTAATTTAAATTCTTATTGTGTTAACTAGTAAGTGAAAAAATGTTGTGTTTTCCCTCCAGTGGCAAAACAAACAAATTTTTCGATAAAATTATTTACCCATTTTTGGAGCGATTTCTGACAACTTACTCGACCGAGAGCGATGTATGTACTGCGGAATAATATTCTATAGTTGAACTATGTGTGTGCTGTTAGTCTAGCTTGTTCTCTCATTTTTTTCTCATTCTCTGTGAGCATACATCTGTGCTATATAATGTCAATAAATACATGCGTTGTGAGTTGATAATGTAAATGAATGAAATTTTTACAGGTAGGAATAACAACATGCGACGAGATAAAATTAAGGATAGAGAAAAAAAAATTGTTGGACCCATTTATATACTTTTAGAAAAACAATAATTTAAAAAAATATAGAGAATTGTTTTTATTAAAGAAAGTTTAAAGAAAATTTTTAGGTAAATTTTTCAATATTAAAACTTTATTTAATTTTATTTTTTCAGAATTATTTGAACGAAGACAGTTATTTTTTTATCAAGCACGTGCTATCATTGCTGCTCATCAATATAAACATTTTAAAGGCACTTCACACAGTCTCGGCTGATAACTCAATCGCAAATGCGGATGTGTGAGTAAATATAGAAAAATAATTTTGTTTATGGCTCCAGTCAGAATCGTGTAACTTAGAAAATAGCTTTGCACTTATCAGCTAATAATTTTCATTTGCAAATACGGTTTTAAAGAGTTAGCAAGTGTGAAATGGATTTTGTGGCAACTGGTAATAAAAAATTTAAATCTAGCTTCCGTAAAATAGTAATTTTTTTAATAGAACACCAACATCAGAGATATAATCCGTTAACTAATACATGGATTCTCGTGTCGCCACATCGCATGAAACGACCATGGAGTGGTCAACAAGAAGCTCCTCAAAAAAGTGACCTCCCTGAATTTGATCCTACAAATCCACTCTGTCCTGGTGTTGTTCGTCAAAATGGCGAAAAGAATCCAAATTATGAATCGACTTTTCTGTTCACCAATGATTTTCCAGCACTGCTTGAAGACATTCCACTTCCACCAGAAAGCAATGATGAACTTTTCCAAATGAAGGGTGCGAGAGGAACTTGCAAAGTTATGTGCTTTCACCCGAAGAGTAATAAAACTCTTCCAGTCATGACTCCGAAAGAAATATCGACTGTCATTGAGGCTTGGATTAAAGAGTTTAATGAACTATCGAAAAAGTACACTTGGGTTCAAATATTTGAGAATAAAGGTGCTGCTATGGGTTGCTCAAATCCACATCCTCACTGTCAAATTTGGTCATGCTCATTTTTACCTAGTGAGCCTGAGAGCAAGGATCGCCAATTGAGAGCTTACTTCCAAAAACATGGACGACCCTTACTCGATGATTATGTCAAGAAGGAAATTGCTAAAAAGGAGCGGATTGTTGTTGAAAATGAGGATTTTATTGTGGTTGTTCCATTCTGGGCTTGCTATCCGTTTGAAACGATGCTCATCGCACGAGATTCTAAGGTCAAACGAATTAATGACATGAGCGTAAAACAAATCAATAATCTTGCTCTTGTTATCAAAGAACTGACTACGAAATACGATAATCTTTTTAATTGTTCATTTCCTTACTCCATGGGATTTCATGGAGCGCCTACGGGAGATTTAGCCGGTGAAGACACTTCACATTGGACATTTCATGCAATTTATTATCCACCCCTGTTGAGATCATCAACAATCAGAAAGTTTATGGTTGGTTTTGAGCTTCTTTGTCAGGCACAACGTGACTTGACGCCTGAACAAGCCGCCGAGAGATTGAGAAACCTGAATGGCTTTAAACATTTCTCGGAAACTTTATAATCCAAATTTATGTGATTTTTTTATTGATTCTTAATAAAAATATAAATTTGAATCCTTAAAAACTAGAATCAACTTTTCTTTCCCTCGAGTGCATAAATTTCACCCAAAATTGTGGCAATTGTGAATCGAAATCTATGAAAATGTTTTAATGATAAATTTATAGTTTGAGTTTTTCCTTTATTCTGCAAGTGGAGGATGATTGTAGGTCCGCTCTCAACTAGAGAAATATTTATTCGTGTTTTTAGATCATCGACTGGTTTTAAAAGTTTCATTTCGCGGAATTGAATTGTTAAAGTTTGTTGATTTGATATCAAAACTTTTGTAATATCCTCAATGCATTCATCTGTAAATTTCAGTTCCTTTAGAGTGTCCGATAAATCAGAGCTGTTGACATTTTTATTTCGAAGGAAAACTTCCATCAACAAAGTGATGCACGTGAACATAATTGCATAATCCTCATGATTTAAATCGGAACTTTGAATTATTTTTAAGGATTCTTTATCGTAAGCTTCTTTCGAGTAAGTTTTATGCTCCAAAAATGCGACACAAACTAAAAAATAAATTTTTGTAATTTTCATAATTCAAAAAAGTTTTTTAGAACCTTTTAAAATTGATCTCAATGTTGCTTTATTAATGCTTGGAATGTATGTTGAGTATGACTTTAAACTTTTGCTCAAAGATGTCTTAAAATTATTCATTTTGAAAAATTTGTAAATATTTTTATTTTTACTAAAATTTCCGACTAAACTTTTGTCAATGTGTTAGTATTTTCTTATATACTCAATACAGCTGTTTTTTACTCGTTTTATACAAAACAAAAATTTTAAAAACATGTTAAATTTATTAGACACAAAATTGGGAAATCTGTGGACAATTAAGTCAAATTGTGTCCAAGACGATTATTATGCATTAAACAACTTAATATCTAGCGATGAATCAAAGAGAAAAATTGGATTTATGGCTTTTTCTGTGTCAAAACCACCGATTTTAATAACTCTCGAATGCAAACACAAAATTGATCTTAAAAGGCTGAAAGTGAGTAATTTTTATAATTTAATTGTCATGTATGCTATCAAGAATTCAACTTTTCAGATCTTTTCCACACTTTCATCCCTAAAGTCGACAAAATTTCAAATCCTCATTGAAGTTCAACAAAATGATAAAAAGTTTTTCCGTAAAATTGAGGAAATTTCTCTCAGCGATGAACATCAAGGATTTTGCCTTCAAACTTCTCAGGACTCCGACACGCAAGACAGTTTAAAAGTTGTCAACATCAATCGAAGATTTCATAGAGATTTAAGAGCAGTTAGCATCATTCAAATTCTAATTCTAGACACTTGGATGAGAAGAGCTCCAGCGATAAAGAAAATTGAAATTTGGGGTGAGCCATCGTCGGCGAATAAAAATGATGAAATTGAAGAGATTTTGAGATTGATCAGCTGTAAGGATGTTAATGTGTCACAGTCAAAAAAATGTGATCCTCATGATACAATCATCGACGAAAGCTTTAAAATTCCTGAAGATTTTCTCGATGCAATAACGCATGACCTGCTTATAATGCCTTACATCCTTCCATCGGGTGCAATCGTTGACGAGACGACGCTGGAAAAGCACCGAAGAAATGAAGAATCTTATGGTAGACTGCCGTCAGATCCATTCACGGGAGTTTACTTCACCAGAGATTCTCAACCTAAATTTGACGTTTCTTTAAAAATGCGCATGGATGAATTTAAACTTAGACATTCCCATGAAATTGAGATTAAAAATTCAGGAAGAACGGTAGGACGAAAGAGAGCTTCCAATCCATCATCAAGCACCGCCGTTAGTCACATCTCGAAGAAAATTAAACTAAGCAAAGAATCTTCACTCGATGATTTAATTCAATCAATCTACAGGAACAAACAAATCTCAAGCTTTACAACACCAAAAATTTCTCAAGAAAATTCCACTTTAACTTGCAATGGCTGTAAAACTTGCTCCAATCTTTACAAAATTACAACTTGTAATCATCATTTCTGCAAAGAGTGTGTCATAAAATTTAAATCAAACTGTGGAGTTTGCAAAATGAGTTTTGAGAATAAAAATGTGGTGAAAGTTCATCTTTGAAATGCTCCAAAAAATTTAAGTTTAATATTTTTATTATTTTAACAACAATTTTAGTGTCATTTCTTATATCAAAACTAAAATAAAATTTTCATATTAAAATCTTTTTTGATTCTTAGAATGTTAAAAGCTTTAATTATTTCTCTATACTCTAAGCGTATTGGGACGGATGACATGAATGATGAAAAATTATGAGAGTTCACAACAATTTTTTATCTTACAAATTTATCGTGTCTAGTTTCGGACTCAAGTCACTGCCGGGTAGAACTTTATTATGTTTTAATGTTCCATTTTGATAATCAGCATGAGGTGGCTTTTTGCCATTGCTGCCAACACCGAGTGGAAATGCGAGATCATGAGTGCGTCGCATGATTTTGCCGGAAGTGATAAGTCGACCAAATCCTTCCTGGAAAGTTTAAAAAATCATTAAATATATTTTTGCTATTTTAACAATTTTTTACCTCATGAGCAAAAGCGTAAGAAGATCTTAAGGACCTTCGCGATTTCCTCGCCGATGCAGTTCTCGCCACAATCGGTCTCATTTTCATTTGTTTCGATTGCTTTTGCTTTAATCTTATTCTATCCGCTAAACTTGGATTAACATCGAAGCTATAGAATCTCCATGCGAGGAGAGGAGTCATCAGAATGATAACTGTGAGCAGTGTTGTGAGCCAAAATGTTGATTCCGTAATAGCTTTGGCAAGAGTGCCCACATACGGACCTCCAATGATATAATTATAAAAGCTATCGAGTACAAAATACCATACAAGACTTCCCCATATCATAATGTGATTAAATATGGTCCAGTAACCTGTATCGAGTGCGATCTAAAATATTAAATATTTAAAATTTAACGGATATTTTAAAAAAATATAAACTTACTTGAGCAGTATTATCTAAAATTAATATTGTGGCAACTACAGATCCCAACAGCATGTGATCGTTCAATACATGACCAGTATGAGAAATTCTATCACGATAAGTGCCTTAAAATATTTAAAATTTATTAACCTCATTTTAAAATAAAATCTCAAAATTACCATATGGAATTAAAAATAAAATGAGTGAAGTGAAGACTCCATGAATGACACTTTTAACAAATTCGTGGGTATTAAAGAGGGCATTGGTTAGACCGGGCGTATAAAGTTTAGGATATTCAAGGCTCAGTTTATCATTGACATCTTGCTCAAAAACGCCTAAAGCGAGTACTGGCAATGCTGTATAAAATAAGTTGTACACAGAGATGAACATAGGATCGAAAACAGTCTGAAAGAAAATGTAAATTTATCAAAAATCATTTTAAAGACACAATCAAAGTTTATTTTGTCACCTGAGCACTGAATCCGCAGAAAAATGAAAACCAGAAATGACACAATGTGAATGCAAAATTTTTATAGAAGAAATATCTCAAAAATTTGCTCATCCTGTAATAACTCCAACGTCCATGCACGAGTAAAAGTCTTTCGAGAAATCTAAATTGAGCAATTGAGTAGTCGCTTGCGAGCACAGCTTGCAGTCCTTCTTGACCCGAAATGCCTACACCTATGTGAGCTTCCTTAATCATTGACACATCATTTGCTCCATCGCCAATTGCAAGAGTAACGGCATTTTTACTTCTTTTCATGAGAGCTACAACGAGTGCCTTTTGAAGGGGCGTTACTCGACAACAAATTACAGACTTGCATTGTGATGCAATTTCGAGAAATTTTTGTTCTAGGTCAGGTGACAAACAATGCACGAGTGAATGACCATTGACAACTATTGCAAATCCTGCTGACGTGTCTTCGCCATCAGTTGGAATTGCCTGTCCATTAGTCGATCCTGCATTTTGATTATTTTCAAAGATTGTGTCAGCCTGCGAGCTAAAATTAACAATCGATATCGCAGGCGGTGTTTGAGTTTTAAATTCGTTTTGTTCACGTTTAATAAATCCATTGACATTGACATTCTGTACGCCAGGTGGGTGGAATGTGTTAACAATTTTAATGCTTTCTTTGAATTTCCTCAATTGCTGCTCAACCTCTAATTTAGAGAAACCATCGACTATGAAGACATCAACCATGTCATCAGTGAGTAATTGACATGAATAACCAATATTTATGGCTGTCTCTTGCTTATCGCCCGTTAATACCCAAATTTTAATTCCAGCCATTTGTAGGTTCGCAATGCATTCCGCGACGCCGTCTTGAAGTTTATCTTCAATCGCTGTCACACCAACAAGTTTCATATCACTCTCGACTTCTTCATAAACTAATTCTAGCTTTTCATCTCTTCCACCTATTGCAACGGCAGCTTCGTGATATCTATTTTAAAAATAATTTAGATATTAAAAAACCGTTAAATTTTAAAATTTCACCTCTTTTTCCATCGCTCATAAAATACTTCACTAATCACTCTCTCCGCTAATACTAAAGTCCTCAAGCCTTCACCCGCAAATTTATTTAAATGCTCCTGAGTTCGATGCTTAACATCATTCTGATGCTGACCAAGTCTATCGTATATCACATTATCGGCACCCTTACAATATAAAATAATTCTTTTATGTCTCCTCACTATCACCGACATACGTTTGCGTGTATTGTTAAAATCTATTATATGCAATAGTTCGTAATCTTCTTGTCTACCGTCCACGTCAATCGTAATACTGGTTGGTGTTCGAGCTTTAAATACGAAACCGAAATTCCTTGCTGCCGAAACCAGTGCAGCTTCATCAGGACTTTGAGCTTGATATTCGAGCTTTCCATTTTTATTGTCAGGCATGACTGTGTGACAGATTGCAAGAAGTCTGAAGAAATTTTGAGCGTGGGTGTCTTCAGCTCGAACGGCTCGAACGAGCTCCTTGTCATACCACTTAAAACCACGCTCGGAATATGGATTGGAAGAAAAATCGACAGACTTAAAGTCCTGTGAAAAAATATATGAATTAAAATTAAATTTTTAAAGCTTTTCAGCGCTTGCAAAAAAAATAAAATCAAGGAATAGAAATTCCTTGACATTGTGTCAGTGTAATTTTTAAGCTGGAGTGTGTATTAATGGCAACTAATGGTGCAATTTTATCTACAACATTTAATCATGCATACATGCTCATTAACTCCACTCGATTGTGCATATCTATGATGAGATGAGCCACTAACGATCGATTCTTCCGATTCAGCTAAAGCAGCTAATTTAATTCCACTATTTCTGTTATGATTCGATAAAAATCTAACTGTAAGTTGTTGCCTTTTTGCATTGTCATCGCACTCGATATCAAAATTATTGGCAAAGCCGTTGGATAGTGAGGATGGCGTAAGGAGGGATGGATTGTTATCGGACGATGCTATTCCTTCATCATCACTTAGTATGGAGGTCATTGAGGGCTAAATTTAAGGAGGTTAAAATAGGTTTCTTTCATTCACTTTTGAGGATAAAAATCAATAAAATTCCTGCCAGTAAATCAACGTTAGTTTTGTAATCAAACAAAATTATTATGTGAAGGAAACAATTAGAAGAAAATTGACCAAACGTGATTGCAAAACAAATTTGTGTAAAGTTTTTTTCTGTTGAAGAAATTATGAGCTTTTTCAAAGAAGTTTTTAACATTTTCACGCACTAGAAACTCAAAAGTTTTTTGTCATCACTTCAACTCTTAATCACCACACTAATTTAAAAATATTTTTTTTTGTATTTTGAATTAGAATTTCTGTGTAAAATGTTTGTAATGTTTCACTCTCTGTACATGTAAAAATATATGTATTTTTTTATCAGAAAAAGCTCAATTAAGCTCACCTCGGAAACTTCAAGAATGTCGCCAGTCGTTAAGTCGATTACATCTCCGTAAGCTCGCCCCGCAATGCTGCACTTATTAAAAGTCATAATATTCTGTGTCAACGTTCCTACATGGGATAATATATCAAAAATAGTGCAATCTCATTATGCTGCATTGAAATGATTTATGAGCTAAAGCTTTTACCCGTTTTATCTGAGAAAATATATTGAATTTGTCCCAGTTCTTCATTGAGGGTCGTCGTACGTGCTCTCGCAAAAGTTTTCGTTTTATGATGAAACATTTTCTGATCCCAATTGATTTGGAAACTTTGAGCAAATCGAATTACCTGTTGAATATCGTGCATGGCAGAAAATTAAATGAAGTTGACCATAAAATAAAAATTCTTCGGCTCACCTCAACTGACACGTAGAGGGAAATTGGAACGACAGTATTAAGGACAATGGCATATGAGAAAAATACGAGGAGACCGATGATAGTTGAGCCCTGAATATGTTCCGTGACAATGAGCTTATCCCACGGTAGATACGATTGAAAATAATAGCCAATAATTCCTTCCCATATTGCAGCCGCCACCGTACAGAAACCACAAATAGAGAGGAGAAAAAATACAATCTGTGGGAAAATTTAAAAACATTTTATTAAATTTTCTCGTGGGAACAAATCGAACTCACCCCAATGATGATAAAATTCAGTAATTTGTCAATATTTGTCCGCTTAAATTTAGCTTTTCCTGAATTCTGCATGAGCTTCGTGTCTTTACCGGCAAATATGACCAGACCATAGCACCACTGTGTATTTCTCAGCACGCAACCACGTAGCAAAAGTTTCTCATTGTCAAGTGGAAATCTTTGATTTTTCCAAAAAAGCGTTCCCTCGAACTTGTTGAGGAGATTGTTTGGCGGCTCGCAAACAATTTCTCCATTAAAGTCCCACAACTGATCCTCACGCTGATTCATCTCCGCTGTCTCAGTCAGACATTGCTTTATTTTTAAATTCGTCTCGCCGTCCAGCTCTGCCGTTTCAATAAAACACAATCCATTTGGCTCACTTGAGGTTAGAATTAAAATGTCGGCAGCAACAAATTGATCATTTTCCATTCGAACTATGTCACCGACCTTTAATAAAGTGTGAGATTGAATTATTCAATAAAAATCAGTCATTATCGTTTTGATTGAGGGTGAAAGCGAAAAAAATAAATCATAATTTATTTCCATTCACATTGGCATTCAAAAGCATGTATATGCGGTCAGTGAAGGTGAACTCATTAATTATTCTGAGTCACATTAAGCATTAGATAAATAAAAATATCTTGAGAATATTTCTCACCTGCACTCCCGACCACCTTTCATCCACCAACTTTCCATTTCGAAGGCATTTCGATATTCGATTATTAACCTGCGAGTCATTCATGTGCCGTTGAAAATCATCATAAGCGTCCTTAATGGCGGTTAGAGTAAGTACACCGATTAACGGAATTGCTGTTGTCACGGGTGTAAGCGAAGATATGGCAGGAATTAGCTGAAGAATTAACAAACATAAAAAGTAGAAATTTGCTAATCGCTGAAACTGCTCGAGTAAGTTGAGTGGTAAAAAAGTTAGGAATGAGTATTTTGACGTCTTTATGTAGTTGTTCTGTGTGATAAAGAAAAAAATAATGCCATGATCAGACAAGCTGCTAATTAAGGCTAATTGATTTTCATCCTTACGGCGTAGTGGAACTGCGAGTTATATTCTCTGTCATTTGCACGAATTCTACGCTCGTTTTCTACAAGAAAAAAATTAATGGAAAGTAATTTATAGTCTCGCTTTTATTGATTCAAACAATTATTTTTATTTCCGCATTCGTAATTGACTATTCAAGTTCATTGTGATTGCATGTAAAATGCTTTGATATGCTTGTAAAATAGAAACAGCAACAGGTGACGTTGGAAATGAAGAAAAGAAGAAAATTCGCAAAGAGTTTTGTGGAAAGCGCCAAAGAGTCTGGCTTGTGTAATTTTTTACCGACAATTTGGCATCGAGCCTTGACACTAGGACTTGATGAATAGACTGTCTGGAATTTGACAAACATTTTTTAATCTAATTTGAGATGACTTGATAAAAATAAATTTTCTAAACATAAAATTTTAATTAAATTCCAGGGATTGAATTTCATTCAACTTTTAATAATTTCAAAAATAAAATTTCTATTTTTAAGATGTGCACATGAATGACATCAATTTCATCATTGATTGAATCGTAGAATAAATTTCCCAACAAAAATATCATCAGATGTTAAAATAGCAAACGTTCCAAAACAATTTTATTGAAATTTAATCAAAATAAAGCTTCCTTTCAGTTTGTTCTCTCTTGCTGGAAAAATTGTGCACATGTTGACGAAATTGTAATTCCAAGAATTTCCAATCTTACAAAGAAAAATAAATTTTACATTCAATTTGTCTTTTTGTTTTAAAAATTCTGTAGTTTTTTACCTCAAATTATTCAACAATTCCGTGAATTTTTGTTAATTATTTTTTACCCTTTTAAAAAATTATTTACTCAACAAAAAACCTTCAATATTTAATCTATCCTCATTCCTAAGAAGGTAATTAAAAAACGAACCCTCACATACTTTAAATTATTAATAGTTAAAAATTTACCACCATGAAAAGTTCGAAAGTAAAGACTTGCAACAGAGTTCCTCGTTCTTTCATTCACTTTAATTTCGGTCGTTGGACCTTTGTACAAATTGTTCTGACTTCTCCACACGCCCAGTTTTTCAAGCACCGAGAAAAATGATGCTCTAAATCCTATCGATGATGATTGTTGAGTGCTAATACTGCCTTCGGCATGCATGTTCATGGGCTTAAAGCTCTCGCCATCACCCTCCATTGCTGTATGATATTGAGATGAGTTTTCCATTGAGGGATTTGTCCTCTCCTCATTGATCGATGACTTTGAATCGCTTCTCGATTTAATTTCATTGCATTCATCTTCAAACGATACATTTGGAATGGATTGTTGGGTTGACGGTTTAAGAACAGACACCAAACTGTGGAGACTCGAGCTCGAAGGCATTTTAATTGATTTCCGGCTGTGTTTGCAATTTCCTGTTGATCGTCGATGCGACGCTCTCCTACTAATTGCACTTTTTTCCTCATTTTCGTTTCTAGGCGCCGGAGCCGAAACATGTTTACGATCCATTTTTTTTAAGTAACTTAATTCATTTCTCTATGAAATATTTTAACAATTTTCTCGTGTAATTAACGTCACTGATTGAGTCAATATGATAACTAAATTACCATTCCGTTGCTCATGTTTAGATAACGCATTCTCACTCTGTTTGTTCAAACCAATATTCAAAAATTCCCAGTCGTAATGTCCAATCTAGTTAATTAATCAATAATCTATATGATACGAAAATGGAACGGAGATATTTTTACATGGGATGGAAATTTTGAAGTATGAAAATATTTCTTAATTATCTGATGAAATATTAGCGATTCAGATTTCGAACAGGTGAGAATTATTTTAAAGTTTAAAATTTTTAACATATTTTTAAAGTCACTTTTTAGATATTTCCTTTCCTTCCAATACTCTTACAAAAAAATTACGACGAATATGGACGATACAAAAATCTGATGTCTTTCGCACATGAAACTTTAATTAACTTCCTCTATTCACGTACACTGTATGTCCTGCATTTTATCGCGTTTAGAACTAATCAATACGGAAAAAATGCAGCTAAATTTTGAGCTTTCTGAGCTTTTTCCATTCATGATTGAAGTTCATGTAATTATATTAAATTCATGATTACTATAATTTTTATCTGCACTTATTATAGCGTTAAACACTCGGCTATTAAAATTACATTATGAGAAAAGGAAAATTTTACGCCAACACGCAATTTTTAGATCCTTCAAATGCGACGTTCACGACTCGAGTGAATCATGAAAAGTGAAATTGAAGGGAAAGGACTGTCGGTGGAAACTGGAAATTTCTATCGTCATTCATGAATTTTAACTGAGTTTTCCAGTCGAAAATGTAAACAGCGTGGTCGTTTGATAGAAAAAAGTCATGTGCGCGCATATTTCCAACGAAAGTGAATTTAGCAAGTAACGATCAAAAGCACATGCTATCACAATATTTTTTATATCGTAAATTATGCACTCACCTGGAATGTCCTGTGATGGATTTATCCTTCGAATGCTACTACTATACATATTTTCTTTTAATTTTCATCAATCACATGTTTAATATATTTCACTTTCAAGTTTTTACTAGTTTTTTAACGATTATATTTTTTCCTTCTCATCTTCACTTGAGTCACTCGAATTTTATCACGCTGTTAATTTAGTCGATGTCATTCGTTTGATTTATTAAAATTCATTAAATTGCATGAAGTCATTTTTATCGTGACCTGTTTAAAAAATTACTTTGAGAAAAACACAAAAATTTATGTCTATAATTATTGATAAAGTTTCCCATCTTAAGATTTTCCTTACATTCAATTACACCCACTAAATACTTTACGTTCTCATGACCCATTTTCTTTCATACTTGTTTGACAAATGACTTTTTTCATCAAGAACGATCTAACAAGGAGTAGCCTTTTAACCCTGCTACTTATCAATCAATTATTTTCATGAAATTCCGTGGTGATTTCATCGTTGAAGAAATTATTGAAGGGTGACACAACCGAAATTATCTAATTTATTCATCGAATATCTCGTCATCGGGTCCTGTATAGAAGAAACTTGCCTAATAATTCATTCGAAATTTACAATTCGATGAGAAAATTCACAACTGCGTATGGGTCGGTTGAATACCTTTAGTGGACAAAGAGATCGATTGTAATGTTTTTCACCGATAGACAAGGTTCTAGGCGAACGACTGTCCTTGAAGAGTTTTGCTAAATTATTAAACGTTTTTAAACTGTTGAAATTTTAAATGTCGACGCATTTCCAAGAACGAAAGCTTTACAACAAATTGTGAGCATTGTAAATCTGCGCAAGTAATTAAACAGTGATAGTAGCCACAACAATGTCAGCATGTTGTTAATTATACGTGTAAATTTACTACAGCCATGCATTATGCATGAGACAAAACAATGGACGCATATTGGCCGCGTCACGAAAATCGTTTTGTGTGCGCAATTTTCTCACTTTTTCCATTCTGTATGCACTTTCAAGTTCAAAAACAATTCCTGACTATTGTGTGTGCGATAATGTCGGTAAATTTCAATGTAATTCAAAATGATTTAGTCGATAAGACAGGTGCTTGAAAAAACTCACAAAGTCACATTAACCATGATGTATTCTTAATTTATTTATTTCATCAAATAACAAATATTTATTTAATTTTTTTTTCATAACCTTTTTCTTTTCACGATCGCGAGAAATTACATTGCTTACATTTCCTTATGGATGAACTTTACCTTCCATCCTCAACGAAGAAGAGCCATGGCTTTTTCGACCATAAATAAAAAATCAGAAATGCTTTTCACAGCACAGCACTTTATTGATTTATCAATTATTTATGTCCACCTTGCCTTGTTACTCTCGTTCGCTCTCTCTATAACAATCGTGACAACGTGTGTGAGTAAATTAATTCTATAACTCTTTGATAAAGGCCGCAAACAAGAACAAATGAAGAAAATTTCAATATCATTGCCTAACTTGCAACATTAATCGAAAATGTATATCATCAACCAATGCGTGCATGAGCATGCAAAATCGCAATCGAACGGAAATTGGTTTTTTTTTCAAGGAATATCGATAAACTATGAATAGTGTTGCTTCCGAGTGAAATTTAAATATTTTTTAGCAATCGAAATAAATGGTGATGAGAAATGTAAATAATCCTAATTGACACTGACAGCATTAATTTTTCATAAAGTGCCGCTTCATGACTGACATCACACTTTGTTATTGCTTTTTCTTTATTTTTGTAAAAATAAATTAGTGAAAGGAAAATTTGGTTGCGTGTTAATCGGTCTCAGTAATTACAGTTTTACAAATAAACTCGGAGATTTTAGCATAATGTCCGGAAAATTGGTGGTTTGTAAATGGAACAGTGACCTGTGTTAAGACTGAATGAGAACATCAACAGGCTTTACTAAAAGTTGGAAAAATAATTTTACTTTTCCTCAACAAATTAATTCAAAAATCAACAAATGCATACAAAATTACTTCAACGATTGAAATTACAATTTCCTTTCCTAGTGTTCATGACTTCACTGTTCAAGGCTATCAAAGGAATCTTGCATGAATCAGTCAATGAGGATTGAATTGAGTATGGACAGCAATGATGATGATGATTAGTGGTTTTAAGGGCGACAATAATAACAACGTGACGTTCGACAAAAGTGTGCGTATGTGAAAAATGATTTTTATCGATTTCAACCTCATACTTTTTTTGGTATGCAACATTAATTAAATGTTTATTTGATGTAAATATTATTTTTCTCCTTGTCTACCATTAATTAACTCAATTAAACTACGTTGCAGCAGACGCAAGCATAATTTTTTTTGAGTGACGATGATGCAAATTTTTCATAGAAAGTTTTCTTGAAATCTTTCCAACTTTTCTATTTTTTTTTCAAACTGTTCGAAAAAATTGAACTCGCGAAAGGAAAAACTCGAATTAGGAGGAAAAATTTAAATTTGCATAATGCACACGAAAAGGGGAATTTTGTATTGATGTCATACCCGCTAATAAAAAGTTGGCAAGTCCAAATAAAAGTGGAAAATTTTATAATTTTTTCACCCCTTGAAAAAGGTTTTTTAATTTCGCTTTTAATAAAAAATATGATGAAAACTTTTTTGGACAGACCTCGATTAAATTTTATTCCATTCTAAAAAATGAATTTTTTAATGTTTGGCACACTTCTACTGCAAAAAACACAAATGCATGTCGATTTTTTCAACACCTTTTTCACACATTTTCCATTTAATTTCTCGCACATTACTGAAAAAGCGATCAAATAATATTGAATATTGACCACAGAGCTTTTTATAAATCCCTTATATTGATTTGTTAGACAAACAATAAATTCATATCGACTATCAGCAGTTTTGCTTTCACTTCATTTTTGTTTATAAATTTTTTATTTGAAGTAATTAAAATTCAACACTTGGCATAACTCGAGTAGCCAAGGATATATGAATTATTCACATAACTATCCACACTAAACTAGGGAAACCCGTAAAAAGATTTAAATTTATACATGCTACAGAAATTTCAAAACCGAGTCCGAAAATTTTCTCGCATTAATCATTCAACGATTTTTTTTCTCTATATGAATGATGGAGGTCCTAAGAAGATATATGCGAGAGCCTTTTTTTCTACTCATTAATCTTTTTTTCCTCTCTTTTATTTTTACATGAGCATGAACCGAATCCGAATCCGTTGACAGCTGAAAGAAAACTGAATGGAAGTAGAAAAATATTTTTTTTCCTCAATTCATGAATGAAAATGTGCCATATGAGTAAAATTGAACATGAAACAATCACAGCTGATTCATTGAAATTAATTTTAGTTTTTTAAGAATTTTTTAAATTTCAGAAATTTTTTTAAAAATTATTTTTTGTTTCATTTTTAAAAATTCAAAATAATTATAAAATATTGTGACCACGTGCTTGGTGTGGTGCAGCATTGAAACTTTCATTTTCATTTTCACTGCACGTCCCTTTCGTCCTCACCAGAGCTTGACTAATTTTTAATTTTATTTTCAATTAATTTTTATTTGGTTTAAAATATTTAGATATTTCTTCAAAAAAATTGATGTAATTAAGAAAAATTCAATTTAACACTTTCTATAGTGTTCACAGTTGATTTATTTAAACTTTCTAACGTTTTCTAAAAATTCAAGTCGATTTCGTTCAGTGTGGAATGAGAAAAAAAAATAAGAAGAAAAACATCAACAAAATTATTTTCTGTCCAATGAAATCTTAAATTTAAATTAAAATGGATATCGATACAAAGCCGGAAGTTGAGGTAAAAGATGAGTTACCTAAAGAAGATTTGCAATTGCAACCAATGGACACATCCGAAGCAAAATCAGAGCTTAACGGAACAATAGAGATAAAATCTGATACCGAACGTCAACAAAAGAAAGAAAACACTGAAAAATCTCATCAACCCCGGCAACGAAAGAAAAGGAAGAAGGGAAAGAAAATTGTAAGAGCTAAGGACTATCCTAAGTACTACCAAAATGCATACGTACGATATTGCAATGAAACTCGCCCTAAAGTGTGTTCAAATCATCCAGAACTAGATCCAGTTGAAGTTACAAAACTTGTAGCCAATATGTGGTATGGCTTGCCAAAGGAAGAGAAGCAACCGTACTTGGATAAGGCTAAAGTCGATAAAGACCGTTTTAAGAAAGAGCTGCAAGAATTTCAGTTACTAAATCCGGGCGGAGGAAGCGATCGAGAAAAATCGACAGAAAAAGAGAAGACATCGAAGAAGAAGAAACAGAGAAAAGGTTCAAAATCTGCTGTAAAATCACCAATAAGTCTAGAAGTTTCGATAAAGACACCACCTAGTTCTATAGTGCAATCAAGTGAAATGTACCCTTCAACATCCAAGCAACCCTCAGCAAGCATCCCAACTGTGGTGAAAAAAGACGATGAACTGCCGAAAACATTTTTTATTGGGATGGACTGTGAGCTACCAATTTTTACAGACGCATTCCTCGAGCACAATAAAACTATTGAAGGCGAGTTAAAAATTCTCCGCAAAAATAATATTGAAATGGAACAACAGAACTCGGTCCTCATGAAGCATATCGAGAACATGGAAAATGGCGTACGTAAAGTTGAGAAAGAAATTTCGCATACCAAAAAGAAGAATATGCAGTTGGAAGTTTACTTGACAAAGCTTCGATGTCTATTGGCAGCCAATTTCCATTCATTATCACTTCCCGGCAGCAAGGGCGGAGCAACGGTTGAGAATATTGACAAATACATGACAGACTTGGCTCAAGAGACAAAGAAATCTCACTCATCAGTCGTCGCAAAAGCACGTGACATACTCAAAAATGTTGATCTGAAAATTGCACCATAAGTCCATAACGGTAAAAAGTAATTAATTTTTAAGAATAAAAAAGTGAATGCAATTGAATTTTTTAATCTTTATATAAAATATCCGAAACTTCAACTAAATCCAAATCGCCCGAATTCTTAATTAAATTTTCTCGCCTATTCAATTTCTCAATGTGATTTGGATCAATGCGAAGTAAGCACTTTTCTCTTTCAATACAATCGCAGTAGTTTGTGATCCTTGCCTTCTTTTCTTCGTGATCATTGCAAATGGTTTTGCAACGCCACGAACTGGGCTCGAGCATAATTTTTTTATCGCATTGAAGACCATCCGCTGTTTTATGTTGGCAACGTCTAATTGATGATGAATCTGTGATTGTTTGAGGCGAGTCGATATTTGGTGTCATTATGAAGCTCATTGATGGATAAATGAAAAATGCAAAAAAAGTTGTTGCCGTGAGGATGAGCGTTGGGATGAATAGAGCAAAATACTTGTTGGGAAGTTCAGTGATTCCAATTGACTTATAAAAGGAGTCGGGAACGAAAGCCCACAGTACATAGAAGATGAATAATGTTGAGAATAAGAGATAGAGAACAAAGCCGTAAAGGCCTCGCGATGCAGTTGGTGCTGGTGTATGCTCTGCCATTAATTATAGCTATAGCTTTCGGATAATGCTGGTCCAAATTCTTGCTGCGTTTCAAGACACAAAATAAGTGATTCGTAGAAACTTGTCAATGAAACTCGAACGTTCTTGGCTATTTTGCCTTCAAATTTACTGAAAACAATTAGATAGTTAAAGTAAAATTGTAAAATTGATATTTGTTAACCTACACTTTTAAAATATTATCGATGATTTCTAAATTTTTGGTCACTCCGCCTCTTTTTGGTTCGGAATCGATTCTCATCACATCGTAGGCTATAGCGGCAGCTCGATTGGTAGGAAATGGAATACTGACATACGCTTTAATCACTTCATCCATTTAATTTTTGTTAATTATTAACTTTCAAAATTATTCCGATTTGTTTTTGTTTACAACTTTAAAAAAACTACAGTGAAATCTGAAAATTAAAAAACCTTAACTTTACGAACGTTCAAATTGAAAAGGTCTCAGTTGTTATTTAGATTATAGAAAATTTTCAAAAAAAAATTTCGCAGAAAAAGTTTGATTTAAATCTATATAATCGTTGTTTAAGTTGACGCAAATGTAACTCAAAGATGAGTTTCAACAACAGAAACTTCAATCCAAACATATGGGATCCACCGCGAACCAATAATCCGCCTCCTCTATTCAATATTCAACAGCAACAGAATTTCCGTTTTAATTTTCAACATCAAAATCGTCCAAACTTCTTTCAGCAGGGCCATGGCAACAATCAAATGAGACCACAAGGACCATTTAGCGACGATCGACCCAACTTCCGCAAATTTAATAATCCAGATTACCGAAACAACAACATACAGCAGCAGCGAGGTGGTCGCAACTTCCAGAAGTAAATTTTATTATTTGTGTCTCAAAATGGATGATTAATTAATTTATATTGTAGTGTCCCGCCTCCGAAATGGATTGAAAACCGTAGTAGTAATGACGTTAATCAGCGATCAAACGATAATTTCGAGAATACAAATTCAAGGAGTCCACTTCCATCTCAAAGTGCCGATGAAAGTAGAAGTATCGTTGAACAATTAAAAATTAAGGCGGCAAAAATTAATACAAAACAGCAGCAGCAACAACAAGAGGGTTCGAGTAATAGCGAAAACATAGACGCGTCTGCAAAAAATGCCTCTAAAAAGCTCCTCCTCAATGAGCTTAAAGCCACTGACAAAGGAGACATTAAAGATTTAATTAACAATCCAAAACAGCCGCATGTTAAAGCAGCGATCACATATCATGCACTCGAAAAACTTCGAAGAGGAATGCGTAAGCAATTGAAGACTCTCGGTGGCGCGGAAGATGATACGGATTTTTTTGACGCTCAGGATAGTGTTGAACTAAAGGATATACCTCAGACTTTAATTGCTCAAATGGGCCACGAGCTTGGTGTCGACGATATGGATTTGAGTAGCTTTGATGAGGTTATTGTCGAAGATAAGGAAATGGCGGTGGTGGAAAAAAATCTCGGCAATGATTTTCTACTCGGCTCAGAGGAGCTTCTCATGAATGGATTTTCATTGTTGGGCGAAAGTGAAAATGAACCTGACTTGCCGCCTCCTCCGCTACCGTCAGAGGTTATAAAGCCACCCGAACCAGTGCCTCCGCCTTCACAGGAAGCAGCTTTTAGTTCAAATAACAAAGCATGGCTGCAAGCACCATCAATTTTAAAATCAAACACACCTTCTCAACAGAATTTTTACGAAGATGAGTGGAACATTGATTCAGCAAAGAATCCTGACCCTCCTTCAGCTAAAAGCAATTCAGTTCCAAAGCAAGTTTTAAATAGATCGAGAAGTGAAACACCTTCGAATGATATACTTCCCATTGTCGATAAAGTAAAGGCTGAAGCTGTCGTGATGAATTCGAGTACTCCACTTCGAGATGAGGGACCTAATCAGCAAATGTCTCAAGTTAGCGATTGGGATGCGGATGAAAGCGTTAGAGCAACACCATTCTCCTCAAACGGTCAACAGCAGACACCTACAGAAATGTTTAAACAAGAGAGTTTAGAGCAAGGTATGATAATAATTTTATATTTACTCTTTTTAATTAAAATTGTGTTATTTTTTAGAACAACAAGCTCAGAGTGCACGATCAAATGAGACCTACGGAGATTACAAACGTCGGAATTATCCGCCGAATAATAATAATAATAATAATAACAATAACAGAAATAATTTTAATAAGCCACGTCCTCTTAATCAGCAAAATCGTGGTCCAAATCGAGCTATTGATTGGGATGCTGACGAAATTGCAACACCCCGTTCAACAGGAAGCAATGACAATTGGATTAACAATAACAAAAGGAATAACAATAATAATGATCGTGCATCTAGGCAAGACGTGTCACGCTCTAGGGATAATAATAACTTCAATAATCGAAACAATTCTCGAGATCGATGGAGCAATACGAGTTGCGAGAGGCCGTCTAACGACCCGAAGGATGGCTTCAATTATCGAGTTGATTCAATGAAAGAGGTTGGCGCGGATAATTTTAATGCAATAATTCAGCCAAAGACTCAATTTAAAGGATCGTTTAATAAAAATCGAATGGGGCCACGAGACTTTATGAATCGAAATAAGGGTCGAGAGAAAACGCCAACAAACAATGATGGAGATTTTGGAGACCTTATGACAATGCCATCAAGCTCTACCGACGCTCGTCCGTGCTCTTTTATGCTGAAAAAAGTTATCGAATTCGATTCAGAGATGATGAGCATACACGAAAAAATTCACGGTATCGATAAAGTCATACAAAATCTCCAGTCGGAGAGAGTCAGCTATCAAAAAAAGTATTCTCAACTGCAGCACGATCGAAAAGTCATATTTGAAAATTTACTTAAACGATCACATTACAATGAAACATCTGATCGTGCTGAAAATCATGGACGTGAGCAGTTAAATACACGAGACAAGTCTCATACGAGAGAGAAATCTCCTCAAATGACACAAAAGGCCAGCGCCAATAAGAAACTTCAAAATATGGCCGATCAAAAGAAAAGAAAAGTAGAACCTGAGCCAGTCGTTGAAGAGCCACCGAAAAAGAAGAGATTTATTCCAGTTGAAGAGCCCAAGAGCGCAGCACAACGACAAAAAGAAAAGGATGAAAAAGAATTGAAGGAGAGGCTTGAAAAAATTCGAAAACAAAAACAGCTCAGACGAGATAAAGAGGAGGCTGAGAGGAGACGACTCGAAGCGGAAGCACTAAAAGCATCAAATGAAGTCATAATTAAGTTGGAAAAGGGCGGTGAAAAATCAAAGAAATCTCAGAAGCAAAATGAACAACCCAAGACTGAAAAGGCTT
This sequence comes from Tanytarsus gracilentus, assembly GCA_038502055.1. Classification (NCBI taxonomy): domain Eukaryota; kingdom Metazoa; phylum Arthropoda; class Insecta; order Diptera; family Chironomidae; genus Tanytarsus; species Tanytarsus gracilentus. The sequence continues at coordinate 3,984,955 of JAXRKN010000043.1, read as the reverse complement.
CAAAAATCACATTTGATTCGAGTGAATTCCTTCAAGTGACAAACTACAAAGTTAAAATGCCTGGTTTTTCTCTGAAAAAAGTGACACTCTCTCAAAGTGACGTTGATTCATTCAAATCTGGTCGATTCCCTCAAATTTCCCGCGAAGATTGGCACAAGTGGTCGCTTCCGGTAAAAGAAGAACCTCGAATTGTATCCACGGAAGTGGAAGTGACTGCAGAAGTTGAAAAAGATCCGTTAGCATTAGATGATCAGCCTTTAACCAAACCACCAACGCCAGGAAGTAACCTAACCGTTATCGAGAATGAAGAAATACCTACAGAGGAACAAATTTCATTAAATTATGATGAGTGGAATGGAAATTTTAATAGTCATCAATCGCCAATTGTCTACCTCCAGAATATCGATGGCCAGCACATGGTTTGTGCAGCTGAAGACGGCAAACTTTTTAAATATCGTCTAACCAACGGTCATGTCGATGGAATTTTTGATTATCATTCACAAATCTGTAATGCTTTCCTGTACGATCACAAAGAAGATCTGATCTATACGGCCTCATCCGATGGCTACGTTTTTCGAGTCAAATTTAAGGTGGATTCAATTTATTTCTATTTTTAAATTTTTCTAACGTCACTTTATGTTTTAGAGCTTTGAACCAGACGGCTCTAGGAACTTCAGCGAGTCGCTGCAAGTGATTGAGAAATCAAAATCTACAATTTATGTGGGAACAAAGAGCGGAAAAATTTTCAAAGCAAAATCAGATGTGAGTAGTTCAATTTTTAATCTTTTAATAAATCTAACAAAATTTCTTTTTAGCTAACGATTGAAGATGACGAGGAGTCAAATGAGCCCTTGTGCTGTGTTGAAGGATTAATTTTATGTCTAAAAGCGTCGAAGGAAGGTCCAAGATCAATTTTATTGGTGGCCTCACGAGGAAAGGCAATTCAAGTCCGAGATGCCAGCGATGGCTTACTTTTGAGGACATTAGCAAATGAGCTGTCAAACGTGAGTGTCTACGATATGGCGCTCGATGGAAGTACAATTTATTGTGGATGCAATCTGCACGATATTTTTGCCATAGATTTTACAGTAAGTTAAATTTTATTTAAATCAAGTAAAATTGCTAAAAGTAAATTTTTCTAGAATGGTGCCTTAAAGAAGAAGCGAAAAATGCTTGGTGCAGGTGCAATTTGTGTAAAAATCTACAAGCAATTTCTAATAGCTGCGTGTTATGATGGAAACATTTACATTTTCAATATCGAGTCCGATGAAGAAAGTGCTGTAAACATAACAGGACCATCTAACATGCTTCTGGCCATGGATCTCTGGGACGACAAGGTAAATAAGATTGAGTGAAACATTAATTGAGAAAGTTGTTTAAACATTGCAATTTTCAGATGATTGCATCAACAAAGGATAAAACAGTCAAAATCATGAATATACCGACGTAGGTATTAGCTCCATCAATTGACAAATAAGAAATAATTAAGTACTATTTTTCACATAAGCATCGTAACATATTCTCAATTACCTGTGTAAAAAGCCTATACTAATGTTCTGCAAGAATGAAATAAATCAAATTGTTTTAAAGATTAAAAACATATTTTTTAAATTTTCTTGATTTTATTATAACTTTCTCTTAATTCTCTTCATTTATTTTTTTGACTATAAAAATGATTTCTTAATGTTTGAATTTACCCAGGGATGAGAACTCCAAAATTTTGCGGCCACTTACGGCCACATACGGACACTTACGGACACTTACGGACACTTACGGACACATACGGACACTTACGGACACTTACGGACACTTACGGACACTTTTTTTAAAAAATAATCCCATGTTTTAAATTTCATATTTACATCAAAGCCGGAAGGAAACAGTCAACCTAAGCTCCATGTTGGAGTGATATCCAGTCAACTTGAGACAAATTACACAGTGTTTCATTTTCCCGATTTTCGTGCAAAATTCAGCCATAAAGCTCACTTATAGTTCCCGAGAAAATTTTTTCCTCCCCACACTCCCCACCCCTTAAAATCGAAATTTCAAAACCAGAAATCCCTTAATATTTTTTCAATCTTTCGAAATAGTATATAAAACTTAAACATAACAAACAACACCCACCCTCTTGCTAACCATTAAATCTTCTTTTTAAGGACGGGACCGATTCCACCCTTAGTCAAATCCCCAGCCACCCTTTAAGAAAAAACCCACCTTTTTTTTTTCTATTTTTTTCAATAAACTTTTCTATTCAATACTTTTTTCCACTTTTAATATTTTCAATTTTAATTTTTTTATTTATTATTTTAACTTTAACACATTTGTTATCCACCCTCATTCAAATCCACTCAAATTCTAAAAAAAATACCTATCTTTATTTTTAAACCATTTATAAAAAAATTCTAAATTTTTATAATTTAATGAATTTTTACTAATTTTTTATTTTATTTTTTATTTTATTTTATATTCTCTTTTTTACTTTTAGCTCTAGCATAACTAAAATATATTTACGAAAACCAAAACCTAAAGTATTTAAAAAAAAAAGATAAAAATAAATTTTAAAAATTTTTAAAAGTAATTTTTTTACAAAATTAAAAATAAAAAAATTGATACTTTTATTAAAAAATGTCTTTATGTTTTTCAATGTTCTTAAATAAAAATTTTTAGTAAATAAAGGTTTCATAAATTTTGCCTACACATAAAAAAATTAAAACAAAACTTCAAAATAACTTTTCCAATCTTCTTCGAAAAATCTGAAAGCTAAAGCTGTCAGCATAAACTTTACAAATTGGGCAAAGTTGAACACTTGACGTCAATCAGAACGTGCAAAGATCACAATCTTCAACAATTATTTTTTTATACTTTCTAAATAATAAAAAACCAAGACATTAAAATATTCAAAATTCACAAATTTGAAATAGTCCACTTCAGTTCACAAATAAAAAAAGTTAATTTTCAAAAAATAGACTAAATTTGATATGTGGTGAGCAAACATTTAAAAACCTTGATTTATGGCTAAAAATAAAAAAAAGACATAAAAACAAAGAAACAAAAAAATTTTACTAAAAAATAGATTTTTAATTTAAAAAATTTGTTAAAAAAACCTATTTGCAAAAAAAATTTAAAAAAATTTAAATATTTTAAGATTGTATACTAAAAATCTTTAATTAAGTACCATACAAGGTTGATCATAAAAAATTAATCGTCAAAAGACAAATTCAAGTACTCTCTAGAACTAAAGATTGCAAAACCTATAAGATGTATATTTTTCTTAGTTGAAATTAAATAAAATAAATAAAAAATTTATTTTGAAAAAAGTTAGAAAAACTGGATTACTGAAAATTAAGATAAAATTTCAATAAAGAAAAAACTATATTAATATAAAAAAAATAATTTAAAATAGCAAAAATTTATAAAACAAATGCCAAAAATTGTTTCTCAAAATTTGTCAAACTACGGACCGAAGTTTCCCGGATACAAATCATCATTGAACAGACCAAATTAAATACAAATTAAATCTTAAAAAAATAAAAAAAAAAAAAAAATATTCATAAAATAATGCAATATAAAAGAAATAAAGAAAAAAACTATTAAATTTAAATTTACGACAAGAAAGGAAACAAAGGACACAACGGCACTACCACAAGCTACGGAAAGCACAAGGTACGACCTACAACAAAGACCCAATTTACTATTCAAATTAACCGATAATAGTAATTTAATAATTTATTACTTCTTTATCAATAATAAATGTCTTTAGTTAACAAATTTTTTTATTGGAGATTACTATCGTTAACTGAAGACACCTGCACATACATAAAATACTTTCTAAGCTATCAACTTATTGCTAATCATCATCATAAATTTACATGTGGGGAAAATATAGCACAAAATAATTTTACAAAATTTAAATATTTAACAAAAAAAAGAAATAACATGGATATGACTCGACAATTATCGTTAAAGTCACACGAGTGAAATTTTGGCAGCATTCAGTCAGTTTTAAATGACTTGATGGTCGAGTTTCCACTCAACTCAGAGACTTAAAGTATGATCATTTTGATTATATTTTTTTAGCATGATGAAGAGACGACATAGTTGTAGGGAGAGAATAAAATAGAAGATTGAAAATAAATTTTTATCACGCGCCACATATTGCAAATATATTAAGTCATAGATGCTATAACTACTAATTTTACCAGTTTATTTGTCCATCTCCCTAGTTTTAAAGTCTCTTCTCCTCGTGTATGTCTTAATATTACTATTTTTATTTAAATAGCTTAACTTAAAAAAACGCTCTTTCATCAAATTTTGCCTTTAAGGTAAACACAGTCTTATTACAAGCGATTTCATCATGATCTCTCTTGGCCTATCTCATTATTTAATCCTCATGCAAGTACGAATTTTAAAATCAATTACTTAATCAATAACTAGAGGTCAGTGTTGATCCTAACAAAAAGCTTATTAAAGAAAGCAATTTCGATCTCAAATTTAAAAGCAACATAAGGACTTTAATACACAGCAAAAAAGGGAAAAATATTCTTTTGGAGGAAGCATTTATCACTCAATTTTGCTCGTCGTGCGACTTAATTAATTTTAACATAAATTTTTTTGAGCATCATGAATGTTTTTTAATGTACGTAGGTGTAATATATTTATATATGCTTTGATGAATTGGAAAAATGAATTTCCTCCTATCTAACAATTATTTATATAATATTACAAGTGTTCATCAAAATGATCTCAAAAAATATTTTGTATCTCACACATTCTTTAGGCTCTTAATATCAGTTATCAATCGACACAGATGATTGGGATGTGGATGACGATGAATGTTCAGTGGCTTCATTTACATATTGATTGCTAGTTCCAATATTAACACATTCTGAAAGAAAATAATTGAAATCTAAATTAGAAATTACTCTAAAAAATATTAAAACGAAAACAATTTAGTTAATGAGATGATGACATTGCTTTTTCACATAGATTAAAATTACATGTAGAGACATATTTAGATTAGCACGAAATTATTAATCACGAGTCATTCGACAGAGAGAAAAAAAATTGACCTCACTTGAAATAATTCTAATTATTTTCATCATTTTCTGATGAATTTGACGTGTCAGATAGTTCAATATCTTTTTGTGACTCGGTTGCTGTAGCTTTATAATTTTATGTAAAATTTGTGATGAAAATAATAAGAGATGAGAATTAAAATGAAAATTTACCAATCAAATTTTCCATTACCTGCAACAGCACGATCGACATTCGCTCGATCCTTAAGAATATAGGCGGCAGTGAGAAGGAAGAAAACTCCACCAAGAACCTCCACAAATGAGGTTGAGAAGAGTGAATACTGGAGAGCTTTAAATTGAACTTCCGTCGTGTCTGCTTGCATCATTAGTGGTGCTATCATAGTTGCATTTTCGGCTGTCTGCGATAAAATCACCAATTCCTTGCCAAAACTAGCGGAATGCATAGACACCCTGAGAACATTCTTAATTGCCTCCGAAATTACACCTACGAGATAAGGAGAGCCGGCATCACCGAATGCATGCGATATGAGAATTTGGAAAGCTTCAGCTGTTGATCTTCTCGTTGGCACAACGACATACTGTTTTTATTGTGTGGGAGAAAAAGAAATGAGATATGAGTAAGTATATTTAACGAAATTTGTCAAGAACAAAGAAAGGTTCTGGAAGTGCATCAAAAGATGGCGCTGACCCTTTCTCTTCGAAAATTAAAGCTACGATAAATGTTCTTTGTCATTTCTCAAAATAATTTTAGTTTAGATACTTTCTATGCGTTAATCTAAAATTAATCAATTTAGTTTAAAATACAAAGTCTACTCGCATGTAAAACTGGATTTATGTATGCTGAATTATGTCACACACATCACACACACATTTGATCACCAGCACATAAAATTCTTGCTATAGATTAATTTTGAATTACTTTAAAAATCATAAATCACAAATAGAAAAAATGTTAATTGTCTTTGATGATAACATCGAAGCGGAAGGAACTCAGTAAAGAGTGAGATAATGACTGACATTTATCGTAGCTATATTTTGGCGAAGTTAATGGTTGCACCGTCAGGTAAAAAAATGAAATAATTGCTACATTTTAAAATTCTCAAATAATTTCAAGGTCCAGAAACCAGAAAATACTAGTATTAAAATCACTGATAAATTTATCAGATTAACGATATAGACAAATTATAAATTGCCTTCAAAATTAAATCAGAAAGATAAGAAATTAAGGAAACCATAAGAGAAATGACAGAAAAGAGTGATTCGAGAAATTGATTCTTACCAGAAGCATATCTGCAACTATCGCCCAATTAAGATTAAGTGCAACTTCGCCGAGAAATACGCAGAGATATGCGAGTGGAGCGCTGTATGATACAAGAATCATCGATGCGGTAATTAGTGGAGCAGATAAGAGTAATCCCACAGCGCATATCACTGGATCGCTTCGTGGATAGACTTTACTTAGCCTAGTCGATAAATATGACCCTAAGGGAACTCCGACAATTCCGGCTGTCATTGTGATAGCACCAAAGTAAAATGAAACTCTAATTTTATATTTTTTTTTAATGGGAGATGGAAGAAATAGAGATAAAAAAAATTTATGAGTGATTGATGTGTATGACTGGGTGACAATATAATCAAATTAAAATCGTCTCAATTAATTCAGCATTCATAATCCACTTTTACATTTTTCTTTCGATTGCGCCACGATTGTTAAAACTTAATTACGCTCTTTACTTTTTAAAGCATTGCATTATATAAATATTTTTTTTTATGTGGGCTATTCATCGATGATGCTGGCGAAAAATTCAATTAACCAACATCATCGTGATTTCCTTAAGCCCATCAGCTAATTTAATGCGGTGGCTTACCAGTAGCATGTCTGCAACAATGCTCCAGCTTAAGTTGAGTGTTATTTCAGCGAGAAATACGCAGAAATAACACCAACCAGCGCTGTGTTCTGCAGTAATGAGCGCTAAATACACAAAAGGAGCTGAAGTTAGAAGACCGAATGCGCATATAAGTGGATCGCATGTTGAATCAACTGGTCGAAGTTTTTGAGCGAGTGCACTGCCTAGAGGCACGCCCAATAAACCAGCGAGCATCGCAACAATGCCGAATTTAAATGAAACGCTAGAAATCAAGATTAATCTTCAGGCAAGTGGCGATTCGTCATGATACTTACTCGGCAAGTTGAATGTTTTCCTTTCCCGGCTGCATTCTCAGTCCAAGATGCATGAATTTTGGTCCGAACCATGCAAGGGCACCAGCAACAAATGCCACACATGTAAAACCGGCTGTCGAAAGCATGAATGATTTATTTTTACAAACGTCCTTGACATCTTCAACGTATGATGTGGTTTCCATGTGATGAGTTCCTTCACTTTCGCCTCTCTCGGGCTCATTGACGAAGAAAAGAAATACGACAGCGACAAGAGCGAGAGCAGGAGTCACTCTCAATGCCCAATGCCACGATCCGAATGCCTTTGCTGTTTCTGATCCGACAATATAACTAATAGCATATAATTTTGTATAAATTATTTTTAATTATTTTAGTTTTGCTTGATCTCACCCTAAACCTGAGCCCACAGGAATTGCAAAGTAGAAAACGGCCAACATTTTCGATCTCAGATCGTGTATAAACAGATCCGAGAGAATTGTTGGTGCGATTGTTGAGTAGCTTGCCTCACCGATGCCTACGAGTGCACGGAAAAAAACGAACCATCCGAAACTGTTCATGTACGATCCAAGGAGTGTCGTTAGACCCCACAGCGTAATCCCAAACGCCATAATTGCTTTACGTGAAAATCTATCGCCCAAGTAACCGAAAATTGGTGCAAAAATCATGTAGCTAATTATGAAAACTGTCTGTAGAAGTCCACCCTTATCATCGCTTATTCCAAATGAATCCTGAATATCGGGAAGTACACCTAAAATGATAAATAATAAAAAATCGTGAGTATCAAATTTCAAGTTCAGTGTGTGAAGTGTAAAAATGTTGTAAGATTTCACATGTACAATACACGTGTCGAACTAAATAATTACTGCTAAGCTGCGCTCAATAATCAACAGACGTCAACGAAGCAAAACGCAATTTCAAGACTGTTTTGGTGTTGTCTTGTATATCGAGAGGCCAATCGAAGAGAAAAAAAATGTATTTTAAAAATCTTTCATCATGCAGCAATTTATTAAATTCATCATCTGACTCGAAAATAATACTACACAATGAGATAACGAATGACGTGAAGAAGGTAGGTCTGTGGTTCAATTGAACAAATGGCAAAAGGATGGCGAGATGCGACGCTCACGAGGTATCAATTTTAAAACATTTTTTAACACGCGCAAAAAATTTCCAAATTACCTAAAATAACAATATCTGTCTCTCTTTGGCATTGAAAGTATGTACTCATGTACGTAATAACGTGATCGCGACAAATAAAATTATTGGTATGAAAAAATGTAGTTCACCGCTCACGCAGCATTTGCATAACAAATTTTCTTCTTCTCTGTTTATTAATTTGGCTTGTGCGAAAATGTTTGTTTTCGCAAAGTTGAAAAATACGGAAAAAAGAATCAAAGAAACGTGCGAACATGGCAGTTTTTAAAGCTTTACATGACAATTGTTAATTTAAAAAAAAAATAAATATTGATGAGAGTTCTATAAATAATTTTTTTTAAAGCTGATAAAAGATTGCACAATTTATAGAGCATCACTCGAGCTCAAGGCAATCGAAATTGACTAAGGCTCAAGGTCAAAAAAAATTTGCATGCATCAAGAAAACTGAACGACTTCATAAATCGCAGTTTGGAAGTATCTAGAAAGTTTTCCCTTAAATCGCAGTAGAAAAATTAACAAAAATATTTTTTTATGTCTTTCGAAGAAAATTTTGTTAATGAGAAAGATTAAAAATAAATCATATGAGAAAGAAAGAGTTTTATTCGAAAAGCCCTCAAAAAAAAGTCTCGTAGTTTCGTCATCATTATTTAGTACATCGCATTAATTGAATGACACATAGATGAGAATCTCTCCGAAAAAAGTAAAAGCGTGGCTATGCTTGTGTGCATGTTTTGGAAAATTTCCGTTAAAAACCATCCCTCACTATTAGTCATTCTCTCCTAAGTATCATAGAAAAACGTAGCATACATACACGAAAGCGGCCACGTAACTGTCGTTTCATGCATACGGAGGTGTGACGAGCCCACATTTTTATCTTGGACCTCATTTCGAGTTTTATCAAGCATTATGAAAAATCCCTTATTTCAAAATCGACGTGAACGGCAAGAAAATCACGCGACAGAAAAGATTTAAATATTTTTTGTTTTCACTTGAACTTTGCAGTCAACATAATTTGCAAACATAGCGTCATAAGTCATCACAAATATATTTTTTTTCTCAACGGCACTCCGTTGCGATTGGCTGTCGCTTCATCATACGATATGCTCAACAGCTACTATACAATCGAGCACGCTATAAATTGCCCATATACTTACAGCGCACAGACGGAGATATTGCATACTACACATAAGCATGTAGTAGTGTATTTGGCATTGAATGAATAAAAAAATATTTATGTTTCTCTTCCAAAGAAATTTTCTTTCGTTCTCTTATCACACTTCATGAATGAAAAAAATGTGACAACGTGGAGCTCATCGATAAAGTGTTACGTCTAATGCAGTATAGATAAGAAAGTTTTTCTTCTTCTTTAAGGGGGCTCGATCTTAAAAAATTGATCTTAACTCTGTTCTAGTGAGCTTGTAGTTGTGAAGAAAGTCATTAGTGTCGGCGTTTTGCGCCCACGAGAGAACTTGTTGCCAAAATAAATTTTCTTCTCACTGGTCAGTTATTTAATTTTTTTTTTGAGTGACGCAATAATGCTTGAATTACATTTTTACAAACAAAAATTACCGGAATTCGAAAACACATAGTTATTTGTAAATTTGTCATCAGCAGATTTTATTTTCTTAATGACTCAACTGAGTCATTGGAATGTTGATGATTCTATTATTTTATAAGAGCCTTCAATTGATCAATTTCTTTTTTTTAACAACATTAGGCTACAATTGATTCAATTTGGCAATTCAAGAAACAGAAATTTAATTAAGAGGAGTTAAAAGAGTTGACACCAATCTATCACGCGCTTCTGAGTCAATTTTTTTAATTCAATAAAGTCGAATAATTGCTTTGAATAATAATTGAAATTTTGATTCGCATATAATTAAAGTGCCACTCCTTTTACCCAAATAAATATCTTAAACGATAAACTCGAATACACATGAGATAAGTCGGAAGAGATTCCTTGATTGTACGTCATTTATTCGTGCTAATGGCACTTGAAAGCATTAAATTATGTGAAGGTCGTGAGCAGATATTCATATTAAATAAAATATGAAAACAAAAAAGTGTAAACAAAATCTCTCGAGCGTAGTGCGCGCGCATCCAGCGAATGAATGATCGTATGACCTACACCTAACGTCGTCTGAGGAATTTTGCAATTATTGGAAAATGAAAAGAAATCGTATGATCAGTCGAGTACGTAAAAAATTAGTGTCGTTTATATGATGATGTGCTATTTAATTTTTAACAACGCTTCATCGATTATCAGCAGTTCGACAATTTAATTTCTATTTGCTCAATAAAACATCTTTTTTTAACAAGACGTGATCAAATTAAGTGTTGGTTCACGGACATACCACGTTGCAATATTTCGCACATACTCATGAGTGTATCAAGAAGATAACGTCACATAATCGAATTGCTAATGTGTTAGTGTGCAAATAAAAGCTGGGAAATTTGTTGGAACTTACCCGCAATTGTAAATCTATCCATATAATTAATTAAGTTGATGAAGCATAAGACAGCTACAGTGAACCATTGACTTGAGGTCACCGTGCCGAATGTTTGCTGAACTACCTCACTATTCCTCCTTCGAATGCTCTTACGGTCCTCCTCAATTACACTTTCGGCATCTGGACTCATAAGGTGCTGGCTTGACTGAGTCGTCGGTATCGTTGCCACAATATTTTCCATTGTTCCAATTTCTTCTTGACTATTATCTGAGTTCGTAGTAACTACTCTTGGAAGCGATTGATACTTTGAATTTGACATTAAACTTTCTCTCTCTCTCAATTGTCTTCCTCACTCGCAAAAATTATCTTTTTATTATATCGCTCTTCCAAGGAAAACACCCAAACTATCTTCTTTGATATTCTTTCAATGATTACTAATTATTTTATCTTTAATGCTTCACTCTTATATAATTCCTTTCTCTCTTTACATGTATATTAGTTAGACACTTTCAAAATTCTATTTTCGTAGCACTTTTAAAAATAATTTAATTTCTTTTTTTTCCTTTTTAAATTCACGAATTGACTTCTTGTCTCGCCCGTGTCTAAATTGAATATGAGCTTGAATGAAAAAAATATCGGATGATGTTGGCAAAGTGTGAGTGTATTAGTGTTGCAAGGGAGAGTGAGAGAGGGAGAATTATTTTGGAGAGATGTCACGCTTACGTTTTTTTAACGTCATTTAAAAAATTTTACGCTGCTTATTTTAATTAATTTGTTTCATTAAATTATGAATGAACTTTACTTTATACTTACTAATTATTTCAACTAAGCTTAATAATCATTGAATTTTAATGAAAAAAAAATTGTTTGTTTAAAAAAAAGTCCGTTACAAACTGTTCGCGCACGTGCGCTTTGTTTTGTAAACAAAAAAATCATTTTCAAATAAAATTTTTGAAAAAGTTAAATTAAAATAACTTCAAAGCCATGGACGATATTGGAATTTGTCAGCTTTGCAATCGGAAAGATGTGGACGTTCGAGATGCATCAAGTCAGGCTTTAAATGAGCTTACATTCCTAGATATCATGGTAAATAGTTTTTTCACTATCTTTTTTTGTAAATTCAGCAATTTATTTGAATTGTAGGAATCGCTTATGTCTCGTAAGTTCGAAAACCTAAAGATTTGCTTCAAGTGTCAAGAGAATGCCATTATAGCGCAAGAATTTAAACTTATGTGCATACAATTCTCAAAAGACCTTGAAGAACTGGAAGATATGATTGCTTATGAAGAAGAAGAGGAAATGTTGGATTTGGATTGCGATGATACTACAATGAGTAGTGACTTTGATCAAGCATATGAAGTCAATTATGAAATTTTAAACGAATATCCCAATGAACCCGAGCTGCAACCAACAGAAGTTGAATCAATCAATGAAGAGTTTATAATGGAGGAGGAAGTTGTATTGGATGGCACATACGAAATAATTGATGGACAATACAATTGCAGCACTTGTGGAAAGTTCTATAAAAATCGTGAAAGTCTTCATAGACATGCTGTCCGTCACAAGACCAAACCTCGACACATGTGTTCATTTTGTCCTCGAAGCTTTTACTTTGCACGTGACCTCAATTTCCATCTTAAGCAGCATCTTGAACCAATTCCAGAATACAAATGTGACATTTGCTCGAAGAATTACAGCTCTAGTTCGGCATTGAAGAAGCACATGGACTTGCATACAGAGTCAAAGAAATTTAAGTGTACTTTCGATGGCTGCAATCTAGTGTTTGCCAGAAAATTTACGATGCAGAATCATCTTCGGACTCACAATGCTCTGGATCGACCATTTAAGTGTACGATTTGCAAATCAGCTTTCAACCAGAAAAACATTCTTCAACGACACCTTAAAACATGCCACGGCGAATATTTTTACAAATGTGATTTCTGTGAGAAAAGCTTTGAGAAGAAATTCGAGCTGAGAGTTCATTATACAGAATGTGATGACTTTCTAAAATCGAGACAATAAAGTTTATTTTCTATTAACTTGACTTTATTTCCATTGCTTTAAAAACACTAAAAAGAACTAATTTACATTTTGATATTTTTGCAATTGTGGTGTCTCATTATGTCCTTCCGATGGATCCTTTTCGAAGTGCTCATGGGGTAATATGGCATGATTCTGTAAGAAAATGTTGTTAATAATTTTTTTTCAATTTGAAAAATTTAATTCCTCTTTACCAGTTTCTTAGCTCTTTCGCCCAACACATTAAATGCATAGAAACTTATTCGGAAACCTATTGGAAGTGCAATGCCTTGTATTCTGTACAAGTTACAGGTGTCTTCCTGCCGTGAAATCTTATGAACTGCCGAAATACGAGTTTTGTTAATGAATCCTGTATTTGCAATCATTGGACCTTTGCTGATATCAATATGGTCGCCAGCACGATAGAGTGGTACAGTTCCATTATTCTGATTAGAAATATTCGGTAACTGTTCACGTTTAAATGGATTATCTTTGAACATCTCGAGTGCAACATCGTGACTGACATTTAATCTCTCAAAGTTGTGTCTTTCGGCGGAAAATTTTCTCATTTCCATGGAAATGGCTTTCAGTTCGAGCACCGATGGAGTCCAATTCTTTGAATTAAGAGCAAAATCGTGAATGAAGCTACCCGATCGAATACTGGGTCTTGGGAAACTGTGAAGGAACACACCGCTCTCATCCTTGAATATTTTCTGAAGGACTGCACCGAGAACAAAGGAACATGAGCGCCAAAATGCTAAATTAACTGCTTCTGGATCTTGAATTTTAAAATTAAGTAGTTGAAGTGTGCAGGATTCCTCTAATGGCCGATGAATATCCCAAAGAACATTGCTGTTTATCAATGCCAGAACTGAATTATTGCAGATGGTTTCGTTAAAGTCTTGAATGAGATTTATGTTATTATAAAAATTATTAGTTGAATCGCTTCAAGGTCACTTACGTTTTGCACAATCGAATGGTGTTGAGATTTTTTTGTTCATAATCAAGGTATCGTCTTGAGGCAAGCCCAAATATCTAACTTCAATCTTTTCAACTCTTCCCACACTATCGCGTTGTCTCGTCTGCTCATAATTAAAGATTTCATTTCGCTTTCTATTGATCTCGTCATATGATAAACATCCTAAAAAATAAAACGCAATTATTTTTTGTTGTTTTGAGCACATTTCCGAAAGTTCCCGAATTTATTTTGTGAAAAACTCACTTTTTTGAAGATCTGCAAGACTTTTTCCGTTCAATGTGAGGAGTCGAGTACGTAGATTAGCTAATATGTGTGTTGACATGGTGATTAGGTATTGAAAAATTCACTAAAAAAACTTAAAGATGGGAAATTTAGGTTTTTGTTTTTTTTCTTGCTGTGGTGAATGAAGGGATGGAATTTGAGAAATTTTTGTGGTGAACTTTATTAACCGGCTTAAAATTAAAAATTACTTTCTAATGCTAATAAACAGGACCATCATCTAAATTATCGTCCTCGTCCATAAAATATCCATCTCCATTGTCGAAATAATTATTGATGTAGTCCGTTTCATCATCCAGCTCAGCATCCTCTCCGAGCTTTTCTTCCTAAAAAAAAGAGTTAATGATTAACTAATTTAAAATTTAATTAAACTATCTTACGTCTTCGCCCTCCTCATCACTATCGTTCTCGCCTTTATTGCTCTTGTCGTCGTCATCACGTTCAGTTTTTTCCTTTTGCTCCAAAATTTCAAGTTTCTCTTCTATTTTTTCCACTTTTTTAACCTTTTTAATTTGTGGCTTAACTTTTGTTGCTGCCTTTCTCTTTGTTTGTGGTCTTAATTCTGCCGGCATTTGATTCCACAAGAATTTAAACTGAAGCTTCTTTTTGTGTTCTTTCTCTAGGGCGTTCTAAGAAGTAAAAAAATACTGAAAATCTGTTGGATGTTGATTAAATAAAAACTTACGGCTACTTTAGAGCTAAAGCTATCTGCTGTGATGGTTTCGGAGTTGCTATGTATCTCAATCAATCGACTTCTAAAGTTTTCAAGCCATATCAGCTTATAATCCATTGACACTTGATGTTTTCGATCAATTTCGAGCGGCCTTGTAAGTAAAGGCGGAAAAAGTGGTGCCAAAATAGGCATCGACAAGCTATCTTTCGAGCCAGTAACACCTAACGATGTTAACTGTTCCTTAGTCAAGCCCGAATTCTTGTAAGCAAACATTTTCACAAAGTTTTTAATTAATTTTTGAGAAAATTCCACAATTTGTTTATCAACAAAGATTTTTAATTTTTCAACTTTGTGGTGAGTTTAGAGCCACGTTTTGCAGAGTGTTTTGGTGAAATTAAGCAGATAAAATAAAATGCAATTTAGGTAATTAATTCAACCTAGAATCATAATTTTTTATTCACACACCACCTGATCAATATAACAAGATCTGATTGACAAATCATTCACTTTACTACTACCGCTATAAACTTATGAATATTAATTTTTCAATCGAAATCGTAGACGTAAAAAAGTTAAAAAATGAAGTGTAAAGAATGTTAACATGATTGCGATTAATGGCGTTATGAGATCATCATCATCATCTATACCGATCATATCCATGAATTTACGCGGCTTTTGAAAATGACAGTAAATTTTGTCGCATTCTAGTGTACGATTTGATTCTAGTATGCGCGTGGTGGCATAAAATGCATGTTTCAAATAGATAACTTCAAAAACTAATTTAAATATCCAATGAACATCTTTTTGGAGGACAATGAATCCAGAAAAAAGAATGTGAGTTGCCATGAGAAGAGCAGCGATAATGATAGAGATTTTCAAATTAAACATAGACCCAATACCCATACCATATGCTTGCGCCGCAAAACTGACAGAAATTAAAATCGAGAGCACCATAAAAAATCGAAATGCTTCCATGGGTTGATTGGTTAAGAAATAAGCTGTGCACACATAGAGGCATGTACATAAAATTGTCACTGGAAAATCACTGATGAAAACGGCCAGATGATAAGTCAATGCAGAGTAATTTTGGTTAAAGTACTCACGCTTAATGAGCGGAAAATCGAGAGGAACTGAAAGAATTACAAAATTTTTTTGATCTAACGATAAAAATTAATTACTCACATTTTACCAAAAGAGAATAAAATCCACTGTATGCACAGAAGCCGTTAAGAATGAAGATAAATTTGAACTCATTCAAAATTTCGTTGGCGTCATTTCCGATTTTGTTGTATAAAATGCCAATTAACAGACCAACGACCAAATTAATTAAAACTCGCATTTTTATGTTGCTTTTATCTCGAATCATCACTAGCATAGTTCTCCTTGTTAACTGCCGAAGACGATAAAAAAAGGAAGGGGTGTGACTTGTTTCTAGTTTGTTGACGATGACAGCATCATTACGATAATCAATCATCCCTAATTGGTTATTGTTGTTCCCACGAAATTGTTCATTTCGCCCGTTTCTAATGTGATCGACGAGAAAATCAACTGAATCGGAAAATTCCATGATGAAATCGACTGGATTGTAGTTGTTAGGACAGACTAAATTTATCTGATTTAAAAAGAAAAGCACATTTTCATAGCTTCCTTGATAAATGCAGCGACCACTACTCAAAGCATAAATGTGATCAAACATTTTTAAAATTATTGTGGATGGCTGATGAATTGTGCAAATAATTGTTCGTCCTTCCATTGCCAGCTTTTTTAGTAATTTTATACACTGCACTGAAGAAAAGCTATCGAGACCAGTGGTCGGCTCATCGAGAAAAATTATTTTTGGGTTATCGACAAGGTCTAGACCAATACTCAATCTTCTCCGTTCACCAGAGCTTAAACTGCCAATTAAATTGTTCACCGTGTGTGAAATAGCCAAGCAATCGAGAGTCGAAACTATTATTTCGTTATATTTTTCTGCTGTCGCATGGCCTATTTTAAATTTGAGTGAATATTCCATTGCCTCATAGACTGTTAAACTTAGAAAATTAAGATCGTCTTGCATGATGTATTTTAATTTAAAATCTTTTTTCGGGATTTTAATCGAGCCTGTCATATTTTTAGTTTGATAGGATGAAATGCAGTTGAGCAAAGACGTTTTTCCACTTCCCGATTGCCCCAAAATTCCAGTAAGCTCTCCTCCTCTAAACTCTCCACTGACATCATTTAGAATTAATTTTTTCGCTAAACAAATTTTTAAATAAATTTAAATTTCTATATCATGGTTTGACAAAAATAAGAAAAAAAATTGCTCTTAAAAATTATTTCTTTAAGAAAACATGATTTTTTTTTATTTTTGTCAAGAAATAATTTTTTAATCTAACTTTTGCGAAATATTCCCTCTTCAATGAATAAGTTTAAGTTGCTGAATTTAACGTCAACTAATTCCATCACGAAATTTAATCTACGTGTGCTCTGGCTGAATTCACGCTATTAACTATTAACTGATGAAAAAATTGTTTAATTTTAACTGGTTTGCTATAGCCAAAATAAATCACACATGAGTTACGAGCTATAACGCCGGCTAAAAAACTAGTCGTAGGCTTAAATAAGTGGGGACAGATTTGCAAATATCGATAGCTCCGCTTATATTTAAGTGGAAAATGATACTTTTTGAATTTTTTTTTCTCGTGATAAGCATACTGCACAGAGAACATGCAGGTAGGTCAGTAAGAGATTTAATTAATTGAATCGCTTACAGTGTGCGGGAACTGTTGAGTCACTTAAACTCATCGTAAAATTTTTAATTATAAATTAGATAGTTTAGAGACTTACTTATTCCAGTGTAAAAAAGTAGAGTTTCGGAAAGCTTGGTGTTTGAAGCTTGGGCTCGGCTCGGCTCGGGCTTGATCATTTTGTCGAGCTTTCAAGCCTGACTTTGTATGAAAATTTTCAAATTTTTTGACCAAAA
Organism: Tanytarsus gracilentus; assembly: GCA_038502055.1. Taxonomy (NCBI): domain Eukaryota; kingdom Metazoa; phylum Arthropoda; class Insecta; order Diptera; family Chironomidae; genus Tanytarsus; species Tanytarsus gracilentus. Next base: position 3,967,220 of record JAXRKN010000043.1, on the reverse strand, counting down.
ATTTTACATTTTTCACGTTATAAATTTAAGAAAAATGGTTATTTACTTAAAATATGTGATTTTAATAAAAATTACCTGTTATTATAGCTCCGCTATATATTAATTTTGGATTTTTCCAAAACCTGTTTTCGACCCCTAGTGCCAAGACATTACATTGTGCAATACCAAAACATATACTCAACATATAGCCTACCAAACCCACAAACTGCGAAAACAGATTTAAATCGTTCTCTACGAGAGTTAGAGCCATTTAAGTATCTTACTTTCTACTTTCTACTTTCTTACTTTCTTACTTTCTTACTTTCTTACTTTCTCACATCTTAGTGGGCGGCATATCTCAAAACGCTGGTCGGATTTGACTCGGGTTTGTGGCTAAAATGTTTTGGTTCTAGTTTCAAGATATTTAGTTTTATATACCCTCAAACCGTCCTTGAGTGCAAAAAGGCTTTTTCATACAAATTTTACTTATATCTCATGATCGTTAACCGTAATTCATCAGGAATCGATTGCATTATGATTTTTAGGAATGCCATCATCCCCCAGGAGTCCACTAATGCCTTTTCAAACTATGCTTCATGGGATCGTTGAACTCGTGATTCACCAAATATTACATTAATATTTTGATATGTCCATCATCACCAGAGTGCCACACAGCCAAAATGTCCATTTTTCAGAACTATGCTTCATTTTCTTGAACTCGTATTATAGAAACATTCATTATGTTTTCAATGTCCATATAACACAGAGGCCACTAATCCCATTTCAGAACCATCTTCATGTATCTCGTTGAACTCGTATTATTAGAAACATTATTATGTTTCAGATTCCATATGAACGACAGAGGCCACTAATGTCCATTTTTCAAACTATGCTTCATGGGTATCGTTAAACTCGTGATTGATTAGAAATCGATTGACATTGATAATTTTTAGGAATGCCATCATGGTCGGTCAGTAGCGCACTAATGCTCATTTTCAGAACTATGTACTAATCTAAGACCGACTATTGGAAATGGCAACGCCGTTTGCAGACCCATCTTGTATTAATTTATTTCTCCAAAACCAGTTTCGCCCTAGTGCCTAGACACTACCTTGTACAATATCAAAACATATACTTAAATGATAGGCCTAGTCCCTACAAACTGGCGAAACAGATTTAAATCGGTGCTCCTACGAGGAGTAGAGCATTTAATATCTTACTTTCTACTTTCTCACTTTCTTACTTTCTTACTTTCTACATCTTATGGCGCATATCTCAAAACCTGGTTGGAATTTACCGTTTGTGGCAAGTCGGTTTTGCTCTATTGTGCAAAAGTATTTTTTTTATTTACACCTCCAAGGACCGCCGTGGTTCAAAAATTCTTTTTCATAAAAATTTTCTTTATATCTTCATGGTATCGTTGAACTCGTCATTGTATCATGTTAAATTAATTTTTAAAATGTCCATCATGCCGGCCAGGAGTACATAATTCCATTTTAAACGCTCATTATTCGTTGAACTTCATTATCAGATTATTACATTAATTTTTAAGATGTCATCTGACCCCAAGACACTAATTCCATTTTTCAAACTATGGGCACTAATCAAACAGCGGAGCTATTGGAAATGGCAACGCAGTTTGCAGACCCATCTTGTTTAATCAATTTCTAAATTTTATGCACCAAAGAGGAGAAAATTAATAGAAAAATTCACACTAATACACTCTTAAATCATGTAAATTTAAAAAAATGTATTAGACTTTTAATTCAAAAAAACCGTTATTTTAGGCTCGAGGCTCGTCGAGCTTTATAGGTCGAGCTCGAGTACTCGAGCTTCAGTCAAAATCACCAAGCTTTCAAGCTCAAGCTTAGCTCGAGCCGAAACACTATAAAAAAGTTTACATCAATTTTCTTGACCTTTCAGCATCAAGACTTTATTTTCAATTTTAAGCTTTTTTCATTTGTGTCGAAAATTAATATTTATCCTCATCATAATTCACGATTTTAATGGCTTTCACCTTTTTTGCCTCCAATACGCTTAAAATCGTCCATGCGAGTAGTGGCGACTGGAGCACCAATGAATGTCAAGTGCTCGATCATTGTCTTCTCCTCACCCGATAAATTATCCACCACGAAGAGCAAGATGTTCTGGACATTTTGGAACTTGACGAAGCGAAGATTAATTAGATTGTCATCCTCAAAGTCCTTCGGAGTGCATTCAATCTCCTGTACGGCAATTGCGGAACTAGCTTGATCAAAATCAAAAGTAACTGGTTGATTAATGAATACTTTAATCTTCTTGGGTCCGAACTTAGCCGGAGCTTTTAACTTGATTGAATGAATTTTCACCGCTTGGTTAAAAGCGATGGTTATAATGAGTTGTTCATCGCAATCCGAAGCCAGATAGCCAGCGTCAGGATTCAAGCAGTGCTCGAGAGTATGATCGTCGCTCTCGTTCAAGCACTCACAGTCATTTTTCATTATGAATGTCGATAAATCCATAAGACCTTGTCCGTAGTCTTTTTCATTCTCTCCAGCACCCCCCTCCGAACCATAGTGTTGCTTAATTTTAGTCTCGAGACCTTGAACATCCGCTCCTTGCAAGCGATCAATTTTCTGTCTGTTGCGATAGAAAATGAACGTTGGCATGGCCGAAACACCCTGCATTGCCGCTGTCTCTTGGCACTTATCGACATCAACCTTAAGGAAAATTGCCTTTGGAAATTTCGATGGAAATTGATTAAACAACGGAGCAATCATCTTACATGGTCCACACCTGCAAAGGAGAATGAGTTTTAGATGCAAAGAAAACATCCAGTATCAGTAGGAATTTTTTTTTGACATGATGAGTTTGCATAATTTAGTTTTCTTTTATTTACCATGTCGCAGTGAAGTCCACAACAACCAGCTTAATTCCAGCCGCAGACAATTCTGCTTGGAAATGAGTTTCATCGGTAATCTCTCTTACGCTCATTCTGGTTCTCGAAATATTTAAAAAAATGTAATTTTGTTTTTATTTCACTCCGATTTTTTTTTTGATTTCTTGTTTACCCGAATATGAAGCTTACTAGGGAAAGTTTTTAAATTGCGTAAATTTTAAGTGACATCATTTCTTTTTGGACCAATCAACAGCTGATTAAAATATTTCCGCATGTTTTGCAGAAATTTTATTAAATTCAGCTAGTTTCTAAATTATTTAAATAAATTAAGTAAAAATGGACGGAGAAAGTAGAGCACTAGTAAGCGACTGCTTCTTGAGGCCGTTGGCGGATGCTCACGCAAGGTGAGTTAAATTCAATTTTCAATTTCGCAATTTTTTAAAATTTTATTTTTTTAGCAATGAAAAGAAAGGAAAAGAAACTGCAGTTTCGAAGAGTATCCACAAAACGGAAATGCAAGTTTTAACACTCAAAGAGGAGAGCATAAATCTTATAACTTCAACTCTAAAACATCTTTATGGCGATCATTTTGAATTTAGTTCTGATGGCTATCAAATTAATAAGCATAGTAAAATCAAAAACTCTTATTGGAAGGAAAAAGGACAGCTGATTGTGAAAGGAGGAAGCGATTACAGTCATTTGGCTGAGAGCGGAGGTCAAGGAAAAATTAAAATGTACGCAATTTTAAAGCTTGAAAGTTATGGATTTGAGAAAAGTCACATCTATGAAGGTAAAGAGAACTTTCTTATAAATTTATACATTTATTTATATTTTATTTTATTTTAGTCCTGGATGCATTCGATGACAATATCGGTGACAGCCTCAATTTTCTCTACGACAAATACTTTCCAATCAAAAAATCCAAACCCAACACCACTGACGATCATGACGACGAGCTTCGATTACAAATGATGGATGACGAGAAGGAATCTCTTCTATCAATTTTTCCCAATGAGTTCCATGAAATCGAAAAGAATTCTATTTGGCAGTTTAAATTGAGACTTGACTATCTGCTAAAATTTTCTCCTTCGGAAGTTAAAAAGGAAGAGAATAAGCGACAACAGGAAATTGAGGTACGCGCTCAGGAGTTAAGACAACTTATGCTCAAAAAGAAGAGAGGAAATGTTGAAAAGTGTCGGAATATGGTCGAGAGGGGAAAGTGTAAATTTGGAGCTAACTGCAGGTTTTCACACGATGTTCTTAAAGAGGGCGATAGCAGTGATGACGATAAGGATAAATCTCAATCGAAAAAATGTGTTAAAAATCCAGAGGATGATAGAAAGACATGGTACTTGGAGATAAGATATCCAAAATGGTGCAAATATCCATCTCAACCTCCGCTCATATTGCTGAGGAATAAAATCAGTGACATACCAAAGTCAATTTGCCTTCGAATTAATCAAAGACTAATTGACGAATCGAGAGAATTGGCAAGGGATCAAATTCCGAGCGTCTACAGTATTGTGGATTTAGTTAAAAATGAAGAGGAAATTTTGAGCTTTCTCAATAAAGCCGAGTCATACTATCACTATCCGTCATCTGAAATAAGCATTTTCGACTACGATCCTTATGGCGAAAATGGTAGCTTGCTTGCTGATGAGGCCAATTCAAATCTTCCAACGCACTTTCAAATGGGAATAGTTGACAAGTTTAATAAAATGGCGTTAAGTGAAAAGGAGATTTTAAAAGAAAGTTCAAACTTAATTCGAAAATTTCAAGAAAAGGCGAAAAGTGCAAGCTATTTAAAAATGCTCGATTCGAGAAAAACTCTTCCGACATGGCCGGTTCGAGATGAAATCATGGAAATTATCAGTAACAATCAAGTCTGTATTATAAGTGGCGAGACAGGCAGTGGAAAATCAACACAGGTACCCCAGTTTATTCTAGACGATTGGATCAATAAGTCAGTCAAAAGCAACAAACCTGATAAAATAGAAATAATTGTTACACAGCCGAGGAGACTTGCAGCTGTAAATGTAAGTGTTTTCACGATATCTTGAATCGGCGTTTTTTTAATTTTGTTTTCCTCAACAGGTGGCTGAGAGAATTAGCGATGAGCGTTGTGAAAAAATTGGCGGAATTGTTGGCTATCAAATTCGTCTCGAGAATAAAATAAGCGCATCGACACGACTGACCTTTTGTACGACTGGAATTTTATTGAGAAGATTATACTCAGATCCCCTCCTCGAAAGCATCACTCACGTTCTAATCGATGAAGTTCACGAGCGAAGTGAAGAATCTGACTTCTTATTACTTATTCTTAGAGAAGTGCTAACTAAAAGACCCACGTTAAAAGTAATTCTTATGTCGGCGACATTGAACGCCAAATTATTTTCCGAGTACTTTAAGAATGCGCCAGTTATGAACGTGAAAGGAAGAACTTTTCCAGTATCTCAAATATTTTTAGAGGAGGCATTGCACTTGAGTGGCTATGTAATCGAGCCGGACTCTCAGTTCTGTAAGAAAATATCAAAGAAAGATGAAGAGGATTTGATGCAAGAACTAGAATACACTGATGTGAAGGCCAACATTGTTCCACCACCGAAATCGATAAGAGACGAAAATTTATCACTATCAGATACACTTGCGAGATATCACGAATACCCGAGGACGGTGTGCAAAACTCTCTTCATGATGGACCAATATAAAATTAATCCCGAGATGATTGAATCAATTTTAAATTACATTGTCGATTGCAATGACAAGGAATGGCCGAAAGAAGGAAGTATCTTAATATTCTTGCCAGGCTTGGGAGAAATTCAATCGGTTTACGACTCGCTAATGGACAGCAAATACTTTGGCCCAAGAAGTGGAAATTGTGTATTAATTCCACTGCACTCGACTCTCTCGTCGGAGGAACAGGGAATGATTTTTAAAAAGTTTGGAAAAAAGAGAAAAATCATTTTAAGTACAAATATTGCTGAAACTTCAGTAACAATCGATGACGTTGTTTTCGTGATCGATTACGGAATGCATAAGGAAAAGCACTTTGACAATAATCGAAACATGGAATCGCTTGAGACGGTGTGGGTTTCGAGAGCTAATGCCGCGCAAAGGAAAGGAAGAGCTGGTCGAGTGATGAGCGGTATTTGCTTTCACCTCTTCACAAAACACCGTCATGATTTTCACCTACTGACTCAACCAATTCCAGAAATTCACAGAATTCCTCTCGAGCAGCTTCTTTTGAGAATTAAAATGTTACCCAATTTCGATGGTTTAAAAATTCAAGAAGTATTGAAAAGATGTATTGAGCCACCATCGCTTGAGAGTATCCAAAGTGCAATTAAAAGACTCCAGAATTTAGGTGCATTCGAGAGGGAAAATCTCACGCCCCTTGGTAGTCACTTATCCCTCCTCCCGGTTGACGTAAAAATAGGAAAATTGATGCTGTTTGGCGCTATCTTCCAGGTATTTAAGTCGAGTGAATTCACTCGAGTCGATTGTGGTTTATTGTGTAAATTTTATTTCATTTCCAGTGTCTCGATAGCGTCCTAACAATCTGTGCGTGTCTCAGTCATAAATCTCCCTTTGTTTCGCCATTTACAAAACGCAAAGAGGCCGACGCGAGAAAGAAACAATTTGCAATAAACAACAGCGATCATCTTACCGTACTTAATGCATATCGAAAGTGGAAGGAAGCGAGTAAAAAAAGTCGTTATGGAGGCCAAAATTATGCAGAAGAAAATTACTTATCGGTGAGGACTCTCGAAACTATTGGAGAGATGAAATTCCAATTTCTCGAGCTGTTGGTATCCATCGGTTTCGTTCCAATTGACCTTCCAAAAAAGAGTAAAAACAGGGAAGATATTGTCTTGGATATAACTGGACGCATGTTGAATGCCAACTCTGAAAATTCACGCCTTATTGCTGGAATTCTATGTGCGTCACTCTATCCGAATGTTGTTAAAATAATGACACCGGAAAGTAGCTACATACAGACATTATCGGGTGCAATGCCAAAGACTTTTAGTCCATCTGAATTGAAGTTTAAGACAAAAGACGATGGCTATGTGGCACTACATCCGTCGGGTGTTAACGCTTCCTGTTCAATTTTTAATTCACCCTTCTTGATTTATCAAGAGAAAGTTAAAACATCAAGAATATTCATCCGGGACAGTACGATGGTACCCATAATCCCCCTCATTCTGTTCTCTGGAACTGATGTTAGGATAGAAATGCACGGTGGAGAATATCTTTTTCTTCTCGAGGAGGGATGGCTCATTATTCAGGCTGATAATTTACAAACTGCTGAGAGCATGAAATATCTAAGAAAAGAGCTGATGAATGTGCTGGAAGAGAAGATAAAGGATCCTCTTTTAAATTTGTGGAATCATGATCGCGGAAAGCGAGTTATTGCAACGATAATTCATTTATTAACGAAAGAATAATTTGTTTAATCTTCGAAAAGCTTTTGTTTAAGTTCCTCCAACTCGTCGTCATCAAAATTTAAAACGCACTCTTCGTCCGAAAGTAAATCACAAACTCTGTAAAAAATTAATTGTTTAATGTATGAATGCATTAATAAAAAAAATCATATACCTCTCGAATCTATTGTTGAAATTTAAATCTTTGGCATCTGAAATTTGTTCGCGTCGGACTTTGTGACATTCTCGAAAAGCTTTTGCCCACTGATCCTTGTAGTGAAGCTTTTCTTTCAGAGCTTTTTCAAAGTCTTCTCGCAGGATCGTCTGTTTAAAAATATTATTAAATGTAAAACTGCTCGAATATACTTTCAATTTTACCATTTCTCTAAGCACTCGATCGTGTTCTTCACGCGAAACTGAATTAGTCTTTTTAGCCCCTCGATTAGCTCTCATCTCATCTATAGTTTTTTTCAAGTCACGATTTTCGTCCTCCAATATCTTTTTCGTCTCTTGCATTTCATCCATTTTAATGTCTTTTAATCGTATTTCGTGCATAAGATCGTCTTCAAGTTGTTTAGCCTTCTCTTTAATCACAAGCAGTTGGTCTTTGAAAGCTCGTTCGAGATCAATTTTGTAACTTATAATTTCCTCTTCCGTTTTAACTTGCAACTCATCTCTTTCTCTCAAGCTTTTTTGAGCCTCTTGAAGGGACTTTGAAAGATATGTGAGCTTATTTGTTTTATCCACGAGCTCCTCCTCATAACTTTTCTTTCGATCAGCCCACGCGGCTTTAAGCTTTTCGAGATACGTCTCTTCAGTCTTTTTCAGTTCATTCATGAATGTATTTTGCTCTTGCGATTTCCACTCTTCAAGTTCCTCAATCATTTTGTAAGCAATTTCTTCATCAAAGAGAGTTGACTTTTGTTCATTTAATGTTTTTGTTACATTCATAACAGCCATGTTTGGCTCAATCTCCTCGTGAAAGACCTGCGATTCCGTTCTAGCTATTTGAGCATTAAAATTAAGTCCGAGATCATCGAGATAGACAAAAATTTGAGCGAGCGCTGTGACACTTTCATTTTGATTGGCCAACAAAATATTTCCACTTGTCCTTTCCTTGTTGCTAATGAGGAGACTTTTACAATCGAGTTGAGCTTTTACGTGAGCATTTTTGGGTCCTTTAATGCACAAAGTACACACACTTGACGATTTAATAGTGTCCATAATGATTGCAGCAACCGATGTAAAGTAAAGCTTCAATTCCAAGTCATTGAAATTAATCGTATTCTCCCTGTCATCGCAATCACAATCGTTAATGTCACGATTAATAAAAGTACGGGGTGTGTCTGCTTTCTCATGGTAAAAACTGATTTGCCAAATGCCTCGCTGTGGCTTTCGATTGAGTCGAACGGACTTTAATTGCAGATTGTAGCTGAACAGTCGTGGAAGATCAGAAACTTGGCCTTCCTCCTGTTTATTGAGCATCGATTCAATGTCCGCCTTTTCAGATTGTGTAACTGAAAATTTTTTAACTTCCTTTTTCGAATCATTTGAGCTTTTGTCACTCTTGTATCCCTTAGCAACACCAACGACTTTAAAGTGACCGTCATCAACCTCCTCGGTTTCTTTTCTTTTTGGTTCCGCTGCTTCTTGAGTAATTTCAGTATTAGGCTTCTCGGCGAGTATTGGCAAGTGATCACCACCGCCACGTGGGTCGTATAATTGATGTTTTTTGTATGTCTCTAAAAGCTCAGCCTGGTGAAGTTTTTTAGTTGCCCTATATTGAATCACAACCTTATACTCCATTACTGGCAGTTGATCCTTTAAATCGTGAACTGAAGGCACTTTAATATTTGCAGTGCCATCAAACTCATATTGTTTCGGAAATTTCTCCATAAATTCGTTCAAATTGGTGATGAGAATATTATTACGCAAGCGAATTTCTGTTGATCCCAACTTTCGAGCACTGAGAAATATTTCAATTGGAATAAAAAAGACTTTCTCGAAATACTCTTTCAGTGACTTTAGCGAGGAACGGAAGTTAATAGAGATTTTCTCTTGAATTTGATGCATCCGGTTGAATTTTTTATCGAGAGTACGGATATGAGGATTTCCAAGCAGCATGTAGTTGATGTAAAACTCTTTATTCATTTTATCAGAGTGATCAGACGGTTCCGTTGCTATGGAGTCAAGGTACTTGATGTTTTTGATGAGAACTTTTACACAAAATATATCACACTCCGTGTCAATGTTTCCAACTTGCAGTAGGCCTTCCTCTTGAAGTAGTCTTATAAAGATTCCTCTTTGTGATGTTAGCATGCATGGACTAGGATTTTCCTCTACCACAACCGAATCACCGCTCTCTAAATTGTGCGATTCGAGCACCGTGGACTTATCAGCGGCTAGATAGGAACTCTCGGTTATCATAATGTTGAGTAACAGCTCTGGATGACAATTTCGAAAGTCCTTGTTGACACCAATGAGCTTCTGCCATCGAGGCTTCACTTGACAAGCCTTAATTAAAGGATAAATTGGAATATTCTTAACAGGAACTAGTACGTATCCAATGTGCTCTTTGACTGCATCATTGATATTTCCTTTGTAGTTTCTCAGCTTATAGCAATCAATCTTTACTGGAAGATTTTCCGATTTCATTCTAAAATGGACATAATGATCATAATCTTCAGATGGCATTTTAAATTAAATTATATTACCGCTTAATGGACTTTCGATCTGTCTCCCACACGAGATTGCAATCAAAAGAAGTTGTGTGTCCTGTACTTATCGGCTCTCCATCCAATTTATTGCCACTCAACGATGCCTGTACCCATACTTTTTCAGCCGAATTAAGACCAATGCCTAAGATAAAATAATTTTCAGTGAAAGTTTTTCATTATTTCATATTTAATTTTACCTTCTTCGATGTGCAAAAAAATAATTAACTCTTCTTTAGTAGCACCTCCGCTTGCATTGGAAGCTATATCCATTTTTTGATGTGCATTAAGTCGTCTCACAAATTAACTTTGAAAAATTGTCAAAAGATAGCTATGATTAAAAATTAAATAAATAAATAAGTTTTGTTTGTAAACAAAAAATGATGTGAATTCAAAAAATAACGGTCAAAATATATGTTTCACGGAATTGACTTTTTATGTTCTCTCTCGCTCTCATGCTTGATGAAAAATTTGACAAATAATTAAAAACTTAAATCTACTGCAAGGCTACGTGTGAATAATGCTCGCTTTGCTGTTGTTGGTTCGTTCTTTCCCATATTAGCAATCTCCTGACGTGCCTTTGCAATCAGTTCCTTCGTTGGTGTTTTCTGGAAAATCTTATTGTTCTCTGTAATTTCAGCCATGAGTTCTTTCGAGAACTGAATCTCTTTCGTTTCTGGGACCACTTTAATTTCTTCTTTTTCGAGCCAACGTCCGCGTGGTACGCACCTAATAATATTACAATTGAAGCATGTTTCTTTTAAAAATTAAAATAATTACTGTCGGAAAGATGGTCGTCGCTTTAATGCACTCGTGATCTTTCCCAATTGCTTCTTGTCCTTGTAATCCTTCAATTGCTGCTTATGAATGCCACCATGACTACTCAAGTTCGATGACGATTTTTCAAACAAATTTTTTGATTCCTTCGGCTTTCCCATGATGCTTTACCAATAAATGAATTAAATTTTAAAGTAGACGCATGTTTCTTATTTTTCATAATATATAAGAATTTACCTCAGTTTAACTGCTGTTTTTTGATATTTTTCGATTAAGATCTTTTAATGCTCGAATTTAGCTAAAAATTTATAAAAACTAGACAACAAAATCCGCTTAAAATAATTAAAATTGAAGAGCGCAATAGATTTCAGGTTAAACACAGAAAAATTAATTTTAACGGAAATAAATTATTCAAAATTTCAATTTTTTTGCTGAGTCACTTCCACTTTCTGAGGGGTCGACTATTTCTTCAGTCAGAAAAAAAACGCGAGCGCAAGAGAAGAGACGTAAAAAATTTTAAAGTTTGGTTTTATGGCAGTTTTATAAGTGCAATAAGGTGTTTTAAAGCATGTAAAATAAGTCTAAAAGTTGGATAGAAAGGATTAAAGTGTTAATTAAGTGCTAGATAAAATGAAAAAACTAATTTTCTCACTAATTCTGATTCTTCATTCGATCGTTTTAATTTCAACCCAAACTGATAAATTTCTATATATTTCTGATGATGATTCTGAAGTTAGTAAACCTTTAGTGATTAAGAATACCGATAAGGATTTAGTGGAAGCTCTCCACACTCGATACCGTCGAGATTTGAGTTCCGATCGAATGACTGATGGCCTCAAAAACATCACAACAAAGGTAACTCTAAAATTTTCACTATCCTAAATTATCAAATGAAAATTATGCGTCGATGCGCTGCGATTAAAGACGGGAGCCAATAATAAGTGCTCCAAAAGAAACTTCCGGAAAGGAAAAAGAGTTGATTTTCGGTAAATTTTGATGTGCTGGAGATTTTTTCTCTCTCCCTCTTCTCATTTTTGAATGTGAAGTAAAGAAAAGTAAGCAATAGAGAAGAACTCTTCCAAAAAAATAAAATTATGAACAGAGAAGAACACGAAGAAGATACATAATAACATACAAAAAAGCGTCTGTAAGAGTTTTTTTTTTGAGAAATGAGTTGCTAATTTCTTTGTGTGTTCTACATGAGCATATAGCAACGTTGACACTGAATCTCATTTCATTTCCATCACCACGAACTCTCGACCCCACCTCCTCGCACATAGCAGCAAAACAAATAGGGAGCGTAAGGGTGGGAAAAATGTAAAATCTTCGACCCTCCCTCGCTCTGTTGCTTCCTGCACACACAGTTTTCCATTATTTCGCGTTAAAGTGGATATTATTGATTTTTCCCTCTATCTATATCTATATATATATCGTAAAGTGTTTATTGTGTGCAGTTGCGACTTCCAGCTGTTTCAAAATTCTCCACAGGAATTTGACTTCTTTTAAGCCATTTAATTTTCTAGAATCGTGCATGACAATGAGAGCTTGATGATAGTAAACAACGTCCACTTAGATTTTCGTTACATTATATAGTTATCAAATAGAATGAGAAGAAAGAGGTTTATTCTTTTGATTGAATAATTTACTTTATTTCCTTATTTATATATATGTACTCGCTCTTAACTCTTAAATCTTTTCAACAAAAACAACTACGTACATAAATATGTGAGTGACAATTTCTCTGACGACTTTTGTAAAACTAAATTAATTTTAATTTATTTGTAAAATTATAAATTAAAAACATTTTTTTTTCGTGAAAAATTTGCCATGTGAAATACTTAAAAATTCATTTGAATATTCTTAATTTTTCGTAGAATGAATAACTCTTTAAAATAAAGGTCAAAGTGTATGATTGTTCTTTAATCAATTAATATTCTTTCCTTAATTTATGCAGCACTTCAAATTTAATAAATTGTCATGAAAAAAGAATTCTGCTTGCTTTCAAAAAAGTGACTAAATTCCTTTGGCTCTTGACACTTGATCTATTTTGCACCTTCTCAAATATACTGTATAATATTCTGCATGAATGCCGACGTGCATCTTCAAATGAATTTATTTAAAGGAGAATGTGTAAAAGTTTAATGACACTTTACTTTTCGATAAACATTTGTGATATTTTCTGTGACGAAAATTGTTTACTGAAAAACGGAAAGATTAAATATAGATTTAGTGCATTCGATACTTTTTTCTTCAAGAATTTTTCGGTTTAAATTGGAATAAAGACATTTGATGATTCATATATGAATATTTTAAAATAGCATAAAAGTCGTCAATTAAAAAGTCCAAAATGTCAAAACAAATGTGTGAGCGATAAAATTGATTGTCAAAAATTGAGGCGTAAAACATTTTTTTTATCATTGAATGGGTCATTGAACAAAATTCTTCTTTCACAAATCTTATCGCATTTTATCGCCAAATTTTTAACACAAAACAAACAAGGTTCAATAACATATATAGACCAGAGATGATGCGAGTGACGGAGAGATATTAAAAATAAAATAAAATCAAGTTCATGCCAAGAAAAAAAGCAACAGAATCTTTCACATGTGCAACAATGTTTTAAATCAGTAAAATTTAAGGCAAATTATATCTCACTACAACATCTACACGTTAATCTAAATTGGCTTTAATTTGATGATAAGAGAGTGAAAGATAAGCGAGTAGTCGGCGAGTATTGAGAACGTTTAGTTTTACGAATGTATTTGGTTTGATTGATATGAAACGACCATAAATATCTACACTTAGTTTAATGATTCACGCTCATTTACATGTGTAAATTTTGACACACAATGTTATCACCACGCTACTTTCGTGTCAAATAACACTGGACAAAAAATGGTATTAAATTTCATGCTTCTCTGCATTCGCTACTGTCCCAATAATGATTTCGCACCAACATTCTGTTTGCGGTGGCCGAAAGTGAGAAAGAAGAGAAGAAAAACAGCTGAGCGCATTGTATATATAACGTTTAAATGGGGAAGCAAGAAGAATACTGTCTTTGTTCATCCTCAAAATCATAAAGAGCGTGATATTGAAAAAATTCTTTGAAATTATGAAATAAACATTTAGAGCAAATTCTGAGTAATACAATGTATCAAAAATAAATCACCACTATGATTGACTAATGTGTATGAGTACCATGATGTTCTGTATCAGAGATTTTGTCGTTAATATTTTTGTAATATCCGGGCTTAATCATCAGCAGCGTTTATGTGACTTGATAATGGCATAAAATCGGCATGAATCATTTCATTAACTTTATTACTCTTCCTTCCAGTATAATGCTCTCAAGGATTCCCATGCTCAACTGATGGTTCATTGGCTTGGTGAGGGCACGGATGTGATGATTTGTTTGGCTCGAGATCCGCCACTTGGTCAAAATGACGATCCAAACAACACGTTAACAACGCCATCCACAAGTAAGCAATACACTTATCACTGTCGACATTTAATTAAAATTAATTCTTTTTTGCAACACTTTCAGTTTTCATTTCCTACGATTATGGTGACACGTTCGAGGACAAGACAGAAAACTTTAGCCTCAACAAGTCGGGAGTGATAATAAATTCAACGGTGGATTTGTTCGTGACTCATCCCAAATTTAATACGGTTAGCTCAATGAATTTTGTGTATAAATTAAAGACACTAACCTTTTGTTCGCCGTATAGATTGTTTTTACCGACAACAATAACAATGCGATTTTTACGTCAGATGATAAGGGAAAATCTATCAAAAACCATCTGCTGTCATTCAAACCATCAGACGTGTCCTTTTACGAGGGTGATTCGAGGACTTTTCTCATACTCGATAAAGACGACCCACAGCGAAGACTCTACATCACTACCAATTTTGGCGAGTCATTTGACGTTCTTCAGAGCTACGTAAAGTCATTTAGTTGGTCTTCGATTGAAGGAATCGCATCGCATCTCTACGTTGAGAGAAAAGAACCAACAAACTCGTCTTCAGTTATTTTCATCAATGCTTTAGAGTTGCTAAAAGAGGGTCCAAAGAAATTCCATCCACTCATCGAGAATGTCCAGGAGTTCTATGTGAAAAGAGATTTCATGTTTGTGACACAGAAGGCCCTCAACAATACAAAGCTCCTCATCTCGTATTGTCGCGAAGCGTTTGTTAAGGCAGACTTCATAACGGAATTGGATGTGAAAGCAATTCACATAGCAGATGTGGAGGGAAAACGAATTTTCGTTTCTGCAATACACAATGAAAAAATATCTCATCTCTATGTATCGGAGTCAAATGAGAAGATGACAGACATCAAGTTCGTTATGAGTCTTGAGAATGTATTTACCTATGTTCCCGAGCAGAATTGGAAGAGCTCATGGTTGACACAATCGGCCGATGAAGCGTTCACCGATCTCTACAAGGTTGAGGGTCTAAGAGGAATTTATATTGCCTCAAAAATCATCAAAATGCCATCTGCAGATGCAATTTCACCCGATAACCTTGGTTCCGTTATTACTTTTGACCATGGAAGTACTTGGAATCCAATTACAGCACCAACTGTCGACGACGAGGGACAAATGATTTTATGCAAGGACTGTACACTTCAGTTGAGTCAGAAATTCAGTCAACTCTATCCTGTGACGCGATCAGTTACAATTATGAGCTCAAAATCAGCACCTGGCATTATTTTAGCCTCAGGCGTAATTGGGAAATCATTAAAAGGACATCCGGGCGTATATATTTCACGCGATGCTGGGTTAACATGGAAACAAATATTGAAAAACTATCACTTCTTTAATATGGGTGATCATGGTGGAGTTTTGGTGGCTGTAAAGTATTTCAAATCGAAGGGAGAAACGAGAGAAATTCTCTATTCAACAGACGAAGGCGATAAATTCTCTTCGTATTCGTTTCATAGTACTGACTTGAAAGTCTATGGACTAATGACAGAACCAAATAACAATTCTACAAGTTTTACACTTTTCGGCTCAGAAGTTAGCGAGCATCGATGGGTAATAATTAAAATTGATTTGAAGAATGCTTTCACTTCAAACTGTACCGAGGACGATTATAAATTTTGGGCACCAAAATCGCATAATGGAGATAGCTTTATGCCGTGTGTTTTAGGCAGACAAGACACATATCAGCGTAGAAAAGCTCACGCAAATTGTCATAATGGAAAAGACTACGTTCGTCCGGTTCGACAAGAGATTTGTACATGCTCGAGATGGGACTACGAGTGTGATGCTGGCTTCAGTCGCATAAGTCCATCTTCAGGGTGCATTCGACAGAATAAAACTCTCTCCACATACGATCCCTACATGGTGCCGTCATTTTGTAAATCAGGGCTGTTTTATAATCGTACAAAAGGATATCGAAAAATTGGGGGTGACGAGTGCTTAAATGGATTTTCCTCTATCTATGAGCCTCAGCAGATACCCTGTCCTTTCAAATCGACGGGGGAATTTCTCGTTGTTGCTCAGCGTGATCGAATCACTCGCATAAATTTGGCTGATGGTGTTAAGGAAATTTTTCCGGTAACGGGACTAAAGAATGTGATTGCAATTGAATTTGATCTTGCCAACAATTGTGTATTTTGGGCCGATATCATGACTGATGTAATTGGACGACAGTGCTTGAATGGAACGGAAACACCAGAAGTTCTCGTTGAAACCGGTTTAGCATCAGTCGAGGGTATGAGCTACGATTGGATAAGTCAAATGCTTTATTTTGTCGATGGAATGCGATTGAAAATTGAAGCTGTAAAAGTCGCAACTCACCCACACGAAAAAATGCGCAGAACAGTCATTCCGCCAGAAAAATTGGCGAAACCTCGCGGAATTGCAGTTCATCCGATGGCCGGCTACATTTTCTGGACCGATTGGAATGCATTTAATCCATCGGTTTCGCGAGCAAATCTCGATGGTGAGGATAGAAAGGAACTCTTCACGCAGCCCGATGTTTTTTGGCCCAATGGAATTACAATTGATTTTATTGCCGAGAGAATTTATTGGGTGGACGCTTCGAAAGACTATATCGCAAGCTCAGATCTCGATGGCAAGGGCTTTACTAAAATCCTTCATTCTGATGCTCGTGTCGAACATCCATTTGCCGTTGCCGTTCACAAAGAACTCATGTACTGGTCAGATTGGAAAATGTCGAGTGTTTTCTCAGCTGATAAAGATCATGGCATTATGATTAGAACTGTCGCCGAGGATATGCTAAATTTGATGGATCTTAAGATTTATGCACACTCAATTCAGGAGGGACAAAATGGATGCAGCGATAATTCACATCAATGTTCTCACTTTTGCGTGGGAACTCCCAAGAATCAATTTAAATGTCTCTGCCCAGATGGCATGCATTTGAACTCAAACGGACGTGACTGCCTCTGTCCCGACGATCAAAAGCCGTTCCAAAATAACTCGTGTGCTCAAAGTGCCAACACTTGCGCGACAAATTTCTTTTCATGCGCCAATAAACTCTGCATTCCGCAAACTTACCGTTGTGATGGCGAAGATGATTGCGGAGGTGAATACTTTTTTTAAAATCTTTATATTTTTTTAATAAATTTGTAAATTCTGTTAAAGATCGATCTGATGAGACGGGATGCGCTTCAAATAAGCCAGCTTGTCCTCCGCACATGTTCACGTGTGTCTCCGATCAACAATGCATTCCCGAGTACTTTGTATGTGACTTTGAAAAAGGTAAAAGTGCTTGCATAAATATAAAGATAACTTTAAATTAATAAAATTTTCTATTAGATTGCAATGATGGAAGTGACGAAGCGTCTTGTAAGCAGCCCAAGTGCAAAGATAATGAATTTACTTGCGACAACAAGCGTTGCATTTCAAAGAAGTGGGTGTGCGATAAGGTTAGAGATGAGCTAAATTTAAATTATTCTAGCAAGTTATTCATTATTTTTCGTTTGCAGGAAAATGATTGCCGAGATGGCAGCGATGAAAAAAATTGTGGAATGAAAAATCAAACTGAGATTGTTTGCAAGGAGGAAGAGTTTAGATGTTTATCGACTGGAGCTTGCATACCATTTCAATGGAGATGCGATTCAGACACCGACTGTCCCGATGCATCGGATGAGACAAATTGCAATAGAAATACAACATGCGATCCATGGATGTTTAGCTGTGGCGATGGAAAATGCATCTACAAGACATGGACATGGTAACTTTACTTTTAATTTTAATATTAAATTATACTGAAAATTAACTTTTTTTCTATAGTGACGGAGAAGCTGATTGTGCTGACAAGTCTGATGAACAAAACTGCACAACAACCATCCCGGAGACAACAAACAAGAAGACACCCATCAATTTCGACAGCAATGTCTGTCAAGATTGGATGTTTAAGTGTGCAAACGCTAAATGTGTTCCTTATTGGTGAGTTTTATTTGGGCAACCTAAACTTGTAGGCACGGGCAATGTGTCAGAGTCGTTTTATGTTTTCACTAATTTAAATTTTGCTATATTAACTTTTTATTCTAGGTGGAAATGTGATTCTGTTAATGATTGCGGTGATGGATCAGACGAAAGAGGATGCAGTCGAGATGATAACAATTCTTCAATCGTCATCACACCAACAGAGGCTCCCAAACCAATTAAATGTGGCATGCATGAATTTAGATGTGACACGGGTGTTTGCATTTCAAGACGATATGTGTGCGATGGCTTTGCTGATTGCGGAAGAGGTAAATTTTTTAATAATTCAAATTTCTCTTAGTAACTTATAAAATAAATTAGGCGAAGACGAAGAAAATTGTCCAGCCAATAGAGCAACGTGTGCTTCAAATGAATTTAGATGTAGAAGCGATGGAAATTGCATGCCAATGGAGAAATATTGCGATGGAATTAAGCACTGTGCAGATGGAAGCGATGAAGATTTGTGCAGGTTTAAGACTAACTCCAGTGCCATACCTAATAACGATTGTAAAAACAAGCCAGGATTATTCTCATGCGACGACACATGTTTCCCACTCATGAAAGTTTGGTGAGTTTTTAAAATTAAAATTTAGATTTTAATTTAATTTAAAATTCTCTAAATCAAGCGATGGAGCTGTCGATTGTTTAAATGGAGCCGATGAACACGACTGCAAAAATAAGCAGAGAGTTTATCAGGTAAATTTTTATAAATTTTAACTTTAAAACCACTTTAAATTAACCACATACATTTAGGTCGTTACAATCGGTGTCAACGAACGTATGCTGAATGCAACAAGTTTTCTTATCTACTGGTGGATTGCTGTACCGCAAAATATGACTTTCGAGTATTTACCATCTATCTATAGTGGCGGCGCTTGGAAAAATACCACTTGGACAGAGGCAACAGAGTTTCGTTTCTCTAATCTCGAACCATTTACACTCTACAATGTGACAGTTTATGTGAGAATTAAGGAATCGTCGAAAGAATTCGTACCTTATTTGTATTATGAGGTTGCGACTGCCGAAGGAGTACCAATGGAACCCATTAACGTTTCGTCAGTACAAATTAATGGATCACGGGTTCAAGTCAGTTGGGCTCCTCCCGTCAAAGCAAACGGCCATTTGGAAGGCTATTCAGTCTATTATCGATCTCAATTACAACGCACATCAAGCGCACAAATTATTCGAGTCAGTGCCGCTGAACTTTCGCTCATAATTGAATCTGAATTCCAGGGAAATATTACCTATGAGTTTTGGGTGAAGGCTAAAAATAGAAAACACGAAGGATTATCTTCGAAAATTTGCACGCTTCTGTTCGACGGAACATCTAATATTGATTCAATCGCTGGATTGGCATTAAAACACATGGATGACACAAGTATGACCTTAACATGGAATAAGATTAAGAAGGCAGATGGATACATTATTCAATTAGTTCTCCCTAATCCCTATCCACGTATCGAACCAATCAAAACAACTGACACGACCGTTGAGCTTAAAAATATAGTTAATGGTGCACAATATGTCGCTCGTGTTTCGGCCTTCGTCAAAAACTACACGGGCAGGTCTCAATCTTTAATATTAAAACGAAACGGCACACCGCTTCCTGAAATTCCCAACATTCAGACAACACGTGAGGGCGATAACATTCGCTTGTCATGGTCAATACCATCGATGCCCATGCCCTCTTCCAAATTAATTTATGGCATCTACTATGGAACAAATTTGGAAGAGCTTTTCGATATTCCAAAGCACAAAACAGAAGAGACCTCATTCCTTCTCTCCGATCTCTACGAATGTCAATCATATCTCATTAGCGTGGGCATTATAGGTCCAACAGGTCCAGGGCCATTGGGAAAAAATCCGAGAGCCATTGAGACACATTTCAGTGAGAGAAAACCACCTAAAAATCTTTCAGTTTCATTCGACGACACTAAACACACAATGGAAATTTCATGGGATCACTCATGTTCATTGAGTAGCAATCGATATCCAAATTATATTGTAAGTTTTAACTAAAATTTGATAACTTGATGTTACAATAATTATTTGTTCTTTTCTTTAGATAACAATGCGTGAGGTTGTTTTGAATCGAACTACGCACGTTAAAGTTGAGTCAAAAACCAATGATACCCTCCGACACACTTTCCACGAAATTCCTCGAGGTGCCAAATACGAAATTTCCGTAACGACAGATGTGAAAGACTCAGTTAAAGCGAACATAATTGCGGCAGCAATGCCTCTTCCAGCACCGCGTCTCATGAGCATTTATCCCGAAAAGAATGGCTCATATGTGGTCGCGTGGAGAGAAGTCAAGGATATGACTAATGAGAAGTAAGATAATAAAATGAAATAAATTAAAATAATTTAAAATAAAATTATTTTTAGGTTTACATATCAGGCAGTCGTTCGTCCGGGAGCGGGTACGATTGAGGAGAAGACTAAGGAGCCAATTATCATTCTCGAGGCTGATCAGCCGCCAATTTTAGTACATCCAAGTCACTTAGGTGGTGTTCTATCAGCTGGTCAAGTCTTTAATATCGGTGTGAGAATAAAGACCAAACAGGTAAATACAAAAAACTATAAAGTTATAAAATTTATAGCTAATTGATGTTTTTTAAAAGGGTCTCTATTCCGACATTGGAGACACGGAAATATTTGAAGTTCAGCCAGATGCGTTTTCAACAACAGGCGCAAGCTCATCAGGTGGTGCTTGGTATTTCTTATTTTCACTCTTCTTAATTGCCGCAATGGGCGGCGCTATTATGTTCCTCATACAACGACATCGACGTCTTCAAACTTCATTCAGTCGCTTCGCAAATTCACATTACGATACAAAGACGGGAGCAACGCGAATAGGCG
The DNA here is from genome assembly GCA_038502055.1 of Tanytarsus gracilentus. NCBI lineage: Eukaryota > Metazoa > Arthropoda > Insecta > Diptera > Chironomidae > Tanytarsus > Tanytarsus gracilentus. Next base: position 3,946,126 of record JAXRKN010000043.1, on the reverse strand, counting down.
ATGCTCTCGACGACGATGATCTTCATCAGGAAGTTCCATCTGCATTCTCACATGCAGATGACGAGCCGTTAGTGCTTACTTGAGACTAATTCGAGCTGAAAGGGTTTAAAGGTGACTTCGTTTAACTTTTAAGCCACTTTTGGTTTGGCCGGAATTTTTCAAACGCATGATAGACAAAGATTATTTAAATAAGTTGATCAGTATAATTAATTGATGACAAGGTGAAAGTAAAAATAAAAATAATTGTGTGTGAGACGCGAAGGGTGAAATAACTGAAAATAATCAAAGTATTTTACACCAAAATTTAACATTAATTCAATTTTATTACTTTTTTAAGTGATGAGCCTTTTTGTTCTGATCTATTTATTATATCGTTTTCCGTGTACATAATTTACTGCATCCTATTTTTTATTGTTATCATCCTTATAAATAAAAATATAAATTAATTTAGGCAAAATTAGGTTGTATGAAAGCGATAATCATTCCCCACAAATGCGTGAGCGCATATTTTCGCATAATCATGTGTCAAAGAAGATTTAATTTTTTAATCCAGGTTTCTAATAAGCAAGCATACAAGCACGTTATATGAAAAACTTTTTAAATTAATTTAATAACTATAAACTCACACAAGCAACTAATGTAGATTTTAGTATAAATGTCGAACTTTTTGTTGTGAAAAAAAAACAGTTGTAACTTGTAATAGGCGACGAATGATGGTAACGAAGAAAAAAAATATTTAAAGACATAAAATGTGATATTTCTCAATTTATATTTTTTTTATTATATTCATTTCCTTTCTGCTAATGCGATGTATCTATCATTTTCTTAATGTATCCTTATCGCAATATTTTCCTCATCTTAAAACTTTATCATTTTAGATTTTTTAAATTTTATTTTATGCTGTTCAAGAAAAATGATTTTATTTGATGTACACCAGAGAGCACTTTGTTAATTTAAACACATTAAAAAAAAGCAATCTTGAAAGAAACAATTTATATGTGCATGAACTTTATGAACGATAAAATTTGCTCACAAAAAAATACCTTTTAAATTGAACTAGAAATCATCTTAAAACTCTTGATTTGTTTTAAAATTTATAATTGACTCCTAATTCACAACTCAACGTAATACTTTCATATTAAAATAGATTAACACCAGAGGCTAAAAACAAATATTGATTCTGAAGAAAAAAAGATTGTAAGGGGAAGGATATAAAAATTTGGTTCCGCAAAGACACTCACTTAGAGGAATTAGAAAGTAAGATGAAACGCGATTGACTGATTGAAAGAAATTCTTTTCCTTTTTCTATTTGGCATTAAAATCTTTTTACATACACAGCACACACAAGTTTTCTTTTGAAACGAATAAAATTTATCAAAAATACCCGTGAAACTAACTAAGAAAGTCGATAATAATAAAATTTTGGAAAAGTAAAGAAACCGATTTGTATGTACTTGACGAAGTTCAATAAATAAGTTTTTTAAAACACAAAAAATATTTTTCCAATTAAGTTTAAATATTTTTATTTCAGCATGACAGTTTCTCTATAGTGTTTATTTGGAATTAATTTAAACATCATTCTCGAAATCTTTTGGGTTTTTGCGCATGAGGCCATCATGGATGCCTTCGATGTAGCTGTAGAATAAATAGCCGACAATGAATGCTAAAAAGACAAATTATTAAATTAGTTTGGTATATGCATAAGTTAGAATGACTTACGAGGAGCTACTCGAAAAAGTTGAGCACTGATTCTGCGGAAAGTGTTTGGTACTCCATGTGAAATGGCTCCAGCGAAAGCTTTTTGCTCGTATGGCGAGATCTTGTGGATCACAATTCCACGAACTTTTGCCAACTCACCAAAATGTTGACCCATGACTAGAAAAGAATTAAAAACTAAATTAGCAACAAAATAGCGAGAAAGATCCAGCGATCGATTAGGTAACAAAAAATTCTCTGATGAATGAAATTTAATTTTTTGGCCTGACCACAATGAATTGAGAGCACTCTTCAGGTAGGCTGGATTTACTTAATGTTTATCTACAAGTATTGATTAAAATTAAACGAAATGAATATACATTTCCTACCTAAATTTTAGTTTTTTCAGAAAATCGAATCGAAATCAGCAGAAAAAAATATTTGAAAGCTCTGAAGTTTAAATAATACATTCGAGGGTAAACTTTAGACTAAATTTTCTAACGGCTATTCAAAATTCAAATTTTAATTCACTCACAACAGAAAAAAATTTCGTCAATTTTCAACGAAAAAAATAAACAAGTTTAATTTAGTTTAATTTTCCAATTTATATCACCTTGATTGATGGCTTATTACACGAGAGATGAATTGCAAGCAGTTCTTCTTAAGCTTGCATGTGATGAAAGTGTCCAGTCAAAGAACGTTACACATGAGAAATTCGGTGTTGTTTTCACGCAACTTTTTGATGGCGCCGGAAATTTATATACTTGTGAAACTTGCAAAAAGACCTTGTTATCGAGTCATTTACTAAATATTCATGTTGCTGAACATCACGATACATTCTTTCAACTCCAAAAAGACAAAAAACCCAGTGTAAGTTGTAAATATTAAATTTTAAACTTTTCATTATCCAGGACGTTTTAGTTTGAATGCTATTTGGAAGATTGTAATGTGCTTTTAAACAATCCTGATGAAAGAAAAGAGCATGCAATTAAAGATCATAAATTTCCACACGATTTCTATGATTTTAAGCCACATCACGAGAGGAAGTCTGACATTTCAAAGAGTGAAGATGTTGTAATGGAAAAAAGCAGTGCAGAGACAACTCATTTAACAAAGAGCGCCGCAAAGAAAGCTAATTACTTTCAATTTGGTCATAAGTCAAACAAATTCCTATCGAAACCTAAAAACACAAAAGACATTACCATGAAGGAATTGATAGATGAACTTCCGAAGTAAGCCAATGATTTTTAAACTTTTACCGCTCACATCACAGCCGTCGAAAGTTTTAACGAAATACAAAGCTAGTTCCCCTTCGCTCCATTCATTCTCTTACCAAAAAAATTTCATTCTCATTCATTTGTCGATCTTCATCGAATCGAGTGAGAGAAGCAAGATATTTTACTAGATTTTAAATTTTCAATTGTGACAATTAAGTTAGTTCGCGTTAAACATAGTGCATAGTGTCGAATAAGCATAAATGTGATGAAATTTGGAGCATAATCAACACTTAAAAAATGAAAACTTGAATTTAGCTATATATAAAAGAGTAAAAGTGAAAAAAAAATTTAAGGCGGAAAAAAGAGAGCTTTTAAAACGAATAATTTCGTGGGTGATCGAGAAATTGTGAACTTTTTTTTGGATTATTAGACTTATTGAGTGTGCAAAGAAAAGGAATATCGCTAAAATGCCTGATACAGAAATTGAGTTGATCGATAAAATCAATCTGATAACGGAACTGCGAAGTGCCAATCCGAACAAGAAGGAAATTATAATTTTGGATTGTCGAAGTGCTAACGATTATGCAGTCTCGCACATTAAACACTCTTCCAACATCTCCATTCCAACCATTATGCTGAGGCGACTCAAAGAAGGTAGTTATATATTGAACCTCGTTGACAACTTCTTTTCATACTAATTTCAAATTTAAAAACTAGGCAAAATCGACTTGTTCTCAACGATAAAATGTAAAGACCTCAAGAGTCGCATCCTCGGAATGAATATTCAGACTCTCTTCGTGTTGTACCATAACAATCCGTTCAGCGTCGTATCGAGTCCCGACATCATTCACATCCTCTCAAGGAAGCTCATGGCGGAGTTTAATGACAAAAAGATTCGCGTAGTTTGTCTAGCTGGTGAGTAAATGAAATTATATTACTGTCGTCGACATCGCCCTTCCCTTCCATTTTTTTATTTTCTTTCTTACATCATTCATGCTCGCATATTTCTTTCTCCATTCATAAAAAATTCACTCTCTCGCTCTCACTCCATCTTTTTCTCTATACACAGTCATTCAATTTTATTGCCTCCACTTTGTGAGCTTTAAAATGCACATTTTTGTTAAGAATCAAATGCATCATGCGAACGATTCATGAAAGCTGTAAACAATAGGCGATATCGAGTGAGAGTCTAATTATTTTTTAATGACGAAAAAGAGTGCTCTCTATAGCTCCAACGTGAGTGTTTGTATGGGTGCATGAGGCATCAGGTTATATGTGAAGAAAGGAAAAATGCTTGCCTGTGTTCGTGGGCGGTTTTCATTCAGAATTTTTCCATCTCTAAACACATGCGAAAATATATTAGGTTGAGAGACGTATATATAGTCGTGTGTCATAAAACGAGACAGGTAGCAAAGATAGATTATTGTTATGACGATAATTTATTAGACCTGTACATTCATCTTTTTTATATTGTTGGAAAAATCCACACTTGATAATTACCACACATTTAAGTGACATTACTGCTTTTAATTCAATTCATTTCGCTTAATTAACCATTAGTCACCGAGTGAACTTAGAATTTATCTCTCATAACTTTGCTTTTCGTAATTTAAAATCTAGTGCAACATGAGTCACAACTCGCATATCGCATTTTTAATCATTGTCATCAGATTTTTAAACGCACTCGTCAGCGCCGTTGAAAGAATGCTTTTTCACAGTCAGTCCAGTCCGTTGGTTCAGCGGATGTGTTGGCTCATCGAAAAAAAAATTACAATTTAAAATTAAAATCTTTTCTGCATATAAAAAAAACCTCTTTTTTATTTTTGCAACTTGCTATCAAGCCATTGACAGTTTATTTTATGAATGAAATTAATGAATGGATATACACTTTTATACATATATATTTTATATTTATTTGTATGGACATTATCATTTTTAGTGGGACATAAAAAGCTGTAGAACTTTTATGTTGGTTGAATATATGTTGCGCTCGTGTATAAAGAGATATGCGAACATTTATTTGTGTGGGTTGAAGCTTCATCAATCAGCGACAACAGCCATGAAAGAATATATGTATATATACATACAAAAATATTGAGTGAGAGCTATCACAACAACTTTTTTATTAATGAAATTTCTTCATTCACATCAATTTTTCTCTTTCTTTCAACAATACCCGCGCTGCCTCATTTTTGCGCATAAATAGGTATAGCTCGTGATAATGTAAATGTATGAGTGAGGGAAAACTTCATCTATTATCTTCTCCATGAGTTGATTTTCATGTTTTTCAAGGCGCTCCACTAACACATTCCTATAAATTGATGACGTAATCTTTTTCCATTCATACGAATTTTCGTTTATATAAACACGTTTATATCTACATGCTCTGCTTTCTGGCATAATTGAACACTCTTCTTGCCATCGCGTGTGAAAAAAAGCTAATGCGATAGAAATAAAAAAAGGAAAATGAGCGTGCAAAAATATAAACGTCACTAAACCACCCCATGTCGACCTTTTGCCAAAAGAATGTAATATAAAAAATGCTATAGCAGAGACGATTGGAAGGGCACATTAACATTTTGACTAGAGTTGAATGCTTTTTCATTTTTAATTTAATTCTCGAGCGAAACTAAACTTAACCTTTGGTATTTTTCTTCTTTCTTTCTCTCTAGAGGGTTTTATAAATTTTCAATCGGCGTTTCCCGAAATGTGTGAAGACGAACGTACAAACAACATGCAATCGAATACAACGGAGCAACTGATGGGACTAAGGTAAGTCATCAAAATTCGCTTTAGATATTTTTTCGAGATAATCGCAAAATGAATGCGAAGACGTCATGATTTTTTTACCGACAAATTTCACTCCATGACGTAGTGACCTTTAAGTAATCGGCCAGTAAGCGCTCGACAGCGGTGAAACAAAGCTATTGAATCAGATGAAAAGCTTAAGTTGCGATAGGCGATAGAAAAAAACTGATTTTGAGTACTTAAAGCTGGCAGCCGAGTGGGTTGGAAAAGTTGTAATTTCTAACCACCTTCGTCGTCTGCAACGACTGTTTTATGTGTGTGGAAATTGCGTCATTGGCAAAATTATTGTTGCTGATAAGCGACCGAAAGAGTAACTTTGTTTCCTTGCCCACACAGACATCATTTCAACGAAATGAATCACGAGGAATTTCCTCCTTAATAATTACTTACTGTTCGCATGAGATATAAAAATAGTAGAGGTCTTTTTTGTTTATGCTATTCAATAAACACACTCAATTCTTCGATGAGATAAAATGCAGATCCTATAATGATTCTATTTTTGTACATTGAGCTATTTAATTTTCTTTCATTACGGGTCCTCGCAACATTAAAATTATACGTGTGTTCAATGAAAATTCACAATGTCTCCCATTCAACCGGAGAGTGAGAGAGAGCTGGCAAAGTAACTAATATCAAACACGCGATATTAAAAAAGAAAAAGAGCGGAATAAAATTTTCATTCATACGAATTTTTTCTCTCTCTATATATATATTCATGAATGGGATGTATAAAAATAAGAGCTTTCATAAAACGCATAAATGTTTTGTATTGAAATGATTCCATTGAGAAATGAGAATGTGTCTTCCGGACATTGAAGAGATATATAATTGGAATTTTCATTTTCAAGCGAATAATTTATCTAAAAAAATATCAGCCTACATTAAACTGATAGTCACAGAGTTGTTAAGTGATAAAAAATGTATAATAGCTATATTAGACAATAATGGCCATTATTTATTTGTATCATACTGATTTTACCTAATATCAGCGTCTATAAACGTGTGCGACACGTGTAGGAGTCACTCAATCTCTCGCTGGTTTTTTTGGATATTTAATTCTCTAATAAATTTGTAGAGCCATTGAAATCGAGTCTCGCTAAATGAATGAGTGACCATATTAGAAAATCCACTATATAAGAGAGAGATAGTAAATTGAATGAGTCATAAGCGAATAGTATTGGAGGAACTTTGTGTAGTGTGGGGAAAAGCATGAATGAAAAAGTAAATTGTAAACTCTAATCGTCGCATAGAGATGTATTTGTGTGTAGGCGTCTAAGGGTATAAGGATTTTTCATCGAAAGCATCCCTCATACAAATCTTCTCGGTATAACTGCGTTCTGCCACCGCGCCACTGAATGTTTTTCAAATGAAAATCTTTTCTCTCCCCTCTTTGCTCAGTCGCTGCTTCTGCGTGGGTGCTTTCAGCCAAAAAAGCCCTAAAAGTATGTGTTAGTAACGACGTAAATACGTAGCAGCAGAAGCAGCAGCGCTACACCTACACTTTTCCATCTCCTTTCAATGTCACACGAAAAAAAAATTGTTCTTTTTTAAGAATAATAATTTTCACCTTTTTTCTACCCCAGAGGAAGTCAAAAAAAATTCTACGTGAGCTTCATTCAGAAGAAAAAATCTCAGTCTCAGAGATAAGAAATAATAATCATTAGAATTCAAATGAAAAACAAGTAGCTGAGCTAAATTTAGCAATGTAACATGAAATTGAATTTTCCCTCATCCGTCGATGGTTCTTAGAGATTTTTCTATTGTCAAATTTTCCCTTGTATGTAAAGCGTGGGCATGATGAAAATGTTGTGAGCGTGATTGTGGGCGTAGGAGAAAACTTTAAGTTTAGGGTAGTTAATCGTGTTAAAGTCACGAAGAATTCAAGCTCGCTACAAAAATAGAACACGAAGAAAACTTTAAGAGTTGCCGGCAAACTTATAAATGCTATAAAATGTGATTCAATGGACGTGGGAATCGCATATATACATTTCACAATGTGCTTGTTACAAAATGAAATTAATTCTCCGAAAGCAATTAAGCGTGTGTGTGGATTTTTTTTAAAGTTCACACATCATCTCATATTGAAATGCGAGCGAGATTTGAAAGGGTAAAATTTTGACTTAATGACGTAAAGTTTTTTTTGGGTAGCCTTTTTTTCGGGTGGTTGATGTCGAATGTTATCTCTTTTCTCTCTTCTTTAAGAAGACCCTATAGAAGGGTGTTTGTTTTATTTTTAAAATCACTTTCTGCGAATTTTGATGAATTTAAAAATACCTTGAAAATAATTTCGCGCCACTGAAAATAAACTTTGCGTTGCATGGCGAATTTCCGGTCTTTCTTTTTAAATAAAATATTTTTTTTATCCAACCGGAAGATTCAGCCAAGTCGTGCATTTATGACACAATGGACAAGTGTCTGTGTGTGTTTGTGGGTGCATGTCAGAAGGAATTTATTTTTTTCCCTGAAAACATCTACACTTTTTATAGTTTTAATGTGTGCGTTTAAATCCGATTTGTATTTATTCATAAATCAATGAGACAAGCGGATGGAAGTGGATGTAGAAAAGAATGAATGAATAATTCTTTGCACCGTATATGTGTGTCTCTCTCTCATTCACTTTGCTGTGTCTTTGGCAGTTAAGAGACGACGGCAATTCCAATTGGCTTTTGTTGTTGTTGATTTTTGGTATTTCTCATAAATTATTTTTTCTTCTACTGAATGAAATAAAAGAGGGCAGCAGTAAGTAAGAGGAAGAGAGAGAGAGAGAGAAGTTAAAAAACTTGAGAAATTCCGGTCTGCCTACCTACATTTTAGTAAAAAAGTATATATAAAAAAAACATGAAACGGTTATTTAATCAACCCGACCGACCGACTCCATGACGATGAGATTTCATTCATAAAAAAATTTGCACTTTTGGAAACAAGCAGCTCAATTCATGATGTAATTCTCTTTTATTCACAGATCGTTACGAATTTCTACACCATTGTCTGATTCTGCATGTAGTAGCTCGACCGAATCGTCAGACGGTGAAAGCGCTTCAAATTATCCGTTGGAACCTTATGGCGGTGAGCCTATCGAAATTTTGCCCGGCTTATTTTTGGGCAATGCAGCGCACAGCGAAGATATAGCGAAAATTCAGAAATACAACATTCGCCACATTCTCAATGTCTCAACATTGCCAAATGTCTTTCAATTTCAAGATACAGGAATAGAATATCTCCAAATCGCCATCACCGATCACTGGTCGCAAGATCTGAGCGTTCATTTTCCCGATGCCATTAAATTCATTGAAGAAGCCAAAGCGAAAAATGTCTCATGCTTAGTGCATTGTCTAGCAGGTGTGAGTCGGGTGAGTTTGCGACAACAACCACTTTATAATAGTGTCATGTTTTAATTAATATCAATTTAAAAAAACATTACAGTCAGTCACAATTACTCTCGCTTATTTGATGTATGCCAAAGATTTAAGTCTCAACGATGCATTCACATTTGTGAGAGCACGCAAGCCCGATATCTCACCCAATTTTCACTTCATGGAGCAACTCTACACATTCGAACGTCAATTGAGGAACGATCCAAATCGAAGGCCAATGAGCTCATCTACAACGACAACACCTTCAACTTACGAGGGTCAAAGCTATACTCCTTCATCTGCAGCGTCTTCTGTATCCTCGCATCATATGCGATCAAATCGATTTATGGCGAGACATGATAAGTATTCATGTGCTTGCAATGAGAGTGAATGTAAATGCATGCAGCAGGGAGATTATCTCCTCGGACCAGTCTCAAATATCGGCATTTCGCCCGATTCAGGTGAGTTTATCATATTAGCTTGAGAAATATTTATGTATTAACACATTTATTTTAAAACAGGTATTGAATTTGATCTTCGACAAAATTGGACTCCTTCCGACAACAATACTCAAACGCCCAAATGAAACATGCACTTCTAATATGAAATAAATGAGCACAAAAAAAATTAGAATTCTCTTCTATATTACTCTTCCTTCTCACCTCGACGTCATCGTTGTCGTCTTATATTTTGAAATATCGAGTAAAAAAGGAAATTTAAAAAATATTGTCCACATGAAATGTGTAGCGCAAAATTTATAAAAGTAATTTGTAATATTATGTACGACGAATAAGATCAAGATACTAAAGTTTTTCATATAAGAATATTTTGCTTTTTAATTGAAATGTTATGAGGGGAAATTATTCTTTGAAAGATAAACTTCTCTTGAACATATAATGATGATGATGTTATATATATATATATTTGTGAAATTAATCTCTTTCTATCACACACACCCACAAAAATTATGTAAGGATTAAAACGAAGAGATGATGAGTGGCCATGGTCGTATATATATATAAACCGTAAAACCTAAGAAAGTATTCTATTAAAGTTTAAAAAGTAAAGATTGTGATGGATGCAAGAACGAAGAGAGTACAAAAAGGAAGTGACTGCATATAGTAAAATAATTAGATGTCCCGCGAGTGGATTTTAAAATATTTAAGAAAGAGGATTTTATCAGACGCGAAGAAATGAACGAATGTTGAATTTTTTCTTTTTTTTTATATCCGTTGGTACCTACTAGAAAATGCGTCATTGCGAATCCTACGCACATCACCGATTATAACTTGTATTTTCTTAAAGTGAAAAAGAATAACTGTGAAATGTCACATACACACACACACACACGTGAATAACATACGCATAAACTTTGATGTTTTTAAACACTTGAATTTTAAAAGGAAATTTTAAGAATAACCTTTCTATATGTTCCTAACACCACCATGCAACCACCCACCACCACCACCTACAACAACAAAAGCAAAACTCCCCAATTTGTTTCAATCAATATAAAAAATAATAAAACTGTTGAGATCGTGCATAATTTTTTTGATGTTAAAAGAAAACTATAAAGCTCACAATAGAAAGAGAAAAATATTTACAGCTTACGCATAAAATGAAAATAAATAAATAGAAATTATATTTTTAATAATGACACAACATAATAGATTTCTTTCAATAGCATAATAGTCGAGATGAGATGATTTTTTGGAGTTACTTGATGTAACATTTTTGATCGCTCACTCGACTATATTGAAATTCTTCCAGAAATGAAAAAGTTAATTGAACGAAAAACTAGTAATGATAAATCCACAGTTAAGCCTAAAAAAACAGATGAAAAAATTTTTAAATGAATATTCAGGAAAAAAGAGAAAAATTTTTACAATTTAATGTTAATCAAGAAAAAATGCCAATATTAAAATGAAATAATCACGAAATCTCCCAATCATCTTCAACCGAAAGCTGGTGAAAATTTAATCTAAAAGTTATGAATGGACAAAAAATGATGAAAAATAAAAAAATAACTTTATTTAGTATAATATCATGTGCTTTTAATTTTAGATATAAAAATAAAATTTATGTTACAGGATTTATGTTGGAATTTGTAACGGACAATTTTTTTTCGAATTCTCTGACTCATTGAAATTTTTCGGCTAAAAAGAGACAGCTATATTTTCACTTGCAGGGTTGCAAAACGAACTAAAAAATTCATAAAATTCCTCGAACTTAAAAGAACCTCTTCATCATCCCTGCAATTTGAAAACCGCGGTTAACAACAATTTTACTTTTATTCAATTTAACTCGTAATTAAGCGAAATAAAATTATGGATATTAATGAAAATAACTTTCGAATCCTCGGCGATTACTTGTTGGGCACTCTTAGTCCAGATCCCGCCGTCAGACGACCAGGTAAGCAAAATTAAATTTTCACATTGCGAAAAAATGCCGATTTTCAAATTTTTGCGAAATTATAGCCGAACAATTTCTCAATACGGTCGATAACAATCGCAATTATCCACAACTCTTGCTTATGCTCATCGATAAGAGTGAAGTGGACATGACTATTCGAGTTGCTGGTGCTGTTGCTTTCAAAAATTACATCAAAAAGAATTGGGGATTACCAGTCGATAATCCAGACGAGCCCGATAGAATTTGCCAAGCTGATCGTGACGCCATCAAGTTTATGATTGTTCCAATGATGTTAAAATCACCAGTTTCAATTCAAAAGCAGTTCAGCGACGCCATTCAGATCATTGGAAAGTATGATTTCCCCAAGAAATGGCCACAGCTGATGGACGAGATGATTGAGAAATTTCAAACTGGCGAATTTCATGCCATTAATGGTGTTCTCAAGACCGCTCATTCACTCTTCAAACGATATCGCTATGAATTTAAATCACAAGAGTTGTGGGAAGAAATTAAGCTTGTGCTTGATAAATTTGCTAAACCTCTCACCGACCTGTTGATTGCAACCCTCGGATTGAGAGCACAACACAGTGGAAATCCGGAAGCCCTTAAAGTTATCTACAGTTCATTAGAGCTCATGTGCAAGGTCTTTAATTCACTCAACTCGCAAGATCTGCCCGAATTCTTTGAGGACAATATGGCCACCTGGATGCCTGCTTTCCATGAGCTGCTTATTTCTGATGTTCCTTGCCTAAAAACGGACAGCGATGAAGAAGCCGGTACAATGGAAATGCTACGTTCTCAAATTTGTGATAATATTACGCTCTATGCTCAGAAATACGATGAGGAATTTGCACCTTTTATGCAGCAATTTGTTACGGCCGTTTGGGAACTTTTAGTTAATACTGGACAACAACCAAAGTTTGATGCGTTGGTAACGAATGCTCTTCAATTTTTAAGCACCGTAGCTGGACGTCAACAGTATAGAAATCTCTTTGAGGATCCTCAAGTATTGGCGAGCATTTGCGAAAAAGTCATCGTGCCTAATATGGATTTCAGAGGTGAATTTTTAATAACTTGTATTTTAATTAAAAAATTAAAGTATACATATATATTTTTTTAGACGCCGACGAGGAGATGTTTGAGGATAATCCTGAGGAATATATACGAAAGGACATTGAAGGATCGGATATTGATACGAGAAGACGTGCTGTCTCTGATCTTTTGCGTACTCTCTCTCAGCACTTCGAGGCTAAGATACTGGAATTGTTCAGTCAATATCTGACAATGCTATTAACTCGCTATAAGAGTGATCCTAAAAATAATTGGCGTGCCAAGGACACAGCAATCTACTTGGTTACGACACTTGCAGCAAAAGGTGCCACTCAAAAACATGGTGTTACACAAACGTCAACGCTCGTTCCTTTGCCACAATTTTTGCAAAGCGACGTCATCCCAGAACTAAATCGTCCGGATGTCAATGAACTTCCCGTTTTAAAAGCCGATGCATTGAAATTTATCATGACATTCCGCAGTGTTCTCGGTGGACAGCAAGTTATTGCAACAATTCCACAAATTTTACGTCACTTGCAGGCCGATAGTTTTGTTGTTCATAGCTATGCAGCCTGTAATTTGGAAAAGATGCTGATTATGAAGGATGCAAGTGGTAACTCTCTTATCACGCAAGATATTTTGTCAAAGTATGCAACAGAATCTATTGGTGGGTTGTTCCAAGCTCTCTCGAAGCCAAACTCTGGTGAAAATGAGTACGTCATGAAGGCTATCATGCGAGCTTTCAGCACTCTCAACGAACACTCAATGCCATTTATGGGACTTGCATTGCCAAGACTCACAGAAATTCTCATTCAAGTGGCAAAGAATCCTTCAAAGCCTCACTTCAATCACTATCTTTTCGAGACACTTGCCTTGTCGATTAAAATTGTCTGCAAAATTGAACCGACTGCAGTTAGTTCGTTCGAGGAAGCTCTTTTCCCCCAATTTCAACTCATCCTGCAGAACGACATTATGGAATTTTTGCCTTACGTCTTTCAATTGCTTTCACTTCTCATGGAAATTCGTCAAACAATTGGATCCGTTCCTGATCCTTACCTCGCACTCTTTCCGTGCCTCTTGAGTCCTGTTTTATGGGAAAGACCTGGAAATATTACGCCACTCATGAGATTACTTTGTACATTTGTCAAACAAGCATCACCGCAAATTCAGGCGCAGGGAAAATTGATGAGCGTCTTGGGTGTATTCCAGAAGATGCTTGCATCGAAGGCCAATGACCACGAGGGATTTTATTTATTACAAAACCTAATCACTCACTATCCTCGCGAGGAATTGCTTCAAATTATGCCGCAAGTTTTTAGACTTCTCTTTCAACGACTCAGCTCATCGAAGACGACAAAATTTGTCAAATGCTTGATTGTCTTCTTCACCTACTATGCATTAAAAGTCGGTCCGACTGAGCTCATTCAAACGATCGATGGAATTCAGCCACAAATGTTTGGAATGGTTTGTTCACGCGTCCTTGTTACCGACATAAATAAGGTGAACGGAGATACAGATCGTAAGATTGTTGCCGTTGGTGTCGCTAAAATTTTAACAGAGTGTCAATTGATGATGCAAAATCCATACATTGCTCAATGGCAACCGCTTGTTCAGGCACTTATTGAGCTCTTCGAATTGCCGCCAGACGAATCAAACATTGATGGAGATCATTTTATAGAAATCGAAGACACGGCTGGATATCAAGTCGCTTATTCGCAGCTCAACTTTGCCACTTCAAAGAAAGACGATCCAGTTAATGAGGTGCCAGATGCACGTCGATTTTTACTCGAGAAACTCAAGAGCATGCCACAACCGGAAGTTAAAGCTATGCTTCAACAGATGAGCGCCAATCATCAAGCTGCGCTACAAAAATACACTTCTCAATATGGCATTGGACTATTTTAAAATGCATTTAAAAAAAGTAATAAAAATAACGTTCTAATAAAATTTAAAAATTGTTGATTTTTCGTCAATCTGGCAGTTACTTAGTGAGCATCCTTTCGTCAGAGCTTTTTAAAAATACATTGTTTACATTGTAATAATTTAAAGTTAAATTAGGGCGACTAGATTTTTTGCAAAATATCCAGTAAAATTTGAAAGTCCAAGACATTTCTGTCAAAAAAACTTTTTTACTAAAATAGTAAAATTCGTAGGAAAATAATTTTAACGGACTAGGAAAATTTGAATATGTAAACAAGTTATCTTCGTCGCGGCTTGCTCCCCCTCCTCACTAACACTCTCTCATTTTAGTTTGGAAGAAATTTTTGAAAAAATAGGTTTTTTAAAAAATTAGACTCATAGTATCGACTTGACTAGTTAATAATTGAAATAAGAGAGCATAAAAATAAATTGGTAATGGAGGTGACGCGAGATATTAACGAAAAATGAGGAAAAAATCACACAATCGAAAATATTCCACGAAAATTCATGTTTTCGTTTAAAGTGCCACAAAGTTAAAATTTTAGAGAAGTGCTAGTGAAAAATAGTGATAATAGTCATTGCATCATAAGTTAAACCACATCCAGCTTGGTTATTGCATTTATTTGAGCATGAAATTTGATAAAAAATAATTTTCAAGTGACATTCAATGGAGAAGTGAGAGAGAGAAAAAATAAAAGAAATCGTGTTATAAGCAAAAAAAGAAACAAGAAGAATTCTTCACATAAAATATATGCGCGACTTGATTTTTCTTCCAAAGAAACGAATTGGACCAATGTCTTGGGCTTTATCCATGTTATTTCTCTCTTTTTTCGGGAAGTATCATGAATAAAAATTAGATTTTAATTGGCCTTAGTCATTCTGTCGTGTGTGTAGTCATCTCGAGAGCAATTATAATCATTAGATCTCTCCTCTCCACTCCCCATCGCTCGATGCTTAATCGTGATTTGCTAATTTAAATTAAGTGCTAATGTTTAAAAATTTTAACGGAAAGACACACCCACACATACGTTAAGGCAACATATAAGTCAATTCTAACTGCTGTCGTGACTCATTTATGAGACATCCTCAGAAATATTGTGTGCGTTATCTACAACTCATCGTTCGTTCCGCATCAACAAATGGAACCATTTGTCTACTGCTGCCACTACTCATCGTTATATACTTTTTTGCTACTGCTTCTTGTTGCCATTGATTGCTTGCTGATGAAAGAGCGACACGACGATGATACAGTAATAATTTTTTTCTTTCTCACAACATAAGCATGGCGCAGTAAGTGAGAGATCATAAAATGTGGGTCCATCGCGCGAGTCAGTAATGAAAATGAAATTAATATCCATTTCTATAAATTTACAATCGAGCATGAGAGAATAGTATAATGATTTTATAACAACATCAACAGTAAAACAAGAGAAGCAGCCAAAAACATGTCAGTAAGAGTTGCGAGACAAGAAGAAGAAGAAGAAAACTAGTGTAATACGCAAAATTATGTGAGAGAGAAGCAGAGAACTGAAGGAGTGTGTATAGGAGACAAAATTATTTTTCTTCATATATCAATGATGACACATATCGCGTTGTCGATTCTGAAATTGTTGTTGTAGCATGCTGCTGCTCTCTTTCTCTGTTTATTGATATTTATAAAGTAAAGTTAAAGTGAAAATTGACAGTAAGACGCGCACAGATAATGAAATTGGGGGCGTTAAACGATCATGCATGATTGAGAAAGATTGTGTGTGCATTTGTTTATTGTCTACCTTACTAACCAAGATTATGGGATCGACCGCGCACACCAAACGCTAATTCTCTCTCTTCATTGTTTAACTTCGAGCTCAAAATATATTTTATAGTGCACCAAGGGGTCCCCAACTCCCATATAAATCCATATAAATTTATATGCCATATAAATATTTATATGCCATATAAAATTTATATGGCCATATAAAATTTATATGGCATATAAATTTTTATATGGATTTATATGGATCTTTAAAATTTTGTGAAAGTGAGATCCAGTGAAGTGAGATCTGGTGCTGGAAGTGACATCCAGTCAATATAAGCTGCAATTTTGGAAGTGAGATCCAGTCAATCTAAATTTCAGTGCTGGAAGTGAGTCCAGTCAACGTACGATGGAGTGCTGGAAGTGAGATCCAGTCAACGTAAGATCCAGTGCTGGAAGTGACATCCAGTCAACGTAAGATCCAGTGCTGGAAGTGAGATCCAGTCAATCTAATTTTCAGTGCTGGAAGTAAGATCCAGTCAAATTAGGATCGAGTGCTGGATGACAGTTCTTGTGGAACCAAACTGTATGCAGCACTGGAACTTAAGATTGGTTCCACAAGTACTGTCATCCAGCACTCCATCGTACGTTGACTGGACTCACTTCCAGCACTGAAATTTAGATTTACAGGATCTCACTTCCAAAATTGCAGCTTATATTGACTGGATCTCACTTCCAGCACCAGATCTCACTTCACTGGATCTTGGCTCAGAAAAAATAAATCAAATTTACACATACAATCCGCAATCGACTTGAATTGACTCGAATCGATTACTTCATTCAACTTAAATACCTGGTTTTATTGCATTTTAAAATAAAATTGTTTTTAAAGTTCCATTAATATAATTAAAAACATTTTGTGTTCCATATTAAAATTCCATATAAATCCATATAAAATTTATATGGATATAAAATTTATATGGTTTTCATACAAATTTATATGCCATATAAAAATTTATATGGCATATAAATTTTATATGGCATATAAATTTTATATCCATATAAATTCCATATAAATTTATATGGATTTATATGGGAGTTGGGGACCCCCTGTAGTGCACTCAAGACGGTGAAAAAAAAACAATTTTTGCTATCAATTTATTTAATGATAAGCAATTAATTGAATGTGTGATTTTTCCTCATTACGCGGACAACAATAATAATCATTGACAGCTAATTAATAACTAATTTTTATATTTCTTTCGCAGTGCATATTTCTTTAGTTATCAAAAAAAAGTTATTTTTTGTGATCTTTTTTGAAACAAAAAAAAAAGACGAAAGTGAAAAAATACAAGTACACGCATATAATTATTACCGTGCGAATTAATCATCATCAAGCAGAGAGCTCATTAAATAATATAAAAATATAATAATAAGGAAAGTGAAATTAAAACATGTTGGATAATCGCAATAGTGAAGCGGAGGATCATCATCGAATGTAGTTTAAGACATTTTCAAAGGAATCTTGCGTAACAGCATGCATTCACCACAGGATTCAAATGATAGTGCCAGATATGTGTTACAGGTGCGTACAGAATGAATGCGCTTAGCATGTGACATTTAAATGAGCCACGCATTTTTTTATTGCGCGACACGAAACCGCACAGCGAATTTCTTGAGAAAAATTCCAATTTGATGGGTGCATGAAATTTATGACAAACATGTGCTGGCAACTAAGAACGGCTCTTTGTTCTGTGTTCCAGTTAATTAATTTAAATTGGGATTTCTCTCTCTCTCGCGCGCTACTTAAATTCACTCTTCATGCCATCCGTCCGCAAAATTTTATTTTTCCTTCACACAACTCTCTCATGAAAATGAAAATGACTCACAAGAACATTTGGGCGACGTCTGAGTCGAGTCGTTTTCGTCATCTTACTCATGTATGTTTTATTTATTTTAAAATTTCTGTTGATAAGCTGCGATCTGTCAAGGCGCTGTCGTGTTCTAAAAAAGAGTTTTGAGTTATTAAATGTGGAGAAATTATGAGTTATGCTTCTTATTACAAATTACCGCATATCATCATATATATTGTCCATATAAAAAAAAATATAGAACAAAGTACACGCGAGACATGTGACAGGAAACAGGAAATTTTCAAATCATTCATATCTCATCATAAATATATATGTATAGATTACACTGATCTTTCATCCATCATTGTCAGTTTCCTCTTTCATTCGCTCACATATGAATGGTGCATCATAACTTTTCTTCTATGTACACGCTTGTCTTTCATAAATAGTCAACAATAACAGAAACGAGTTTAATTGGGGAAATTAAAAAAAACATTTAAATATATGCGATTGATGCGTATATTTGCAAAGACGTAGAGAGCTTTAGCCTCTCTTTTAAAAGTGAAAATAAAATGTTCCTTCTTCAACATAATTATACACACATACTCGCGTCCAAAGTAAGGCCGGTGAACATGAAAAGCAATTAACATTGATTTTACCATTCATTTAATTAATTGGAGCCACCATACAACTGTACTAAGGTCAATAAAAAAAAATATAGCGCGAGTTGTGTGCGTATTTTCTCAATTTAAAGTGATGAATTATTAATTGCATGTTTGTCCAACATTTTAATTTGCAACTCATATAATTCTCTCTCATGCTTTTATGATGATGAACATAATTTATAATTTTATCTCTTAATTTTTTTTTATTTCGTGAAAGATGATGATGTACATTTTATTATATATAGAGTGAAACTTTCACCATAAAATTCAATTAAAGCATCAACTGTGATATGAATCAACTTATTTGTTCTTCTTTGATCTCTCTCTGTAAATGGGTGAAAATTTTCCTCCTTTTTGCGTGCACACACACACACACACACACACACACACATATCAATTCAGTGCACACATTTTATCTCCTTTTTTTCTCTTTCCTCTTGTCACCATGCGATGTAGATTTATTCTTTGTCGTCCTCGCTCTCCCTCGCCATAATAGTCAATCGATCGACAATTTGATTCAATTTTGAGCGAGAGAGAGAGAGTTCTTGCTTTATTTTTAGATATATAAGACATATAACAATTTATCGGTGTATAAAAAAATTAGATTTCTTTCATGCTTGCTCCTCCGAGGTTGTTGAAAGCATTTAAGTGTGCTTATGTACATTACATAAGAATAAGAAACCAAACATGAATGAAAGTTTTCCAAGGGACGGTAATATAGCTGATAAGTGTGAGTGCGTATGGGAGGGAGAGAAAAATATCGTGGCTCATTTTTTTTCTGAAGCAACAACTCCAGTAGCATTTTGAATTTCCACTAAAATGTTTCTCCTATCACTGAAGGTCTACGTCGGTGCGCTTTCAATACATTATGAGGCGTTAAGTGTGGAGGCATCAAAGCAGACGACAGCCGATGAAATAGTATCGTGCATAGTGGAACGATTGGGACTGACAGGCGATGACTTTGAGCTTGCAGAGGTAATTGGTCACTGCAAAGAACGAAGACTGTCGCCGCACGAAAAACCCGTTTCGCTTAAACTCCTCTGGCCAAAGCACTCGGATCCACATTTTGGCCGATTTTATTTACGCGAAAAGCAAACACAAGAACCCACCTGGCTTGATAGCTACGGCTTTGATCCCCAAATTCTCAAGGAGTTTCTCTTTCAACCCGAAAATCGCGAATATCCTGACCTGTGCCAACTGCCCGATCTCAATGAATCGACGCTTCTCGAAAATCTTCGACAGCGTTTTGAGGCGGGTCATATCTACACCTACGTAGGATCGATACTCATTGCGGTTAATCCATTCCGTTTTTTGCCAATCTACAATCCGAAGTATGTGAGACTCTATCAAAATCAACGCATCGGACCCATCTTGCCACCTCATATCTTTGCCATTGCCGATAATGCCTACTACTGTATGCTGAAGGAGAAGCGTAATCAGGTAATGTATTTTATTTTTCAAAGATGTTATTAAAAATGTATTTTTATACATTTATTTATTTTTTTGGTGAAAGTTTAGACTAATAACTTTTTATTTCATTGTTACGTATCGCTTTTCATTTTCATTCGTTAATTTGCAACGTATATCGCAGTGCGTGGTCATCAGTGGGGAAAGTGGATCGGGTAAGACTGAGAGCACAAACTTCCTTCTTCATCATCTTACGGCGCTATCGCAGAAGGGATCCCACGGATCGGGCGTTGAACAGACAATTCTGAGTGCGGGACCTGTTTTAGAGGCGTTCGGCAATGCAAAAACAGCACACAATAACAATTCGAGCAGATTTGGAAAATTTATTCAAGTGAGTTTTATTTTTATACCAAGTTTAATATGAATTAATTGTGAAATTTTTTTTAAGGTAAATTATCGTGAAAACGGAATGGTTCAGGGAGCTGTAGTTCAAAAGTACCTCCTTGAAAAAAGTCGAATAGTATCGCAAGGCACTTTTGAAAGAAATTATCACGTTTTTTATTATCTCCTCTCCGGTGCCACTGAACAAGAGCGCAATGCACTTCATTTACTTCCAGCGGATAAGTATCACTATTTAAACGCCAAAAATCTCACTCTAGAGAATTGTGATGAAAAGTATGAATTCTCACGACTCAAGCAGAGCATGGAGATGGTTGGATTTTCTCCAGAAAAACAGCGACGACTGTTTATGGTGTTATCGGCCGTTCTTCTTCTCGGCAATGTGGAATTTTCACCCAAAAAATCAGCATATCATCATGACGAAAGTGTCAATGTGAAGAATCTCGATGTTGTTCATTTGATTTCGGAGCTGCTTAAAGTTAAATATGAGACTCTTCTCGCGGCTTTGACATCGAAGCGAGTAAAGGCGAGCGATGAGACGGTCATAATGCAATATAAATTACCAGAAGCAATAGCGGCTCGAGATGCTCTCGCAAAATGTCTCTACGGTGCCCTTTTTGACTGGATCGTACTGCAGGTCAATCATGCACTCCTCAATAAAGATCAAACCATAGCTCACAATGGCGGAAATTCCATCGGTGTTCTAGATATTTTCGGATTCGAGGACTTTGGATTGGTAATAAACTTTCAAATTAATTGTTTCCAATGATGATGTAATATTAATTTTTACTTGATCATTATTAGAGCAACAGCTTTGAACAACTCTGTATTAATTACGCAAATGAGCATCTGCAATATTACTTTAATCTGGTGAGTTCTATAATTAATTACCTTGACATTGAGTTATTGTTGGAAGTGTGCGCGGGGGTTAATTTGCTAATTAGGTTTCAATCCATCCCACAGCTATGCGAGCAATTTTTTTAAAGCTTATTAGCAAATGAACTCACTTCTTCAGTAACTTCGTTTCATAAAGTCAAAAAATTTGGATAAACAAACATTTTTCATTCTCTCGCAGCATGTCTTCAAGTATGAACAAAAAGAGTATAAGCGCGAAGGAATTAAATGGACTGACATCGACTTTATGGATAATTCGGGATGTCTGCATCTTTTTGAATCGAAGCCAACTGGTTTGCTGTGCATTCTTGACGATTCTTGCAAGTATGTATTGAATTCTTCTTTTATGTAATTTGATTAATGACCATATGAAGATATTTTTAGGGGATAATTTTTTATAAAATTTAAAAGGGGTGAAAACTTGCAAATTTTTTTTCTAATTATTGAAATTTAAAATTTCTCTTCAAAATTATTTTTCCTTCTCGAAAAAAAAATATAAAGTACTTCTTGGTAAGTTAAACACATGAATAATTGTCAATTCAATTTTATTTTATGTGTTCCCATGATGTTTTCATATATTATATAAGTTCTCACCCCCTTTCGTCGATCGATGATGTGATGATGACCCTATAGACTCTCTCTCTTCCTTTCTCTCTCAGTTCATATGATGAACAGCATGTTGAAAATATCCAGAAGTTTTTCATTTTTTTACTCCTCCTCATTTACAAACATACTCTTTTTCTCGTCTCGGTGGTGATGATAGCATGTGATTAATAATATCTCAATTTTTGCACGTTCTCTCTCAATTTTTATAGCTTTCCTGGCGGTAGCAATGAGAATCTACTTCACAAATTTAACAATATTCACAAAGACAATCCGTTTTATGAGAAACCTCAGCGAAAAGAAAACGCTTTTATAATTAAGCACTATGCAGGCAAAGTAAAATATCAGGTGACTATCAGCAACTCAAATATCGCTGTGATATGTCTTAATGACTTAATAATCTTCTAATTTCGCGCAGGTCGCTGAAATGCGTGAGAAAAATTTGGATCTTATGAGACAAGACATAGTGAGTGTGTTGAAGAATTCAAGCATGGCATTTGTGCGTGAGCTCGTCGGAGCAGATCCTGTCGCGGTGTTTCGTTGGGCAATTTTGAGGGCATTCTTCCGTAGTTATTTTGCGTTTCGATCGGCCGGCATCAAACATCGAAAGGAACGCGCTGATCAATCGCTCAGTAAAATTGTCACAAAAGCTCGCTTTCGAACTGGCAACGAGAGTCTTGTTAGGTGAGTCAAGCTTTATATTAATTTAAAGAACTTTATTTATGGGAAAGGATAATAATATTTTTATTGTGATGCTCTCTCTCTCTCTTTCGAAATTAACAAAATTTAATTGCCGCAGTCATCTTGTGACATTGTCATCTGTAAATTTAGTTATTTATCGGATTGCGTAAGTTGCTCAATTAATTAAATTGAGCTCTTTTTAAAAATTAATGTTGAATGTTCTCTCGCATGATGACAAAAAAAAAGTTCTATTTTAAAAATTCTCTTTATATCAAAATTCACACTCATTAAATTTATATTCTTTGGTGCATGGTTCCTTCAAACAAACACACACGAAAAAAAGAATTTTATTTTAGTCTTTATAATTTAATATCTTTTACCCTCAACTCATGTGTTTTTGTGTAGTAAAAGAATCAATTCCACAACGACCTTTATGGCGTTAAACGCAAACAACAACGAACCCACAACGAATTTTGTACACCATCGTGTCCATAATAGTTCACTTCAAACGGCGACTTCGCCAAGAAGATCATGGCAATTTACCTTTAATAATAAGAACTTTCCCGATGGTAAATTGTCATACGAAAGTCAGCAGTTGGGTAGCGAGCGAACTTATTGGAATGACGTTGTTCGATCGTCGCGTGATGGAAATCGTCAGGATGTTATGGCACGTGCAAATCAAATTGTTATGTAAGAGTTTTAATTTTCTTTTTTTTTAGTTTTTAAAACTTGCAAGTCAAGTTCAGCCTTTTTTCCCCTCTTTACCTCTTTTCTCTCATTTCACTCACATTTACATTTTATCACCAACCTTTTCTGTCTTATGTTGTTTTGTTGTTCAATTTACCTGATAACGATCACATTATGTGAAAACGAGAAGGATAGCAACGCACACAATTGGAAGAAGAACACATTTGCAAAATTATGCGCTTATATACGTGCACGAAAAAATAGAAACGAATATGATTTTGCATTATCTGTTGTTCGAATAGTGATTTTTAGTCTTGGTTAAATGTTTTGACAGTGAACACAGCAGGAAGAAAAAAATTCCAAATTTCCTGTCACTTTAGAATAATTTTTTTACTTTTAAAAAAAGAAGATTTTAAACAAATTCAATCAAATGCAGGAAAAACAAATCATTTCGACCACGTGAACGCCCGAAGAAGGGCTTAAAGAATCTCCAGTCAGTGAAAACTTTATCTGCCGGTCAAAATTTAATAAACAATCAGACATCTGTGAAGACTCGCAAGCAGCCGCTTACCGTCACCGCACAATTTCAAAATTCACTCATCGCACTCATGGAGACGCTCAATCAGGTTCGATTGAAGTCTTTAAACAATTTTTTAAATAAACTAACAAATTTCTTTCTCCTCGTTGCCAGGCCAATCCGTTTTTCATTCGATGCATTAAATCAAATCCAAACAAGATTCCTAATCAGTTTGACGATGCGACTGTCACTAGACAGGTAAGAGAATATTTTTACCTTTACGATTATTACTATCATATGTTTGGGATCGTCTCTTATAGAGGATCTTAAGTAAATACTTTACGTGCAATAATTTAAAAAATTTGTGTTGTGAAAACTGAAATGTGAGAATAATCATTGTTATTTAAATTTCATTTTTTTCGACCTTTCATGCATATTATTTAAAAAAAATAGTTCTGATAAGAAAAATCCTCCCCTTGTCTGCTGTTTTTTTAGCTTCGATACACAGGAATGTTGGAAACGGTTCGTATTCGTCGCGCTGGCTACAATGTTCGTCTCACCTACGAGGAATTCATTCAGCACTACCGAATTCTATTGCCAAAGGGACTCTTGAGCTCTCAAAAGGACGTACGAGACTTTATGAATCATCTGATGGACTTAAATAAGCAACACTATCAACTAGGCATCACGAAAATTTACATGCGCGAAAGTCAGAAAATGAAATTGGACATAAGGCTGCACACGAAAATTATCGAGTCTATCATATGCATTCAGAGATGGTTCCGAAGTATTTTGCAAAGACAAAAATTCATTCACTTGAAGCAAGCGGCCATTGTCATACAATCAAATTGGCGAATGTGTCTCGCACAGAGAGACTTTCAATTTCGAAGAGCATGCTTCAATGGAGCAGCCATCACGATTCAATCAGCTTGGCGAATGTATGTTGTGCGACGAAAATATCTCGTTATATGTCGAACCGTTATTCTTCTGCAAGCGCACATTAGAGGTAAATTAGCTAGGACGAAATTCCAACAGAATCTCAAACAGAAACATATGCGAGAGCGTCAAAAGCTCCGCTCAACTCAGAGCTTGCCAGTGAACGAGAGAAGTGTCGATATTGGAAGTCCAACGGCTGAGGCTGTAAAGCGAATTCGAACACCAACTCCTCACTATAGTCTTGATGCTGATATTGAACTGTCTTCAACGACTATTTGTGTCGATGAATCTCCAACTAGCCATCATCAACATCTCCGCTTGACGAAACAAAAACGTGATCAAATGCTCGATCAAACCGAGCAACAAATTCGAGATTTATTAATTAGTAAAGATGAGCAATACTTTGGTAGGAAGTCATCAGTGCCGACTGTCATTCCTGTCGATCCTTTCCTTTCATATCAACCAACCTCATCGTCATCTTCGTCCTCTTCGACAACTACAACAACAACCGTAACCATAACTGAAAAGAATAGAACGTCACAGGATGATGTATTGGATGTTGGCTCGAAGAAATATGATGTTGAAAAGGCAATGAGGAAGAACAGCGAAGATCTTACGCCACCCATTGATTCACTTAAGAGATTTGATATTACGAAAATGCCCATACGTCGTGTTGACTCCGGTCCCTCGAGGCGTGAAATACGCTACGAGCCAAAGAGTCAAATTTCAGCATTGCCACGTCCTCAGCCCGCCACCGACGTGGAAATTGTTTTTGTGCACTCACAACAATTGCCTTCCACCACAACTACAATTTCATCGCCAACATCATCCATCAATTCATCGTCTCAGCCGACACTCCGATCGAGTCCATATAATCAGCAATATAGCCAAGAGACGGTTCCACATAGACGCGATTTAGTGAGAAGCATGAATGACGAATATCATCAAATTCTTCAGCCTCCAATTGTCTATCATCAGCCTCAGCCGCAGGTTGACGTGTCCTCAAGAGCGACAATCAGTGGCCCGCCGAAAGGTAATTATTTCATTTTGTTGAATTTTATGTTTAGAAAAAGTTTTTTTTCTTCCAATGAACAAAGTGTGTGAGTCACATCAATTAAATTATATTCATTTCGTTTATTTCAATAAGGCAAAGCAGCAGCGTTTCTTGGCACGATCACCGAATCTTCTACAAAATTCCAGCCACAACAGCAACAACAACAGCCTCAGCATAGTAGCAAGATAGATGTCTTGAGTAAGAACAAGCGTGCAAAGAACAACATGAGCGATGACATTTCGACAACGACTCAATTCATTCTCGCAAAGGCATCGCAACCGAAACAAGACTCAACATTATCGCGAAGAAATTCCGACCCGGCAAATAAAATTCCATTGTTGGAGGTGAATCGAGGCAATGATTTGTATCAGTCGAGTACGAACATCAACATAGGCGGTCATCGATTCAGAAAAGTGTCGCGGATAAGTAAAAGCGAGAGATGTGCGAGCTGTGACGAAAGTGACTCATTTATTTCCGAGGGACATCGTTGTGTCGATTGTAAAGTTTTGGTGCACACAAAATGTATTCAAAACGGCGGAATCAAGAGCATTAAATGCAAGCGATCAAATAAGAGAGTTAAGAAGGTAAAATTTGCTATTTTTATAAACTAAAACGATTTAATTATTTCAAATTAATTTAGGTAAATGAACGTGACAAGATTACAGCAAATTCGGTAGTTCCCAACTCAAAATTCAGCGGCACAAAGGAATACACAGATTCGACAGATAAAATCATTAGTGACGCAAAGGAACTACAATTGATGCAGGACTTTATAACACAAAAAATTTGTAAAATGGAAGGCCAAGATGGAGAAAAGGTTTCAGATGTCGATCGAGTATTTAAGACGGCACTTCGGGAGTTTAAAGATAATCTCGTGGCCCAGTATAGTGTGGCGCATAAGCAAAATAGCGACACTCTGAATATCAAATATCGCGATCTTATCGCCAATTTCGAGCAAGTGATTGAGACGGCTTGCGGCAAGACAGACAATTTTCCGAAAACTATGGGCGTAAATGCATTTAGGGGCTTTATGAATGAATTCATGAGTTCCAGGGAAACGGAAAAGCCCAAAATGAAGAGGAAAAAGGATAAGAAGCGAAAGTCGGATGAGCTGATTTTGTTTAATGGTGAAATATAAAAATCTTTTAATTTTTTGAATAGATTTTAATACAATTTTCGCTCTTTGCAGGTCACACTTTTCAATCGACAATCATTAATATTGCAACAGTATGTGAAATTTGTCAACAATTTCTACTTTGGCCCATCGAACGTGGACTAGTGAGTTCATCATTGATTTTAATAGTTCACAATTTATAGTAATTTACTAATTAATTTTATAGGTCTGTCAAAACTGCCCGTTAACAGTTCATAAGAAGTGTCATGTTAAGGCGTCGCTTTGTCGAAAATCGACGTCGTCATCAGCTCTCGGTGATGACGGAGCGAACGATAGTGGAAGACTCTTTAGAGTGCCACTTACACAATTGTGTGCGTCGGAGGGAAGTGGAACTAAAATTCCGACGAGAATCGATCAACTGATAACAAAGATTGAAATGCATGGACTTTATGCGGAAGGGCTTTATAGAAAGAGCGGAGTAAGTTCTAAAATTAAGGAGCTTCAGAGAAAAATGAATGAACCGGGAAGTGCTGATATTGATTACGAGTCCTATAATGTTCACGTACTTACGAATGTGCTTAAAACCTTCCTCCGAGACTTGCCTGAGCCATTACTCACTTTTGATCGCTACGATGACTTTTTGCGAGCGGCAGATCTTTCGGAAGAAATTGATCGTGTACAAACACTCATGTCGCTTATTAAAAAACTACCTCCAGCCCATCACGCACTACTCGAACGTTTGGTCTTTCACCTTGCGAGAGTCGCTATACGCGAAGAATACAATAGAATGTCGGCGAGCTCTTTAGCAATTGTTTTTGCACCCTGTGTGCTGAGAACAAATCGGCCACTTCCGGCGCAAGATAGTCTTAATGATATTAGTCGACAAACGAAGTGTATGGAGACTATAATTACGCAAAAGATGTTAAATATAAAAACAACTCTAGCCGACATTGATACGCTCGATACGGCTGCACATACCGCCACCACTCGATTGAGTACATTAAGAAGTTCTAAAGTATTTACGCCCGATGATTTTACAGCAACATCTCGAGCCGGTCGAGAATCAGCCGAAGCCGAAGAGCTTTTACTCGAAGGTAATTGTTTCTTATATTTTTAAATCAATTTTTATTAATTAAAATTATATGCATAGGTCACATTCAAGAGATACGAAAGGAAAAAGCTCTTCTCACTTCAACACTTCCGAGTCTTGCACGTGCCACATCTGATGATGATCTTCTCTCGACCACTGACCTCGATGGAGAAGGAAGCTTAGATGACTTGAGCAGTAAAGATAGTCATAGGGATGAGAGATGTGGTAGAATGAATCTTGACACGAGCCGCGATCCTAGCATAGATTCAGCGTTAAGCTCTGCCGACGGCGCCTGTACGTCTTCATCGCCGGCTTCGACCACCGGCAATCCTCACTTGCAAAGATTCTCCACTAATAGCTCGACGGGCGATGATGAAGTGGCTGTGAAATATAATTTGCGCGAACAATTTATCGATTATATTCCGAGACAGAGAGCGGCACAGAAGAGTGTAGTGACGTGTACTGTCAACACGAGCACGTCAATGCTGAGAAATGGAAATGGAGCAGGCAGTGATGGAAGTGATCGACGAGGATCAGATTTGCAGAGACAAAAACCTATTGTAATGCGAAGCATAAGCGGTGGCTACGAATCGCCGAAGAATTGTGCGACTGCTGGCCTGCAACGTGCTGCAACAACCATGTCAACAATGGACACATCGAATAGCAGCAATAACGATGATGACGGAAGAAAATCCAAGAGCCAGAGCATGGAAGATGAGCCGATTATGGTGTAATGATTATAAGATTTCAGCGCACGTATTTTTGATATTTATTTAAAGACGAATTCTTTTCATTTTAATTCCTTTAATTTTGTGATAACATGAAATTTTTTCCCCCTTCTTTCTTAAAGAATTATTCCAGAAAATGATTTTGAATTATTTGTGAAGAAAAAAATGAACATTTCCATAAAAGTATTTTTAGTTATTTTCCAGTATTTTTTTTCTTTATACTTTCCTCCTTTTAAATATTGACCAACATAAATATAAATGAAAAAAAAAATCTTTATGATGGATGAAATTAGAAAAAATTATCCTTAAAAAATTATATATTGACGATGAAATTGAATTGAGACATAACTAAGTGTTGAATGTAAGGCCTTTTGTAATGGAATTTATCTCTTATTCTCATAAAAGCAGATACACAAATTTACCTTCTATGGCATTGATTGTAAATTATGTCGCCAAATTTTTGTGACATAGTCTACGAATAATTCCTTTCATAATAATAAATAATTTCGCGTTAAAAAAGTCTACAAAAGAAAGATTGTACAAATTCAATGTGAAATCCATTTTTTTGATGAGAGAAATTTTCATATTTTCATGATGAACTATTGACGTAAACACTATACTATGTTGTTTAAAGCGTGCAATAAGTGCATATAAAACATTTATGAACTCGATAAGTGAAGTTGTTGAGGAAAATTTTCACTCCCAGGACGTTATTGAAAAAGTGACGCTTGTTGCCAAATCCAATTTAGTTTTCTTATCGAAAAAGATATATATCTTTAAAGACTTGACAAAAAAAATATATAAAAAAATACAAACAGGAGCCGAAAAGCATTATTAAGAAGAAGAAAATCTAGTATTCAACATATCTAAATAATATTTCAAGTCTTCTTTTTTTGAATCTCTTATTTTATTTGTTTTTCCTTTAAAAAAATATTGTTGTTGAGATTACTAATTTTCTACATATATATATATATACTTGATATCGACTGCAGAAACTCATTGAGTGAGAAAATTCTTTTTCTTCTAAATTCTTCTCTTCCTTGCCAAAACTTAATGAAACTTTTAAAAGCACTGTTCGTGCAATTTTAATTGTGTTTTGCTATACACACAAATTCTTCCTTATTGAAATTTTTATTATGTAAAACTTTTCTGCATATAAAAAAAAGGATAAAAATGTGAAAATGTTATGCAGGATAAAAATTTATTTTTCTACCATATTTATGATGAATGATCTACCTTTAAAAATTGAAGCAAAAGAAAAAACAATGTGAGAACAATCAAATTTTACTCACATTAATGAGAAAATGTATTTATAAAAATTTTCAGAGTCATTCAAAGTGACTAAATCTCTCTTAATGGAATGTGGAATTAAAAATTAAAGTTTATTAATTGTTATCTAAAAAAAATCGTGTGAATCGTTCTTCTGTGAAAAAAAAATTAAGTGTAAATTGTTAACAAATTTAAAAAAAAATGCGAAAGAAAATGTTTATAATAATCCTGAATGCGCCAAGATTTGTGAAAATTTAAAGTCTCTTATTGTAATTTTTTCCCATATTCACTTTTCTCCTCCATTTAAATTAAAAAAAAATTGTCAGAATTTTTTGTAAAATTTCCTTAAATGTGAAAACCTTCAATTGAACAAAAAAATATTAAACTAATACCCCATTTTTAGATGTTAAGCAGACATTTAACAAATGCAGGATTAAATTCCATGATTGAAGAATATACTCGATGATGAAAAATATTAATTTAATTAACAAATAAACACACACAAACACATCCTTTGTAATTCCCCCGTTTTTCTCGTTCAAGATAGATAAAGAAATGTTTAAAATTGATGAGAAAATAAGTTAAATAAGATTAATAAAAACTCTTTAAAAGAAAAATAAATCAATCAAAAAACAGAGAGAAATATTTTTTAATTAAAAGGTTTGCAAAAATCCACTCATTCAAATTCTTGGAAACCATGCGAATTTCTAAAGTTAAAAAAAATGAATTTCCTCTTAATAAAATTTCTTTATTTCATTTAATAAAATATAAATTGATGGTAATTAATTTAGAATGTGCGCAGTGCTCAATGTATTCAGTACGATTATGTATAAGAGAGTTTTTATGTGTAATATTACATGAATTTTTCAATTTACAGATTAATGGTTCAAGGTTAAGTCGTAAAAACTGAGCTGTCGGTTAGAGGTTCTAATTACTTTAGATAAAATGGAATGTCACTCTTATGGAAAGCTTTTGTTACTTTGTACTTAAAATCTATTTGTATATAGATAAAATTTCTTATTTCTATTCGCTTTAAAATCTTAAAACTATTTAAGACACTTTGAAGTTCTACAAAACATTTCTTTCTTCGAATTTTCCCATGAATTTGATAATTCGTGATAAAATTCTGGACGATATATGAACCTGATATTGAATGTCAGCTAAAATTAATTAATTGTTTTGCTTATAAAACAAATAATTGGAATGTTGGTGATGGTGAAAATTGAGAACTTAAATTCGAACCCGTCGACTATCCATGTAGCGTCTAACATTAACAAAAATAATTCCAATCCAACAGAGGCATGCGATCCACACACTAATTTGAGTAATGTAATACGGAATGGCAGTATTGATGCGATAATCGCGACGCCGCTCAAATGACAAATCTTCATGTAAATAATCCATAAAGTCGAAAACGGCTCCACACGAGAGTCTCGACTGCAATACACCGACCTATATTTAAAAAAAAAATTAATTGACCTTGAGATTAAAAAAGTTTTTACTTACCATTTGACCCGATGCATGTGTGTACTTCACAACACGATTTCGATATTGCTTGCAAGTTTGATGGAATCCGTCAGTGATAATGATGGCATGAACTAGCGAGTATATGAACATAATGATGGCTATGATTGTCGCTGGCATCCAATAATAAGGCGATATGGTGTCAACAATTTGCATTTCTTGGTTGATTGTCAGCTGCATGGCCTCGTTGGATCTTAAAAAAATTATAAAAAAATTAATTCGCAACCAAACATAATTTTAATAATTGAAACCTAAATTTTTCATACATTTTAAAATTTTCCACATAAATTCACGCTACTTGATAAAGTCAAACTCATTGAAGCGCTTCTGATCATTAAAAGCATAACACACTCCTCAAACATACACACGTTAATCGATTGATCTTATTCAAAAACGAATCAATTGATTTTCCTTACAAACAATCGCGATTATAATGAATTTTTTTCTTTTCAGGGTTTCTTTATCATTGCATGAAAAATTCAATTGTACATAGAAAATCACTCACCTCTGAGTCATTTCTGTCTTTACGCTTCTAGGTTTTTGACTCTCGCCACAGCATACACGGAAAACATGATAGCAGCCGAGTATGAAAAAAACAATCAGTGGCAGAATAATTCCGAAGGCTCCGTAGTAGCACCAGCCATAATGAGATCCCACGAAATAGCTTAAAGTGTCACTGGCATAGAGAAAACATCCACAATCGCGTTGATCGTAGTAAGATGCGTAACTCTGGAAGTTTCCAGCGCAAGTATTGAGCACGACTCGCCAGTGAAGCCAAAGAACGGACATACAGATGGTGGCGAGGCATGCACAAATCGCGCCTATACTATAGAACCAGGCCAGAAGCCTTTCTGCCATATACGATGACCAATACATTTTCTTAACTCAACTTTTTTTACAATAAACTTTTTAATTTAAACTTTAAAGAGATCAGAAGTAAAAACAAAAAATAAAATGCGAGCTAACAACAATAAAAGCTGAAAGCTGAAACGCGAATGAATAAATTTATAGGGTGTGTGAGTTTCTTTATTGGAACGGGTTGGAGTGAGGAGAAATTACATGCATACGATCATCATGCGGACCTGATTTTTTTTCGTTTATAAGGAAGGGGGAATAATGTCAAAATGAAGTGGCAGTCATTGATGAATTTTTTTTAAAATGTTTGCTTTGATTGGGAAAATTTAAATCAAAACTAAAAGGTTCGAATCTCAAAAATAATGAGTTTTAATAAATTTCAATTTCATTCCGTTCCAAAATAAAATCTTCAATTTCCATTTACCGCAATTTCACTTGTATCATCATCATCATCATCAGCCAGCAATCATTGTTTTCTATTTTTAATCATTGAAATACTTTCGTGTGTGATAAATTTAATTTTTCTCTCGATAACATAATGATAAGAACGCAAGGAGATGGCAATGAGAATCCCGAAATTGTTAGCGAGTCTCAGAGACGCTCAATGAAGTCAACATCGTCGACGGAAGACACTGAAAAAGTTGATAGACTTGGAAAGCAATTTTTGAGTAAAAAATTTCAATCTTCGTCATCATCGTCATTCTATAGTCCGTCATTACAGTCGCAAAAGGCAATCACTAATTTTCCGCCTGAGGTTAAGCCAATTGGAAAAAAGTTTTTCTTGATACCGAAGCTGATCGCACCGAAATTAACATCAACAGCTCACAAGCCAAAATCACCGAAATTAATCATTATGGAACCTTATAAAGTGAGTTTGAAATTGTAAATTAAGCCTGTAAATAAATTTACAAATTTTTTAGGCTTGCATTTCTCCCATGATTCCTTTTCATCCATCCAACAACAAGGTTCGAAAGCCATCAAAAATTAATAAGAATAATTTAGATGTCAATGAGCTAGTGCGACACATTAAAAGTTCATGTGAAAATCCAGTTTCATCAAAAGACTCGATTGATGGCGATGAAATTGCTCAGCTGAGGAAGGAAAGAGATTTATTTGAGGCTCAACTTAAATTTCAAATGAGTGTAAATGGTGAATTAAAGCAACTGTTATTGTCCGCGATCGGCGATGAGGACACTACAAAATTAAGCACTTTAGCCGAAGATAAATTGAAAATTGCCGAGCATTTAAGCTCAAATACGGAAAAAATTGAATTTTTAGCTGGATCAGCGGAAGTTTGGCGATCAAAATTTTTAAGCTCCTCTTTGATGGTTGAAGAACTCGCAAAGTGGAAAGCTCTATTAAGTGATAAAAATTCACAATTAATTACATCAAATAAGAGACTCTTGGAGACGATCGCGACTGTCCAGGGGCTTTCCGTAGAACTTTACAGCAATTTAAAATTTCTCTCAAACTTTAACGAGATAAATTTAAAGTCAACGAATGTCGTTGATTTAACTGCCGAATGTCTTAACATTAGTCAGCAGCTTGTCTTAAATTCTGGTAAAATTGGCATGCCCGAAAGACTTAATTCAAATTTAGATCCATTAACAATTGCTCAAAAGCAAGCGCTCTCAGCGATGGACAATTCGAATAATTTTTTAACGTCAACCGATGATGCATCGAAAGCAATTTGCAATCAGGCCACGCAAGAGTATCAAAGAAAGCGATCACAGTCGGAAACTTTTGAGTTTGTCGATGCTCGTGATGTAAAATAATAAAAAAAAGTCTTATGAAATATTTTTAAGCTTTTTTGTAAATTATTTAATAAAATTGATGCATAAAATTAAAAAAGTGACTTTTAAGGTTTGATTTAGAAATTTGTACAATTTTCAGATATGAAACACAATTTTATTTTTTAATTTTCAGCCCTAGTTTTTTACACTCTAATCTAATCTAAATCGATGATAAATGATTTTTTACGGTATTAAAAATTAGTGTGTCAATAAATTTATAGATGACTTTATAGATTTAAAATTAATCGATTTAAAAACTTTTCTTGAATTTATTGCAGTGTGAAGTGAAAGGATTTCATAAAAATTTAAATTTAAAATTGTTCAATAAATTTAAATTTTCAAAACCATCCAGACCAAGATTTCAGTGAGTTTTAATTTTATTTCCTTAATTAATTCGATTAGAAAATAATTAAAACTACTAAAATATACATAATTAATATCCAATTCTATCCAATTCAATTTAAGGATTCGAACCAAAAATTCGAGCCTAACTTTACACTAAAAAAAGTTTAGAAAAACTTTTTGGACATTTTACGCTATCAAAAATTTTAATTAATTATTAAAAACAATTATTAATTTTTGAAATACTTAAATAAATTCACCGTTATCGCTAAGGAGCTTCTTTTAAAAAAATTGTTTCCATCTATGATCGAATAGCTGCCTCGAAAATCGACTGGAAAAAGGTTTAAGTAAATTCTTACGCATACTCGAGGAGAGATTTTCCACAAAATTTTCCTTGTAAGTGACAGACACCAGTACAAAAAAAACGCACATACACAGTAACATGGTGAAGCATCAGCGAGCGGAGAGTAAGCGAATGAAAATGTGAGCGTTGGAAAATTGCGATAAGAAAAGTCAGAGCGTACACAATCGTGTACATATTCATATTGGAAAGTGTGAATGTTCAGAGTTTGAGAAAATATGGAAAAGGTGTGTTGATACGAGACTGACTCTATAGAGGAAAAATCGCAGAAGAAGAGTCTTTCCTAATACATAACGTACGTAGTCGAAAATTTTAATTAAAATTTTTGCGTTTCTTTAGCATTTTGAGTCGCGAAAATGCCAAAAATCGTCAACTAATTCCAATTCACACGCGAAATTGTTGAAATTCGGTGGAATTTGTTGAGAAAAGTGACACAAAAATTGAAATGAAAATCGAGTGAAAAAATTTTCTCGAATGCTAATTTTTTTTCTTCACGATACAAAAAAAAAGTTTCTATAGAAGTGAAAAAAGCGAATAAGCTGAGAGGAAAATTCAATTTTTGTGAAAATTCTAGTGAAAAAAAGATGAAATTTTTTTAATATTTTCTTTCTCTCCCTTTTTAATCCACAAATGAAGTGAAAAAAGTGTTTTAATGCATGAAACTGGAGAACTATTGTCTCGTAAGGAGGATTCAAATTGACTGTACAGAAAAAATAATTTGTGCGTGTGGTGAAGTAAATTTTCCGAAAGAGGTCGGAAAAGGGAAAGGAGAGTGGATCGAAAATTTGGTCACTTTGTAGTCTTTCTTACTCACTATCACTCACCTCCTCCTCATCATCATCATCTCATCACGTCATTGTCTCTCTCTTAGCAGCATCCAGCCAAAAGTACCGAAAGAGAAAAAAAAAGAAATTAAATAAAATAAAATAAAAAAAAGATGCAATGATGGATGACTGAAGAAAACATGGAGGAGAATGATGCCGTCATTTTGTGCCACAAATAACTCGAGTCGCGTGAGAGTTTTTGTTCAGAAAAATAGGCGCAGAATATCACGGCAACAGCAGCATCAAATCATTGCTCCATCATATCCAGCATAACAGCACAGCCTTCATTTTTAGAGGAAAATCAACACAAAAAAAGAAGAAGAAAGGAAGAATTTCGTTCAGAGCAAAAATTCCCAGAGAAAGAAGAAAATTTTTTGTAGGAAATTTCTCAACGCGACATCGACGACGACCGCCACTCGCATCATCATCATCATCAGATCCCTAGTAATAAAAAAATTACTTTTGTGCTCGCAATTTGACCAAGTTTAAAACATTTTTTTAGTCGAATCTCTTTAACTTTTTTTTGTGTGTGGAGCATCTTAACAACTTTCGAGGAACAAGAATATCAAAATGGCGTATGGTGGACATTCCTTTGGAAAGAAAACATTTCATAAACCGACATACTGCCATCACTGCTCGGATCTCCTATGGGGCCTAATTGGACAGGGTTGGATTTGCGAAGGTGAGCATTGCGATGAATTTCAGAAAGTGAAGTGGAAAAATTTTGACTCCATTTTTTTACTGGAGTGAAATTGAAAAAAAAATTAAACACAGTGGAAAAAAAATTGAAAATCTCTCTCTCCCTCTCTCAAACACAGCTTCCATTTCCATTGCACATTGATGAAGAGTTTTCCATTGAATTTAATCCACCCCAACTTTTTTTTTCTTTCTTTCAAATTTTCTTCTCTCTCATTTTTTTTGGCGATATCGAATTGCTATCTAAGTATTAAATAACATGCAAATATATATTGCCACCACACGGAGGCATTTAAGGCGAAAAATCTATTAATTGAATGTCGACAAATGGCGACATACTAAAAGTAAATAAGCGACAGAAAAAATTGATAAAGAAAATTTTCCATTTCAAAATTTCCAAGAGAATTTTTTTATATTTTTGTTGCCAAAGGAAATTCCACTCGCTTCTTCATATATCGTGACTTACTTATTTATATGCTTCTCGAAAAAAAAAAATATTGTAAATAAGTGTGTATTTTTGTACATGTTATCATGCACATATCGATAAATTTATATTCCGTTTCCTTCAATAAACCTCCACCTCGAATAAATTAATGAAATGTCACGAAATGTCTAAAAGGGAAATTTCTTTAGCTCTAAGCTGCTGCTGATTTATCGATAGATCATCAGCACACTAATGACCTCCTTAAGATAATGGCACTCACGAGGCATTTATGAGTTAACTGTTGATTAAAGTGAGATAGATGGAAAAATATTGAAGGGATTTGAGGTGGATAAAAATGTTTTGATGAATTTTAAATTTAGAATTGAATTTTGAAAAAAAAATCTTAGATATAAAAATTGAAATTAGGCTCACTAAAAAATTGATTTTACAAAGTATCATAAATTAATAAACTTTAGGAATCGAACCTTAAATATGGGGAATTTTTGATATTTTCTTTTTCTCGCTTTAAATAAGTTCAATTTTTTAAGTTTCTTAATATCGATTCTGTATTTTTTCAAAACATCTCTTAAGAACATGTTACAACTCTGACACGATGACATTTTGTGGATATTTTTATCCATATTTTCTACAATACTATTTTTATCTCCCCTCACAATAATTCATTGATGTCATCACACTCCTTTTCTTTCAATTCTCTAGTTTGACACATGTAGTTTATTTAGTGACATTAGCATATCCTCACAGTGATCATTATTGGCACAATTTTCATACTCACGAACATGAAGAAATCTTGTGAGAGAGAAGCAACGAGTTGCTTTGGAGAAGGAAATTCGAGAGTTGTGTGTTTATAATAATAAAATGTATAAGAAAAATCAAAACTATAAATATCTCGGATCAATGAAGTTCTAAAACATGAGAGTGAGAAGAGTTGCAAGTGGTCTATTTATAGACACTTGAAGATCCTAATAAAAGATCGATAATGGTTACTTCTCCATTCGAATCTAAAAATGTGAACATGGGGTGGTCA
The DNA here is from genome assembly GCA_038502055.1 of Tanytarsus gracilentus. Taxonomy (NCBI): domain Eukaryota; kingdom Metazoa; phylum Arthropoda; class Insecta; order Diptera; family Chironomidae; genus Tanytarsus; species Tanytarsus gracilentus. Next base: position 3,908,172 of record JAXRKN010000043.1, on the reverse strand, counting down.
TAAAAAGCCATTCTCAGGTCAGCATGTGAGCGAGGAGTGTGAACTTATTGCATCACATTTTACGACATACACACATGAGGAAATAAGAGAGAAATGTTTTTCATTAATTTGTTTCAACTAAAACTATGACGCACATTCGGTCCTTCACATCGTGTTCATTCTCATCATAGAGCTACTCCAAAGCAGCAAAAAAATTATTTTGAGGAAATCGCGTCGCGGCCACGACATTCGAACATTCACACTCTCTCTCCGGCCTCGATTATTTTTATGAAAAATCGTTGCTAAAATAAACCGAAAATTCATTCAACATTTTCGTCGGTGGTCGGGGTGTGATAGATGCTTCAGGGCATTCAAGGAGGTCACGAAGTTTTTTTTTAAATTCATGAGAAAAACAATTTCAAGGAAGTTTAAACTGAAGATCTACTTTAAATTTAATTAATGAAAAAATTTGGGTTCGAATCCTTAATTGAAATGGGAATTTATAGTATTGCAGAATGAGACATTTTTTTTGAAAATATTAAGGTTCAACTCTTTGAAAGTCAAATTCAACTTTAAAACGTGCGTCTTTGGGTCGATGTGCATGTTTAAGCGAAATTATTTTTATTTCTCTCGATTAGATTGAGTCTCTAATTGTTGACCACAAGGTTAAGGATATTTTTGCCTTCCAAACAATTTACACCATCATGTTTTCGCCATACATTCACTCCTCTCACCCATGCCACCAATGTGACTCCTTCAATTTCGTTAACGAGTAAGCGAGAGTGAGAGAGAGAGGGCGAGTAGTAAGTTGAGGAAAACAGAAGGTTTTTTATAGTAAAAAGTATCGTGTATAAAAAGTAATGGTATTCGTGCGCATGTCACTGACACGGAGAAATGCATGCTGTTTTTGTTGACGTCATTCGTCCACATTTTCAAGGGAAAAATAGATCAACACATCGTCGTCGAGAGAGAGAGAGAAATTCACACTGGAATATTCACTACATACATCTACAGAGAGCATAACTTTACACACTATATCTCTACAGTTTTTCTTCTTTTCTCTTAACCGAGATTCCATCATACATGTAGTAAAATATTTTCTTCTTTTTCCTTGCAGTGTGCAACTTTATTGTTCACGAGAAATGTGTCACCAATGTCGTCACGCCATGCTCGGGGATTTCACCGTTCTTGATTAAAAATCCCGTTGCACATTGCTGGTCGGAGCCTACGCATCATAAGAGGAAATTCTGCACGGTTTGTCGCAAGCGCTTAGATGAGGTTGCTGCTGTTCATTGCATGAGTACGTCGAACTTTTCTTCGAATATTTTATTGATAAATTTAAAATTTATTTTAGTATGCGAGTACTACGCGCATATCGAGTGTCAAGACTTTGCCATTGCCGATTGCAAGGAAAATGCAACGTACGTTCCGGGGAAGGATTTAAGTAGCGTCAAGCATGGTCACCATTGGCGTGAAGGAAATTTGCCTCAATCCTCGAAATGTGCTTACTGCAAAAAGACATGCTGGTCATCGGAGTGTCTTACTGGTAATTGAATAATCATGAGTAAAAAAATTCATTAATTTTTAATTAAATAATTTCTAGGATATCGGTGTGAATGGTGCGGTCTTACTACTCATGGAGGTTGTCGTCATTTTGTGCAGCAAGAGTGCACTTTCGGTATCTTACAGCCGATCTACTTGCCACCACATGCTGTTTCTATTCCACGTACCGAAGTGCCAATGGAAGCAATAATCGGAGTTCAAGTAAAGACCAAGGGAGTTCCGATGCAGCGCGAATATTCATGCCGTAAGTGCATCTAACTCTATTGTCCACTCTCAACTCTTATTTTTACTTTCTCTCTCTATGATTTAAAAATACTCGTTTAATTTTTGTTCAATTTCCCAACAAAAAAATTTTTATTTTTCGATGGCGCTTTAAAAAAATGTCAGCTGAACTTCGTACCATAAGTTTATGTGATAGTGATAGCGATCTTTTTATGCAAACTTACAATGAACTTCATCATCGAAAGTCGAGTGACTCTTCGGGACATTCGGCGGCAGCGGTGTCATATTACAGTGAAACGGAAAGTCAACGAAGTGTGAGTGAAAGATCATTTTATGATAATGTCGATCATCGTCATTGTAAGAAGGCTAGAAGTGATGCCGTACATTTCCTCATGCCGCCCGCTGGTCCTCTCCGTACAAGTACAAATGTAAATCGGAGCGTGTCATTTCAAGACGCCTATGGACAGCCGAGAACATTGGTTGCGCCACGCGCTAAGAAAAATATTGTGATAAGACGAAGGGATGTCGATGTTGGATGCGATTCAAATCGCTCATCGGTGTCACGTGCCGGCTCAAGTGCCTCCAAATCGAACGTCGATAGTAGTATTACGTGTAAATCAGATGTACAAAGTCGTTTAGTGCTCAATAATAATTGTAGTTTTGATAAGGACAATCAGAGTGGACCCTTTTATGTGCGCGTGTTGAGACGAATGCAAAAATTATCCTTCTTTTGGACAAAGAATCGTAAAAAAGTTCGCAGAGGTAAAGATTTGTGCTTGAGGTCATTCATTGAAAATTTAACGACATTCAACTAAAAAAAACTCATCGTTGCTTGACATAAATAATTTTTTAATTAACTCTTAGCGCTTTAGATTTTTAGGACTATCACTATCACTTACCTCCTTACTAATTTTCTATATATGCTTTTATTTGAGATTGCTCTCTCACACTAAAATGACTTTAACAAAAAAAATGTTTCTTCTTCCAACTTGTAGCACGCAGCATATCAGACGATTTGAGTAGTGGCGATGCTGCACGCTTTCGAGACGATGAATATGGAAAATCGGAAGTGAGTGGAATGGGAGCAAGTTCCAGTGCACGCAATGAGTCGGCGCATAAAGGCGAGAGAGATAAGGAGAAAAAAGAAAAAGACAAAGAGGAGTTTGAAGGTTCTCGCGATGCGATTGATGACTCGAATGATTCTAAAAAAATTCTATCTCTTACAGAAGTAATTAAAGTTTTCGATGGCAATTGCTCTTTGAGAAGACGAATATTTCGCGCAATCACTGTTCCTCGTACATGCAATTTGGAGCAATTACTGACAACTGCTTTACGAGCTTTTCACATCGCGAGAGAGCCTAATGTGAGTGACTTCAATTGATGATTATCTAAAACATTTTAAATCTCTTCTTTTTAGCAATTTTACTTGACGGATTTATATGCAACTAATGGCGACGATGTTCAAATTCAGGACCCAACACCCGTCTTGAATTTACACAAGATTGAAGGCAAAAGGCCTGCTATATTTTTAAGATTTCGGTGAGATTAAAATGTTTTATTTTAAAAAGCAATAAGTTAAAAAAAATATACTTTCAGTGATAAAGAGATTGATAGGGGATTTGTAAGAGTTTATCCTGGAAAGCTGCAGGTGGAAGAATCTTTCGTGACTGTTCAAGTAGATGACGATGCGACCGTGAAGGATCTCATTCGCGAATCATTACATAATTTCGGACTGTTAGACCATCAAGTCGAAGACTATCGATGCTTAGAAGTTCTCCTCGATCGTGGCGTGACAGAGCGCGTGCTGTCATGGAATGAGAGACCATGGGAAATCATGAAACAATTAGCGAAAGATTCAATTAGACAAATGGAATTAATGCGCTTTTACTTGCAATTGAAACAGGATCCACATGGACCAAATTTAGCACTTTTTGTCGGAAATCTTCCGCCAGGACTTTCGCAGCGTAACTATGAGCAAATTCTAACCGAATTTTTGGGCGTCGAAAATAAGTTCTCGAGCATTTCGCCCATCTACTATGAGTACGGCTCTCTCGTTATCACTTACGAAAATGCATCGAAGGCTGTAAGTGATAAAATGTAAATTTATTTAATTATTTTTAACACAATAATTTGTAGGTTCGAGCACTTTATGCATTAAGAGAGTCGAAATATGAGGAAAAGCATTTGTTGGTTCTTTTATTACCAAGCATCGAGCCGAGTATGGTGCCGGCAGGAACAAAACCACTGCTGGTGTTTGTGAACGTCAAGTCTGGCGGATGTCAAGGATTAGAGTTAATCAGCAGCTTTAGAAAGCTCTTAAATCCTTATCAAGTTTTCGATTTAGATAATGGTGGTCCATTGCCAGGGTGAGATTTAAATGAAATTCAATTTAAATTAAAAATGACCGTTAAATTTAATTATTTTAGCTTGTATGTCTTTCGACACATACCCGACTATAAGATTTTGGTGTGTGGCGGAGATGGAACTATCGGTTGGGTACTACAATGTCTCGATAACGTTGGTCAAGATTCAGAATGTTCGAGTCCACCATGTGCAATTGTACCACTCGGAACTGGTAAAAAAATTAACTAAAAAAACTGATGAAAAATTAACAATAAATTTTTTAGGCAACGACTTGGCGCGTGTTTTGCGATGGGGAGCGGGCTACACCGGAGGCGAAGATCCACTAAACTTATTACGTGATGTCATTGATGCCGAAGAGATTCGCCTCGATCGGTGGACGGTCGTTTTTCATCCCGAAGACAAACCCGAGGATGTTGCGCCAAAAGTGCCAACGAACTCAACTGGTAAGAAGAAGAAGGATCAGCAACAGAATGAAGCGAATTCGTCACAATCGAACCAGCACCATCACGCCACTACTATAACTACTCCGCAATGTCAAGGTTTTCTTTCACTGAATTCACACAAAAAAAATCAAACAAAGAAATTGCGCTTGAAAGTTTCTTGGTTTCCGAATTAGATGTTGTTAATTTTGAGTTTTATTGGTTGCTAAAGCTTAATTGCTCCAGCAGCTCTAGATGTCTCTCATCCATTTTCATTTGTCACCCAATGAAATCTTTGGTGGTTCCAAAATGCCATCAAACTTTCATCTCTCGCATATTTACCACACAACAAAAAAAATAAGTAATAGTTTTTGTGCATGATTGATGGTGAACTTAGTGAAACTACCTCCCTTAAACAAAATTATTAAGTCATTTAAAATGAAATTGGTCATCACGAGTGGCATAAAAGAAAATCAGCTAAAATAATTCCATAATGGTAGTTTGAAGTGCCTTTTAGCATCCTCGCTGTGTTTAATTAAACTCAAACTCGTTCAATACTAATTTAATTTTTTCTCTCAATCAGTTGTAGGAGGACAAAGTGAAGATAATTCCCAAATATTCGTGATGAACAACTATTTTGGTATCGGAATCGATGCCGACTTGTGCTTGGACTTTCATAATGCACGCGAAGAAAATCCAAATAAATTCAATTCACGCTTACATAACAAGGGTGTCTACGTTAAAATGGGACTACGGAAGATGGTGGGCAGGAAAATGTGTAAAGACTTACACAAGGAGATTCGCTTGGAGGTGGATGGAAAGCATGTTGAACTGCCACCTGTTGAAGGCATTATTATTTTGAACATTTTGAGGTGAGCTATTTGATTTTCGGATTTTCATCAAATAATTTTGTAAACTTATAGCTGGGGTTCGGGAGCAAATCCGTGGGGACCTGAAAAAGAAGATGCATTCTCGAAACCGAATCATTGGGACGGCATGTTGGAGGTGGTCGGTGTGACCGGAGTCGTTCATTTAGGACAAATCCAATCGGGATTAAGATCAGCTATGAGAATCGCTCAGGTCTGATTTAGTTTTTTAAATAATTTGAAAAATTTCTTAAATTAAATATTTTTTTAGGGTGGTCACATAAAAATTCATCTTCATTCTGACATTCCCGTGCAAGTGGATGGTGAGCCATGGGTACAAAGTCCTGGCGAGGTCGTCGTCCTTAAGTCAGCATTAAAGGTATGTGTGTTTAGTCATCTAACCCGCAAATAAAAAATATGATTTTGTCAATTGATGGTAGTGGAAAACAAAAAAAGAAACTGGGACAATTCCTCAAGAAAGATTATTGGCTTATTTTTACTTTTTTTCTGTAAAGATTTTTATTTGCATAAAATCCATTTAAAAGTTTCAAACCATAAAATAATCATTCATTCAGGAAAATGGAGAAAGGCTTAATCGATGTGTGTGTGTAATTCATAAAAATATCCTTTTTTTCATTAACTCCGCATGCTTTTCTTGCTTCTTAGTAGAATGCACTGAATTCTAAATTTATGAGTTTTTTTTATATCCTTTTATTTAAATATGCACCCCCGAAAATTTTTTATTTAAAAATGAGAAAATATTTTTGTTTCGATGTTATCGAGTCTCAAAATTGTGGAGCTGAATTTGAGACAAGAAGATGAAATTGTGTTTTGGATGTTGTGTCATGAAAAAAAACTAAAAAGGATCAACGGAAGGATTTAAAGCAATCACTCTCTCGATGTTTTTGACTAACGAAACTTTTTTTGAGATGATGAACAATTTTTTTACCTCAAATCTATCTCTCTTTCTTTCTCTCCTCTTTTTCTCTCTCTGATCATCGCTGTATGACTAAAATTATCCAATTACACGAAAAAAAATGTTGAAAAATAATGCGATCGCATAAAAAATGTAGGCTACGATGTTGAAGAAAATTAAAAGCAAGAGGAGATTAACGGAACCGCACATTTCGCCGGCTGCTTTTGCTGGAGCTGGAGGTTCACAAGGCGCTCCTGAAAATGGCGATCGAGATAAAGACGCCTTGAGTGGCACATAGAAAAAACGTCGCCCGTTCGGTCCAAGTTTGCTTTTCTCCTGTTTTTTGTAAACTCTGCAAAAGATGAAAATTTAAATTGTAAAAGAAATCCTAATTGAGAATCATTTCACGCCTATGTGCCATAACTATATACTTGCGAGAAAAAAGGTCACATATGTGAAAAATTTTGTGCACAAATGTCAAACACAACACAATTTAATTTTTTTCACGTTCCCTGTCGTTTCCTTGAGATATAAAAACATGACAACACACTTTTATAATTTTCCCAAGATTGTCATCTCTTGTCACCCCCCTCAAAAAATTGGATTCTTTTAATCATCTAAGCTAATTGCACTCAGAAAATAAAAACTTGCACTTTAGATATTTTTTATAGAGAAAGTGCAACCTATAAAGTGATAAAAATTATGGCATGTAGAACTTCTTCCAAAACATATATGAATTTTGTTATTTTTACACAATTAAAGTTCTTTTCCGCTTATTCTGCATTTGAGATTTTTTTCTTTGAATGCGCACCACAAAGTAAGGAACAAAAAATAAATAGCAGCAAACACACACATGGGTTATATATTTAAGGAAAATAAAAATCCATCCTTCAATTTATTTAAAGTTATTTATTTTGAATGTAGAAAAAATATTTATTTACTTTTGGCGTTTCATATTTAAAAATATTTTTAATAATTTTTTTTATTCCTTATGTTGCAAGTTTTTTTGAAATCATTTTCTTCGTAGATTTTTTTTATATGCAAGTGAAACATAAATTTTTTATTTAAACATATCAGAAAATCCATTTTTATTTTGAATATTTTGATTAATTGAGAAATTCCTCCCACCACCATTAATTAAGAGCAATAAAATAGCTACCAAAATTATATGAAAATTAATTTTTCTTCTTTAATTTTCTCTCTTCTCGCTATTTTAACAATCAATAAAAAAAATGTCCACACCTCCTCTCTTTATTTGAATTAATTTATTTTACATAAACTACATAAAAATATATATTTAAAAAAATCTTTTTGAATTGCGATTTGATAAAAAAAATTAATGAAATTATTTGACCGGTGGGCGGCAGGCAACAATGTTGAAAAAATTAAAAGGTAAAATGAAGCGACGAAACACTGAACCGACAATGTCCGCTGGTAGTAATGCAACATCGACGAGTCATCAAATGACTCTCGCCACTCCAGCCGAGCCAGACGAACTAGATCAGAACAATACTGATTTCTGAATTTGGTATAAGGAGCGACTGATATAAAATATAGAAGAATGTGGAAGGATGATGTTGATGAAAAACATTGCGTAACAAAAAAAAATAAGTAAATAAAATGTGTGTCAATTCAATTTTTATTTTCATGGAAATTGAACGAAATCAAATCGTGAACGGAAAGAAATAAATATTAAAAGAGAAAAAAATCCTTTCGAGTGGACATGATTTTAGAATAGAAAATTCATCAATGAATCAGTCGCTCAAAAAAAATATGCAAAACACACGCAGACACATTCAAAAGAAAATCTATTATACAAAAGAGCAAAGATGAAAAATTTATTTCTATATGATTTTATTTATTCAAAAAGAATTGAGAAATTTAAGAAAAAAATATTGAAAATGTTAACAAAATTTTCACTCTCTTATTAATTGTTAAAATGAGGAACAAAGAAAAATTCAAATCTGTTGATTCGATTTGTTAAAATCATTCTATCTGCATTTATGTTTCGTTGTTGAAAATTAAAATTGTGAACTTTACAAAAAATTTATTGTCAAAATGTAAAATTTTTAGAGGTGAATTTTAAAAAATTATTATCAAAATGATTTTTTGACAATTCATCTATTGAAATTTCTTAAAAGAAATGCCACGAAAAAAAACTAATGAAATGAGACCAATAGTTCATTTGCACATTCATAAATTCATCACATCCACAATCCACGAATATGATGATATATTTTTTATTACTTTTTTAAATCCTTTTATGTCACCATGAATGCGCATCAAAATCACCATACTTTATGAATTTATTGTTATTACCTCAAACCAGAATAGTAGAAGAAAAATATTTGAGAAAAAGAAATGCAAAAATTTATCTTTTTTTCCATACAAAAAATTTTTCCGATATAAATTGAAAATTCATAAATGACTTCGTCAAAACAGAAAAAAAATACTAAAAATCTTGGAAGCGGGGATTTGCGAGAATGTTGGCAGTGAGTGCACTCGTGGACTCAATGTTAAACATTTTCCATCTCGATTTCAAAAGGAAGAGAATTAAAAATTAATTTTCCTTCTTTTTATGTTTAAATGAAATTAAGATTGAAAATTTTAATTACAAAAAAAACGAGAAAACTTTTAAAGTATTTCTCACAATTTAATTTTTTAAAAAAATGTAAAGTGCGAAAACTTTTGAGATTGCAGAAATTTAGCTGTGGAGTGATTGCGTCTCTGCATCCTTCTTTATATTCTTGCAGAGAGGTTAATTTCATTTCTTCAGCGAAATTGCAATTTTGCGACTTTTCTCTCACTTGAAACAATTTTAATTTCATAATTTCCATTGTCTTAGAGCTTTGTTGTAAAATTTAAAAAAAAAACTATTTTTAAATAATAATCTCTCATGATTGTTGTCATGTACTTTGAAATGCCGGAATGAGCATCGACAACAATCGCCAATGATTTCGTCATAGGGAAATGAGTAGGGGCTCAGCGTAACTACATTCGAAGGCATTCCGGGACTGATTGTGGTGTGAAAAAAATCTTGTCGAGTCATGCGAGATGAATTGTGACAATCATTTGAATTTAAATCATCGCACAATTCATCAAACCAACCCATCCTCGACACATTCGCCCACAATCCATGGGAGCTTTTTATTCTCTCACGAGTCAAAAGTTCTCTCTATCAATTATGCAATTTAGTTACGCATACGCATTTCTCAATGGCGACAAAAAAACATGAAAATCTTTAAGAATTAAAAAATTAAGGAAGAAGAAAAATAAATCATTACAAATCATATATATGATTATTAGTTTAAAAGATGAAAAAAGTATTTAAAAAAATATGAATTCTCTGAATTGAAATGCATAGTAAAAAAATGTGAAATGAAAAAAGTAAGGTGTTGAAAAAAAGTACTACTTTTGATTGTCGATTTAAAAATGCGAAATAAGCTCGAAAAAAATATTAGACTAAACTCAAAAAAAATCTATTTAAAGAAAAAATTCATTTTCCAAAAACAAAAAAGAGATAAAATTTAAAAGGAATGATGCGATACACAACACTTACTGATTAAATAAATAAAAAAACAGAAATGGGAAAGAAAAAATTGATTCTCACACACAAACACACTAGAAATTCATTGAAATAAAAAACCAAAAAATCAACAATGTAAAAAATTCGTAGGATCGAGGATAAAAACATGATGTAATGTATGATGAAAATAAAAACAAAAAATTTAATTCTAAAAGAATGAAAAAATTTTATTGGGGTATTTTAGGCGTCGAATGTGTAATCGATTCCGTCAAAACTGATTCTAATTGGATCAATTTGACCAAAGCCAGGAAAATTTTGAATCTCAATTATTTCATCTCCAACTGGGCTTAATATTGCTCTATTTAAATCTCCGAAATCTTGATTGAGTAACACATCGGGTTCTGATGGACTATCGACTGCTTCATAATCAAATACAGTAGGCTCGAAATTTTCTTTAACATCACTATAGAAACTGTCCGCTAATTCAAGTTCATTTTCAGCTAAATTAAAATACATAAATTCAATTGAAAATAATCAAAAATCCTTAATTAAGTTCACCTTTTGCTGAAATAGCAAAAATGACAAGGAAAGTAAAAATTATGCACCTCATTTTTTTATTGTTTTTAAAGAAACTTGCTAAGTTGAGCGCTTAGAAGAAACTGAACTAAAAATTCTAATGATTTTTACTCAGCTGACAACTGTTCGTGGATGTTAGATGCACTTAAAAATAAAATTTTTTAAAAGTTGAATTTAAATTTAGCTTTAGTTTTTCAAACTTTATTTTTCTTGACAACTGGGAAGCATCTTTGTCTTTTACGATGAACTTTTTTAATGGCCGGAACGAAACCTTCTTCTTCTCCTGGACTAATGACTTCTTGATTTATTAAATCTGGTGGTGAGTCTGGAGCAGGTGCGACAACTAAAGGTTGATCTTCAAAATCTTCAGGTGCACCCATAATAAGTAATGGCGGTTCTTCATCAATGTAAACATCAGCATCAAAATCTTGAGCTATTTTTTTAAAATGATAAAATAAAATATTTTAAGTTAAATAATTTATTTTACCTTTAATTGAAATTAAAACTAAAAGAATTGTGAAAATAATAAATTTCATTTTAGTAACTTTCAAAAAATCTCTCTTGATAGATTAAACGTCAGCAATAGACTAAAGTATGAAATTATCGTTTCTTATTTAAACTAAATTATTTCATCTCTAAACTAAAAACTAAGTTTTTAACTTCCTGCATCTGACAAATGTTTATGAGATGTTAGAAGTGCGTCACAAGTAAACACTAAAAATAATTTAGGTAAATATTTTCATCAACTATGTGACGCATAAAATTTCAAAATTTCTAAAACGAGCTTCAGCTTTGAAAAAACAATTCAACCACGTGTTCATTTTTCCAACGGTAAAAAATATTCAAAATTAAAAGGGAATAAATCCAAAAAATTTCCTTGAAAAAAAGTCTTCGCCGAATTGATGAAAGCTTTTTTATTTGTTAAAGCGTTTGTGTTAATTTTATTCGAAATTAAAAACTTTGATCGACTTTTACAAGGAGAATTAAAAAGAGTACAAGATTTCTCACGGCAAGCTTCCAATTTTCTGGCACGGCATAAGTTACAAGAATCTGCGTGAGACGATGAACTTCGTGGCTGATGCACACAAAAATTGTTGATGTAAGGATAATGTTGAGCGTCGGGAAGCCTGGTAAAAGGACAAGAACTCCATGTCTATCGGCCGCGAGCCAAATGTGATGCATACAAATAAATAATTCCAATGAGATCTTTCCAAACCAACTGAAGAATGTTGAAAAACGTGTTCGTAACACTCCCGAAATATTTCGAAGAATAATGAAGCTAATGATGGGTATGAAAACGATGTATGAGTGAATTTCCTCGCAATCTTGCTTATTTTTGCAGAAGAAAGTGAAGGTTGTGTAGGATCCAATTCCAATAATGGCTAAGAGTGTCGATGAGAGTGAAATTCTACGTGAAAATAAATTCCCATGATTTGTGTCGTCGAAGATGTTAAACTTTTGAGCAGCATGAACAATTGACGAGAAAATCATGCCACATGCTGTTGAATAACGGTCAAGTTTAAAGCGATACCACCACTCGTCGACAAAATCATCGGTGCTGACAAATAAGGCACGCCATGGCCTCATGAGAAAAATTCGCTCAAAGAACACCTAAAATATTTACTAAAATGAGCAAATTAAACATTTTTAAATTATAATTGAGATTTACCTCTGACATGTAAAGAATCGTGATGACACTCAGTAAACCGATAAATTTGATTACGAGATAGACATATTGATAGCTATTCATCTCGACCGTTTGCGCGGTGATTCTCGGCGGTAATGTAAATGTGATGTAAGTTACACTGAACCAAAATGAAACGAGTGGCGCAAAGAAGTAGAACTGATAAGGACGATTCATGGCAAAGCACAGCACGATAGTCATAAAATTGAGTCTAAACATGACATTCATCCATCGTGAGATGCTGTTATTGCCCGTTAGCCAAAAGTATGAAAAATTTTGATATCCTATCAGGAACAGAAATGAGCTGATGAAGACTTTTGAGAGGAAGTAAATTGGAATCGGCGATGCTCCAGTCATGAAGTAAATTAGCACGACAATTATCATAAATCCTTTCAGCTCATCCGTTTGATCTCGATGAAGAACACGCGTGAATTTGCTATCTTCAGTAAAAAAGAGTCCGACTGCCGAAAGCCATCCGACCGGTATCCAAAAAGAGAATTCTGAATAATATTTGTTCTCTTTCATGAAAAAAGAAGTTCGATCGCAGAGGAAGAAGTATGCCATGATTATTCCTAAAATACCCAAAGCTTCAATCGCTTCACTAAATTTATTGATTTGCATCGGTTGGTTTGTATCCTGCTGTTGGAGTGGCATGTAGAGTGTGTGTCCTCGAAGTTTTGCGTATAACTTCTTCAATTTCAGTCCGATCATAAGAGTCGCACACACCAAAAATAGTGAGTAAGTGATGATTTGAAGAATTGTATAGTTTTCTGATGTGCTGCAGCATGTTCCATCATTATAATTCATATTATCATTGCAGTAGATATTTAGCAATATCTGAATGTCATGTTTTAACGCTATTGGTCCCAATCGATGTCCCATTTCCATTTCGTCTAATAATCCATAAGCTATTTGAGTGGATGATCGCCAAATTTGAGCGTTTGCATATTTCATTGTGTTTGCAATGACTCGATTATAGTGCTCTATGTCACCATTTGTCACACCCTTCCAGTACGGAAGCGGTTCATTATAATTATCATCAATCGGGTCTTGCAGCTTCCACAGCACTTTTGTCTGTTTCCTCACTAGCGAATTAATTGGTGAAATCAAAAGTGTCAAATTTTTAACAAAATTTTTCTCAAGCTCTTTTGTATAGTTCTCTTTCTTATCACGCGGCGTTAGATTGATGAATTTTGAGCTAGCAATAATAAAGTTAGGCGGATCAACTTCCTTCTGAAGCACATCCAGTTGGTTGAGCATTGTCTTGAGGTCATTTGCCGGTTTATAATTGACACGAAGGCGCAGTTTAAAGTCTACAAATTCAAGATTATTGTTGCTCGATTCATTTTCACTGGTTCCTTTGGATTGTTGGAAGTGATTTATAAAGCTATCGTAGAGATTTTTAAGCCTCGCATCGCCGAGAAATAGAAAATTGTTTTCCTTGCCAAGAAATGCTATTAATCGATTACATCGTCGAGTATCTTGTTCTGTGTACTTGTGTATCTGTCAATTGACCCGTTAGTTTTTTATTTTATATAGATAAGAATAACTCACCATACACCCAAAAGGCTGCCACTCTTTGTCGCCTTTAAATCTTCCCAAATCCTGCAGTAACCATTTACATGAATCATTTCCAAATTTATAGTGAATTATCGAGTGATAAAAAAAGAAAAAGAATGCGACTAAAAAACAAAGCTTTTTAGCTGTTTGTACATTCAACTGCGTTATTATATAGTCCGCTTTGGATATTCGAGCATCATCAGCCATAATTCATCACTTATAAGCACGTAATTATCTGAATTTTCTTTAATTTTTCACATTAGCGATTTTTATGATTTTTTACTTTTTTCTACCCTGCACAAAAGTAAACAAAAAAAATTCAAAATTTATAAGACCGTTAAAAATAAAACACCAATTTTTTCTTATCACTGTTAATTTTAATTCTCTTCACACTTCGATTTGAACAAAATATACATAAATTAAGCTTATCAGTTTGATTCTAAATAATTATGCTACACACATGCAGATTCAATATTGAAAATTTAGATGTTAAACGACTCTCCACAGCCGCACGTGCCCTTAATATTGGGATTGTTGAAGACAAATTCTGATGCAATTTTATTCTCGACAAAGTCCATTTCAGTTCCGAGAAGTGATAGTTGTGCCTTTTTATCAATAATGATTCGTACACCATCCTGAACAACTTCTTCGTCTAATTTTTCTTTTGTGGATGCGTAATCGAGTGTGTACGAGAGTCCATTGCAGCCTCTCTGTCGAACGCCTATCTTCAGACCAATCTGAAATAAAGAGTTTGATTGAAATTTAATTAGATTTAAATAGTTTTCTTACATATCCCTCTTTTCCACAAAGCAACTCTTTAACTCTCGAAACAGCTGATGGGGTCTAAAAATAAACAAGAATCGTAATTAAAGAACTTAGAGATCTCAATTATTCGTACCAATGTAATTGCTGCTCGTGATGGCAACAATTTCCGCTTTACAGCTCTAACGGTCGCAGTTGCTATCACTTTCGTGGCCATCTGATATCTTTATTTATTTATTTCCTAATATTTTATTTTTCTTGCTGATATTTTCCTAAAGCTCGAAAAGGGGGACTGACACTAAGTGAAATAAAAAAAAAGTGCTGAAGTCGAAAGCTCAAAAAATATGAGAGTTGAGCACAAATTTCACTAACTTAATAAATCGAGCGAGATTTTTTATAAAATTAATAGAAATAAATAGGTAAATAGCAGAAGCTTAATAAACTTTCGAGGACAAATTTAAAATTAAATTGTTTTTAGGTAAGAAATGAGTTGTAAACGGGAACATTCGATAATTTTCAAAAATTTCACTGAAAATCATTGCAATGAAATTTTACTGTTGGTCGGTTCAATTGAAAATGCGTGTGATCAGCAGTGTGTTGAGATAGAAAGTCATGGCGAGACTGTTACACTTTTCAATGGAAATTTTAAGTGGCTCGTTAGCCTACACGAAGGCAACAATAAAATTAAATTAAAGTACTGTAACTATGAGAAAGTAATTAATTTGAATTACACAAAAATCAGAGATGCTGTTTATGACATCCAGCCCCTCTACGTCATCCCCTCCGGCCACAACGGATGTTTTCAAGCTCCCGTAAATAATTCAATCGATTACGCATTGCAGAAAATAAATCTCGGCATGAAACTCGCGCAATGCGTCATGTCTTTGAAAATAGCGAAGTTCATTGAAAATGAAAGTGGAATGAGTTTGAATGATTGTGAAGTTTTTCACAGCGCACTGACAGTTGAACATGTGCGAGGAGTCAATCAATTCGAGCTATATGATGAGATTGCAAGCGAGTTGATAAAAGCTTTTGGTATTGATGTAATTAAGCGAAGGAAGTTTGTGGCGTTTGTTAGCTGCACGAAATTCTCAGGACTCAATGATGATGAAGAGTACACTTATGAAAATATCAAAAATAGGACTCAAGCCAATCCGGCACTTGGAATGGGATTTTTAGCCTTATTAGGATCTGGCACATTTTATTCGTGGCCATCGAACGTCAGAAATGTTCAAAAATGCTTCCAAGATAAAACAATCGTCGATACAAAAACTTTACTCGATGACAGCAATTATCGTAAGACTTACGGTGGAAATTTCTCAACATCGCTCGGTTCATTGCTCCACGAATTGGGTCACATTTTTGATCTCGGTCATACTCACACCGGAATAATGGGCAACGACATCGATTACGTTCATCGATTTTTCATTTGTGAAAATTTTACTGAAATCATGCCCGAAAGAATTGTCTCAAAATGCCAAAAGAGCTCTGTCGAAATCAACTCTAGTTCGAGATTAACGAAGATTAAGAAGGGCGGAGAGTATTTGGAAAAATATCGGCAACAAAAGAACAATGACATGACATTTTTCGAGGAAAATTGCATTTTGACTCTCACTCATCACCGTTGGTTTACACAAGATAAAAGTGACGTCTATGTGGAATTTAATGAGAGAACTTTAAAATCGAACGATGCCTTCGCCATGGTTGAGTTGAGAGATGCTGACTCACTTCTTTTTAAATTTTATGATTTATCGAAAAAAAATCTTCAAACCTTTCAATTTCCACAAGAAATCTCTCTCGAAAAAATGACGATTTTTGCCATAACGAAAACAGGCTGTACATACAAAAAAATATTACATCATCACTGACTCATCGAAATCACCGGTTAGTGATGATAAATTTTTTTGACTCACTTATGTTTTCAAGTTCAAGAGCGTGCAGTGAATGAACGTGACGATTTTTATTTTTTTTTATTTTCTCTTTTAAAGCGTTGCATGGATCTAGCAAAAAATTTTAATTATAAATTTTTCTACTCAACAGATTTAATTGAAATGTCGGCACCAAGACTTAAACTCGCAAAACTTAAGGGATTTCCGGCGCTCGAAGAGGAAAAAATTGTTACGGAATATTTTATAGAGGCTGCAAATGAAATAATTGTTGTGATCGAGCAGTTCGGCACAATGTTTTATCCAATAACAAAAGATATGCGAAATAATTCAACGCAATTGATGGCATTTTATCTTAAGGACATTGAGAGGAGACGATACATTGAGGACATGATACTTTATGATGAATCGAGAGCAACGCATCCTTGGCTCTTATGGTTGAAACGTGCTCTCGAGATGATTGAGAGATTTTTCTTTCACATCTTGAATGACAATGAAATTATTAATCAAAAAAGTGATAATCTACAACCAATGATAGTCATGGCCTACACGGAAGTGCTCGAGGTAGTAAAAAAACAGTTTTAATTAAATAAATATGTTAAATCAATTTTATTTCTAGCCATACCACGGATTTTTCCTTCAAAAGACATTTAAAATGCTGTATCGATTAATGCCTTCGCGCAAAACATTACTTGGGGCTGATGATCATTTTCATGATAATATGAAAAGTCTAAGAGAGCTTAGGCCACAAATGCAAGTTTATATAGTTAAAATTGATAAATTTCTTAAAGAAAATGGCTTTGACGATACAAGTAAAGTTTAATTGTTGCTCATCATTTGGAATTGCAAATTTTTCTCGTGCAACAAGTGACGAATGATGATAAAGCTCAGACATGATTCTAAAGTCATTATAACTAGCTGAGAAAGTTGCAATATTAATTCGATTCTATTGAAAACTTGATAGAGCGACACGCTTAGGTATAAATTTACTGGCATTTGAATTACAACGGATAGTATTAAAAATCCCGCTATGTCAAGAACCTATCGAATTTTGTTATTAATTTTATTTTGTGAAATAAACTGTTTAAAAAAACTCACATCGCTGTTGATATTTCCTGAGTATCCTGTGTATATGCGGAGAATTTCTATTGCAGCTCCAACAAAAATACAAAACAAAGCCAGTGGAAAATTCATCGATGCGTGAAACTCAACTTGATAGTAGAGGATATAAAAGGACGATATTGCCCATGCTAAGGATGTCCAAATGTTGAAGAAAAGTAAAATTTGATTCGCCAACTTTAAATTATAATTTGAAATTTTCTTTTTCATTTTTCGTTTGTTTGAAAATATTTCGGTTGCTAATGGCGACGACGGAATTACAAAAGTTAACACATGTTTAGATTTTCAAATAATTTTTATTTTTTTGATTCACTTTTACATTCTCATCTAAAATGCAGAAATTTTCATTTCATTAAATATGTTCATCATTATATTTTTTAACCGTCAGTAAAGATTTTATCAACTTTTGTTGTAAAACAATTTCTTTGTTGTCCATTTAAGATTCTTTAAATATTTTCTTTTTATACTTGAAGGTTTAATATTTTGACAATGATGCACTTAATGAATATTTATTAATTTTTTCACTAGGACACATTTCTCAATTGCATTTATATTTTTTTCACATCATTATCAAAATTCAATATTTTTTAGCGAGTGATAAAAAAGCATTGCAAAGCTGGCATTAAAATTAAGTTAAGAGCTGAGATAATCAGAGTGGGTGCATCACTATAGAGAAGAAGAAATCAACAAGTGCTCTATGGTGCTGTCAGATTCATTAATTTCTTTCTTAGTTAAGGATATGTGTGATGTAAAATCGTGACCTCTAATTACTTTCTTTAATGCGCAACGCGAAAATTAAAAATCGAGATGTTTAAATTTTCAGTTGTTAAAAGTTCTTTTCTAAATGCTTTCTGGCGTAAAAAGATTAGAAATTTTTATTTTATGGTGAAAATACGCTCGATATTCTCGTCATCAAATTATCTACTTTTTTTCGTTTACAACACTCTCAATTACTAATTTTATATAGTTTTTATTATGTATATATTAATTACCTAATATAATTATATTAAATGTATATCATCTTAAAGAAAATCACAATACAAATATGAATGATGAAAAAATTTAATATAATTAATTCATAATGCATACGGAATTATGTCGTTTCACAATATTAAAATAATTATTAAAAAGTATATAGTTACGTGAAAATTTAGAGAGAAATTTTTAAATGAGTATGGCCAACATGAAAGCGCGCCAAAAACACGTATATGATCCAAAATAATATAAAATTAAAATAATGTCCATACACAATTTTTTTTACAAACAAAAACTTTTGAGATTTTTAGTACATTCTTTTCAATTGCAGTTTTTCTGGACTTTGTCAGAAATATTCTTTTTAAAAGTAAAGAGTTGTTCATGCACGATTAATATAATTATTATTCATCATTAGAGTCCCACTTACGTTCCTCTCCTATTATCCTATCGAAGCAGTCGGCCATAAAAGCATGATAGGGTGTAAAGACTTTTACCCAACGCGGTGGCTTCTGATTTGAGCGACTATATTGAAAGCAAAAACACATCGATTCCTCATCACTTTCATAGCGTATAATTGAATCCCATTGAAGTTCGACTGTTTGAGATTCGCGGGTGCCATCTTCACGACATGCAATCAATCGGAAACTGTTCATGCCTACAGCAGCAATCACATGGCCTTCTTTGCGTGAATCACATGCACAGTGGGGAAAAACTATGTCACCATAGCCTTGAAGTGTTCGTGCTAGAGCGAGATACTCAGATGGTTTTCCTTCCTGCAGTGCCTTTAACTCGTAGAGTCTTAATTCCGCTCTTACATTGCCCCGATTTACTTCGTCAATTGTTTGATAAAAGATGAATTTTGCTGCTTGCTCGCCCGGCGGCAATTCTAGTTCTCTCTTTAATGAGAAAAGCCAACGTCTTACGCAGAGACAAGTTGAACTGCTCGTACTATAATTATTGACATATAGCTGATGTGGGATTTCGTTGGGCTGCAATTTCCTCTCAAATGAGTATTCGACAATTTCGAATAGATAGAAATACTGTTGAGTGTAGGACGTAAAGTTTGCCTAGATAAAATTTGTTGAGTTAAATAATTTAAACAAATTTGTTAATTTTAAGTGAAATATAAATTTAAACAAATAAATTACAAACATATAAGAGTACTCACCAGATGAACCAAATGATCCCAAACCTAAGTAAATATAAAGATTATTTATCAATTTCGCTCTCTTTCAATCCGGCTTTAATATTTTACCTGTTGAGCATTTGCTGACTTTCTCACAGACACAGTAACGACCTCGTGATCGGGTAACATGACTTTTATATCAACGGACGTTGATAAATCATCTTCAGAGTCGGTGAGAAATTCCTGAACTGCTTCGCTCTCGGCAATCACACGTACTGCGCACACTTTTTCAAGATACTGTTCCAGACCTCGTCGTCTGGCATCGAGTTGCTGTTCACTGAGCTGAAATGGCCACTTTCCGGGTAGTTTGGGGAAATTGAAACCCACAAATTCTTTTTTGAGCGTCGCATGAAGATTCGAAAATTCTCGATAGCGTCTCGAGCACAATTGACGTCCTGCCATGTGTATCGAGAACACTACATATTTTTCACTGTTTCGTGTGATAATCGAATAGTCGGGAATGCTAATTGGTAATGAACGTTTCTCAGAGTAATCGATGTACGAATAGCCGGAATCGTCAGACGGCTCTAAACGATCGGCTTCTTGTGGTGTCACGGAAATCACGGTCAAGGTCAAGCAATCACCACCCGACTTTATGAGATCAACCACCTGCTTGTGTGTGGCTCCTTCAACATTTACGGCATTGCTAAAAAAAATTAATATTTCATTATTTATTAACTAGCAAAGTATTTTATTGACTATGTGCTAATTATCGCTAAATGTGCACAGAAGCAAAAATTGTTTTAAACAAAAATTACTTTTTTACGGATGAGTCTTTTAATGCCGGAAAAAGATGGTTTTTGAACGTAGATTTTAACATCATGTATTATTAAAATTGTTTGATACTAATTTTGTGTGGGTTTAGTTTGTGTTCGAGTGAAAATTCGCAATTTTTCCTAAGAGCATATTGTTGGAAGTCGAGAGAAGAGTCCATCAATATAATGTTTCAATATGTCAACGACACAGCGAAAGAGAGAGAGAGAAAGAAATGTAGGAGGAGGATATATAGCCATATGATGATAATGAACTTTTATGTCATCGAGCATACAGCAGAGTAAATAAAATAATCCCATAAAAGCAAGTTCTCGAAGATATATTTTTGCTTGTACGCCTAGCTTAGCAGAAAAAAAATAAAGTTACTCAAATCTTTGGCCATTTCAGCGAGTCAAAAGGAAAGTGAAAGTGTGTCGCATGATAAAAGTGCAATTGCACAACCCGGAGTGTGATCATTAAATAGTATAATGATTTCTGTTAATTAAATTACACACTTTATAGGACAATTAAAAGCTATATCAATGGAGTGTAATCTTATGTTGGTGTTCTTCGATTTCTTGCATAAATCTCTTCATTAATTATAAATATCATCTGTATGTATTATAAAAGATTCGTCTTATGTTGATTATTAAATGCAGCCAGTGGTCACAATAAAGATTGAAGCTCTTAAAAGAAAACCATCTGACACTAAGTGACTAAATATAGATGAGAATTCTCTCTATAGATGCATGACTCATATCTATATACATTACTCACACTTCCAATATCCTATCACCCTTTCGAATTCCTGCACGTTCAGCCGCACCATTTTCTAATATCGCCGAGACATGTTGAAGTGGTGCATAGAGCTCGCCATTAATCGATCTTAACTGTCCTCCAGCTAATTGATTGAGATCCAGTAAAAATGTGTGAAATGAGATTGAAATAAAAATAAAATTAGCACAACTGATTTGATTTAATTTGAAGTCACTTAATTAAAAGTTTTATAGGATTTAAGTGAAGATTTTAGAGGGTTTTAAGGAGCAATAAAATGGAGAACTTAGCAAACGAAATAGAATTTTGCATTTTATTTTTGTCAAATCTAAATAAATCTCACCGGAAATTTGACCGCGTACATTAAATCCAAACCCACTCTGATCCTTAATTATTGCAACAGTTCTGGGATTGCGACAATCTTCGATCGACTGCGATTTAATTGTTGTTGTTGGGACAACTTTTCCAACATTTTCTGTATTGATTTGACTTCGCTGCTGTTCAATTAATTTCGAGTTATTTTGTATAAGATTTGCCATTCTCGACTTAATTTATTTGCTCCGCGCACTATGAAGTCATTCTAATTTGCGGTAAAATATTTTTTACGCTTATTTTTCACAAAAATCTAAAAAAAATATTTTTTTCTAGTCAATTTTTTTAGTCCACATGGCTTTACTCCAAGTGTAGTCGAAATGGATAAAAACGCCAGTGACAATCAAAAGTTTGAAATTGAAAAGTGCGTTAGGATAAATTTTTTTAAGCTTTAAAGCTTTTGACTGAGTAATAATTTTTTTAGTGTAACCCACGAAGTGGTGTAACACTTATATGCGCCTATTTCCGTCCGTCCGTCCGTCTGTCTGTTCCATCGAGATCTCGGCTCCTGAGATAGCTAGAGACTTCTAGTTTTCGCCAAATGGTAGGTCTATGAATTTAGATTCGGCCATTTTAGGAATTATGAGGGTCATGACCACAGGTCGTGCCATGGACAGCCCTAAATGCCATTTTTCATACAAATTTCCTGTTATATGGCTTCATGTATGTCGTTGAACTCGTATTTGTATCAGGAATCGAAAGGCATTGATAATATTTGAGGAATGTCTATCATGGCCATCCAAGAGTGCCACCAATGTCCATCACGGCCGGCCAGTAGTGCCCCTAATGTCCATTTTTTAAAAGTATGGCTTCATGTACCTCGTTGAACTCGTAATTGCATCAGGAATTGATTAGCATTGATGATTTTTGAAGAATGACCGTCACGGCCGGCCAGGAGTGTCCAAGGAATGCCACTAATGTCCATTTTTTAGAAGTATGGCTTCATGTACCTCATTGAACTCGTAATTTGACCAGGAATCGATTGGCATGTATCTGAAAATGGAACGCAATGGAAAATGGAACACAATGGAAAATGGAACACAATGGAAAATGAAACACAATGGAAAATGGAACACAATGGAAAATGAAACACAATGGAAAATGAAACACAATGGAAAATGGAACACAGTGGAAAATGAAACACAATGGAAAATGAAACACAATGGAAAATGAAACACAATGGAAAATGGAACACAATGGAAAATGGAACACAATGGATAATGGAACATAGTGGAAAATGAAACACAATGGAAAATAAAACACAATGGAAAATGAAAAACAGTGGGAAGCCATTTTGGGAAGCCAAAAGGAGAGGCCAGAAGGGGAAGCCAAAGGGGAAGCCAAAAGGGAAGCCAATACTGATCTGTTACAAGTGGGTTACACGGCAACACCCACGTGTGGGTTTTGAAACATTTTTAAATTAGGTAATAAATCTTTTTTTCTTAAGGCTTTGAAAAAAGGTTTTTATTAAAACTATGACTTTTTATTCTACTCTGTAATCTATAATTAATTCTTTTAAAACACTCGATTTAATGCATTTTGCCAGTTTTTATAAAGCGCCATACACCAAACTTAAGACCTTGAGAGTCACAATTTCCAGCACACATGAAAATTATTAAAGTTAAAACAAGTTTTGTAATCATTTTTTTTTCTGTTAAGAAGAGGAATGTTTAAAATTTCGTGATCGACTGAAAAAGAAAACAAGAGAGCAAGATATAACAAAGAAAAAAAAATCATGTAAATTTGTCTAGTTTTTGTTCAAAGCTTTTTGGAGCTTTTAAAAAGTTTTTTAACTTTAGAAATTTTTACATTTAATTTACCTTTCCATATTAATTCTGTGAAACGCTCAGCTTCCAATTTTATTTGAAAGCCTTAGAAGAAAAAAAACTGCAAAATTTTCACAATTTTTATTCATCTTTATTTTTTTCTCAATATAAGAAGCTTTTTTCAAATAATCATCATTTTTATAAATTAATCTTAAAAATATTTTTTATCATTTTTTTGTCATAATTCCTTTAATATTTTCTTTTAAAAGCGAACAAGACAGAATTATTTGATTTTAGAAAGGAAAATTTCTCTTTTCAGGATGCGAAAGATGCCAATTTTTTTCTCCTATATGAAATTGTACTTTTCGTGAATTTATCTAAATTTCAATGAAGCTTCATTTTAAATTGAGATAGAGTTTTTTTAGTTACTTTATTGAAAGAGGTAATAAAAAAGCAGTTAATTGAATATTGACTGTATAAAGAGAAGAGTTTTTAGACATTGGAAAACGAACAAAAGCGGAAGGAAGTTTAAATGGCAGTTTGAATATTTTTGTTGAATATCATTTTTTAACTCTAAACCATTTAACGCTTTTTATTCTAAGGGCATTTAAAGAAATTTATTATTTTTTTATATTCATCGGGGGATGTGTGAGTTGTGTTATTGCATAATATAGCTATAAGGTAGATTCTTTTTTCATTAGCAATGTTACTAATCCATTATATAAACTTCTACAATTTCTTATCGACTTTCAGCTTTACACTTTTCATTCTTTTTCATAGCATTTTTCCATGGAAATTAAGGCGCACAATTTAGAGTAAAATACAACAAACATTTTTTCAATATATTTTTTTATTGCCTAATTCTCAAATATAGATGACAAAAGTAAAATAATAAAAGGAAACAAAAAGCGACTAATTTATTTAGATCGGCGATGAAGTTTAAAAGTAGGTGATGATGCGATGTGAAAATAATACAACGTTATAATTATTTATTTTTAAATTACACCACGTGAAGTTGTGTCGAGTTTTTTTCTTGTGTATATAGCATCTCTAATTAATTAATGAAAAAAAGGATAAATTGCAATTTTATTTTGTGAGGTTACTCTCTCCGGATTTTCATTGAAGTAACCTCACTTTTGATATAATCTTAAAAAATTAATAAAAATGTAAAAAGCACTAGATTCTAATTTTTTTTCTCGAATAGATTTTTTCCACTGGCTCGTGTGTGTCTATGCATTTTTGGAGGGGTGTAATTTCTTTCTCGACGAATAATATCATATTTTTATATAAATATGACTCATCCATCATCATTTGAATAATAATCAAAGCTACTTGTTGGAAAAATCAATATTTCAATTCTATTAGAAATGAAATTTGACATGATTTCTGTTTATTGACAGATAATTACGACCAGGGTGTTTTTTTTCAGTGTGCTTGGATAGTACATTTTTTATTCATCATAAATAGCAACTCTTTTTTAATCTGTTCTTCTCTTAAATTAAGCATTTCTAATATTAAAGGAGTTTTTCAACTTAATTCTTATGTCCATTCTTGATGCCATGCCTTCATTTGGTTATTTTTTAATTTCTGACTGTTTCAAATCTTTTCAAGAATTTTTTTATTTAAAAAAATAAATTTTGAATTTAACATCTTTCTGCCGAAACAAATTTTTTTAGCTGATGCTTAACTTGCCCACTTGTGTTCTGTGTTGTTTGATGTTGTAGTTGTTGTTGTTGTTCTCGATGATAATTCGCAAGTTAGTTTATGTTAGATTATTTTCGTGTTGTATGTCAGAAATTTAATTTTCAAGACTATTTTTTGCATGTTAATTCGAGGTCCTCATTACCTTCTTTTAGATAATCTTTTATTTTTACAAATTACCATGAACTTTTTTTTGAAAGACATTTAAAACGAATTGTTATTTTTTTGATTAATTTTTTAACTGAAAATGGAAGAAGAAATAATAAATTAAAATGAGATTAAATGAATTTTGTTAGTCACTCTCAAAACTACTTTGTTGCATCTACAAGCCAGCCAGCAACTCTATGTGAGTTTCAGTACCAATTGTGATTCTTAAGAGGTGTCAAAAATTAATTTATCAACTTATTGAATTTCCGTTAAATTTTTTTTTTAATTTTTACAATAAATAAAAACTAGGAACTGGGCAAATTTATAGCACTGAGAAGAAATTCAAAAATTTAAGTAGCATTTAAAATCGGAATTTAGTAATTTACTTTTTAAAAGTTTTTAAATCCTACAGGGCACAGGGTTAAAATAATTAATATACGGAAATTCAAAATATTGAGAATAAAATTTGAAACCTCCTTTTGAATGTTTAAAACGTTCATGCTAAAAAACAAAAAACAATCCAATTTGTATTTCCATGCAACTTCTACCTAGATAAAAAAAATTTAAGATAAAAATAAAATGATGATGACTGCAGATAAAAATTTATTTTAACTTTTGTCTCTTACAATCAGCTCATCTTAACTACAAATAAAGCTAAAAATTTACCCGAGAAGAATAAAAATATATATAGGTTATGCTTTGTGAATACTATTTGATAATGAACTAAAAATAATAGTTTGTTAATGCCATTAACATTATGAGGAAACATAGGTTTTCTTCGATAGGACAGTTACATAATATTGCATTCGCCCCCACTCGAATAACATTAAGGATTTTTTTGATTGTGTAATTTGAGTGTAAAGACATTATTAAGTGTAAATGTGACAAGCGTTCATCTTTGGGCAGTAAAGAATGAAAAATTAAAACTAAGACATTCCAATCGTCAAGCTATTTTTTTTCTTAAATTACAAATTAAAAAATTAAGCTGCAAAATTTTCAAGGAAAATTAAAATTCAAATCCAGCAATGTTTTCTTTGCCATTCAAACTCAAAAAGTGTTAAAAAATAAAACCAAAAACGACATTCTTTTCACCTTAAAAGTTTACTTTAAAATCCGACTTGTGCTTACTTTTTCTTCAATGTAAAGAACGATCTTCGTTTAGGTTCTTCCTTTTGTGACGAAGCTGGCAATGTCTGTGATCGACTCTCTGTTCCGGGTTGATCGCATTGTGCTTTCAACGATCCCACCCACTGTTGCATGTCAGCATCATCGGGTGCTTGTAAAAGAAATTCGGCGCCATTTGAGGATCTGTTTGAGATATAAATTGAGGTTAGTGAAAATATTTAGAAATTAAACTCTTTTTACTCACTTGAGTCTAAAGACATGCTTCTTCTTTGTGTAGTCATTAGCAATTTCTATCGTTGCGCCTTGAAGTTCGAAGGCGGGCTCGCCACGGAATGTTTGATCTGGCTGACTCTTGTATGCCTTTTGATCCTTGTAAAACGAAACTCGACCATTTCGTGATACAATGTAAACCTGAAAAATTTAAATAATTTAAATATATTTAAAAATAAAATGACAGTTTAATTTGTTTTACCTTATCCCATGATCTGTTAGATGCCTTCTTAGTGTTATGCTCCCATTCGTGCTTTCTAGTCAAAGTGCCCTCGATGACACCATCTTCTCCCGATGGACTTGGGCGATCTAAATTGAAAAATACTTTTAAAATTAGTAAATGTTTAAAAAAGTTGTAAATTCTAGCCTAAATGGAATTTTTTTTAAAATAATATGCGATATATGGCGTTAATGCTGAAAAAATTGTCAAGACAAAAAATTTAAAATGAATAAAGCCAACAACAAGTCACTTTTCAGCGTTGGCGATAATTATTTTCACATGCATCGAGACCTAAACATAACACGACTATTCGTATTTAATTACGAACTTGACAAAATAATTTCATTTAAATTTAAAACCGACAACAAACTTAAATTCTAGTCTTACACATTGAAGTTGAGATCAACACAATACCTTCATCCTCAATACCGTCATCATCGCCATTAGTTGTAGATGATCGCTTCCAACGGAAACTACGGAAAGGACTTTTTGAGCGAGATCGACGTTTAACTTTGGATGATGACGATTGACTGCGTGTCAAGGAACTTTGTGGGGTCGATTGAAGGGAGGCCAAGGCTCTTTTTTCAGCTGCATCGACATGATTGAATATGATTTTTTTGTGAGTAAAATGAACAATTTATGGATTATGAGAGAATGAGAGAAATTTGTCATTCATTTTTGCGCGGCCGTCACCAGAAAGAGGATCACAAATAATCGAGAAAAAGTTTATCAAGCGACCAGCGAACAAAGAGAGAATTTTGTTTTCGGGAGAACCAAGCACCATTAGAGAACATAAAAAAATGCTTCGATGAACCGTCACCATTAAATTTAAGTCAACCTTAACTCACATGACTTATACACAACACCCTGATCGCGTGGCGCCGCTGTGGGTTTCTTCAAAATGCCAGTTGGCGTTGATGGCGAGGGTGGGGGAGGTGTTGCCTCCTTTTGCATTACTACTGTAAACATTTTTCATGCATCATGCAATAAAATATATTCAAAAATTCTTAAACTACAATTCTAAAACAGATTTGCATAACTCTGTTAAAGTTGTTAATTTGTTTTGCAAATTTGTTTTAAAATTTCATTCATGCACAAGAGGTAGAACCAACAACCATAAACAGTACCATATATCGTGAAAAACTCAGTCTTGATCTCTCATACACATAAAAAATTTATAAAACATAAAAGAGAGAAAATTTCTGCATCAAATTGTGAAGTAAAGAAAAAACTCTAAGAGACATTCAATAGTGAGAGAGGATCTGATTATCACCTGGTTGAGAGACAGGTCTTTCTTTTTCAGTTGGTGAAGTTGCTCGCATTGTGACTATTTACATAGTTTTTAATTGGTTATTTAAAATATTTTTTGATTGATTATTGCAAGATGAAAATTTGGAAAATTAATTTTTGTTAATTATTTTTGGCAGCGTGTAAGAAAAAAAGAGGTGAAGAAAAAGGATTTTTGTTTGATTTAATGCTCTCGATTTAGAGGGATAATTTTTCTCAATTATGCAGGATTTTATTATTTTTAAGGAAATTAAAAAAGAAAATTAACTTACCAGTTTCGTGAGGCGATCCAGCATCGGCTTGATCGCGTGCAGCCTCAGCTCGTCGAGCTTCTTCTTCTTCTGCTTCTCTAGCTCGAATTGCATCTGAAAAAAATGTAATTAATTAAAAGATTTTAATAATTTGTAATTTAAATAAAACTCACCAGCTTCTGCTTGTAGTCGTTGACGTTCCGCTTCTTCTGCTGCTTCTTGGCGTCTCTTCATTTCCTTGAGCTCAAACTGTAAATTTTTATATTAATAAAATGATTTATGAAATCAAAATTTTTTAACTCACCGTAGTCAATCGCTCAAGAGCACTGAATCTTTCTTCCTGTGCAGCAGCGGACTTCTCGAACGCTTCGTGCTTCTTAATCAAATTTTCGACTTCATCAATCGTGTGACCTAATTCTGAGGACATCAAGTACGGTTCTTGGGCAATCAACCATGATTCAGCGACAGCAGCATCACGAGCAAATTGATAAACTTCCAAAACTAAAAAGAAAATTTAATTAAAAATCACATAATTAAGTTTAGTTTAAATAAAAACTCACTTAATTGCAAATTCTCCCAACGTTCTTCCCATCTGTTCAGCAATGCATTGCGACTGTTGGTTAGTTGAAGTAAACGATCCTTGATTTCCGTTGATGCATAGTGATTTCGTGACAAAAGCTCCTTGCCGAGTGCGAAGCAAGCGCTAAAGTTATCCTCACGAGTATCGATCTCTGCCTTGAGGCTCTGATGGTTGTTCATAAGCAATTCGACGCCAGAAACATCGCGTGGCTTCTCACTTGTGTTCATTTGACGTACAACATCCTCCATCCATAGCATAAGAGTACGCACCATGTTGAAGAACTTGAACAAGTCGCCAGTGTCTGAGAGTTTCATGCGACGCGACTCGCACATGCCATGAAGATTGGCCCATGCTTGAAGGACTTCTTGCTCGCGATTTGTGATTTCACGTGCCTTATCACCGGCATAAGACGCTTGCAACTTAGCTGATTCCTCTTGGATTTGTTGAACTTGTGATTGCAATGTGAGTAAATCTTGCATAAAGTTCTGATGTTTGCGTTGAAGAGTTGAAACTGAGCCTGCGTCACGTCCCAATTCATCCGAAACTCCATGTTGTTTCTGTAAAATTCGGCTGAGCACGTCCTTGCAATCGTGGAAATATTTATGCAATTCGCGTGATGCCGCAAGCATTTGGGTACGAGTCTCAATCAATTCAAGAAGATCTTGCCATGACTCATTCAAATTGTCCTTCCATTCGGCAATAACAGCGCTATCGGTGTGACCAGCATGAATCAATTCATCAGCGTAGCTATTAGCCTTAGCGACACGTTCACTTCCAACTGATGCTGTATCTTGAGCGAAAGCTCTAAAACGCTCCCACAAAAGTGTGACATGATCGTAATCTTGACCGAGTTCTTGTGAAGCGGCAACTAACTCACGCTCGGCAATCCATTGTTCAAGATCATCAACTTCACGACTGAGATTGAAGAGTTGTAAAGCCTCAACTAAACGTGCACGACGTTCACCAGCAAGATCCTTAAGACCGGCATATAGTTTGTCCAACTGTGATTGTTTAACAGCAACTTGATCGCTTAGTGGGAAATTCTCAACAGCGAGCTGACGGGCAGTTTCACCAAGTTGACGAATTGTTTCAGCATAATCTTCAACCGATTGCTCGAGGGTTTCGTGTTTTTTCATGAGGTTTTGTGCTGAAATTTCATCCTTTCCACGATCTTCGACCATCATGTAGAGCTCTTGCTCACTCATCCATGATTCAGCTTCCTGAGCATCGAAGAAATATTGTTGAACATGTTCACTATTGTCCAGACGATTGTGGCGTCCATCGAGAGCATCCTTCAATTCTTGCCATTTTTGTGTGAGGCCGCTAATTAAATCAGCAAATTCACCAGCATCCTCATGTCCCTCATCAATCAATTTCTGTCCATTATTACAAATTGTCATAATGCGTGCTTCATGGTTATCGATTTCTGTCTTCAATGTCTGGTTGTTCTTCTTCAACATGTGCACATTAAATAGAGAATTGCCAATCTCTTCGGATAATACTGAGGGCATTTTCTCATCGATCCATAATTTTTCGTCTTCCACATCGCGGCAAAATTGGAAAGCTTCCTTCTTCTTTTCGAGCTGTCGTTGACGCTCTTCCAATGGTCCCTTGATACGTTGGAAACGATCATGGACTTGTGTCTTCTTAACAATAATCGGTTCAAAGTTTTCTGTTGGAATTGTGCGAGCGAGAACTTCTGTCTGCTTCTCGAGCTCATCAACTTGCTTAGCCTTCAATGCCATTTGTGTCTTAATTATTTGTTGTTTCTGCATAAGAATATTGACCGAGGTGAGATCACTTCCAGTGTCTGGGTTGACAATTTGTTTCTCCAAATCATCCATCCATGAGTCGATATCGTCAACACTCTGCTGAACAATTGTTTCACGTTTAGCGTCAAAGAGCAATTCACCTTTCTCTTTTGTTGTCTCCTCCAATGTGTCAAATTGTTTTTCCAAATCTGACAAGCGTGGTTCAAGAATTTCACGAAATTCTGGCTTCTCTTGCATTAAATCTTGAGCTGCTTTTTCGGCCTCATGTAAGCGCTCTTTGTTGGCAGCAATTTCAGCTTCGAATGCTTGATGGCGAGTCCATTTGCTGTGAACAGTTTTGGCGGTACGATAGGTGTCTTCACGAGCCAACATGCTCTTCTCCTGAACCCATTCATTAAGCTCCTCCAAATCTTGTAAGAATTCATGAAGTTTAACTTGATTCTTTAGTTTTTCATGCATCTCAAGAGCTCGTTCACGATTAGCGTCACGGCGTTGTGAAATATTTTCAGCACGCTTATGTATGCGGTCGGCATCAAAGTGTTGCTTCTCAACGAGAGTGTCTGACACTTGAATAATTGTGTTAATTTTCTCGTCATTTGCCTCCATTGTTGTGAGGAAGGCTTCGTGACGTTTCAATTGATTTTCTGCTTGCTCTAAATTAACTGGCGTATCATCCTTGCCGAGAACATGCTCTTGTTGACTCAATAAAACTTCAGCTTGACGGGCGTCGCGATTAAAGAGTTGTTGATCGAGCGATTGAGAAAGAAGAACTTGACGATTCTCCCACATTTGTTGCAATTCTTCCCAGCCATCTTTCAATGCCCTCAAACGTTCACGCAAGAACATGTATTGTGGGTCATTGGTGGTTGAAGGATCTGAAGTCAATCCCTCGCCATATTCCATCATCTTGCTGTAATCTTCAGTATAATTATCAATTTCTTCGCGAATACTTTGATGTTGGTTAAGAAGTTTCTCAGCGTCGGGCAATGAGGTTGGTGTGTCCTCTGAAGCGACATCGGTTTGTGTTTTGGTCAACCATGTTTGGAAGTGATCTAAATCACGCAAGAAGCGATGTAAGTCACCAGCTTCCTCGAGTTTTGAGTCACGTTCCTTCAACATTAATGTCAATTGCTCCCAGATTTCTGTGAGTTGAACAACTTTCTCACGAATAATGGCTGCTTCCTCTGGATGGTCGTTTTCAATTGAATCTGCTTCATGCTCGAGAGCAGTGAGTTTAGCTTGAATGGCGGCCAAATCACGTTCCATTCCGCTCAAACGACGTTGCAATGTCATGACTCCGGTCAAGTCCATCTCCAAATTGTCAGTTTCAGTAAGAATTCTCTTCTTATCTTCGATCCATGAAATTGTTTCACGACACTCAATGTAGAATGTTTGAACCCCATGGGCAGAATTAAGCTCATCACGTTTAGCATTAGCCTTCGATTGTAGGCGATCCCATTCTTGGTTCAAGTGATTTTGGCGAGCAACAATTTGTTCTGAATCGGGGTGCTCAACATGCAACAATTGGCGTGCAAGTTGATTGACGACAGCAACACGTGAAGCATTAGCGTTCATTTCTTTGTCGAAGCCATCATAACGATGTTTCAAAATTTCAACGTCCTCAATATCCTTGCCAGGTGTCATAGTTGTCAACATCTTTTCTTTCTCTCCAATCCATTGTTCAACACCATCGCTTTCACTCAATAATTTGTATAAGCTCAAAGCGTCCAAGAGACGTTGTTTACGGAGTTTCGAGAGCTCTAATAACTCCTTATAGCGAGCATCAATGGCTCCCAATCGTTCGGAAACTTTTTGTTGTTCCTCATCATTCATTGTCAACTTACTGGCCTGCGCATTAAGTTGATCGATTGTTTCGGCATAATTCTTTAATTCGTCAGCAACATCCTTGTGTTTCTTCAACAATGACTGCACATTATCCTCATCACGTCCAACATCTTCCGATGAAACGAGACGAAGCGTGTCCAACATCCATGCATCAACATCATCGGCATCTGTAAAGAGTTGGAAGTAATCGACAGCATCTTCTAAGCGCTTACGGCGATATGCGGTCAAATCGAGAAGATGATTCCATGTTGTGAGGATTTCTTTAATGCGTTCTTTAATTTGATCGGAAGCGAAATGTCCTTGATTAATTAAGTCGTCGCCAACAGCAATGACAGACATAAGATTTGGATCGTGTGAGTGAATTTCCGATTCCAATGCTTTGTGTTTAGTCAAGAGCATGTGAATGGTGAGGAGGTCATGACCAATTTCTCCTGAAGACATAATTTGTTCCTTCTCTTTAATCCAGTTCTCCTCATCAGCCATATCCCAGAACAATTGCCATAACTTGCGGCTCTCTTCCAATCGCGAGCGACGCTCAACTGCCAATTTAACGAGTTCAGCATAAGCATCTTCGAGCTGTTGTACACGATCAACAATAACTGATGGATCGCATGGCTTATGGTCATCACCCTCTTCGGAAAGGAAGCGTTGTGAATTCTCGACAACTTGTTTGACACGCTCTCCCAAGACATTAATGTCAGCCTCAACAAGTGAGTGCTTTTGCAGTAAATCTTCGACACCCATCAAATGTTTGCCATAGTCGTCGCTCAAAAGACGAAGCTTAATTTCTTCCATTGAGTCTAAGATATAAATCATCTCTTGGAAGTTCTGCTGAAGTTGAATTGAGCTCTCGAGACGATGACGACGAGCTCTCAACAATTCCAACAAGTATGCCCACAATCTCAAGACATTTTCTTTACGTGCAACAATACGTTCAATATCATGATAATTTTCAGCTTGCAATTCATTACAAACAGCAACAACTGCTTGCACTCGCTCTTCATATGCAAAAATATCGGTCTCAATAGCTTCGTGTTTCTTTGCGGCAGCCTCAACGGCGGCAAGATCGGAGCCAAAATTGTCTTGACTCACGAGACGTTGATTTTCCGATAGCCATGTCTCACGCATCGATGCCTTTCGATTAAAGCGAGCTGCTAATTGCTCCAATTTTTCTTGACGAATTAACTCCTCACGTAAAGCGAGTTCACGCTCATGTTCGGACTTCTCGAGACGCTCCCATGCCTTATTGATGTCTGACACCATTTTGCCCTCCTTAGGTGTGTACGGTTTTTGATTATTGGCGCGCATTTTTGATTGGAGTGTGAAGAGAAGTACCTCAAGATTGCCCTTCTCGACAAACTTCGGCGGCTTCTCAACGGTACGATAATTGGAAAATTGTGCGAGCTGCTGTTGAACGCCAACCAAAGAATTGGCAAATTGCCTCTCGCCAAGCTGTTCAATAGTTGTCTCGATCCATTTGAGAAGATCACTTGTAAATCTCTCATATTCGGCAATCATGCGATCGATTTCCATCGCGATACCAACAACCTTTCCAATACGTTTGCCTTGCACGGTCTCTTGCTTCATCTTGCTGAAGTAGTGATAGTATGTTACGACATATGTGATGATGGATCTAGAAAAATAAAATATAAATTTTTAGTTTTTAAATTGCGTCATTCGTTTTGTTCTGTTCCTCAAAACTTCGATAAAAAATTATCAAATAAAGCAACGAAAATTAGGAAAAATTATCGCGAGCTTGAATCATATTTTATGAGTCATTCTACATTTACATTTTTATGGCCATTAAATTTTGACAATTATATTATTAGAAAATTGATTTAATTTAAAACATCTAACTCACTTCTCGTCAATGAACTCTGCCAATCCAACGTCTTCGGCATCGAGGAGCTTTGTAAGACCCAATTTGTTCTCAGCAACATCGAATGCCAAATTCAAATTTTGGATTGGATTATTTCTGCTTAGCTTCTCAAATGGAATTAAATCTGGTCGATGCTGAAAATATTTCGTGATAAAAAAAACATTAAAAAAAATTATCAAAGCCTACCTTATGGATTAATGCACAGAACGCTAAGCCATCTCGCCATGATGTGGTGAAATTGCGAACATTTACATTTGGATAGCCGGCAGTTTTCATTTGACACCACAGAAGCAATGCATCTTTGGCTGATTTTGTTTCGCGGTTGTCAATCTCCTCGATCGTAATGTCCTGAATTTGGAATCTCAAGATGATTGTCCATATGAGACCGAGCGTCAATGCAGAATTTCCATCCTATAAATCATAATTTGCTAAGTCAATAGTTCCTATTTAAAAAGGAAGCTCATCAATCAAAACTCACCGTGACGTCATGCGATCCAATATTTTCCAAATGAACGCGTTGCTCGCGCAAAAATTGCAATGCCTTATCGACATTCTCTAAGCAATGAATACGCATTTTGCCTTTTGTTGGTCGTGGCAGACGCTCGCCGGACAGGATCTCGAGGAGCTTTATTAAATTTTTACCATCACGCATGTCGACATAAAGATCATTTATGCGACAATTCACGCGGACGAGATGTGAGTTGACCCATTTAGTGAATGTTTTCTTTTGTACTACCTCACGTTCCTCTGTAAAAAATTATATTTTGGTTATTTTCTGGATGACCTTGAAGATGGTGGAAGGATCGTAGAAAAATTTTAATAGGCGAGGAACTTTTACATAAATTAATATAACTTCATATATCAAGTATAAGAAATATAAATTTAGTTACTTTATGTACAAGTTTCCTTAATTATATTCGAAACTTTTCCATTGAAAGTTTTACATACCCGCTAACGCTTTGATTCTCGATCGCTCGAAGAGACGGGAACTTGAATTTCCTCCATCATATTCATATTCATCTATGTACTCTTGTCCATTTTGACTGCTGGGGTCCCAGCGTACTATCGAAATATCTGTTGTCATCGTGCTTCAATCTGCAATGCGTCGGGGGAGAAAAGAAAAAAGTTAGTCGAAATTTATTTTTAGAACGCCATAAAAACATGAGACTCGATTTTCTCATTTTAAATCTATCGATAATCGCAATTGAGTTGAGTGAATAGACAGACAAGTCTAATTACACGAAAAGAGGTTCATTAGACTGACTGTGATGTAATTAAATAGTCGTCGCCATGTCTGCGAAATTATGATTTTTTCTCGCTCACACTTGATTTGCCGCAAAATCCGGTTTTAGTCTATTATTCGCTCGCGATACATAAAAATTATGTTTGAAAATGAATTTATATTTTTTTTAATCACAAATCACTCCCAAGAGTCACGAAACTCAAATGAACACGGAATCGAGTTTTCCAACTATGCGAAAAACTTTTTTTCACTCGGGCTGTTTGTATTGGTAACAAACATCATATGCTGAGACGAATTTTCATTACTGCGCATGCTTTTCATGCAGATCTCTCATTTTTCTCTCTCTCTCTCACTCTTTTCAGCTATGATTCAACACTGAATTTTCCGTGTCTATAAAGCGTTTCCTCATCCCATGCATTTAAAGAATTTTTCATCGTATGAGAATGTTGTTGGTCAATATGAAAATTATTTTGAGAGGTTTTCATTGACGATAAACAACATCTGTGAGCTATCAAAAGATTTATTGTGAGGATCATAAATTCTTCGTAATTAAAAAAATATTTTACTGCCTGGACAAAAATTTTTGTCGGTTGAGCAAGATTAAAATTGTTTGAGAGAAAAATTTATATGCATTCGAAAAGTTGATGGAAATTATGCAGAAATGCAGAGGTAGAAAAAAACTTAAATTTTATTGTGGCTTTAAACATTTCAAATCAATTCGATTTTTTTGACTCGCAAAAAAATTCTTCTTTTTTTGATATTCGAAACAAATTTTTACATTAAATGTTTTGCAGATTTGCGTGATTCAAAAAAATGAAGGCGAAAATTTGATCAAATTAATGCCATTTCAAAATTGAATTTCATTTAAATAGGATCCACAAATCAATTTTTAGGATTTAAATTATTTAATCACTGAATAAATTTTATTTTGAGATATTGTGGGAATTTTTAAAAAAATAAGTTGTGATTTTAAAATTACAATTATAATTTTTAACGATTAATTAATTTCAAAAGTTTGTTTTTCAATTTGATATTTTTAAATTCTTAATTGAATAAATTCTCGCTCTCTCGCATAATAAATCTATTGAATAACACCCTTTCATTTCTCGATGATGCTAGACTAGATATTTATAGAATTTCGTTCTGATGCTCAATTGATTTGACCTCTTTATAATAGCAAAAATAAATAAAATATGAGAAATTTAATTTTTCATTTCTTATTAACCAGACGCGAAGAATGTAAAAATCAATGTTCCGTGCAGTGTTGCCAAACTTCACACACTTCTTCATTTTTAGCGTAACCCACAAAGTGGTGTAACGCTTATATGCTCGTGATTCCGTCCGTCCGTCCGTCCGTCCGTCCGTCCGTCTGCACAAGCGAGATCTCGGTCCCTGGACCAGCTAGAGACTTCTAGTTTTCGCCAGATGGTAGCTCTTAGGGTCTATATGTGCAGGCACTGACTATTTTTTGAGTCATGACCTATGGTCGTGCCATGGACGGCCATAACGTCCATTTTTCATACAAATTTTCTCTTATATGGCTTCATGGGTATCGTTGAACTCGTTATTGGACCAGGAATCGATTGGCATTGATTCGTAACTTGACCAGGAATCGATTGACATACATGATTTTTCGAGTCGTGACCTATGGTCGTGCCACAGACAGCCAAAATGTCCATTTTTCAGAACTATGGCTTCATGGGTATCGTTGAACTCGTGATTGGACCAGGAATCGATTGATATAGATGATTTTTGAGGAATGTCCATCATGGACGGCCAGTAGTGCCACGGACAGCCAAAATGTCCATTTTTCAGAACTATGGCTTCATGGGTATCGTTGAACTCGTAATTGGACCAGGAATCGAATGGCATTGATGATTTTTGATGAATGTCCATCATGGACGGCCAGTATTGCCACGGACAGCCAAAACGTCCAATTTTCAGAACTGTGGCTTCATGGGTATCGTTGAACTCGTGATTGGACCAGGAATCTATTGACATAGATGATTTTTGAGGAATGGTCGAACAGGACTGCCACGGACAGCCAAAGTGTCCGGATTGACTTAAACTCATTTTTTATGCACTTGATTTTCAAACACTGATCTGTTACAAGTGGGTTACGCGGCAACACCCACGTGTGGGTTTTGAAACATTTTTTTTCAATACTGAAGCATTTATACGAACAACCAGAAATTCAATAGCAAATTTCTTTTTCTTTTTTACAAGTTTTTTTTGAATATAAAATCAATAAGTGGCAACAAAGTTGCTAATCTGCTGATTTCCATCCAGTCCAAGAATGGGATACTAAAAAATATTTTCACATATGGTGATGTCATTGCAGACACTCCCAGTTGAATTTCTTGCGATGATTAAAAAAATGGTAAATGTTGTAAATTCATTCAGCGCCAGTCGGGTTTTTAAATTGCAGATGAAAGAATCTCCAAAAAT
Organism: Tanytarsus gracilentus; assembly: GCA_038502055.1. Taxonomy (NCBI): domain Eukaryota; kingdom Metazoa; phylum Arthropoda; class Insecta; order Diptera; family Chironomidae; genus Tanytarsus; species Tanytarsus gracilentus. The sequence goes on along the minus strand of JAXRKN010000043.1, from coordinate 3,870,136 downwards.
TCGATTGACGTAATTTAAAATAAGTTTTTATATCTCTTACAAATGACGCGAATTAGAACTCACGAGATATTCAGTAATCTCGTTTTAGAGCATGTGTCAGACAAGAATTTGCGATTTTTTTCCAAACTTTACTTTTCCTCGGAAATTTACTCATCAACAAAAATTTTAATCGCCTTCGAAAAAAAGTTTAAAATGTCACGTCTCATCATGATAATGAGAAATTTACGATGAAAAAAATTAGTTGGACATAAATGGGTGAAACCTCACAAATTATGTTGATTACATTTTTTTGAGTACAAAAAAAGCAAAATAGTGAAGAATTGTAAACGAGTTGAATAACCCCACACCATGCACTCACACACATCAATAACTTAATTGTAAAAGCCGCCAATTATAGAAGTGAAAAGAACATAACTGCTCATAGAGCCATACATAAAAACCTGACACATCCATTGACATATTTCATGTTTTTCTATAATGTGATTGACTTCGTATGTTTGTCGTGTGTCTATATGGAAACGCAATATCTACCATTAATTTTTAAATAAATTTTCAAAGCTAGAGTTTAAAGCACTCGTCAACACATGCTACAAATTACTTAATTGATTTTTGTATCACAAAAAAATAAAAATCTTTTTTTTGCAGGTAAAAAAGTCTTCATAAAAATGGCCGTTTTGCCTCAATCAGAAAAAGAGAACTAAACTTTACTCGTTTGACTAGAAAGTTAGTTTGTGTTCTATACATGATCGTGATAATGTTGTTGTTGTTGTGTGCTGAATAGAAGGGAAATGATGAATTAACCGAAACTCATTTTCCCACACAACTCCAAAATCACGTAAGCAAAATTTTTCGTATAGTTTTGCTTATGTGCGAGTTTATGCTGATATGGCAAAAAATATCAATGAAGGTCATAATAATTTCATGTTTAAAATCTTTTTCTTTAATAATCAAGTTTGGGTAAATATCTTGAAGATTCTATTGAGTGGACCTTGATGGCGTTATTACTCAATTACGAACACGGAGAAAAATCAATTACCAAAATGGAAATACCAGAAGATTTTATATTTCACCATCACCTTTTGATGGTCTCATGAACTTCAATTGAGAGTTATTTGAAAACTCTTAAGAACAAAAAATTTCTGGTTAGTCAATTTTCGCCATCATTGACTCAACGTTTATTGATTTTTATGTAACGTTGGCACTTTTACGATTCTCGCCTTAAATAGAATTTCCTCAACATAATCATTTATGGTCGTTGTCGTCGCCTTGTCGCCCGAACACTAAATATTGGTTTAGATTTCTTCTCTACCTCGCCTTCGATGTTATGTTAACCCAGTTAAATTATTTTATCATCATGAGCATACGATGTATAAAGTCTAATTACTAATTGACTCGATTGACGATCACACCCAATTAACACCTCATGAGATTGAATAATTTTTTTAAAGCTGACACGACTTTTAAAAATAAATTTTTTGTTATCTTTTGGGTTTTTTAAAGCCAGAATAAAAAACAGATTTATTTCACCATAATATGAAGCATGATAACTCTCATCAATGAAGATTGCCAACTTAAAAAATTAAATTAATTCAATTTATGTAACAAGAAAGTCAGCTCAAAATTTACGAGCACAATATTAGATAAATCAAAAGCACGAAAATATGAAAACAACCAAAATGATTTAATTTGTGACTAAAAAATATTTAGAAAAATTCTAAAATTTTTAAAACTTCTGCGGTTTCAATCCGACCGCAAAAAATTTTCTTATCAGTCAAGGAAACTGGGTCTTGTTGAATGCAATCTCTACAAAATATAATAATCGCAATGAATGTTAACTTTGTTGTACAATTACATTGACGCTCTTGCAGTTATTCATTCTCACAATCATTTTGTTTATTGACGATAAAAAAAATCACACGCATTAAAAAGGAAGTTTTGATGTTAAATTGAGTTTTTATGACTGCCATGTCGATTTCAATTAAGTTTTTGAGATTTTATAAACAAAGACGATTTTGCTAAATCAATTTTGCCAGTTGGTTAATAATAAAAAAAATACTATAATAAAGATTTTGAACAAATTAGTATCAAAACTGGCTTGAATTTAAATTAAAAATGGATGGATTTTTATATTCTAAAATATCTTTCTGTGTCAAATCGAGGCGTATATTTTTTATTTTCACATAAAAATCTCTATCTGAAACCTGACTATCGGGAACAATAAGAAGAAATTTAGCTTTTTTGCGATATTCAAATGTGAACCATAAATTTTTAACGCAAACACACGAAAAGTTAAATTTTTTCTTAATTTATTTCAAAAATTTCTATCAAATGAAAAATTTTCACTTTTTTATTATTCATAAATTTTATTTTGAAATATCAAAAATAATCTTAATTATTATAAACCGTTAAAACTTCTTAATTTTTTGAAAAAATTACGAATTTTTCAAATTGTCTTTTTTGGAACTTACTGTAAGATAAATTTTTGGAGAATAAACTTAAAAACCTAAACTTAATTTTAAAAATTAAAGTAGATTTGATTAAATTAAAGTTATTTGTCCATTTAATTCGGGAAGGTATGGCATGTACTGGAGATTTCTGAGCAAGGATTGTTTGTAATCTTCCTCGTAACAAAAATTAATTTGGGCTTTAAAGTATACTTGAGGGCGGTTTCCGAGCAATTCATCAATTGGTGGCAGTTCATTCCAGGGCACTTCGGAGGGAAAATGAGGTGGCGATGAATTTTCATCCTCGAAACTCGGAGATAATTTACAAGCATTTATTTCAGTGTAAATGGGACTTGATGGACGCAACACCTCCATTTCAACATCTTCAACTTTAATTTCATATTCATAACTTTTGTTTCTTTGCCTCTTAGTCCTCGCCTCATTGGTAACAAGTTTCCGACGACGAATGGTTGAGTCACAATCCTCGCAATTACAATTTCTATAAGGACACACTTTTTTGTGATCGCGCATTGGCAAATATTTTTCGTGGTTGAAACATTTTCGGCATTGTTGCTCCTTTCGTTGCCTTCCTTCGACTTTTGGCGTTTTTTGGATTTTTTTCGACTGCAAGTAGTTCTTTTTCTTTTCTTTTGCGGAATATAATTGGCGATGTTTGGTGCCCAAGCAGTGCTCACATTTGCAGTCTCTGTATTCGCATCTATTTTTGTGATCTTTTTTTAAAATTAAAATTCCATGGTTCTTGCAAAAGCAGCATGTTTGGGGCTTTCGTTTCTCTTTTGGAGCCACATTCGCTTTATTTTGGCAACTGTATGTGTGAGAAGATTCACAAAATTAAATGAGTTTATTCAATTTTCACCGTGTAAGGAAATGAGAAAAAAATTTAAATTTGAAAATGCGTTCGAAAAAAAAAGTTTAATTTAAATTTTCTCATTTTCCTACGTTGTACGAAATTATTTATCTCAAATATATAAATTTACACTTTTCATCACTTTCACTCAGTGATGGGCAATTACATTGCAATCGAATAAAAAATCATGTAAATTCTCAAAATTAAATTACATGTATTTTTTGTAATTGCCCATCTCTGCTTTCACTAAAGTCTCTTTCGAGACTCGCGATTTTAACTCTTTTTCTTCTTCAAATTATTTCTAATTATACAAACGGAAAAAAACTTGATAATTTTTATTTGCACTTTAGAGTTCAAACGGATCACGCGCTCGACACGTAAAGCACTCAATAACTTTTGACTGAATTTATTTCTATATTGGTTTAACTTTCAGATATTTTTAAAAATTTCATATTTAGAAACTGCTGGTTTTTTTTTATAAAACCATAATTCACATTATTAAGTGCTTAAATGAAAATAACGCACTCCGACCGTTTTTTTTTGCAAGCTATTTAAGCCCCTTTCGGACCGAAGCTCTCATAACTTTCTTTACGACATTCACAATATTTTTTATATTCCAACTTTCGATGAAAAAAGTCCTACCTTAACTTCATCTTGTTGGAAATTTTTGTAAACGATTTGAATTTTTTTTTATCAGCCGGTTTCTTTTGAGCTCTTTAAGGTTCGACTGTTTCATTCGAGTTTTGAAACGAGATTGAGGATGCGAAGCGCTTTAATATTCGTAATTATAGAGAGCTTTTTCGAACGCGAGGCTTTGATGGCGTTAATACGTCATCGCTATGAGAGAACAAAATGCGATAAGTGTCATGAGATGTGTGAATTTGAGATCCAGAAATAAAGATTTACGAGTTCATGCTTCAAGGCTATCGAAATTTTCTTTTGTAGTTTTTGAGGCGCTAATAGCAAAAACTTGTAAATTAAATTCTACAACTTTGGATTTTTTTAAATAATTCTTAAGTTGAGCATGAACAACTTTTAACAGTGAGATATAAAAGAATTAAATTTTTTGTCGTTATTTTTACATCTTGAAATCTTAAGTAAACGTGGTGAAATTAAAAAGCTTTTGAAAGCTAATTCTTTTTAATAAACTGGAAATCCTTTTAAGAATGACCATATATAATTTGTGCGTCTGTTTTTAAGAATGGCAGAGAATGAATTATACATCCAGAATTAATTCATAAAAACAACACGCTTAGATAATAAATCGCACGTAGAAAAGTCAATAAAAAGTCAAAAAAAAGGTAAAGAAAAAAATTTTCAAGCCGGTTTAATTAAAGTAACAATCAAACCTATCAAACATTTTTATCGTTTTCTCGTTATATTTGACAGTTTTAATAGTTGATTAATTAAGTTTATAAATTTTGTTTTTTTAATATTTTAATAAGACCAAAAATTAAGAGAGATAATTAGATACAAATTTTTCGAGTCAAGGTCACAGGAAAATTTGTGAAAATTCAGAACTGTCCTTAAAAACAAGATGGGTCTGCAAACGGCGTTGCCATTTCCAATAGCTCCGCATAGATTAGTACCCTACTCCATTGCAATGGGCATTAGTGGCACACTTCATCATGATAGACATTTATCAAAATACGTCAATTTCAATCGATTCCCTATGCAATGACGAGTTCAACGACATACATGAAGCCATAGTTCTGAAAAATGGACATTAGTGGCACTCCTGGTCGGCCATGATGGACATTCCTCAAAAATCATTAGTGTCAATCGATTCCTGATGCAATGACGAGTTTAACGACATACATGAAGCCATAGTTCTGAAAATGGACATTAGTGGCACTCCTGGGCGGCCATGATGGACATTCCTCAAAAATCGTCAATTTCAATCGATTCCCTATGCAATGACGAGTTCAACGACATACATGAAGCCATAGTTCTGAAAAATGGACATTAGTGGCACTCCTGGCCGACTAAGATGGACATTCCTCAAAAATCGTCAATGTCAATCGATTCCTGATGCAATGACGAGTTCAACGACATACATGAAGCCATAGTTCTGAAAAATGGACATTAGTGGCACTCCTGGCCGACTATGATGAACATTCCTCAAAAATCGTCAATGTCAATCGATTTCTGATGCAATGACGAGTTCAACGACATACATGAAGCCATAGTTCTGAAAAAATGGATATTAGTGGCACTCCTGGCCGACCATGATGGACATTCCTCAAAAATCGTCAATGTCAATCGATTCCTGATGCAATAACGTGTTCAACGACATACATGAAGCCATAGTTCTGAAAAAATGGATATTAGTGGCACTCCTGGCCGACCATGATGGACATTCCTCAAAAATTGTCAATGTCAATCGATTCCTGATGCAATTACGAGTTCAACGATACCCATGAAGCCATATAAGAGAAAATTTGTATGAAAAAGGACATTTCTGCACTCAGGGACGGTCCTTGGAGGGTCGTACCTCAAAACTAAATACTTCTTGCACAATTAGAGCCAAAACCCGATCTTTAGCCACAAACCCGAGTCAAATCCGACCAGCCGTTCTTGAGATATGGCGTTCACTAAGATCGTGAGAAAGTAAGAAAGTGAGAAAGTGAGAAAGTGAGAAAGTAAGATGACTTAAATGGCTCTAACTCCTCGTAGGAGCAACCGATTTCAAATCTGTTTTCGCCAGTTTGTAGGGTTTGGCTAGGCCTATCATTTGAGTATATGTTTTGGTATTGCACAATGTAATGTCTTGGCACTAGGGGTCGAAAACAGGTTTTGGAGAAATCCAAAATTAATATATAGCGGAGCTATAATTTCTAGCATGCTAGATTTAAAATTTTTTTTCTGATTGCAAAATTTTTATATTAATTGAACAAATTATCACCGGTCACATATCGCAGTTATAAAAAATTTAAATTGCAAATCCAACAATTGAAAATGATGCGAGAATTACATTGCTTTGGTCAATCTCATCAACAACATCATATACAATGAAAATGTTATCGCATGAGCTAATATTATATGACATCATTTATTTGAATTTGTATGGAAGAGCATCCGAATGAAAATACACAAAAAATGTGTGGTCGAATGAGTGAGAGAGACTATGGACACTATAAAATGTTTAGCTTTTTGCTAGAATAACTGGAAATAATCATTGAATGATGATGAATCTCTTTGATTCTAATAATAAATTTTAACTGCTTGTGTAGTGTTTAAATAAAAACAGTCAGTCGTGATGGGCAACAGACGATTTTTTACTTCTTCACTTAATGTATTTTGAGCTTAATGAGTAATTTTTGTTGTTTCTGTTTATGATTCAAATTTTAAGTTTTTTCAAGTTTAAGGTTAAGTGGGAAAAGAAGAATTTTCAAAAAAGGGTTTTAAGATTTAAATTGAGTTGAAATTTCGTTTAAATTCACTTTTAAAGTTTGTGTTTTAAATTTAACTGTGGAAGTTCACAAACAATTAAATGAACCGTTATGTTTTCAATTTTTCATATCGATTGTTTTACAAAAACTTCATTCAAGTCACATGAATGTTTTGAAAAAATTAAATTAAATATTTACATCATGACTGAAATGCAAACAGCGATAAAAAGCCATAAAAAACAATTCAATAATAATTTTTGCTAAAGCCTATAAAAATTCTTTATCAGCAAGTTTAATTTTCAGTTATCGTTAACACAAAATTATTACATCACTAGTAATCAGCACTCGGAACATATCATAAGATTCAAATAACAAACAGAGAACGAGAAAAAGAAGAAATGAAGATGAGGAAGAAAAATATTGATTTTTACTGTACGAGGCAGAAAAAAAAGGTTGTCGGGCTGGCTGTGTCTCACACCTTCTTGCACTGTATACATTTTTATATCATTTTTCACCCTCACCCAAAATTCAAAAAGGAAATGAGAGCGAGAGTGACACGCACACAAACACAAGTGCAAAAAAAGGATATTAAATTTTTTTTGAAGGTCTGATGCGTCACTCATACGGTTATCTTCAATTTGTTGCCACTTTAACTTTCATTCAAACTTCCCGCGACTCGAAGAAATTAATTTTAATTAAAGGCGTTGGTTGATGTACATAACTCAACTACACACATACAAATGAAACCGCACCGCACAGTGAGAGAGGAAAAATGTTGGTTAAAAAGAAGACCAAAGAGATTTTTTTTGCATCGGTTTTAATGACTTTTTCTTCTTTTTACCAAGATTTTCTCTCTTATGCTTTTAAAGGTAGAAAAAATTCATGAGAAAATAGAACATAGTTTTTTCTCTCGTCTTTTTCTAATTCCAAAAATAAAATCGACTCATTTCCATTTCACATACTAAAAAAGAAAAAATTCTCTTATAAGAAATTTTATAAGCGAATGCGAGAGAGAGAGAGGATGATGTCACTTATGTGCGATCGAAGTTTCATGAAAAAAATTGCAATCGATCATATTCACCCGAATTAGTGAGCTAATTTTTATATCCGAGAGAGCAAAAGTGATTTTTATATCCGCAACTCGATTTATATCGTGAGCATAATCCAAAAATTCATGATTTTATCCTTCACTTAGCGGCCATTAAAAAATTTTCATCATTTTTTCACGAGCAATTTTCTCATGTTAATTCACATTTATTCTCACATAATCTCAACTCAATCGATAGATTAAGGATGATTTTATCGACTTATGATAATTTTATGATGTCACTCATATTATTTACCACTTTTAGAAATTTTTTCTCGCACGAACTTCTCTCCTGATGTTTTACTCGATTCAGTTCACGTCGATGACTGAATTCACTGCTACGCCCAAAATACTTGTATTACTTTTTTTTCGCCGATCGATGTAGCAACTCAGTTGGTTATTTTTCACTTTGCAAACTTGTCACTTGACTTTTAGATAAGTTTTTAGGTCTCTTTACGTTCCTTTTCTACCTAAATGTCCTTTAAAACTGTGAATATTTATTTTTCGTTTTACTCAGCATTCAGCGAACATTTAGCTTCCCTGTACATGTATTAGTGAATCATAATTTATGCTACGTTCAAATAATTCAAATACGTTACTGCTAAAAAATATATGAAAACATTTTTTTTACATTTAAAAATATTTTTATTCTCCATTTCTTATTTATTGTTAGTCCACATCGAATAAAATTGACAAAAAGACATGTATAAAGGGGCATTAAAAACATTTCTCATTTTTTTTATATAAAGTGAACAACATTTCAAAAAAATCTCCTGTATGATCTTCGGATATTTTATATCGTGCGATTATTAAAAATTACATTTCTCTTTAGAAAAAAGTGGTTAAGGCAATTTTTCCATTTATGTGCTAAACATCTCTCGTGGGCTCACCTAGCAAACAGTCACATGCCAACAACAACAAACGATGCAAAATTTTCCATACATACATTATTTTTTGCTCGTAATATATGGAGAATATTCTCATTTTTTACAATTATATTCAAACATTGACTAGATGTACATAGATGTACGCACGTGTATATAATAATAGCTATTTCTTTTCTTTAGATGTATATAATATATAATTCTATGAAATTAAATTTCACATTGACTAAGTCTTTTCAAATTACACATATTTTTAGTCCGATTATTACGCTAAGTTCTTATATTAGTGAAACTATTTCAAATTGGGGGGGATCATTCGTAAATTAATTTTAACCCAAACTTAAATTTTAAAAATTAAGAACAATATTCCAAATTAAAATAATTTTAACAATAATTAATTTCTTACCACTTTCTACTTCACCTTAATTAATTTCTAAATATTAATTTTTTAAAAAGTTTACGAACGACCCCCTTCGATGCGTTTTAAGCAATTTTTTAGCATTCGTTTGATTTCAATGAAAAATTTACCAAAAATAGTGAGGGAAATAATTTTTTATTATTTCTTGTGTCTTTAATCAATTTTCTTTACGTTATGGTTTTTTTCATTGACATCATTACCATTACCTTTAAACATCTGGAAATAAAAAGAAGACATGAAATTAGCATGAACGTGAGAAAAATTGTGTCATGATGAAAGACTTTACCTTGAGAGCAATTTTAATCATTAAAATGAACCAATAGAATTGTGGGATGAAAAGCGCTAAAATAGATACTTGGCACATTGTTGGTAATTTTAGGATAGCATCGATGAAGCTAAGTCCAATTATGGCGCTGTCAAAAAGAAATGTCATAAATAGTGACAAAAATATCCAGCTCATTTGGAGCATCTCCCACATACCTATATTTGTACAACAACACAGGTAGCATAATGATTCTGAAGCACAGGAAAGTCAACAGCATAAGAAGTCCATTGATGACGTAAAATTTGGTCTTTTTCATTCCGAGAATACTGAGAATGGCACGGAAGCTCACGAATGGTGTCGACGCCTCCATCATGTACATAAAGCTGAATATGCAATCGCCAAGTCCACCGCGCCATGCCGATATAACAACTAATCCGTAGCCTCCGATGAATAAGTGATGGAAAACCATCAGTTTTGTTCTTAAAATAAAATCAATGAAACTCGGAATTCTTTGGATCTCGTCAATGGCCACGCGTCGAAACACGTGAAGTTGTCCATTTTCTTTGGCAGGAATCAAATCAATTAGATCAATTTTTCGATCGCTCCAATCAATTTCTTTGAGTTTGAGATTATCATAAATTTTTGTCACATAAACCACGAACATTGACCAGATATCGTAGAGGAAATATGCTGACGCGAACCATGCATACGATTCGGAGAAAATATGCGATGTTGTCAAAAAGTTTAGTCTACAGGAGTGCCGACAAACCAAAAATCCAAATAAACAGCTTAGAAAAGCTTGCAGTGCTGAGATTAATCTAAAATTAAAACATATACTCATAAACATTATTCATCGTAGAGAGGGAGGGACACTCAATATTAGTTGAGATTAGATTTAAAAATTAATCCATGAGATTTAAATTAAATCCAACTGGATTAAGAAATAAATTTAATAATATTTAAAGTGTCCCACGCCCTGCACACAAAATCATAATCTCATTCGTCACATGACAACCATATTTTTTAATGCACACTCACTTATTACTAATGTCTGTACATTCGCTGATTGATAAGCTCTTTTTTCGAATAAAATGTAGTCCATACGGTGTACTTAAAAGTAATTTATGCAATAATTTTGTCGTTGTAATAAAGAAAACGAAGCCCAATGCCAGCAACAACAATCCCAGATTAATTGGAACTCGATTGATGTTTTCCTGTAGAAGCACAATGCCAAAGGCTAGTGTAAAAGATGCAGAGGATATAGCGATGTCTTTTGACACGCTCGCTGTTAACAGATTCGATGCTGATAGCTGCATTTTAAAATAAATTCTTTCTTCTTCTTTTCCGCGACACTAAATTGAAAGAGAACGCTTAAAAATCACACTTTTGATAACTGCACGCTCACTATCATTATCTATCGACTAATTTGTAAAACACGCGACACTCTTTGTGCGACGAATCTTTCAAGTGGCCTAGCTTTGTGTGTGTTTTTTAATAAAGGTTGTGCTATATTTTTTTTCCTCCTATATTACATCTTTGTTTTGATCTCAAACGGAATAGTTTTCAATTTCCGTCATTAGCGATTAAATTTTTTCAAACTTTTATTTCCTTTTATTTTTGGAACTTTTTGCGAGCTTTTTAAATTTTATCAAAGTTTGCTTATGCTTTACTTAATTTATGATTATGCTCGTTTCTTAAAACGGACTATAAAGTGACAAAAAGCGCTTTAAAGCGTTTTATTTAAAATTAACCCAACGGCCTTTCAAAACGTGGGGAGGAAAATTTATTCTATTAATGTTTATGAATTTAATGAGGTAGGAGGTTTAATTGCAAGGATTAAGTAAATGTTAAGTGGAGAAATCTATAGCTTAGGAAAAACTGTTAAGTCATAGAGAGACGTGAACTAATTATACGACACTTAATTAAGTCTTCTTCTTTTTTAATAAGATCCGAGTGGGTGGGCCGCAAGACAGAAATAGTTTAAAGACATTTGAATTTTTAAAATACGTTACACGATTGTGCTTTAAAATTTTCAATAACATATTATGAAATATTTTTTTTGGCGACGTTGCTTGTTTTTTTGAAAACGCTTTCACTTTCTAATTTACATTTCAAATGTTAAATGCACGTGGTCAATGATGATGAAGAGATTTTCCTCGCTGGAATTTATTTCTCACTCTTCTGATTTTTTTAAAAAATCAAATATTTTTTTAAAAACAAACTACACTTTTATTTCAAAACTTTGAAACTTTCACATAGTGCCCAGAACAAAAATGATAAAATTTAATTTTTTTTACATTCTTAAAGTAAATAATTTTAGTTTAATTTAATAGGTAATTAATTTTTGTGTGTTTATATTAAAGATGTTTTTTATGTACATTCAATAAAATTTAATCCACGTTGAGGTTTTTTCTAAGGTGAATCATACTCGTCATCTACATTATTTCTGGCAATTTCGTGAATCGAATGGATGAGAGCTTTCTGCATCATGTCTTTCTCTGAAAGTTGTCCAAAACCTACAAGTAATTAAAGTTAAAATATTGGAAAAAATTTATTAGTTTAAATTTTTACCATCATCTGCATATGAGGACTCGAGGAGAGATCGATAAAATGCAGAAACGGGCTTTTCATTTTCACTTTCGGACGAGGATGAGCTTTGTGCACCTGGAGAGGGGGAATGACGTTTTCGCTTAGGACTCGAGGACTCTTCTTTTGGAACTTCTTCTTGTTTTCGTTTGTCGCTATTGAAATAGTTAAAATAATTAAAAAATATTGATCATAAATAATTTAAATCTCACCCATGGCGCTTTCTCCGACGACCACTTCCAGCTGAAGGCGTGTGTGTGTAATAATCACCACTCTGACGCGATGAACATCCTTGATCATTATTGGGTGAGCAAGTCTCATAAGACGGTGACAAAATTGAACTGGAACTTCCGCTCGCTTCCGTCGATGTAATTGTACTTGTGCTAGATTTTTTAAATGATTTATTCATATTTTCTTTGCAAAATTGCAAATATGATTGACGGGCGATTTGTTCAACGACAATATCATTTGTCGCCTCCCAATCGGTCGTTTTGAGTTTATCTTCAACCATCATTTGTTCAATCTCCAATTGTTCACTCATCAGCATGGCGTCATTGATTTGCTTTTTAGGATCAAAGTCTTCTGGTCGATAGTTCGCGAGACCCAATCCGACACCTACGGAAGACTTGTAGGGATCTAATATTGCATTATAGTGTGAATAGCGATGATATGAGAGACGAAGGGGATCGGAGCCGTTGTTTATTTGCTCGGGATTGTAAATATTTATGGGCGTCATGTTATAGCAATAGAGCTCGACTGGTCTGTTGTACATCTCTGACATGGCTTGAATCTCAATATGATTTCCATGCAAATGATTTTGTCTTTTTCGCTTGACATACGAGTGAATGTCTTCGGTTAGAAAGTGCTCGAAATATTCGCGATTCTGATAAATATAGTCCATTGTCTGCTGTCGTATGATGTCATGCATATCTTGATCGCCATAAATTTGATATGAGATCGCTCGGAATAAACAAGCACCATCTTCTTCCATTTCTTTGATTACTAAACCGCGCTCTTGCCGCAAGAGATTAGAAAACTTTTCATCACGTTTCTTCCACTCCTCGCTCGGCAAGTCATTTTCTTTTGACTCGAGATGCTCATCGCCGCTATTATAGCCCGAGACTTTTTCCTCGATTAACTTAATAAAGTCCACAGCATCCTTATCAACGCCACTTCGATCACTATTGCTATTTTTATTCGCTACTAAATTATCGATGCTACCACTACTGTTTGAGCATTCGGGCGAGCTTGCTAGCGAACTTGTACTGGCACCATGATGTATGATTTGATTTTGTTGCTGTGCGTTTACGACAATTGCATTTGAATTTACAGAACAAGGCAGTTGCTTCTTGCATACGCTCGCTGAAACTGTCGAGGATGACGACGATGCATGTGACTGATATTTAGATTGTCCAACCGAAACTCCTGCCTTTTCACGTTTACTCGATCGACCGTGGCTGGAAATAAATTTTTATTTGATTTTAATGAATTTTTCTTTAAAAAAAACTTAAATTTTTTTAATTCAAAGCGTGTTCCTGTAAAAACACATAAAATTCCATAGAGGCTCATGATAAACATAAAAATGTTTTTTTCATGGAAAAGCTTTCTGCGTACTGTGTTTGGCGAACATGCGATTCAAGGACACTGGAAATATTGCATGGAATTGAAGGGAGGAAAATTTTCGTACATTTCCAATGTAATGCGAACCTTTTCAATATATATTTTTTCTTCTCGAAGGAAGGTACAGAAAAATATAGTGGCTAAAAATAGAGGAAAAATTCTATTCAGTTTCAATCGGAAAAAAAAGTTTTTCTTCTCTTTCTCTCTCTCATTCTTTTTAAATAAACAAAATTGGAAAATTTTAATCTTTTACACATGATGCTTTCGAGAGAAGAAATATTTTACGAACCAGTTGTGTTTTAAAAATCAAGAAAACGCGATTTCCCATAAGGATTCTCTTCCGATTTTTTTCTTCTTCTCAAGCAAGAAAAAAAAACAGAAAAAAGTTCATAAATGATAACGCGGAGTGAAATTTGATGTACGAAAAGATGATGGAAGGAAAAGTTCTTGCAATTTCATTGATTTTATTCGTTCTCGTGGACATTTCAACTGGTTAGGAGTGAAAAATTTTATGGTCGAGTGAAAATTTCACAATATCATTTTTTTTCTTCAATTTTTAGGCTTCATGTGCTACGAATGCAACTCAACAACCAACTCAAATTGCTTTGAAGTCGAGCCGACATCAAATTTAGTTATTTTGGCACAATGTGATAATTATCATAGAAGAGAGGAGAGCTGCTACTATGCTCACATATCCGGTTAGAGCATTAATCTGTTTAGTGAAGCAATTGTTTTCTATTTTCCCACCTAATTTTAGAGCACAAGAAACGTCGAATGGTGCGAGGATGTAAGCGCTCAGGCTTTTGCGACGAAATCGAGAATCAAGAGCAGACCAATATTTACTTTAAAGTTCTCAGCTGCGGAGAATGTAGCGAGGATCTTTGCAATTCATCTAACAAGCTTTCAGCACGCATCACACCACTTTTTATATTCACTTTTGCACTCAAATATATTTTTAATAAAATTGTAATTTAAAAAATTAATTTTAAATAAAAGTTGAACGTGAATTTTATGTAGAGCTAATTAAGTCATAATTGTCGCCTCGTTAAAATTACAATTTCTAAATATTTTCTTTCAGCATCTGTGCCGCGCTCTTTTTTGTGTGTAAATGCTCTCTCATGGTCAAATTGGAAAATTTTGTTCGGAAATGACTTAAAAAAAGCGAAGGTCATTCACATTTTACATGGCTTTTGAAGAATTTGATTCTCCGACATTTTTAAACTTTGTTGTACGGCGTAAAATTTTAATATCATACATGGCCATTTTTAAATTAAATATCAAGAGCTCTCACCTCTTATTGCTTGCTCGACTCACTGATGGACTGCGTCGTACCTCATAATTTAATCTATCACTTGCTATTCTTTTATCACGCTGCACATTCTAAAATTAAAGAAGTTTGTGTTAATAAATTTTTTGTGACTGACGAATACACATGCAGCTGATCTGATGATTTTTTTGGGTGTTCGCGATAATGTAGATATATAAGGAGAGTACATTATATATATACACAACAATAGGACAAGAGGCACTCAGAGATACATGTGAAAATGCATATTATGCGACGTAAAAAAATAAGAAGAAAAAGATGGAACTAAAATTAAATTTGGTTTTGGTGACGAAATCTGATGGAATTTTACCGAGTCTTTCTTTTAATATCTTAACACCTTATGACATTTATGATTGATACTAGCATGACTAATGGTTGGAATTCAAAGGAAATTTACGCAAAATAAATTAAATTAAATATGAAATAAAAATCTCAACTTACATCTTTTTTCTCTTCGTTTCCAGATTTCTGGTTAATTATCGGCTTAATAGTCATGTTTTTGTGAAGAATGCTTTCTCCCGGTGATGCTAGACGCGTTTAAATATCATTTAATATCATTTAATCCCGATAAATGGTGAATTTCCTAAATTATTAAATTTTTGTATTTTTTCTTTATGTGAATTATTTGACGGCGCCACTGGAGAGTCTTGATTTGAATTTTTAAATTACGTTGCAAAAAAAAGTAAACAAAAACACGCGAAAGGGCGGCAATAAAAGAATTATTAATTTAGTTAATAAATCAAGTTTAAAATGGCACCGTTTGAATTAAATTGTGAAAAGGAAGATGATTTTGACGTTTATCGAAAGGAGCACGAGAGTGACGAGCACTGGAACTTGAGAAAATCATTTTTAATTTTTCATCGCGAAAATTTTGACAGCAAACAGATTTTATTACGAAACGCAAATCTTTTTATATGCATTGAGACACTCGGATGCAAGTACTCGGACGAGATTTTGCGTGAAACTGCTGAACTTGCCAATCAAGTTCCAGAATTACGCAAATATCGAGAATCAAAACAAAACATGCTTAAACGTCAAATGATCAATGCTGTGGCTTCTGCTAAATTGAAGTACAATAAGGAATCGCCGGAATTTATTCAGTTAAAGCAACATCCCGTAGAAATGACAGATGAAATTAAATTAAAATCAAATCAAGATAAATCGGACTGGTCGAGAATGGAAAAGACTTTTTGGAGCATGGACTCTCGTCGCAAAGAAAACGAATATAATCTAACTATGCTTGAACATCAGTTTAGATTTGAAAACCGTAGAAATTTCCTGAAAGATGTGGTGCTTTTTGAGGATCGAAATGGACTTTTTGATTTGGCCAAAACTATAGTGTTCATAAAAAAAATTGGAAAATTTGAGCAGAGCTATGATGATAATGAGATAGGAACGTATTCGTATGTCTTTAATGGTGAAGTGTTAGCTGAAGGAAAAGGTGAAAACAAGATTAGTGCAAAGAAAAATGCGGACAAAGCATTAGAGATTATTTTGCGTGGATATTGCTACAGAATTCGTTCTAAATTCGATTCTTACTCACCTGATGAACATTCAGAAAATCCTAAAGAGAATAATCAAGCTTTACGCATGCTTCAGGCTTTCGGATTTAAAGGCAACTTGCTAGACACAAAAATTATTGATCATATTAATTTCAGCATCAAGGTTGGTCGCCTTGGACTCGAAAACACGAATGCATCCTTCGATAAAAAGTATTTTGATGATCTTTTGAAGAATTATAAATCCAATCCCAGCGAGTACGACTTGATTTTTTCATCCGAATTCACTAAAGATGAACGAGCAATCATTCATCAGTAAGTTTCTAAACTTTATTCCATATTTTTTGGTGAAATTATTTAATTTACTTGTAGAATGGCAATTCGATACAATTTGAGAACGAAGAGCGTTGGAAAGAAAAAATCTCGGCATCTTGTGATTACTAGAATCAGTCCACAGGCGCTTAGACAACGACTCCTTGAAGGAAACGATTTTTTGTTTCATGAAAAGTATGAAATTTTTGAGCCATTAATTGAGAAAAAGAAACGAAAGTTGCTTTAATCTTCACTTACTTAACTCTTCTGCGATAAAAGTATTATGCTGTGAAACAATTTAAGAAACTTTAAAAATAAACTTTCATATTACCATTTAGAACGTTAATTAATTATTTAAAAAATTCTTTTTATTTAGCTCAATCAAAATTACTTAAAAAATTTATCCTTTTTTCCTCCATGAAACTTTTTCTTCTTATTTTTCCTAAAGTTATCTTTCTCATCGCCATTCTTATCATTACCTTCGTCCATCTCATTGACATTTCTCTTTAGACCGCTAGCGACTGAGACAATGCTCTTCTTACCACTACTTGGACCCTTGAGTGCTTTTGACCATGCTTCGTCTGTGCCTTTGATGGCATATTGTGAGAGTGATTCCTTCTTTAACTTTACTAGTTCTTTCTTTTGCTTTTTCTCCAATTTTTTCACCTCCTCGTCGAGTTCTTCATCCATTGTTTGAGCGAGTGGCTTAAACACCTTTCCTTCATTTAATTGAACCTCATCTAGCATTTCACTTTCAATTGTCTGCTGCATGATGCTCAAAATGTTCTTTGTTAGTTTTTTGATTGTGTCGTAGAATTTAGCGAGCACCTGACTGGCTGGCATGTTGAACTCACTTGAAAGTTGATCCAAGTTTTTATTTTGTGTTCCCATGCCGAGAAGAATTGCTTTTTGAAGGGCATCAATCGGAGCATTGGGAAGTCTCATTTGGAAAAAAAGTGATGAGAGGTCAACGGTAAGGTCTAGAATCAAACGATACTCAATTTGATTGCGAACATAAGATTCGAGTCGTTGAACATCGTGAGGTGTTAAAAAGTTGCCGAGTTCATCGTGTTTGAGCTCTCTTGATGGCACTGCCATATGCTTGTTATCGATAATCGACAGCCCAAGTGCTGTGCTATATTTTGTGAAAGATTTTGGCAACAGTTTGAGAATGCGACGACGAAAATCAATGTAATATTCTTGTAGCCAATTTTTAGTTTCAACACGCTCGTTATTTAGCGAAGCAATCATAATGCACGAGTGCTCACCCGTTAAATTGTTTTCTTTTTGACTTAAATAGACGGGAACAAACTTTTGACTTTTCCAAAACTTTAAAAGTTCCTGAGTGAGTCCATATGAAGTGCCGATGTAGTCTAAATTTTCGGGTTTTCTCTCTTGCAGTCGCTTTAAGAGCGTTGGAATTTTCTTGCGTGGTTTGATGACTTCAGTGAGTAAATCAGCCTCGTCGTCATTAATTTCCTCGAAACCTTCACTTTCAGCGTCTGACTCAACATTTTCATCAAGCGATGTGAATTTACCCTCATAATAATTCTTCAACAACAAAAGCGCTTTCTTTCCATATCCCATGCGTTGATAGTTTGGATGAGTTGCAATCCTCACAACTCTCGCGCCCGATAACTTTGTAAATTCTTTATCGTTAAACTGCTCTGATACATTCCATGGAATCAAGTCTCCACTCGCACGACTGCCGTTTGAGTCGTCAAGGCGATGTTGGGAAATTTTGCCTTCTATGGCCACCTGAATAATAACTAAAATTTCTGGCAATTGATCTTTCTTTGTGATTGGTCCGAGAAGACAGAACATATGGTGTGCTGGTGCATCGCTAAGCATCTGAAGATCATTAGGCGTGTTCTTATAATGTGAAGACACAAAAATTGAAACTAGCCTTTGTAAAAATGACTCGGCAGCGCGATGATATGAAAATAATGCATCACGGTCAATGTAATAAAGTTCACACATATCAGGTGTTGGACATCCCGAGCTTAAATGAGGAACTACTTGTGCGTCAAGACACAAGAGTGATGTCAGCCACTTTTCAACTGAATCATTAGGATTATAACGAATGGATTCATCAAGTTTAATTGGCGGCGGTGCATTGTTCTCCTTTTGAATCTGAGATAATAGCTTCAGACTCAATGATCGACCCGTGCCCTCATATCCATTGATTGTTGACGCCATAAATACCAAATAAGGACCGAGCATAGCTTTAACTAGCGGTAATGGGATTGCGGCCGCTTCATCAATCACCAATAAGTCTGCAGCATTCAACAAGTGAGAGTCATTTGGAGAGAAAAATTGAATTGTCTGACGATTATTTCTCGTTAAATTGATTCTCACAATGGCCTTGTTGAATTCCGGATTTGTCGATCTGATAATTGTGTAATCGAGATGTTCCTGATAGGCGAGAACGTCAAATCCCTTCAATACAAACTCAAAGAAAGTTATTAAATTTTCAGGTGACGGAGATGTCACATAGATTTGACTGTAGCCGAATGAGATTGCACCTGCAACAGCCAAACCCATTGCTGCTGACTTTCCTCTTCCACGAGCCGCTGTGAGACTTGTCGGTGGCTTTAGTTGTTTCTCAGCAAGTGAATCGATAAATTGAGCGACAGCTTTGGCCTGATCGAGAGTCTTACAAAGACCAATCAAAGGTCCTGCTGGCGGCGTGTCGCGAAGTGACTCCTTAAGCTCCTCAAGCTCTTCATCATTCGGCGATTTAAGCACGTTACCAGCATCAACCGGATTGACATTTGCCGTCTTTTGACTCAGCGGAAGCACAACTAGATTATCATTTACCAACAAACATCGATCACAATCGGCAAGCGATAAAATCAAGCGCTCATTAAATCTGCACTTAACAACTTGATCATTGTCCGTTCGATATCGCTTATTTACATCCATATTCATTGTATACAGTTGTCGCAAAGATTTGACAGTTTTGAGGAGTAAAATAATCAATCCGCCGCCTTCAACTGTCTCGACTGTCCTTGCCAAGAGATTAGGGGTGAGCGCTTCAAAATCCTGAAGAACGCAAACACCATAAGTTCGTCCCAGAATTGTATGCGAGTCCTTGTAGTATTTTCCGTGGATTGTCGTTGAACAGCGAAAAACATCAAAGAGATCAGCTTCCTCAATATTAACTTTGCCGGCTTGGATCTTTTTTGCTCGCTTGCGTCCGTGGCTTTAAAGGGATTTAATTTTTATTTTAAAACATTTTAAATAAAATAATTATAAAACTTACTTAGAAATGGCTTCATCTTTATTCTTATAGCACCATAAGACAGACGGCCGTGACTTTACAGATGATTTAACAAGCATGTCATAGAGAATTGGAACCTGAAATTTGAAATTAATTAAATTTCCATGCTTTAATTTTTAAATTTATTAATTTTCACCTGATCTCTCGCTTTGTCGCCAACAACAACAAACATTGTTCGATGTTTCATCTTGACTCCATTCTCAATCATTACTCGAATACGATTATCGATCTTTTTCTTCACCATTTTGCTTAATTTCTCTTTAAATTAATTAAACTTTTGATTTGTTTATTTTTGTGCGAAATCCACACGTGCTGTTTATAAAATTCGAAATAAACAAAGATTAGCTTATTTTAGATTCGGTGGTTTTCAAAAAAATTTCAACCGTTATTTTTGCTGATATTATATGAGGATTTTAAAATAAAATTTTAATCCCGTTTTCATGAGAAAATTTCATTTTTAATCAACTTAAATCTTTGCGAAATAATTTAAATATTTGAAATTAAAACTTATCAAACTTTAATCATCTTTATCTCGACAATTTTTTCAAATTTATATTTTTAAATTTCCCGCGTTTTAGTCTTCCCTCGAAAATAACGAAAAACTTCTTATTGTTTTCTTTTCTTTTCACAATTAAAGAAAATATTTTAATGAAAGTTTTTTGATATAAAAATGGCAGAGGATCAAGTAAATGGTTCCGTTGATGCCGAGAAAGTGATAAGTCTCGAGAAGGTCGACAGTGTCATTGGATTTAATCGATTACTGTATTTAGAGACCTTTCAATGCCACTTTGTTAAACCTCAAAATATTGTCTTAAAGAAAGATGAAAACAATGAATTTTACAAGACTATCTGTCACTTTATTAAACAGCTAGTGGAATCAGATCCAACAACCCCACTGAGCCTTATTAAAAAGGTAAAAAATTTTATTAATAATTTTCTTCTTTTTATTCATAAAATTTTCAACAGGCACTCGAATCAAAATCACTTTATGCTTACGATGCAGCTATTTGCTGTCTTGTAGTTTGTCTCTTTGAGTCGTCCAATGAAGATCTGAAGAAGGAAATTCGCAAGCATTTTAATGATTTGATTTTTACGTCAGACCAACTGTTGCTGTTTATGCGGTTCTATTTCGAGTATAAAAATGGAAAACTTAATTTTGGTCGTGGCATGAGAAATATCTTGTTGAGATGGTATGATTCAAAGAGTCCTGATGAACTGTTTGAAATTCTTCATAGTAAGAAATACAAAAAAATTGGCCATAAAACTTTAACGCATTTGGCGCATGTCAAGCTTAAAGATGATGAAAAGAACAAGATCTTACAGTCGGTGTATAAAGTCATCGAAATCGACGCCGAATCGAGTGCACTAGAGAAGAAAATTGTCAAATATCGTCAGCTAAAAGCTTCAACAAAAATCGAGGAGATCATTGAAATTCTAAAAGCTAAAGAATTTGACTTCAAATTTATTGATGTCCCCACATTTGCACTCAAATCAACTGAAGTCATTGATCTGATTCTTCCACAAATGTCCTTCCAAGAAATTTTCGAGAATTTAATTTTTTTCTGCTCACATAAAATGCTCAAAGTTCAAGAACCAATTTCCAAGAAGATCTGCAACGGTCTTTTAGTGCCCAACAAAGTAATAGCTGATGCGAACATTCATCCAATTCGAGTCTTGTTAATCATCAAAGAGTTAGAGAAACGTCTCACCATTCAACTCGACCCTTCGCAAAAAAATGAAAATGGAAATGCATCTCATGAGTTAACAGATGAGGAAAAGGCAAAATTAGAGCGAAAAATCTCAAATCCTTATGTCATGAAGAAAGTGCAGCACATTTTCACTCAGACACTTAATGAACAGCCTAGAACTGGTTGTCGATATTTTGTCACCGTAAACTTCCGGGATTTCAGAAAGAAAAAAGTTTATGGCTTGCATAACGTTTTGTGTTCGGAACTTCAAGCAATTATCACCTTGGCATTGCTCAAGAATGAAAAAGAAGTTACAGTGATGTCATTTACTGAGAATGTTAACAAATTGAAAGCAGTTGAGTGGACTAAGGAAACAAACTACGAAAAAGCTTTGGAAATTTACTCGAATGAAATCGTGAGTTGAAAATTTGAATGTCTTTAATTTATTTTTTAAAATAATATTTTATATAATTAGAAAGAGACTCCAAAAACAAAAGAAGTGCTCACACTTCCATTAAAAAAAGCAATTGAAGATAAGAAAAAAGTTGATATTTTCATAACATTTGTAAGTTCGCTTGGAAGGACGATGGGAAATAATGGCAAACCCGACAAATTATATGCGGAATTGCAAAATTATAGACGTATCATGAACACGAAAATGGCTAAGTAAGTAAATTGTTGCAATTTGGAACATGCTCTAAAATAAACTTTTTAATTAGGTACATCGTTATCAATATGACTCGAAAAACACCTGATTTGCATTACAATGACGCCAATATTAATGAGAAGGGTATTTTGGAAATTGTCGGTTTCTCGGAAGCTTCATCTAAAGTTATTGAAGCATTTGCGAAGAATTGTTTTGCTTAAAAAACGATATCGAATATTCTTGATGTGATAGCAATTAAGGAGTATTTAAAGCGGATTAAGAATTTATCCACTAAGCACTAATGAAAGTATTTTGGAAAATATTAATATACGGTAGTCGTACTAAACCACGTGAGTACTTAAAAGTTTTTAATCATTTATTATTACTTAAAATTTACTTACAGACCAAATAAGCCGCTTTATATCAGCACACAAATCAAAAGCAAAAAATTGGATTTTAAACGAAAAAAACCAAGTGAATAGGAAAAAAATTTACTCAGTGCCACTCATGCAAAAAGGAGAGAGATATATTACAGAATTTCAATCAAATTGAAGAAAAAATTTTCAAATAATTTATTTAGACCACGAGAAATTGACAAATAGTTTTTATTTTTAAACGACCACTAGACCGACTAATAATTAACTAACGAATAATTTTATATTCTCTGTATTTCTAATTTTCTAATAAATTTCTTAATAAAAAATAATTTCTTAATTTTGTCATTAAAAAAATGTTTTTGACTTTTAATTTTCAGGATTTTAAAAAAGAAGTTTCTTATATTGGAAAATTGCACGTTGCACCCTCTCTCGAGACATCGCTCTCCCTTTCATTTATTAATTTTCATGCTCAATCAGGAAAAGAGAAAATTTTCGAATGGAATTTCGCACAAAGAGAGCGAGGGGTGGTTGGAAATGTTTCCTTTTCAAAATGTTTCATACTACATTTCATGAATTTCCACCCTCTTTAAAACCACCCTTTCTATACATGTTATTATTTTGTTGGAAATGAGTGATTATAAAGGTGAATAATTATTAAATTTTAAAGCAAAATTTTAATTAAACTTTCATATTTGTGAGGTAAAATTTTATTGTCTTCTGTTTTTTATTGCAAATAAATTTTAGAGAATTTTCAAAAACCCTCCCTAACAATTTTAAAACCCAAATGATCCATAACAGATGAAGTTTATAAATTTATTATGAAGTGATTCACTTCACAGAACAATAAATAATTCCAGGGGGTGGAAAACTTTCTAAAGTCTCAAAATCACGCATCGCCACTTAAACTCCCCAATCTTCCCTTGCACCATCAATTTTCTCAAACACACCACACTCGATGTTACATATGACTTTGGATCCCCCAAAAAAAATTATCATTTTAGTATGCCCCATGGCACAACCTCTCATAAAAATCCTAAACACATCGAGGCATTGAGAGAAAAAAAAGGGCGAAAACTTTCAGCATATTTTTTCATAATTTATCTCCTTGTTCTTCTTTATATCGCCTCATAATATTTACTTCCTCCTATTGATATTTAATCTTTTAGCCGACCTCCAAAATGCGTAAAGCATTTAATTTATTTGCTTTGAATTACTTCCTGCTATATCCTAATGTTATGCGCTATGAGGCAACAGCCAGTGATGAAGAGGCAGTGAGAGAGATATGTTGTGTGTGTTTAGTGAACATAAAAGGGATGGATATTGATTATGTTCGAAGAGGAGAAAGACTTGATTTTGTTGTCATAACGATGTGCATGGAAAATATGTCAAAAATATTTTTTTTCTACTATTATTTCTGAATAATGGCTCACAGCAAACCGGAATCTGGGCATAATATGTGGAGAGAATGTGAGGAAGGGATTTCAATATAGAAATTCTTTTGAAAAATGCCTATTATTTTTTTGTATTTTCATTCCTTGCCTTCGCTTTTTTCTTCCCTCCTCATTAAATGTCATTAACCCCCGAGCAGCAGCACCACTAATGCGAACCCATTAATTGCTCATCCAACGCCAACTGTCTTCAATGAGCGTCAATAATTTCGCTTCCGTTCATTGTCATTCTTCACATTCCATCACACACACATGAAATCTCTCCTCACATCTTCTTTTTCTCGATTATGCCTTGTGGACATAAAAATAAACTTCGAATGACATTGTTGTCCATTGTTTTTATTATCAGAGATCCTTTTGTCCATTCCGCATGCGATGATAATAAATTCCGTGCGCGTTCGCCAATATTTCTCCCATAATAACCGAAAATAGAAGTATTAAAGGGTTTTTGGCTGTGAGTGAAAGCAGAGATGTGAATTATTAAAATAATTTATCAACCAAACCGCCCCACCGCCCCCACAAAGCGAATATTACTGTTGTTATATGATTCGAGTTGAGGCCGTACATACATGTAAGATGAGTGTACTCGACTTTTTTCTCAAAGAGATGCGATGTCCACTTTCTTTGATGATGATGAGCACTTTTAATCTTAATTTTACTAATGTTAATAAGATGATGAAGATGAAAGAGGAAAAGAGAGATGATTGAATGAGGCAAAAGTTTTTGATGAAAGTTAACCAAAAAAAATTAAATAAAAATATTTTACAAAAATTTCCACATTCTAAACTTTCCTACTCACATCAATCTAAATTACTCGCTCAAAACAAAATACTTTTTTATACCACAATAAATGGAAATAAATTTTTCTTCATTCGAAAGAAAATAATTTAAAAAACTTTACCAATAAAAAAAATCGCTTCCGCATTTTACGGCAAATTTTTCTTATTCGCAACTTCTCTTTTTTTTCGGCAAACTCTTGGAATTTTTGCACACATGAGCAATCCTCACATATAATGGAATAATAGAAAAAAATTCTTTAAGAGGCTTGAGTGGAGCTTCTTCCATTTGTCCCGTGTAACCCTCTTATGTGTATTGTAAAGCCTCAAAATTGTTAGAAGAGAAAATTGACTTCTCTTGGTACACGAGGAGGGTGAATTTATTGCCATATGCATGAAATGTACAACAATAAACATTAAGAGCATTCGAGAATATTATATACTTTTCGGTGGTTGTGATGGTTACAATTTCACGTGTTACCCAATTTTAAAAATTATCTTTTCCAATATAGCTTTGTTGTCTTAGATCAGTACCGGTACAGTATAAAACGGTTGAAAAATCAGTTTTTTTTTCAAAACAAATCTGTTGCTAGTCAAAATATTTTCTTGACATCAGAGAAAAACATTAACAAGTGAGTCACTTTCAGGAGTATGGGACGCACTGAACTCTCTTAAAACGAACTTTTTCAATCAGCTTCCCGCAGCGATAAATAACTGAATAACGACGACATTTGCCTTCGATTTCATGCTGCTATTTCCATGATATGTCATGTAACTGTGAATTTGCCTTTGTACTCTATACACTAAACGTGTATGTTTATCATAGTTTCAGTCACGAGAGACGCAATTTTCTTTTTCTTCTTATTTTCATGTGATAACGACTTTTTCTAGGAAAGCAAGACACTGTGGACATAACTCGGATGCACGCTACTGTTGGAAAGGCTGCAATTGAGAAATTTTAATAAAAACTTAATAATTTTAAAATTTAACGAATTTTATAAAAAAGTTTTAAAAAATTAAACGAATCCTTTTTGCAATTTTTATTTATAACCACATGACTTTCTCACAGTATCCTTACACACAATAAAGAATGATGAAAATCTCGACACATCCTTCGAAATGAAGCGAAGCAGTAAGCAGCAGCAAGGCAAAGGCATGAACATTAGAAGGCAGTCATGGCATGCAAAAAATTGATTAATTTCCATGAAAGATGGAGCGAGCGAGTGAGGAAAAGAGAAAAATATAAAAATTGCTATCCTGCTTGACATTGCCTTGACAGCATCTCAAGGATCCACATGAACAATCTATTATTCATGATGAACATAATGTACCGAGAGAGAGATGCCGAAAAAAAAGAGAAAACGAGGCATTATGCAGAGTAAGAATATTCAAAATAATTTCATTTACTGTAATTGCCAAAGTGTGCCTGCCTGCCGTGTCTCCTCACATTTTTTGATGTTATTACGATATGCGAACGTGTTTGAGAGAAAATTACTGAAAAATTAAAGGAAAATTTTCTTATGAAAATTGTTTAATTTTCTCCTTTTATTTTAATCTGTTATGGAAATTTTTCACTAACGCTACTAAAAATAAATTGCACTCTCAATAAATTTAAATAAATATTTTTGAAAATTATAAAACTGTTCAATTTTTTAATTTGTTTTCTCTCAGTTTCTAAAAGAAAAACCACAAACGAGTCAAAAGTAGGTTACCCATAACTTGCCACGTTTATTTTTATCCTTTGAAGTTTCCATTTTGCTTATCATCATTAAAAGCATTAAAAATCCCCATCTAGAAGCAACAACAGTCACCACGCTGTTGACGATACACGAATGGTAAAATCATAAAAGGGAAGGTGAAATAGCACTTGATGTGAAGTGAGACTGTAGCAACAGCAGCATAGCAATTGATGGCTGTAAAATGCGTTTAATATTCATATAACAAGCCGTGTAAAACGTCAAAGGGAAATGTGATAATTTTTTCAAATTCATCTCTCCCCTCTTTCATTGTGTGTGCATGTCGTGTGTTTGTGGAAATCGTTTCACATTTTTCATCTCTGCTGCTCCCTTTTTTATGATGAGATATTTAGCGTTCTTCTATTCAATGTCGAGATCTCTGTCACTCTCTTTTGTGAATGTGTAAAGCGAACAAATAAATGTTTATAAAACATGTGAAAAGAGAGACGGAAAGTTCATGTATGAACAGTTTGAAATTCAAAAGAGGAAAATGAAATAATTTTTAATGATTAAAATTTAAAATTTTAGATTTCTAAAGTATGAAATTGGTTAGTTGGATTTGGAGTTTGATGATGTGTGAAAATTTAATGATTTTATAATTAATTTGATCTCTAAAAATTAATAAACGATTTATTTTCCATTACTTTTACAATGTTGCTAAATTTGTTTCGTAGAGAGATTAACAACTAAAAAAGTGGCAATTAAAATTTGTTGAAAACATTTTTCTCCTTCTGATTTTTCATTAAGCACCTCTTAAAATGTGTGATATCAAAAAACTTATGTACTAAATAAAATGTTTCTTAGATCTTTAGCATGTTCTGAAAAATTTCCACTTTCTTGATCTCGGTCTCGGACAATTTGACGCCATTCAACTTGATAAACTCACCCAAATTTTTCTTGTATTTTGCATCCAAATTCTTGACAATGATTGTGAGAAAATTGAGAACCATTAAGCGCTTATCACTTTTACGATTATTGTTGAGATGCTGATTGAGTTTATCTAAGACATAAGAACAAATTGTTGCAAAGCGAACGTCTTGATCTTTCACTTCCGGTTGATGAAGCTTCAAAAATACCTCAATAGTATTAAAGAAATCTCGAAATTGATCGATTCCTTTAGTGAGTGACATGTTGAGTATCGTGAAGGCGACAGTCTTATCGAAAATTCCAGGCTTAACTTTCAGAGCGTGCTCCATAATGTGCTCGATTTCAGTCTTAAAGGAAACTTTAGAGTGATATTGATAGAGAAAAGTTTCCCATGATGTTAGACTTGGCAGTTGCATGTAGTTGATGTAGAAAGACTCATAAGCGTGCATTACAAGATGGTTGAAGTAATCAGCAACCTTTTTTCCATCAAACACTAGCTTTTCAGCTAAGAATGCAATGTCTAGAACTTCTTCTTTGGTGAGCTCAAGAATTATTCTATCAAACATTTCCGATGTGAATTTATAGCCTATTGCTGGCTGCCACATCACCAATAAATCTAAGTAACTCGCGAAAGCCATACACTGTTCTTTGAATGGATAATTTTCGTCTCTAAAGCACTCTTCTAAGTTTCTCTTGTAAACGAAGACATTTTCAATAAAAATAGTGCCATAAATCGGAAATGGCTTATTTTTCACCAGCTTCACCCAAAGATGCTTAACAATGTTGACGTGCAATCGTTGAAAGTGGCTGTTTAACTTTTGATCCTTAACTTTTTGCAAGGTCAGCTCGTAAAAAAATCTGAGGTTTTCTTTGTCCATGATTTCCCAATATCGACATTCCATGAGTGCCGTGAGCTTTTGAATAGCATTGATCTGGTCTTCTGAGATATTTTGAACATGATTGAGTGAAGCTTTATACTGTTTTGAGTACTTGCGTACGAGATTGATTAAAATTAGCAAAGTTTTTTCGAGTGTAAACGTGAAGAAGACAAAAAGTACACTGACAATCACTTTCTCAAGCATCATATCTTTGGTTTTATCAAAAATGTCACTAATCACATCGATAATTTCCAGCTCGTCGGGATGCTCTTTATAGTACGTGATCAACTTCTCATTGCCAATGACATCGAATGCTCTAAGCAAAATACAAGTTACACGTGAATTCACAGTGCATGTGATTAAAGCATTGTTGAGATGTGTGAGCTCTTGACTAGGATTCTCGCTTAATTGTAACGCAGCTATGAACATTTCAGCAGCTCGCTCGCATATAAATTCCTCACCAATGTGTTTGCATGTCATTTCGATGAAATTTTTGGGAGATGCGTCGAATGAGCTTAGAGACATAACGATTTGTGCTATGTCTACTTCATTTGGATCCATGTAGTAATTAATCATCTTAATAATCTCCAGCCAAAAGTCAACATTCATAGCGGTCATCATTGAAGCAATTTCATTACTTACTTTCTTATTTTTACCAAAAATATTCATAAACAACTCGAACTTTTGTGTTTCACTTAAAAAGTCCTCCTCAAACGTTGCGATAGCATTCAAAAGTTGAATAACTTCCGACTTGAGATTTCTATGATTGAGAAGTGACAAAATAGTATCGATTGAAACTCCGTCGTCGTCAGCTTCCGAAACAGTTGGAAAGAAAAATTCGCGAAGCTTAGCATGGAGAGATTCTACAAGGCAGATGTCAGCGAGAGTTGTTAGTGCAGCAACCAGTAAATTTCGATCATCAAGACTGAGGAGTGTCTTAAAGAGTTTCAGTCCATCAACGTTTTCTACAAAATGTGTCGGATGCATCTTAAAAGCTGTAGTTAAATGTTTAACGCACTCCACTCCATATAGCTCATATTTAAATGCGATCTCGATATTCTTCATTATTTTCTCAACACCTTCATTAATCGCTAATTTCAGGTCATTATTCACTTTCGAGTTGGGATTGTCATCTTGATTCAGCTTAATAAGTTTCGTGAGTGGCGGCAAAATAAAAGCCAGCATTACATGAGATTTAGCTTTGAATGCCGCTTGCTGAGGAATTGTGCCTTCTTCGATGATCAACGTGAAGAATTCAATCCAATTGAGGAGGGATGAAGAGTCAAGTTTTTCGAAAATGAATAATTCGGATATTAATTTATCGATAAATTCTCCATATGGCACTTCTGTTGCTACTGCTTCGACGTCATCCTAAAATTAAATATATAAGTTAAATGAAAGTCACATCCAGCTGGATGTTTTCAACTTACACTCTCATAAATTTCCATAATTAGCTGATGAAAGCCATCTCTTGTGTCTGGATCAGCAATCTCTTCCAAGTCATCGTCTGTGATTGCATAGTTCTTGCCGAGATAATCAACAAACAGCTGAAGAATTGCCTTATCGAAAGTTTCGTCTTGACATGTTTTTGCAAGTTTTATGATATCTCGCGTTGCTAACTGAAATTTACATTCTCTTTATCATTTCAATTGATTTATTGAATCGTGGTCTTACCTCAATTGGTTTTTGCAACAAAATATCCATAAACTTGTCCATAATTAATTAAGTTTGAACATTTAAGTTGTTTGTTTATTTTTTTGGCGCCAAAATTGCTGTTTTCCCCTTAACGCACCAATACACTCAAAAACAATTATGAAAAAAATTAACTTGTTGATTTTAAACGAGAATATCAATTTAAATGTAAAATAAGTAGGGAGAATGTTTCAATAAATGGACGCTTTTATAAATGGATGACTTTTATATGTGATCGAAAAGCCTTTTTTTCGCCTCCAACACCCCAACATTATATATTTTTCTGAATGATAAGAACTCAAGCCATCTTTCCTCATACCATGTTTAAAAAAATTTGAACAACCAAGCCTTAGAAGACACAATTAAGTTTCTCCATACAAATTTATTTTGACTTTTGAGGTGCTTTTTTTTGGGGAAAGAAAATGACTAAAATTCAAAATTAATATTTTTAAATACGCATTGTTTCTTATCTTTCAAATTCTGTTAAAAAATTTTCATAACTCTTAAAGGGATGCTCGCAACAACCATTTTTGTGATGTCTCTATAGATGGATGATTTTGCTTTAATAAATGGATGATTTTTTAAAAAAGCAATCTTTTGTTTTTGCGCAATTTATTTGAGAAAAAAATATGAAAAATATGCTCATGGATGATTAATTCGGCAAGATCCAAATAAAAATAAAGTAAGAAACTTATGGTTCATCATGGAAAACATTGCAAGCAGTTATTGAGATGTTAAAAAAATTTTGAATGGAAGTGGAAGCACTACCAATGCTGAGATCTTATTTTAAAATACCATCAATTTTTGATCTTGATTCCAACACTTATGTTTTTTACCTCCAAATTTTACTTCCAGTACTGGATTTTAGTTCCGCTGGATCTTACTTCCAGGTCTGAATTTCAACCATCCTTGATCTTAACTAACAGGATAAATTAATTACCTGATTTTAGTTCATATCTCATTTATCTCCTTTTATGGATTTCACTTCCAACACTAGATTTTAGTTCCGCTGGATCTCATTTCCAGCTCTGATTTTTTGTTATTTTTTGAAATTAATCATGATAGCTTGACAAATACTGGGATCAAGCTATTTTTAATGCAATCTCGAGTACAGTGAGGTACATGAAGTCACATAATAAAATTTGTGTGAAAAACTATGGTCCATAGTCTATGGAGGCTGTCAATGGTCAGATGCTAACTCATGGACTGAAAAATTCACAGAACAAGTTATTGAAAAGAACTAGGACTTTCGTTGAAAATCGGATTTTTTAAACAAAATAACAAAGCGAAGTGAATATCACGATGCTCTAAGACACATAAATACATGGATTCACGAACTTCAACACAAGTCATAACACTGGTCGATTGATGGGATACAAATTAAATATGCTCATGTAATTAGTTAGGCTCTCACTTGACAACACATGACTCATTTTTAATCTGTTTTAAAAAAATTAAAAATTTAACCATCATGTGGTCATTCGTTCCTCTAATATGAGCACTGCAAAGCATCCAATTTACTAAAAAAAGCCTTTAATATGCCCTATTGATGATTTAAAAGTCACATATAAATATTTAAATGTGGTTTGAGACCGTTTTTAATTTTTAATTCAATTAATAAAAAACGTCCATTTATAGAAGCAAAATCATCCATTTATTAAAACAACGCGTCCATCTATAGGAAAATCACGTTTGAATCATTTTAAGTATGAAAGAGTTGGCGCATAATTATAAAAATAGTCTCAAATGAAAGATGAAGAAGCTCAGCAATAAAATAAAGCTTAAGATTTTTTTTTTGAGAAGTGAAAAGCAGTGCACCAACTGCTTAAACTTTTTTTTTGAAAAAACGTCCATTTATTAAAACATTCTCCCTAAGCTTTAAAATTAATAAAATTTAAGTTAAAGAAATAAATTTATGCTAGATGTCGACTGCCGTGTTCACAAAATTCATTCTGCATCGATTTCTAAGTTGAATTTTCACAACACAACATTAATTAATGTACATTAAACAGCCGGCTGAAGGTGAGTTTAGTTGATTTCCTTAATGCATTTAAACTAAAGAGCTTTGGAGGACCCTTCTCAGCCCTAGTTTATTTTAATGAGTAATTACTATTTAAATTTAAAGTGTTTCAAAATTAAGTTTAGTTCAAAATCTCAAAATATTTCTTCCTACATCAGCCGTAAAAATAGAATGAGAATAGAAAGCAAAAAAGCTGAAAATGGAGCAACAAAAAGTGAGTTTTCCACTTTCTTTTTCAAATGATTGATTATACGCTTCTTCCTTCTGACGGCTTTTTCGACATTTAATGAACATTGCTTGGCTGTGTTCACAAGAAGAACTTGAGAGTGAAAAAAGCTTTCTTTGCAGTACAAACACAGCACATTTGTGTACACACGGAGTCGTGTTCAAAGGAAATAAGAAGAAGGTCGAAAAGAAAGTGAAAGAAGATGGATCGAAAGAAAATGCATGGTGGGGTTTGTTAAAGAGTTTTCTAATCGAAAATTGTGTTGACTCAACCAAATAATTTTTACTCACTTTAAACAATTTCAATCACATAATGCGTTCAACTAAGTACATCCCAAAGGATTCAAAAAACTGGCGCACATAACAATAATGAGCTTTTTCCTCGAGTTCCAATTTTAATCGAGAGCGTGAAAAATTCTCTCGAGCTTTTCCGCCTCTCAATCTCATATCATTCTTGAGTAATTTTCGCGAAATGAAAAATCAACATTTGCGAGCCCCAATTTTCGCATGATTTAAAAATTAATCAATAACCAATTTCCGCTTTCGATGTGTTTTGTGAGGATAAAGGTTTCGTTTTTGAGAGCCGACTAAAAATGCTTGAGGATGAATTCTTATAATGATTTTACTGGTGGTCAGGAGATTATAAAAAAATTCATGTTTTTTTTAATTTCTTGACACTCAACTGTAAATCTCCTCAATGATACGAAAATTTGTTTCACCCGCTGTGTGCTTCGAATGATAATTTAATGGCTACCGATGCGTCATGCCAAAAACGAGCGACTTTTTTTAAACGAAACGCCTCAACTTGAAAGTTATTACCCGAAAGTTTAGATTTCGATTTAGATTATGACGGCGGAAGTTTGGTGTGAGCGATCCCATTTGTGATTATGACGAGAGCATGGCATATACACAGTTAAAAAAGGGTCGAATAGGCCCGAGGAAAAGTAAGCGACATCCGACACTTCACAAGAATTAAGAGAAGGTCGGATTTAAGCGAAGTTGAAAAATTGAAAGAAATTGTTCCCACAAGATGGCAACAAATCGATAAGGAAGTGTCACTTTTCCTCTCTTTCAAAAAAAGGACAACTTGTGAAAATGTGATCAAATTCGAATTTTATGATCACAACCAATTTATGAGGTGAAACTTTTCTCATTAAAGTGCCATAGAAAAAAAAGTTACTTAAGAGCTTTTTTGGGGCTTGCTGCAATGAACTTGCTTTGAAAAATAAATTTCTCACTTCATAAAAAGGATTTTTTTTTCTTGGAAAATGATTTGCAGTTTATTGGCTGGCAAATAAATAGAAAAAAGTGAAAGCTTCTTACAATAAAAAAAATGTTTTCGGAGTGAATTTTAAAAGTTTTTTTGAATCGCTCTAAAACTCTTTAAAACTAATTCAAAAATCTCTTCTTATAAATCCTAACATGTAAGTTCTTGTACCCAAGTTAATACTCACAACTTATATGTATTTTTTTCAATGATCAACAAAAGTGATAAAAAATATGAGAAAAAAAACTTTGAGCAAACTTTTATAAAGTGCTGATTTGAAGCTTAAGAATTTTCATTTCTTTATAATCGCTTCAATTGGTTTTAAAATTTTCTCCGACTCCAATCTTGAGTCCTTTCTCCACACTGCACATTATTTACGGTTCGAAAACTTTCTTAATTATAATTTTCCTTTTAATTTTTAATTATGAACTTATTTTTCGTTCTCTCTGTGTAGAATTTGCTCGAAATACTTTCGTTCTCTCTTGCCATCATCATGTGCGATAGAAAAGTTTTTTCGTAACTATGTGCTACATATTGTGAAGGATTTTTTGTGTGGATTTAATTCGAATATGAGTTTATTTGCTTTTCTTGTGTACTCAAATTCGAGAGGATTATTTTTAAGAATTTTGTATTGTTTAAAGAATTTTGCTACAAGTTAAAATTCCTTTTTGGAAAATCTTGAGGATGTTTCATTTTAGATTTTAAATGCAGTCAAAACTAAATCAAAAGAAATTTCTTAATTTGATTTTAAAAAATGTTAAATGTTTTTTATAAATTTTTCAAATAATTCTTTAACAGTTCAAAAATTAATCTCATAATTTTTAATGAAGAACTTAAAGCGCACTAACTCCCACAAATGGGTTACAAAAATTTTTCCACTCAAAATAAAAATTTCTTGTCTTCTCACAAAACAGATTAAAAACTTTTTTGTTTCACATTCGAAGCTTTTCTTTCTTACTTCCCGCATCAAGTGAAATTCTGAAGTATTTTTTTCGTTTGAAAAGCATTTTTGCGTTGTTAGAATTGCCTCAATTTAAATACATATGAAAAAACTCCTACACGCACATGCCTTTCATATCTTGCAGATTATGCGAAAGCTGCGCATAATTTATTTAAAAATATGTGCGTGATTTTACTGAAAAAAGTAATTTAAAGTTTGATTATTATTAAAACATGCTTGAACATTAAAAATTCTTCGCGGAAAAAGGAGAGACGAACATGTCAGGTGGGGAAGATAAAGACAACGACGCGTGTGGCTGAGGAGGCAAAAAATGTTTTTTTTTGCGATTAAAAGAAATTAACGAGGACTTTTTCCTAAGGATGGCAAATTGGTTTTGCTAGCTCAACATTTTACACTTAAACGCATCCCATATGAGAGTGCGAGACCTCCTTCGGGTATTCAGTGATTAATTATAAAAGTTTTTAATGTGAAAATTAAGCGAGTAATTGCCTATGACTACGATAATAAATGTGCATGGGAAGAGAACTATCGAGTGATATGTAAAAAACGAGCATGTGAAAATATGTCGAGTCAATAAAATATTTGAAGTTATAGTTTTTTTTTCAATGTAAAAAACCTCCAAAATAATTTCCGACAATCCAATTAATTTCGGTCAACACCCTCATCAGCCAGCTATAAATTTTCAAGACCAAAAAATAAATTAATAAAAGCAATTTTTGACAATTAATAAATAACACGATTCCATACACGTATAAAGTCATTAATCATAAGTCTGGTTAGTGAAACCCTTTTTCTCCACCCACTCACACTTCATTTTAACTCTGATTGCTATTTATAACAATAACAAAATGTTCGCTCATTAAGCGACGTAAAAATGTGCTCGAAAGCATTTAATTGACATGTTGCTGTAACAAGGACTTACTTCATGTCACCAATTAGTTTAAGTGTGAAAGAGCATCGAATGATTAATTAGCGTAAAATTTTCAGCTTTTTAAATTTAAGTGACAATATTTTAAACAACTATAGAACTTTTGTTTAAATTTTGTTCATTTAAAAAAAAATCTTTGAGTACGGTCTTAATTTGTCATTTGCACACACACAAAACAAGAATTTTCGCTACCACAATTTCTGTCTTTGTTGTTTTAAAAAGAATTTCCTCCCACCCTTCATAGGGGATTTGATTGGAATGTTAAATTAATTTCAAAAGCGACTTCTGATGATGTTGAAAATTAAATAAAAAAGGGAAATAAATTTTCTTCTATCATTTTGGGGACTTGCACATTCCATAGTTGAAT
Source organism: Tanytarsus gracilentus (assembly GCA_038502055.1). Classification (NCBI taxonomy): domain Eukaryota; kingdom Metazoa; phylum Arthropoda; class Insecta; order Diptera; family Chironomidae; genus Tanytarsus; species Tanytarsus gracilentus. The sequence goes on along the minus strand of JAXRKN010000043.1, from coordinate 3,834,275 downwards.
ACTTGAGGAAAAATAGGGGTAGCACGGTTGAGTTGAGACACACTTTCCCTCAGCTCATTGCTACACTTTATTTATAGACCATTGTCTTACATTATAAATGAAAACGAGAAGCAATTTTCATTTCATGCCAAAGCACGAGCAGCGAGAGAGAGAAAAAAGCACGAAGAAACATAATGAATAATAAGCTCAAATAATGTATTAATCAATGTGCTCTTTTGCACGAAGGAAAACGTGCCTTTGAGTATAAGGAAAAGAATGAAACTACTTGCAGCTACGTGGTGGGTGCGAAAAGGGGTGTTTGATTTTTTAAGTGTAAAAAGTTGTTTAATGACGTTATGGTTTTTGCGGTTATTGAAGAATATTTTTGAGTTTTGAATTTAATTGAACGTAAAGATAAGTTTATTTTTACATAAATTTTGAAGAAAAAAATTAATTTACACAGTTGATTGCTTTAATGTGAAGTCTTCATACTCTACAGAAAAATCTAAACGCGATCAGTAGGAAGTGAGAATTTCCTTATTAGGTACATCTTTAATAAAAATTAATAAGAGTTTGCCTTTTAATTTATTAAGTGAAATTTTCGGCAATAAAAAATAAATTGAGAAATTCACGAAGAAGAATTGAGGAAGGTTGGATATGGATGGGCGAACCTACATCAAGGTTTTAATTCCATTAACTTAAATTTTTTAGAGAGTCACGTCGCGATGCTGGGAGGTCATCTAATTAATCCACATGAGAAAAATGTACGAATGTGGGCAATAAATTAAAATTACCTGTGGTGCGATTAAGGTTGGTGCTTCGATTGATTTTTGTTTTAGAGACTAAAGTCAAATTTATTGTTTTTTTTAAATCAACCTCATTTCTGAAATTATGAGTAGAAAAATAATTTTGAAATTTTTGGATCAGTTGAATAATTACTAGAGTGTAGCTCATAAATTAATTAAGACGGTCAAAAAATTTTTAGCATGAATTACAAAAGTTGAATTTTAAATTTTTCCTTGCACATATTAAATTTAAATCTGTAAGAGCTTATAAAAAATCCACAACAATTTAAATCTTTCACCTACCTTTACCGCCTTCGAGTGGAGACATTAATCCAACGAGATGAAAAAGTAAAGCAGCAAACATAAGAAATGCGAATAACTCCAATCGCATACAAATTTTTTTCGTTCCTTCTCCCAAGTGAATAAAGCTTTACCCTCAACCAATTTCCTCATTCTTCTTTCACTTTAAATTGAAAAAAATTGTTGAAATGAGACGTAACTGTAATTTATGGATACTGCCTCGAGGAGCTGTGTGAAGTGGAAGGAGAGTACAATTCCGAGCTTTTAAAGGTTTTCATATCGAAAAGTAAAAAAATATTTCCATGTTTTATTATTTTCAGCACGACCAATTCTGGGATTTTAATCACGAATTCTTACTTTTGACAGAGATTAAGATCACATTGAAGAAAATGCGCGAAAGACTTTTCCACTTTTTCGTCCTAACCGCATACACTATTGGGGGCACAGTAAATGTGAAGAAACTCGACTAAATGTTGATAATTGAATTTTTAAGAAAATGAAATTTCAATTTATTAAAGTTAAAATTAAATTTATTTTCCACTTTATTCAATGTGTAAGCTGATTAAAAATGTGAAGCAGGTCCACTTGAGCGATGACATGAGCTTAAAACGACCAAGGACGGCCAAGGATTGAATTAAAAAAGGTTGTGATGGATCATGAAAAATCTCTTTAAAAAAACATTCTGAGACGTCTCGACTCAATTCGAAAAAGGATTAATGGGTAAAAAAGTATCAAATTTCAGAGGGTAATAAAAAGTTCACTTCTTAATATTCATTTCAGGGCATTTCCCGTTCTAAATAGCCTCCAACTCGTAAGCATGACATTTTTCTTTTCTTCATCAGGGCGTGAAAGGATTTTAAAAATCATCGCCCTGTGAAAGCTTTTAAGGTTGAGTCAACTTTGAGCTCTTACCTTTCTAAACCTTCAATGAGATAACTCATGACTGAAAATGTGCCATTTTTGCGAGAGATAACAATTTATTATTTGTTATTTCAATTTATTATTCATGATTTGAAACATCTTCAAGTCAAGTCGAGAATGTACACAGTTTTTTATGCATGCATACCTTTTTACTCTTCTTACTTTAAATGCGCATCTTCTTTTCATTCTTTTATCCTCCTCCACATCCAAAGTTCTTTTTTTCGTGTTTAAACCTTTAAAAGAGCTTTTCAATATTTCATTTTATACTTTTTTGTTGAGCATAAAAAATTTTTAACTGAAAGATTTGATAATTTCAATTCAAAATTTTTGTTCGTCAAATTTTCTAATCAATAAAACTTCAAAGAAAGCAACCCTCTCTTCTGCAGTCCTCTCCTCAAATTTTCTCATCAATCCTTTACTCAATTTATTTTACCTTTATCAAAAAATTTCCCTCTCGTATTTCCCCAATACAAATTTTTCTGAATTAAATTTAATGAATTTCCCAATAGAGCAACGTGGGTCTAGTGAGAGTTTTTTTACATCTCCCAAATACGCATTGTTGTTGTTGCCTAGGAAGTAGAATAAAAATTTGTTCCTCTTGAAATCAATGAAATTTACATTCGGTCAAGAAAATTGTTTTCGCATGTCTTGAATATTTTATTTAAACTTTCCTTTTTTCGGAGAAAAGCGTAGCAGAAAAAGTATCGAGTGACATACATTTTTTATATCCTGTCTGTATGCTCATTAATAATTAAGGCAAGAAAGAAAAATAATGTTCCGCATTTCCGAAGAGCCCAAAGAAAATTTTCATTGTTATGATTCGGAATCATTAAAATAATAATGAAAAGCGTTTTATTGATATTTTTCTTTCGCTATTGCCTCAGACACTCGGGGAATTAAAGTCTGATTATAGAAATTGAGAAAATTTCTCTCAATTTTTGGATTTCCTCAGGTAGTTTGAATGTGTTGGTGGGGTTGAGATTGTGTGCGTGAAAAATGGAAATTCCAAAGAGAAAATTTTCCAATGCAACAGTGGGATTGAGATTGTGTTTGTGGATTTTTGTAGATGGATTTGTGTGTTTTTTGTATGTGTTGGTGTGTTTTTTAGATGTGTTGGTGAGTGCATCTATGGGAAGTTTTTAATGCAAAAAAGTCTTGAAAATAATTTGTATGATAAATATTTATTTTTAAAAATTTAACATTAAATTTTTGGGTGAAATTTTTTTTAAAGCTCAAATTTTAAATATGTTGAATTTTCGTTGAAACTTTAAAACAAAACTTTTAAATCCTCTCGACATCCACACCCACGCCAAAGTGAATTATTTAAAGCTTTCATAATCGCATTTGAACATGTTTCGCCATAATCCCATTCACTCTCTCCCCTCTTTTAGCATTATTTTGTAAACAAAAACATAAAAGCGCTGCAACTGCTCACATAAATTTGCATTTTAATCACAAAAACTAAAATTACAAGAACGAAAAATAAAATTAATATATTGCGAACTTATTAAGGGGATTATGTAGCGTGGAAAATTGATTCGATCGAGTTGCATTTTTAGATGTTTTGTGGAGTTAGTAATGTAAATTTTCAAAATTTAACAACTTTATACTGGAAAGTTTAAAACAATGAGGATTATTTTAAAATTTTCACCTCAAACCCCACTCACCACCCATCCACAATCTATTATCATTTTTGTGGCGGTATTAAATGCAGATTAATGACATATCACATAAAATTATGCATGCAGCATTCAAGAGGAGTGAAAAAAATGTGTTTTGCATAAATGCATGAGAATGAGATCGAACGGAGCAGAAAAAAGTTTTTTTGCAGTGCGAGAAAAAAGCTCTCGAGTAGCATCATCAAGAGCTCATCTCATATGCACTTGTGTGTGTGTGTGTGTGTGAAAATTAATTATCATGAACTTTATTAAAAAAGGACTCATTTTCTGCATTGTAATCAATTTCATTTAATGCAAGTGCTTTCGGTGTGTGTTTGTGAACATAAAGTTATGTATATGAGCGCCAATAATTGCTTCAATTAATTCTTTTCATCCTCGTACTCAGCATGAAAGCGAGAAACTCAGAAAAATGCATAAATTTAAGCTTTGACACATTTTTATTCTTCCCTCGAGTGCTTGAATCCTCAACGAGAGGACATCATGAGGGTGAGTTGTGGAGAAAATGAGTTCAATTCGATTCCAACTTATTTCAACACTTTTAATTATATTAAACACACATCAAAAAATGTCGTTTCCCACCCCCTTTAATTATCCTCCTCACATGACATTAATTTTTTTTCAACACACACAACTCAAAATTGCGGTCATTTTAATTTCCAATCATTTTCGAGTGTCTCACTGAATAATTGCAATTTAATATTCTCGCGTGTGTGTGTGGCTACAACAACAGTGCGTAACCACCAAGGCCACTTTAATTGACTTGCGGAATTGCAATTCTGGGACGACAATAAATTAAATCACAGCGATGAGGTGGAAATTTTTTTTCTATAATTAATTTTGGAAAATTAAATATTTTTCAATGAAATTGATGTCTTGAAAAACATTGATTGGAGCTGATTGATCAAAACATTGGGTTGGCTAATTTTTGATAAATTTCAAAGTCTAGTTTGAAAATATAATTTTTCATCTTCTTTTTCAATTTTACTGTAATGAAACGAATAGCTTAAATTAGAATATTTTAGAAACTGAGCTTAACTTCCAAAATTTATGCAGAACAACTAATTTACAAGAAGTCTCTGAAAATTTCTCGTTTGAAATTCAAATTTTTCGCTTCCTTCACTCTTTTAAGGCAAACTAAAATCGTCTCGGAGCATATTTCAAAGCACTTAGTTATTCATGTAATTCCATTTAAATTGTGTACACAGAAACATTTTCATGCTTAATAATTTACGAATGAATAATTTTTAATTTACATTTTTCTTAACTCTTTGCGGGATTTTCATAACGGGCGAAATTCTTTCGACAACTATTAACACCTTTCAGTTCGCTTCTTTTGCTCTCTCACTCCAATTCGCATGTATAAAAAGCGACAAATTTTCTCTTCATTAAAATTATCGCTTCTGCATGTTGTATGTACCCGAAGTTGCAGTGAAATGAATTTAAATTAAAAACTTTTTTTTATTTCAGCAGCATGTCGTGTTGGAGCTAACTTGGTGTGCACATAGAATGTAGTGCTTGCGATAGCATAAAATTTAAATTTATCTTCCGCTCATTTCTCCTCCTGCTTCGTTGCTTAATTTGTATTTATTTTAATCTTTTTGCTCCTATCCGCTTTTACTCTTTTAATATTTTCCAGGAAGAGCGCGAAATGGAAGTAGCGGCCCAGTAGAAAAATTAAATTTTTAAATTTCCGGGGAAATAAAAAAAAATTTAAAAACAATAAAGTTAATTTTTTAAAATTTTGAGGAATGTTTAAAAAATGTTCAACATTCACTGTATTTCAAAAAAATTTCAGCTCCACATGAAGGCAATTCAGAAGACAATGGTTTGAGTAAAATTAAAGCGAACCAGGAGATTTTCCGCGCAGAAAGAACAAACAAGAAATGGTATTTAATATGTAAATTCCAATTTAAATTCGTGCATTGCAGCCACCTCGCCATCTGAATTGCATATGGATAAGCGAAGTAGGGATGGTTTGTGAAGATCATAACAATCATTTCATTTTTTGTTAGACTTAAAAACAATTATTTTAAATTTGAAAAAAATTAATTGTTAAATTTAAATAAAGTCCACAAAACTTTCAAAAAGCCCCAAACTCTAAAGCCAGTAAGTTGAAAGTTTACTCAAAGGCAGAAAGAATCATAATAAAAATAATCGCCTTGCACACAGTGCAGCTAGCAACTATACGCTTTATTAGCTTTCTTAATTATTATTTAATGCAAAGTTTACGAACAAAAAATATTTTTTAGCTCTTTTCAATTAAAATTTATGTTGGCGTGAAAAAGGATTAAGCAGCAAACAATTTCCTTGACTTCATAAAAAATTGATAGTTGGTGGAATGGAAACATTTTCAATTGCTAATAAATTTTTAAATTACAGCAAAAAAGAAATCTGACGATGAGGTCATGGATGTCATCACATATCTAGTTGAATGTCTTGGATGGCAATATTGTTCACAGATGAAGAAATCTCCATTTATATTGCAATTTTGTCAACTTACACTCAAAACAATCTTTCAAATTCCTTTGAAAACTAGAAACAGATTCAGAGCGACAGGTACAGTGAAGTCTCTCAGGGTAAGAAATTTTGTCATAGAAAAGGTTTAAAAATTAATTTAAAAAAATTTGAAAAATTAATAAATAAATCTCACACTTTTCACTGTACTTAACCAAGTTGAAAAAAATGTGTTTGCTGTAGAAATATTTCTTGTCTCATTTCTATCACATATTTTTTTCCGCTGAGAAATTGGAACCGAAATGAAATTTTTCTTAGATATTGCAACGTACATAAAAATTCTCTTTTTATTAAGCTTCAACTTCATTCGGAAACAATTTCCCAACATCATTTCAAATTTATTTCAGTTTGACTGACGTCAACTTGATTTTTTAGGTTAGTTTGATGCATTAAAAATATTTCAATAAAAAATATGACGTTGAATTATATTATTTTTGTAAATCAAATCTAGACTAAATTTTTGTTTAACAAATTTAAAATTTTATCCAACTTAAAAACTCCACAAAATTCAGATTAATCCCACGTGACTCTTCGCTCATTTTCAAAAATCGTTTCCTGCATTTAATAGACTTTTATCTTCATTCCCCAACTGCTCCCCTCCACTCAAAATCATTTCCATTAATTTTAATCTAATGCTAATTTCGATATCAACAGAAGTTTCAATGTTCTCTCTTCTTCTTTTTTGCACCCTCTAGACATCATCGAATGGAAAAATTTAATTCAACGCCAGGTAGTTTAATCTCATCAGCAAATATTTACACAAAAAACTCTGTAAGATGAAAATTTTCATCTCTCTAATTTTCTCAAAAATTTGCACCTTCCCGTCTTCTTTTTATTTTTCTATAGCTGCGATGTGTATTTGCCTTGTTTGTTATTATCTTGTTTTGGAAGAAGGAAGAAAATAAATGTAATTATCATACATTAAGCGTAGTGTTATGTAGCTGTTTCGATGGGCGCTTTAATATTGCCGCAAGGGGGAGACAGAAATTTTTTTGCATGGAGCGAAAATCAAAATGTTTTTTTCATAATTCATGGAATGAATTTTATTTAAATATTTTTCGTCCATTCCTTGATGACAACATTACAGAATCATGGGCAGAGAGAAAATATTCATCTGTAGTGATAACCATGGGTACATTATAAAGCCAAATATGCAATAAAAATCCCATTAAGGCGTAAAGCTTTGAAGGTAAGCAACAACGCAGGAGGCAAAGCGAGACTGTAAGCGGAAGCCAATAAACATTCAGCCATACTTGAGTTCTTATTTGGGCGTCAGACTTTCAGACTTCTTCGTATTCATAAAAACCTCATCCCTAACTTTGTATATATCAGATCGCACACGGTGTCGCACCGCACGAGATGTTGATGAATCATGATGAGTGCTTTAAAATTTACCACGCATACCAACATTTCCGTATCTCATCAAATTCATCGAAATTCAGCAGGTACATCTTTTTTTATGGAACAAGAGAGAGTGTGAAGTCTACAAGGGATGGACACTCAATAAATTATTTTAAATGATATTTTTAAAATTCTTAGATTGCGCGATTAAGTTTTTAAGAAAATTTAATTTCCAACGAATTTTCCCGCATTGAAATTTTTATGCGCTGATTTTTTTACTTTCTTGATTCGTGTAAGATTTCATGCATAAAAGTAATAAATTTTAACGAGAGAATTCGGCGAAGTGTGAGCAATGCTGCTGCGATATGTGAAGAGTAAATGGAGGGAAAAAGTGTGGAAACAAGATTTGCTCATTATCATCCACCCTACACACTTTCACACATTCTTTTTACCCTCTGAAAGCTCATTGTGAAGGGTTGCGAGAAAAATCCAATTTTTAAGGTGGAAAATCAGTTTTGGCAAGGGAGTTTTACCGGATTATTGAAAGCATCTAAGTGAAAATTAAAATCCCATTTTTGTAATGTGAAAATTGAATTTTAAGAGATTTGAATTTTTGTAAAAGTATTTTTAACTTTTGAATAGTTGAACTTTGATATTCAAAGCCTTCAATTATCATTTGACATGTGCCTATTGTCCACTTTTTAAATCAATCGCTGTCTACTCTTATCACGTGCATGTCATGAGCTTTTAAATCATTTATCTATGAATTGATGCTCTGATGACATGCTATTCTCCTCTCTCGTTCACAATTCACTATGATGATCACGGCAAAGGCTATTTGAAAGTGACGCCATAAAAGGTAATCACACGTCCATCAATTGCTTTTATAACTACAGGAAGGCTTAGTGTGAATTTATGAAATTAAAAACATTAGAAAAATTTTAAAAAATATTTAAATTTATTAATTTTAAGAAAGTGACATAAAAAATATTGAACTTAAAACCAGCCCTCGAAAACCGCTGACATTTCATTTCATCATGAAGTTTTCAATAAACGCCCGCAATTAAATGTCATAAACACACATCGACACAACATTTTCCATCACGCTTCAAATGACGACAATAGTGGTGGCAAAAAGGCTGGGGGCAGCATACGGCGTACGAAGAAATAAAATTAATTTATTTGAGAGTTCTGTGGCCTCCATAAATTCAATCTACGGATGGTGCTTTATGTGCTTTTATGCGGAGTCAAATGCAGATTTTTTAGCTTACGTATTAGAGAAAAACTAAACGTTATGCTATAAATTTTCGGTTAGATGTATATGCACAAAAGTGACATGCGAGATATTTTTTTTCGCTCTGAAAATTTTAATTAATGGCTCGATAAATATTAAACTTTAAAAAAATTTCAAATTTTATGAAGAAAAAAATTCAAATAACAAACTTTAAATTAAAATTTTTTAATCTGCATGAAAAAATCCAGAAAAGCAATTTTCCACAACACAATTCTCCCTCAATTTTCATAAGTTCTCACAGCCATACAAGCGACACAGAAATGTTAAGAAGAAACTTTTTTTTATTACAATAAATTTCAATTTTCCCTCAATTCAAGCATGAAAATAAAAAAGAGTAAAAAAGTTTAATTTGCGAAATAAAAGGAAATGAAAAACTTTTTTACTCCTCATTTCACAATTTTTTCTTCTCATAGTCGAAAAAAGCTATTTCAATTCCTTTTCATTATTTAAATTGCATCCTTCTCTCTGTATTTGACTCTATGTGTGTCTCTTTGTCGTCAGATACAATGTGCTCAGAATTTGTTGCATTCAAGCCACTTTTGTGCAGTCGTTGGTGAGATAGAATGTTAAGTGAGTTACATAACAGAATTTAATTAATATTGTTAAAAATTAAAGTTTTGTTAAAGGCAACTTCATAACTATATGCCTTAGAGTTTTTTTAAATTAGATTTTTACACATTTAAAATTTTAATGAATTTACACACAACATGAAAAAAATCGGAGTGATAGCAAAAAATGCACATTCACTATAGAGAAGTTGATAATAGCTGGGGATGGAAAAATATCATAACAATAAATTTTCCGGAAGATTAGTTTTAGTTTCCAGGACTCTCGCTCACTTGCAAATTTGCAATGCTCTCGCATCCCCCTTTTACCATCGACATGCATAAATAAAAAAATTCTTTCTCGTGGATTTTTCGTCATCACGTTTGAACTATTTTAAAACAACGCGTGGGGAGTGAAAAATATCAATGCTATGCGAGGGAGAAAAAATTTGCAACATTTTACAACCACATCAAAATTTATTGAAAATTGATCGATAAACATTTTGCGTAAATTTTGATGCGACGAAGAATTTTATAGAAAATGAGAAAATATGCAGGAACTTTGAAAACTCAAATTACCATCATCATCGATCGCATTTCATTGTTCTCATTTTCTATCTCGGGATTTATTGTCGCATCTATTCGCGAACGAAAAACGTGATGATAATGGAATAAATTGCATCCGGCATTAAGAAAAGTCACGCGGCGCTTCGATGGTTGGAAATTATGTGACAATGCTCATTTTTTTGCCATCATTATGCGCGCGAAAATTTAATTTTATCGCAATTTTCCTTTCAATTTCCCTCGCTTACATCTATCATCGTAACGACTCAATGCGGAGGTGTCAAAAGCTGAATGCGATAGTTGTTATGCAGTTCCATGACTGCTAAATTGAATTTTCATCCCAAGAAAAAAAAATTGTTTCTTCGTCAATCAACTTTTAATTTCATAAAATTTCCTCGAGTGAGAGCAATTGGCGTGATGAAGCATCGATGATTGGTGTAATTTCAATCAACAGCTCAATGAGACGGGTTTGTTGATTTTCTAGGAAAACTTTTTATTTTATTTATGTCAAATGCAAAGCAAAATTTGCAAATCTTCATAAAAAATATTTTTTTAACAAAAAAGTTTTATTTTAAATTTTAAATTATTTTTTTAATTTCAAAATTTTCTATGTTTAAATTGCGAAAACTAAAATTTAAAAAAAATACAAAATCTCACTTAAACCCCGTTATTTCGATGAACGCTCAATGAGAGGGTTTGTTGATTTTCAAAAACTTATTTATTATTCAATGCAAACAAAATCAAATCTCAAAAAAATTTAAAAAAAATAAAATTAAATTAATTCAAATTTCATGTTAAATTCAAAACTTTTCGTGGAGTAAGAAGAGGAAAAAAGCTACAAGCAATTTTTTATGAGTTAAAAGCGAGAAATAAATATCGAGACGGCGGTCGGGAAAAAGCGAAATTACGTGATTTTCATAATAATCATGCGATATAATGGAAAGCTGCGGAAAGTGCAAGAATGAAAATTGCTCCTGAATTAAGGCGAGTATCCTTTGCAGCAATCGAGATGGAAAAATTATGATTTTCAATATTTTTTTTATTGAAACCCTCGGATGTGGAACTTCATTCCCGAGCACTCAATTTTTGGCACGTATGAATTTTTTTTATTAAATTTAATGCGGAACTTATTGAAAATTATGAGGGGAAAAGTTTATAAAATTTCAATTTAACGACGTTAATATTTTTGACACACGCGTTTTAAAAAATTTAAATTGAACAAAAAATAGTTTACAAAATTTTGCTCATTTTCTCGAAGAAACGTCAAAAATAATTTTAGCAAAAGTTAAGGATTTTTTAAAACAGCGCCTTAAACTTATGCAATCCGAAATAGTATTATATTACAAATTTTTCACTCACTCATTCAATATAAAATTTTAATCCTAGAAGAAAAATTTTACTGGAAATTTTCTGACATTTCAAAACTGTCTTAAAAAACTTCCAGCAATAGATATTTCTCAATTACGCTCATTTCTCCTTGTCAATTAAAAGTTTGTTAATTAATTTATCAACGAGTGGAAAAATCAACAAAAAATGAAAGATGATGAAATAGTTTTGACGCTCATCATAAAGCATCCAATATAAAATTGGATATAAGATGCCAGTCAACAAATCATGATAAGAGAGAGAAATTTTGTTGATACAAAAGAGAATAATGAAGTTTAGATTAAAATTTTAATAATTTAATTCTTCACAATTTGTTTTGTTGCGCAAATAATTCTTTTGATGAATATTTTATTTTTTTTTCTCAAAAATTGCTAAATGTTAGAAGAAAATCAGTTAACTTTGCCCCAATTAACTGAACCATGATCATAAAAAAATATGTAACAAATTTCACTCAATTAATTCATCATCATGAATTATTCGCCATAAATCACAGCGAAAGAAAAAAAATCAAACATTTTATGACATCTCAATTTTACTGTTCATCATAATATGTAAGGAAGTGAAAGAAGAAGAGAATTTGTAAGTCAAAAAGAAAAGAATCGTCGTCAAGACCAGTAGTCGAAACGAGTCCGAGTCAGCATGAACAAAAGTGGCCAATAAATATTTATTAGCGCTGATTATTATGTAATTTTCTCATTATCATGTAACTTCTTCGTCCTACGAACAAAAAAAAAGTAAATCAGTAGCGAAATAAAAATTCTCATTTTACGACTTTCAGCTTGACACGAGAAATTTTTTTTCGCGTGTGTGTGTCCGAGTGAGAGTAAGAGAAGAAGAAAAATGGAATGTCAATTTGATAATGACTTAATTAGTTTGCTTTAAACTGCTTAATTAAAATGCTGATTTTTGCTTCTGCTACTTCTGTTCTCCTCGCAAATTTTCGCCTTTGTGTCGCATAAACTAAAATTTTTGGTCCGTTTTTTATATTCTCCTTTATTATGCTTCCGATCGTGAATATGCAAAAATTTGAAATTGCAAGGGATGGCCGATTGAGTGAGAGAAGATTTCGAATCAATTTTGATTGACTGTGTTGGGATTAAAAAACTCCTAAAAAATAAATTTGTCTTTACAAGTGAAGAAAGTTAAAAAGATAAAGTGGAGCTATAATACATTAATTACTTTTGAAAACTCATTGGTATTAATCAGTCAAACATACACTTCAAAATCTTATGTTATCATTACTTTTCAATATTTTTTGTTTCACTAGAAGCTAAAAGAAAATATTTTGATTAGTTTAAAATGTAATCGCGCATTGATAAGTTCTTATTTTTTTTACAAATGGAAAATTTTGAAATTTTGGTTCGATATTCAAATAAAAAGAGACCTGATGGATACAGTAAGTAGTCCACAATTAGCGAACATATTGTTAATTAAACTACAGCATGGATTTGAAAAAAAATTCAGTTATTTCATTAAAAAAGAGTTAATGTCTTTCTTATATTTTGCTGATTGTATGAACATTTTTTTTTTGACAAAGTTCTCATGCGATACAAACATTCGGATGTCAAAGCACCAGTTTGTCTTTCACCGGCAATTTTTGAGGATATTGAAAGAATTCAAAACTTCAATGTGAATGAGGATGACATATTTCTTTGTGGCTTTATGAGAAGTGGAACGACTTTTACTCAAGAAATGCTTTGGATCATTGCAAATGACTTTGATTTCGAAAAAGCAAATAAGGTTCAAATTTCTGATCGTGCTCCTTATTTCGAGTGAGTTTTAGCAAAAAAATAACACTCTTCAAAATGATTTAGTTTTAAAATTTATAGTAATTTTACCACAAATCGTTTAACGAATAATCAGCCGATCGACTTCTTTGAGCACCTTGAACGACCTCGAGTTTTTAAAACTCATTTACCCGTTCAACTTTTACCGCCTCAAGTTTGGACCAAAAATCCAAAAATGGTTTTTATTTCACGTGACGTTAAAGACGTGGCCGTTTCTCATTATTACCTACGTAAAACTATTTTTCATGAAAAACTCGACAGCATTGAGGAACACTTTGAAGATTTTATGAACGACTGTCTGTGGTATGCACCGTATCGGGAATATTTGAATAATTATTTAGAGCTCAAAGACAAACCAAATATTTTATTCTTGACCTATGAAAGTGTCGTCGGAGATTGGGAAGGTTCAATCAGAAAAGTTGCAACATTCTTGGGCAAAGAACCTACTGATGAGAATGTCCAAAAACTTATTGCCCATCTCGATTTCGACGCAATGAAAAGTAAAAAAAATTAATTTACTGGAAAATATTAATAAAATTTTAATTCCAGAAAATCCTCAAACGAACATGAAAGAATTTATAAAAATAAGAAATAAAAAAGCTGGTTATAATGGGTCAACTGATACGTTCATTCGTAAAGGAATTGCTGGCGGATATGTTGATGAAATGTCACCAGAGTACATCAAGAAATTCGATGAATGGTTTGCAGAAGATCCGAAGGAGTATTAAAAATTATTTTAAATTGTTTTTTTTTATATAAAAAGTTAATTATAAAAATTCATTTAAAGAATATAGTGGAGCTATCGATTCACTTACACTACACTTCATAAAAAAAATTTATCAATTCACTCATCATGACTTCGATGGAACATTCGTTTGATAAATAAAAACATGAAGTACCTTAAAACCGCCTTATCTAATTTTTTTAATAATTTGTTCACGTGCTCCAGTCGGATTATTGTGATATCTGATTTTTATAAAACCCACCATAAAGTGAACTTTTCAATTAGTTTGAAGCATAAACAAGTCGTGATAGGTTTTAAAAAAATATAATGGAAAATTTTGAAATTTTGGCTTGCTATCCAAATAAACCAAGACCCGATGGATATAAAGACATGATTTTTAGTGAGAAAATTCTCATGCGATATAAACGTTCAGAAGTCAAAATACCAGTTTGTTTTGCACCAGCAATTTTTGAAGATATTGAAAGAATTCAAAACTTCAATGTCAATGAGGATGACATTTTTCTTTGTGGCTTTATGAGAAGTGGAACGACTTTTACTCAAGAAATGCTTTGGCTTATTGCACATGACTTTGATTTTGATAAAGCAAACAAAGTTGACGTTTATGATCGTGCTCAGTATTTCGAGTAGGTTGAAATTAAAAATTATTCACACAATTTAAATTTTTTCTTTAGATATTTTACATCAATTTGCACCCAGAAAAATCAGCCGATTGACTACTTTGAGCACATTGAACGACCTCGAGTTTTTAAAACACATTTACCCGTTCATCTTTTACCACCTCAGGTTTGGACCAAAAATCCCAAAATGATTTTTATTTCACGTGATGTTAAAGACGTGGCCGTTTCTTGTTATCACCTACGTAAAACAATTTTCCGTGAAAATGTCGATAGCATTGAGGAACACTTTGAAGATTTTATGAACGACCGTCTGTGGTTTGCACCGTATCGGGAATATTTAAAAAGTTACTTAAATCTGAAGGACAAACCAAATATTTTATTCTTGACCTATGAAAGTGTCGTTGGAGATTGGGAAGGTTCAATAAGAAAAGTCGCAAAATTCTTGGACAAAGAACTTACTGATGAGAATGTCCAAAAACTTATTGCCCATCTTGATTTCAAAGCAATGAAAAGTAAAGAAATGTTTTTTTAAAAAATATTTAATAAAATTTTATTTCCAGAAAATCCTCAAACAAATTTGACGCAGTTTATGGAGTTGTTGAATGAAAAAGCTGGACATGATGTGCCAACTGATACGTTCATTCGTAAAGGAGTTGCTGGCGGATATGTTGATGAAATGTCACCAGAGTACATCAAGAAATTCGATGAATGGTTTGCAGAAGAACCGAAAGAGTATTAAAAATTATTTACAAAGAAAGTTCCAACCCTTGTTTTATTTTATTTTCCTTTCCGAAGAAGCTCCTCAATATCGGCACATACAATTCGCGGAGAGTTCATTAAATTTTCGTAAATTCTCTCTCATTCACTGACCATCAAACTCATTACGTGCCGTTGCTTCTGTTGCCAATGCTGCTTGATTGAAATATCGTGATAAGGTCATTTTATTCCCTTTTTTCGGCAAAGAGTGCAACAGTGGAATAAAAAAAATACACTGCAACAAACTCGTTTCATCGTCACTCACCAACTGATAAAGATAAGATCAAAATGTGCACGCGGATTTCGGGTGAAGTGGGAAAGTGAGAATTGGAGATTTTCGTGGCTGGATTAAAAGATTTTGAGAGGAAAATAATCTCGTGAGGTTTATTGAGTGAAAATGTTGGTGTTAAATTGATTAAATTTTGGCAGATAATTGAGAGTTGGTTAAGGATTTGAATTAAGAGATCAAACTTTATATTCAAATTTTCTAAATTGGTCACGTTTCAAATTTTGAACCAAACAGACAAAAATAAACAAAATTTATTTCAATAGTTTTCTATTTGAGCATCGAAATTGCCGCAAAAAAAATCTATCGACAAACTAAAGTATTTTGTTTTCTTTCTCCCCGCATGTCACACCAAACTTTTTTCAACGTTCGACAAAACCTCTCGATATGAATATAAATCAATATTTTTCTTTTTGCCCACTGTGAATAATTTTCTATGTACGACAGATTCTTTAAAAGGCTAACCAGATGGTTGAAAATAATTTTTTTGTCAAAATTCCTAAATTTTATCTAAGGGCATGGTTACGTTTTTATCCTTAGCCTAAGCTTTCGAGCTCTGGAAAAGGAAATTAAAACGGGCGCGTCTTCCTGGTAACTCCAGCGGCACCAAGAAACAACAACAAAAAAAATTTATCTAAGACCTGAAGAGTTCTCAATCTTAAATCTAAAATAACAAGTTGTTACCGTATTGTCAGCCTTTTATTTAAACAATGAATTTGTGCATACATAACAGCAAATATTTTTTTAAAACAAAGTTTTTAGTTTGGGCTTTTTTGCTGACAATCAATTAAAAATATATTTAAAAATTTAATTTAGATCAATGTAAATTTAGTTTAGATAACTTTGAAACATTAAAATGTATCCCGCATAATTTTAATTTATCTAATAAATTTTTAAAATTTATTTTTTCGTCGAAAATGCATGTTTTGTTTCATCTCATGATCAACAGCGCACTCCAATGAGAGTGAATATCATAAAAAGCTTCCAGCAATAAAAAACATTTTGTGTGGCTTTAATTTTCAGCATGATTGTTTTCGCAGACGAAGCGAATGAACTTTAAATTTAAACTTTATGCAAATTTTATTAGAAAAACTTTTTAGACTGTAAGCTGTTGTGAGCGAGAAAAATGTTTTAATTAGATGCGAAATTAATTTGACTAAACGAATTTAGTTTTTCAATTAAACAAATTCAGACTTTTAAACACTTTTTTTTAATTTTCAAATTGTCCACCCCCAGGATTCACTCAACAATCGCATGACCACCAACTTTTTATCAAATCATCGTGATCTCAAATCGCGATTCAATTTCTAACTTGTTACCACCTTTAAAGAAATTTGGCACCATCATGAACATGATCCAAATCAACAACCGATAGTCGACTTCTGAGAATTTCACTTAATTTCATGTTTTTTCTCATTCGTTGGTTTAAATCGAACCAAATGTTGAATGGAAGCGAAATGAGAATTTTTTTAATTCTTTCTGTGAATTGATGCAAACATATCGAAGAGGAAAAAACGTTAGAAAGAGAGACAAAATTAAATGAAAAAGGTAAAATAGTAAAAAAGAGAGAAAATCGTGAAATTCAACAGACTGAAAGTGAACGAAAGTTTATTATATGAAAATTCGAGGGATTTTTTAAAAGATGCTAAAAAAGTTTTTCAAATATATTTGAAAAATCCAAACTTTATCAACCTTGCAACGTCCAATTTACCTCTTCATTGTCCATCCAAAAAACAAAAGATTAAATAATGAAATTTTTGTTGCCTGTTGTTTAAAAATTGAAAACACAATTTTTTCATCATCGAATCATTTCACAGACTGTCCACCAAGTGTTTCCTGCATGTAGGCGAAAATTGTCGCGTTCACAAATTTTCTATTACTGTTCAATTCAGTATCAATCGCTCTTCCCAGTTATTCGTCTGCAGCTTGATGTTCATTCAATAATTTTCTCACAAAAAAAGGGGCGAACGAGTGAAATTCGACAATTCAGCATGTGAAGTAATTGAAAATCGATTTGTAATTAAATGGCAACCGTGCCGTTGGCATGAAACATCCACATTCACAACTTTTTTTTATGGTTTTTGTGTTTCCGCAATGGCGCAATTTTTTAGGCAAGTTCTGATTGAAATTGCCAACTCTTGATTATTGAAAATATTGACTCGATGATGATGAGTGGTTGGATTGGTAAAATTATTCGCATTTAAAATGCGCCAAAAAAAAGTTCTCAAGTCGTTCATTATTTTAATGGACTATAAATTCACTATCAAACGGCAATTTTGGAATTTTTTTCCTGTTAATGTCTGTGTACAGTCGTTTTTTATTATACGAGAAATGAGTGAGAAGAGCGACATTTCAGAAGCGACTCTTGATAAATTCTGAGATATTTAGGTCGAGAGATGTAAAACTCAGGATGATTAAAAAATTAAAAATGTATAAATTATATTTTAAAAATCCAAAATAAAATTTAACAAAATCCTTAGTTATCAACCCCGTCAACAATTTCCCAAATCCGGACATCCAACAATTACATCATGTTTCATGATGCTGCCAATTTGAAAGTGCAATAAATATTTTTGTCTGCTGCCATTTTTTATTGTTCACATGCAGAGCAAGAGGAAAAATTTTCTCTGATCCAATTTCAACCATTAAGCCATTGCTATACACACTGAAATGTTGTCCGGAGGCAATGCAACAAAATTAATGTTCATCTCAAACTTTTCCTATTTATTTTCGTTCTCTTTTTTCCTGGTGTGTGGAATAAATTTACCCTCTCGATTTGTATGCCATGGCAGTTATATTTTGTTGGCTCAAATCAAATGGAAGAGTTTGAGGTTGATTGAGCTGTCGATTTTTTAATGAAACTTAAATATTTTTTATCACTGAAATTTTTTATTACAACTATCTCAATGAAAATTTCAAACAATCAGCACGAAAACTTTTAAATCAAATTTGAAAGAAGGAAAAACTTTTTCTCTTCAAATTCAAATTCAAATCGTTATAAATCGCATGTGTGAGCAAAGAGAAAAGCTGAATATAATTCTTCAAGTCGAAGAACAATAAAAAGTGCCACATGAATATGAGAAAGAACAGGAAGAAGTTTTTCAAGTAGAGAAAATTTATTAAGACTGAATTGAAAACTTTTATAGCTCCGCTATGTAAAAAATTTAACTGCTTTTTTTTCAAATATAAAATTTTACTTTTTTATTTCAAATAATTTGATATTGTTCTCTTTTATTTTTTTGAGTGGTTTTGAGTTGCGATTCGAGTCAAACTAAAACACCTGATTAAAATTTTTTTAAAGTTTTATTTTATTTTTTATATTTTAAAGGCTCAAAATTTAACTCCCATTTTTGACTTGAAAATTTTCCTTCTTCATTCACCGACATCAATGCTTTTAAACGCTTTCATCTCAATTTATAAGTTGCACATACTCTCAAAAAGCACTCACAAATTGATAACAAAGAAAGATTAAAGTTTTTGATTTAAAATGAATAGCTCATGCGGGAATTGTTTTGCGCTCGACTTTTACGTGCTGCTCGAGAGTTTAAAACTTTTTGCTTGCGTTAAATTTTTCTTTCAAAATTGAAGTGAGATATGAAATGCGGCAGCCTCGTAGCGACTGCATAGGCATGTGAGTTGAAATTTTTTACTTTGCTATCTCAACCCCAATAAATATTGTTTTTTTGTGCATCAATGCAGTCAACGTTCAAGAGAGAGCTTTTTCTAACTCACGTCGCTGTCATTGGGGAAGTTATTTATGTATCGATAGGATTCTGATACTGAGGTTCAGTAACTGAACAACAGAGAAAAAAACAAAAATTCGATGATCGAGTGCATCTTTTGTAAAATATTTTTAAAGTTGAAAATAAATTTTGTGGTTGATTTTTAATCACTTTTTAAATTATAATTTTTGGTGAATTTAATCACCCTGCAAATTGCACTTTCTCTTATTATCTTTTGTGTGACATAAGTTTGACCCTTCAAGTCACATTAATAAAGATGCTCGCTCAATTGTCGAGTGTGCGATTTAATGCTTTTTATCAGACAAATGCGTTGTAAATCATGAACGAGAAAAAAGTATAAAACAGAATTAGATCACAAAAGAGGAGATTAGTTTGAAATTTAAGTTTGTTCTGTTCACAATGAAAGCAATTTTTATGCTCAGCATTTTTGTGACACTTTTGTGTTTGGTTTATTCAGCGACACCTGAATCAGATTTGCGATGGATTCGATGGAGTTCAAAAAGTAAAAAATTTCCTATTAAATCAGTTTTGGGTGGAAATAGCATTGAGGGCAGAGATTTATATGTGATTCGAGTGTTTAGAAGAGACACAGGAGAATTTATTTATGGCAGTTGTGGTGGAATTGGAGGCAAAAATTTGAATGACTGCTTCATAGCAACAGAATCTAAAGAACAGCAAGTTTTTGATGTGGAAGTGAGTTTAAACTTCAAAGTTGAATTATTTTGAACTGTTTAAATTTAAAGATTTTAACTGGTGAAAACTTTATTTGGTGTGCTGGAAAAGGAAGAGACTTTGATAAAGAGTTCGCTATCTGCAGAGCTTCGTATCATCAAGGCACGCTAGAGCCAGGGACTTGGCTCTCAAACGGAAAATGCAGAATTGGATATTCGGATAATGGCGTTTCATCAGCCGCGCTCACGAATGACTATGAAGTACTTAGAGCTGGAAGTTGTTAGAAAACTTTCATTTTTTAAAACAAACAAGATGGGTCTGCAAACGGCGTTGCCATTTCCAATAGCTCCGCATAGATTAGTACCCTACTCCATTGCAATGGGCATTAGTGGCATTAGATTCCTGATGCAATGACGAGTTCAACGACATACATGAAGCCATAGTTCTGAAAAATGGACATTAGTGGCACTCGTGGCCGACCATGATGGACATTCCTCAAAAATCGTCAGTTCCATCAATTCCTATGCAATTACGAGTTCAACGAACCCATGAAGCCATAGTTCTAAAAAATGACATTAGTGGCACTCGTGGCCGACCATGATGGACATTCCTCAAAAAGTCAATGTCAATCGATTCCTATGCAATTACGAGTCAACGATACCCATGAAGCCATAGTTCTGAAAAAATAGACATTAGTGGCACTCTGGCCGACCATGATGACATTCCTCAAAAATCGTCAATTCAATCGATTCCTAATGCAATTACGAGTTCAACGATACCCATGAAGCCATATAAGAGAAAATTTTATGAAAAAGGACATTTTGCACTCAGGACGGTCCTTGGAGGCATACCCCAAACAAAATACTTCTTCACAACTAGAGCAAAACCCGATCTTTAGCCACAAACCCGAGTCAAATCCGACCAGCCTTCTTGAGATATGCCGCCCACTAAGATCGTAAGAAAGTAAGAAAGTGAGAAAGAAAAATAAGAAAGTAAGAAAGAAGAAAGAAATGACTTAAAGCTCAACCCTCTAGGACAACCGATTCAAATCTGTTTCGCCAGTTTGTAGGATTGACAAGGCCTATCATTTGAGTATATTTTGATATTCACAATTAATTCTTCACTAGGGGTCGAAAACAGGTTTTGGAAAAACAAAATAATATATAGCGGAGCTATAAAATTGATTTAAATTTTAAAAATATTAAAAAAAGTGAAGATTTTTAGGAATTACAAAATTTAAAATTGTGGCCAGACACCACTTCAATTTTTTTTTAAATTCCTCATTTCTTACTTTTTTATTATAAAATTCGAATAACGGAAATTTTATTTGAATCGACAATGATTTGAGTTTCAAAAATATTATATAAAAAAATATTAAAATTAATATTAAAATGTTAAAATTATTTAAAACGTAAATTTGAGACTTAAAAACAATTTTTGACATACGTAACATCTCGCTTTGAACTCAATTGATAATAATTTAATATTCTTATCATCATCAATGTAAATTCCAGTTAGTCGTATAATGATTATTGTGTTAGAAAAAATTATAAGTAGCTAGAAAAAAATAAAATAGAGAACATTCTGAAGTTGAGATTTGAGCTAAAATGAAAATAATTTTAATATTCGGAGTTTTAGTGACACTTTATTCAACATTTAACTCAGTACAATCGAAATGGGTTCAATGGAATTCAAAAAATAAAAACTTTCCACCAAATCCAGTTGTGGGTGGAATCAATCCTGAAAAGAGAGATTTGTATGTCATTCGTTATCTAGATGCAACAGAATATTTCTATGGAAGTTGTGGAGGAGTCAATGGAGAGAGTTTCGATGACTGTTTTGTGGCAAATGATCAAAGGGAGAAACAAGTTTTTGATGTTGAAGTAAAATTTTAAATATTTTTAAAGTTAATTTGTTGATATTTTAAATTTTATTTTCTAGGTTTTAACAGGAGAAAATTTCGTCTGGTGCTCTGGAGTTGGGAGAGATTTTGACGTAAATTTTCCAATTTGTAGAGCATCCCATCAACCAGGAAATTTAGAATCAGGAACATGGCGATCAAATGGAAGTTGCAGAATTGGATTTTTAGAAAATGGCGTTTCCGGAGTTGCTTTTCATGAAAACTTTGAAGTCCTTAGACTTGAAAATTGTGAAAATAGTTTGCAGTAATTTTTATAATGTGTGACATAAATATTTACACAAAACAATTTTTCTTTTTTTTCATAAAACTTTTCGTTTTGAGAGTTAAAAAATTTAGTGCGACATTAAAGGACGTCGACGCTTAAGTCCCAGAGGATTGTTAACGCGTGCCTTTTATGACTCCAAGCATCCTCAAATCATGTTTACTGACTGTGTACAGCACATGTGTGAAAACCGCCAGTGAGATGGAAAAACTGCTTAATTACAAAGTTTTTTAATTAATTTTCACGCTCTTATGACATTCGCTGTTGTGTTATTAAAACGCTGATTATTTTCTGGAGGAAGAACCGTGAAACCTGAAAAATGATAAATTTTCGGATTTTTTAAATTTTGATTTTCACTTAAAAAAATTTTCTAAAATAATTTTAGAGTTTTTCACATTTTCAAGTTTTTGTGTAATTTTTTATATCAAAAATAATGAAAAGCGAAGTGAAGAAACATAATAACTAATTTTTGCCATTAATGTTGCCTGTTTTCATGTTTAATGAAGCACATTTGTGGTGCAGAACTCTTACAATTCTCTTTTCATGACTTTGTCGTAAAAAAATAAGACACGAGGAGCAATTAGTGAAGGAAAATTTTGGCGAGCAAAAAACTTTTTGTTGATGCAAATGATGAAATTGTGCGTTAACGTTTATTATCGTTCGAGGTTAAGTTAACCGTAAAAAAAAGTTTTTCCTTCAAGATGAGTTTTTCACCTTAATTTTTCTTGCAAAATTGAATTTTTCAAAGGATCCTTTTTGAATTTTTAAATCAACCTTTTTTACTGTCATGAAAATTTTTGGTGTAATTTGCACAATTTTTGATCCTTTTGTGATTAAAATAATTGCGACTTTTTCAGTTGCCATCATTGGGTTTTACTCATTATAAAATTCACCTTTTTATCTTAAGGAGTGGAAACTATAATTGCATAGAACATTGGAGACACTGAAAGTTTTAACCCTCACCAAAGAAATTCGACTATAATTTTTTAACTCATTAAAAAACTTTTTGTCATTAGAAATTTTTCGCACTCAATTTTACCTTCTTATCCCCTCTTTCACAATGATAATCTCACAACCACGTAATAATCTGTGAAAAGAAATTAAATGCGAAATTCTTTTTCAGTATATTAAATTTTTTATTTTTATTACTTATTGCAAAGTTTTATGAGTCGAGTCTGAATGTGCGGATAATTTTTTTGAAGCACTTCTTTAATGGATTTTTTTCTCACTGCTGTGTGCATTTTATGACTTTAAATTGTGTGTTTTTGAGAGATAGATGTGGGATTAAGTTAATTAACACATCAAGATTAAAATAGTTATGATGATGAGGAAATTAATTGAGATATTTGCGAAATGATTAAGGTGTTAATTGATTTGATTTATAATTATGAAGTAATAATCTTGAAACGTGTCAGAAAATTTCATGATTTTACATAATCTGCGATGATAAATTTTCCATTATGTCGCATCATATTTCGCATGATTAGAGATGCCATCAACTAAGAAGAAGAATGCCTTTCTGTCTCATCACGCCTTCGTAAAACGTGCAGAAAAAGTTTTCGAGGGGTGGAAAGAAAAATGAGTGTGACGTGTTGCGGTGGTAAATGATGAAATTTGCAAATTTGCGGATTTTTTATTGGTAATAAAATTTGCGTTCAAAAAAGACAAAAAAGTTATGAGATGTGGAAAGAAGCAAAAATTTTGTGTCTCTTTTTAAACCTTCTAACACTGCCATAAATTCTCTCTTAATTAATTATTGCAATTAATTATCCTCACATGAATTTTCTCCGCCATTTTTCACGTTTCCACTGAGCAAGAATTTTTCAATTATCGTTTTTACGGCATTTTCAGCATCTCTAATTGCATTTTATTCTATGCTGCTGACACTACAGAGACACGACCCTTTTTTTGCTATAAAAAAATGACGCTTTCACTGCTTCATAAAAGCAATAAAAGTACACGAAAGTGATCATAAAACTTGTTAAAGGAATTTTTGTCGCAAACATTTTTTATACGATTTTTTCAAGTGTGTCTTGATGATGATGAAAACAAATCGAATTTTTTTAAGTACCGTAGAAATTGTTTAACTATAAAAAAACTTAAAATTAATTTATGAGCAAAAAAGAATAAAAATAAAAAATTAAATTATTTTTTAAAGCTTTCAAAAAATTATTCATATTTTTTGCACCATTACAACAGTGATGATATTGAACCATCATTTAATAGCCATCACCATAAAACTCATGATCTAAATCGATAAATTTGAATTTTATGGATCAAGAATTTAGCATAAATCGTGACAGAGATTATGATCCCGAGGATTAGCAAGAAGCATCGACGAATAAGGTGAAAATTATTTTTATGAGAAATTTAATCGTTGATCCCATCACTTTATTAATATCCATGTCCGTATTTATGAATAATCTTTTGAGCTTTGAGGAAGGTGTTAGACATTTTTTATAAATTGACTACTTATTAAATTTAAAATTCAAACTCATCGCGATAAGTTCTCTATCGTACTTCATGCATACCCCACAGACCGATTCGATATCTTATCAATATAGGATTATTGTCAAGTACTTGAGTTTTATGGCATTTTTTTCATTGCCGTTTCACTATAAAATGAGCTACTAGAGTAAACCTCCACTCAACTGTTTGTTTTACTCTCTGAGTGATTACAATGAGAGCTTTCGTGTTTTTGGCATTGATTTACGTGATTGGAGGTATGACAAGTACGTGTAAAGTTTTTTTAAAATAAAAATTAATTTTCTATAGCAACTCCAATCGATCATGAGAGTCGATGGAATTTGGTACCAGACGGAGATGGAAAATTGCATGTGGTTGATATAAATTCAGTGAATGAGGATATTGAACCGATTTTCACTCCAGAGTCGGACACACGTTTCATGCTTTTCACACGAAACAACCCAACAAGTGGTCAACAAGTGACATGGACAACTCAATCTATTCAGAATTCAAATTTCAATTCTGCCAATCCAGTTCGAGTTTTAATTCATGGCTGGAATAGTGGTCTGAGCTCAGGAATGAATACAGCACCAACTTCATCTTATCTTCAATTGGGAAATTTCAACGTCATTCAAGTATTCTTGTTGTTCCTTAAATTATTATTAGAGTCTTATCAAAAAAATATCTTCAGGTCGATTGGAGTATTGGTGCAAATACAATCAACTATATCACCGCCAGAAACCGCGTACCCCTTGTTGCTGATCAACTTGCGCGTTTCTTGAACTTTTTAGTCTCGAGTGGGGCAATTCCTAACATGAACAGGGTGTCAATTGCAGGTGAGCTCAACAAATTGATTTTTAAATTTAATTTGTATTTAATTATTTATTATAGGTCATAGTTTGGGAGCACATATTGCTGGACTAACTGGAAAGCGGATTCGTGCAGGAACCAATGGCGTTGTGCAAGTCATTTTCGGATTAGATCCTGGTAATTTTTATTTACATTAAATAATTAAATAAATTAATATTCCCATCTTTTTAAAGCTGGTCCATTATTTAATTTGAATGCTCCGGCGGAACGATTGGATGCGAATGATGCCGTTTATACAGAAGGAATTCGTACAAATGTTGGAGGATCTGGATTCTTAGAGCCGTTCTGTCACAGTGATTTCTATCCTAATGGAGGCAAGTTTAACTTTATTAATTCACTAATTTAATTAAGGTTGTCAACTGCTCTTGTAAATTTTTGATCATATCATTTCATAAATAATAACTTTGAATTGACAACAGGTGACAACCAGCCCTCGTGTGGGACTGGAAGTTGTTCTCATAGTCGTGCACATGCTCTCTTTGCCGAAACGATTATAAGTAGTCGTTTTGTATCAACCAGATGTGACACTCTTCAGCAAGCATTAAATCAAGCTTGCACGGGAGCTAGAGGTGTCACAATGGGTGGGGAGCCTGGTAACACCGGACTTAGAGGACTATTTCATTTAAGAACAAATGGAAACTCTCCCTTTGCCATGGGTTGATCTTCAATAAAGCTCTTTATGAATAAAACAATTCACACACAACAAATAAAATTCTTTTCACTCACAAATCAAATTTTTTGAACTCAAAAAATAATTTTTTTGTGACCTCATAAAAACTTTTTCAATTCACTCTAAAACATTAAAAAATTTCTCCAACTAGGCGACGATCAACCAGGTTGTCCAATTGACATGGCGGGAAGTTGTTCTCACAGTCGCGCTCATGCCCTTTTCGCAGAATCAATTATAAGCCCCAGATTTGTTGCAGCCAGATGTGACACACTTCAACAAGCGTTGAATCAACTTTGTTTCGGAGCTCGGGATGTTTCGATGGGAGGGGAACCGGGAAATATTGGTTTAAGAGGAATTTTCCACTTGCGAACTAATAGAAATTCTCCTTTTGCAAGAGGATAAAAACTATAAAACTTTTTGACTTTTAATAAATTTCGAAATTTTGCAATCATCTAAATGAAAAATTAATTAATATTTTTAGGAATCAAACAGCCAGGATGTGGACTAGATTTACTAGGTATTTGCTCTCACGGTCGAGCAACCGAATTATTTGCAGAATCTCTTGTGAACAATCGATTTTATTCTCAAAAATGTAACTCATTTCATCATTTACTTTATGGACTTTGCAATGACACCAAATACGCTCTTATGGGTGGTGAACCTGTGAATCTCAACCTGAGAGGCATTTTTTATCTCAAAACAAGCAGTAAATCACCATTTGCTCTTGCAAGTTATACAAATAAATTTAATTAATAATTAATAAATAAATTATGATAACTAATTGAAAATTTAAAGCTTTTTTAAAGACAGAATTTCAAGCATCAAAACTTCTTCCCATAAATATCGAATTATCATCGTATAAATTCCATTCGATCCCTCATCACTCGTGTGTGAGATACGCGTTTGATATTCATAAGAGAATTGATAATTAATTTTTTTAGTATCTTTTCTCTCTGCTGTGGAACATTCTTGCTTATGAGCGAAGAAGAATTTTTGTGCCCTTGCCGCTGTTGTTATTTGGCATCATCGATCCATTCTTGCCACCCATAATGTTCTTTTTATCATCGAGTTTCGTTTTTTTGTGGCTTCTTGATTTTGGCTTAATATGCAAGGGATGGAAAATTAAAAAATTATTTTTTAAAAATATTTATTAAATTTCCTAAAAATAATTTTATAAAAATTTAACTTTAAAAATTAAATTTAGAAATTTTTCAACGCTTGTGTTCATTGTAAAACAAACGTGAGGCACACAACGACCAAATTAATGCGGATTTTTATCATTTGATGAAACGCTTTTAAAATTATTATTTTTTTATTGAAAATCTCCAACGCTCTTGAGGAATTTTTTCTTCTGGGATTTTTTGTTGTCTTAAGAATTAATAAATGCGGAATGAGTGGAGAGAGAGAAACATATAAAAAACAGTAGCAACCACCACAAATGAGTGCGGCATGATTAAAAAGGTTCTTAAGAATGAAGAAGAAGAAAAAGCAAAACTTGTTTAAAATTTTATGAAAAAATTTTCTCACTGCTGTTGTGGAAAATCAATTCAACTTTGTAAGATTTAATGACAGAGAGAAAGAAGCAGAATTTTTTTAAAAATTTATTAACGAAATTAAAAAAAAATGATTTCATTAAGTTTTCACTCCTTGTATGTCACCATCGATCTCTCATCTCAGTTCATGGCAGAATTTCCAGTAGTTTCCAAGACTCTCGAGTCTTTTTTATTAAAAAGGAGTTCGAAACATGCCGACAACATCTCTCAAGTCAGTATAGTGAATTTTATTGCAGTGTGTTGCATTCCAATCTGTTTGTTATATCCGCTTTTAAACTCACAACCAGCACGACATGATAACCGGCGTTGAGTTAAAAATGCATTTAATAATGATTATTGAAAAAAAAGTTCTGCGCTTCAAAAAAAAGGAGGAGAGAGGAAAAAATTAAATGTATTCGAGTGCACGCAATTTGACAATTAACAAAAAGAGTTAAATGGATCTGCATGACGTGAAGAGCTGAGTTGAGCGAGTGTTTATTGAATATCAATGGATATTTTTTTTAAATTGAGTTTCAAGGTATAAAATTTTTATTTGATTTAAAAAATTTGACAATTTTTTTTGTAAAAATTTATTTAAACAATTTTGATTGTTAATTTTTTCAAATATTTTATTTGAGTTAACATCCCTTGTTTTTGACCCAAAAAATATTTTTTCTCTTCCTCGAATTTTCTCATCGATTGTCATTAATTTTTACTCTCGACTCATATCTTGTTTGTTTGCTGTTTCAGTTGTCTCTCGTGTGCTCCTTTAATATGTATCGAGTTGAGATAAGAAAGATTATTAAATGTATTTTTGTGAATTTTAACTGAATACAAATTTATTTTTTTATTGCAAACTCGATGCTTTGGAATTTTTATAAATTCCTCATTGTAAAATTCATCTGAAGATTTTAACCTACTCATTCCTGTAAATCCATCATTAACTTTAAACATGGTTCTTTTAATTTAATTTTATATTTTCAACTCTTCTCTTTTATTACTTTGTGTAGTTACTTTTTATGTCACTATTTACTCGATTAAGTACTTCTTTCAATGCTGTTGCAATTTTCTCTTTTGATCTCATCGTTAAACTTCGTTTTGATTATTTTTTATTGCAATCGCAAAAATATTTTTGTAGTCGCTGACTTTCGCTTTTTTGATTGAGTTTCAAAAATCCTTTAATGGAACTTTTTAAAAATCACAATATTTTGTAAAAAAAACTTTATCATTGCTTTAATTTTTGCGAATACTTTGGACATCAAGAAGAAATACCACAAACCTTACTCAAGCGACCACAATGCAGTCACGCAGTGTTGCAATTTTTTTCTTTAAACTCATTGAATAAATTAAATCGTCAGTTCACAAAATGCCCACTCAAAAATGACCTCAAGTCGTTAGTCGCTTCCCAGACCAAGCGAAGTTTATATTAATTATATTTTTAAAAAATAAGAAGCAATAAAACCGCAAAAAAATGCAAACACACGCTTGATGTGTCTTCTTAATATTTTTAGAAAAACCACAAAATTTATAAAGAAAAAATTGTGAAATTATTTAAAATTTTGTCTTGAATTTTTTATCATTCAATGCATCGAAAAATAAAAAAAATTGCAATAAAAAATAAAGCAAAAATGTTTTTCGTGATTTTTTTATGATTCTTTTAATGATTTTTCTCATTTTTACGAACTAAATTTTTAACTGCACCACAATAAAATCCTCTTTAGTGAGAGTCAATGTTCCGTTGGCCATGACGATAATGACTCATGAAAATCTTCTTCACCTCCTGATTTATTCGCAAAAAAATTAAATCATCACTTAAGTCACTTAATTTAAATCGGATTAAAACTTAATGAGAGAAAGAAAATTAATTAGAGGCTGATGGTTGATTTTATTAAGTCATTTTGCAGATATTGTCGGTGTTGACCGATTATAAAAATTAAAACTTGTTGATTAATTTAATAATTTTTTAAATCTTAACAAATGTTCAACCCTTGCATAATTTTTTCGTACTTCTCCCTTAAATGCATACACCATTGCCGGTGTCGCTCTTAATCATTTTTTCTCGACATTTCAATTAAATGATAAATTAATTCACGATGATTTACACAAAATTCAATTAAGCTCAATTTTTTAAAAAACTTTTTCAATCGCACCAAAATCGGTAGCTCTTGTTGCCGTGTGTGCATTTTGAGAAATTGCACAACGGGATATCGATTAATAAATTTCACTGAGTTGTGCCTTCAGACAGTTTTTTCTGCAAATATGGAAATGAACAGAAAAATTTAATTTTGTTAAGAATCTCTTGTATGATAAAAAGTAATTTGCAATAAAAATGAGAAAAATATTGATGACAAACTTAAGGCAAGGGTAAGATTTTTTTTTATTAAATTCCAATTAAATTATTGATACATTTTTTATCCATTTTACATCTCATCAATCTTTTAATATCATAATTTGATTAAGACATCGAGCGGATGTCGTTTAAATCGCAACATAACATCATAATTGCGACATTTTGACTTGATTTTGTTGTTTAATGAAAAATTGCTTCGCATTTGTCGTCTCGACAATTTTTGCCCTGAGGGTGACAGAAAAAAAATCATCTCGTAATGACCGATGATGATACATCATGATGGAGATTATAATTTTGAAGCAGAAAAGTCTCGAAAAATTTTTCAACGAATTTTATCTTTTCAAATCTTTTTTTCTGAGTTTAATCGCAAAATCATAAAAGCTCAATCACGCGAATGTCAATGACACTGAAAAATTCTTTCTCGCTGATGTCCAGCACAATAATAAATTGATAGACTTGTAATCTCTGTCGCTTATGTGCATCTACATGCATGGTGAGCATAAAAAGTGATCCATCATCCGTTGCATAGTGCAGCAATCACTTGAATTGTATCTCCATGCCGATATTATGTTGTTGGTGCTGCATGTCGACATGCCCAATGATGTTCGAGCTGTGGACAGGTTTGAGAGTGCGACTGCAAAGTTCAATCAGGAAAATTCTCGCTTTAATTTATCATCAAAGCGATTGCGAGAAAAATTATTTTATTATTTTTCTTAAAAGTTTTTATGACAATAAAAAAAAGTTCCGATTAATTGCGACAGAAACTTTCGGATTAGATCAAAGAAAAGCAAGTCGAGAGGAAAAAAAAATCATTACTCGATGTAACAGTAAGTGACATGGAATATCTTCAATCTGCCATTTCTTCTTCTTACAATTCCGATCAATTTTTATTTAACTTCAAATTGAATTGCGATTTGCTTCTCCCATCGATCTTTGTGTGTGCATGCCTACAAATCTTTTGTGTTTGCGAGGAGAGGAAGATTGAAATTGACAAGCAGAGCCGTTAATTAATTGAACTTTTTCCCTCCTCCTTTCAATTCAATTTGAACTCAACTTCTATTTTCAATTCATCTCTCTCTCTTGCTGCCTGACTTGAAATGATGTCATTGTCAATTTGAAGCTCGATGGAGAAATGTAAGAAAGAAATTCTTAAGAAAGCACAAGGGATGGGGAATTTGTGTAAATTTTTAAGATTAGGAAAAAAATTGATTATTTATTTAAAAAATATTATAGATTTATATAAATTTAATTCCACTATAAACTTTTTTATATCCACATAATATTATATATGGCCAATACGGAAAAAAACTGACTTTTTCTCAAACCTCGTTTTGCTCATTATTTTTTAATATTTTAAGATTTGGTTATTAAATATATGCTTTTCCCGAGCTTTACTTTAGGATTTCACTTGCTTTAAAGGCAGTTAAAGTGCTTAAAATATTTTTATGTGTATGCACGTGTTTGATAATTTTTTCAAAGACTACTTTATAAAGTGGTAAAAAATATAATGATGATCAGAAAAGGTGTTCCTAACTTTTCATTTGGTTACTGATTTTATAAGTTTTGTATCCAGTTCCATTCAATAGCCTCATTGCAATGATTCTAATGACTTACACTAATTTCAATGTGGTATACTTAAAGAGAAATAAGGGATTTTAAATTTTGCACCTACTGGCACTTCCTGCGTATCCATACTCAAAATTTTTAACTGAAAGTGATACAGAACACAGAACTGCTTCTTTTAAATCCCAAATAAAATTTCTAAAATTATTAAATGAGTGTAAATTTTGAAATTTAGTTTTTCTTTTGAGGATATTAAGCACTTCCTGCAGGTAAAAAAAAATTTCTAATTCTTCCAAAATTGCTAATGTTCTTCATCTAAAACATGCAAAAAAATTCAGATTTTTATCTTGAAAGAATCAAAAGTTATTGCAAAATCAAAAATACCCCGTTGGAATCCGCGGAAAAAAGTCAGAAATTTTAAGACTTACTTTTTCATGTTTGAGAGCACATTACTCCATAACTATGAATGCTAGATAGTTCATGTGATATATCAAAAGACGCGGAATAAAAAGTTCTATTAAGAAAAAATGCAACCTGATTTTCGTTAATGTAAAAAACAGGAGTAAAAGCCAAAAAATAGGCAAAAAGTAAGTCTTAAAAATTTTCCGTATTGGCTATATAGCTTTTAAAAATTTTATAAAATAATTCACAAATGCTCATCCCTCGCTGTTTTTTCAATCCATTAAACATTTAAGAATTGCCGTGCAATGCAAAGCAATTTCAACTCGACGACTTTTATCAAATGACAAAAATCAGCAACAAATTACTGTTTGCGGGTTCAATTGAAAATTCACCGCTTCGATGATGATCGAAGATCGCCTTGTTCGGTTCTGCGGACTGTTTAAGGTTCTCACATTGGAAGTAATTTCTGTTTGTTTATGAAAAGACTTTTTGCTTGATTTGCGCACGCCCACGTGACTTTTTTTATTTGTAATTTTAACTGTCAATATTTTAATTTTGAATTTATGTTAAATGCTTTCGGTTTGTTCTCAATGGCTCATGTTTGTTTATTGAATGGAAGAGAAGTCGTTGTAAGCTGAGCAAAGGCAATCTTTTAAATAATTACTTAGGAACTTCTTTTTGAAGTCTATCTCTGGAGGTCATGACAATTATTGTGTGTTTTGTATCACAGCAACAACAACGATGTGGGCTTAGAAATGCTAAAAATGGAAATCAATTAAATGCCTCGAGAAAATTAGTTGAAGAAGAAAAAATTGTTGTTTTCGTCATTTATTTCTGGCATTTTTATATTTAGCTATTTTATTTAATAAAATTTAAATTATTAAATAAAAAATAATAATTTTTTCACAAACATCAAAAATATCCTTTAACATAATATTTTTATCAGTCCACAACTTATCAAACTTCATACGAGTCAATTAATCTGATCATAAAGTTTTGACTAAAAATCAAAAAAACTTTTTTGATGAATTTTCTCACCCATAAAAATAATCAAAGTCTTGACGATATATTTATTTAATTAATTATCACTTTCAGTGCGTGCTGTTGATGGAGAGAAAAAGAGCACAAATTAGATTTTTGTTTCATGGACACATGAAGTGAAGTGATGTGGAGATAAAGTTGAAGAAAATAAGGCGAAAAATAGAGAAAGAAAAAGTTTTTTGTGGTTCTTACAATAATCAGCAAAAGAAGAAGAAAAAGCTCAAGGTATAAAGGAATGAAATGAAAAACTGCTGGGAATAGCTTTTATGGAAAAAAATTCCAAAAGTTTATAAAATTTTATTGTATCTTTTTTGATAATTTTATTTTCGGCTTAAAATTTTACTTAAAAGTTTCCATCCCTTTGCCTTATCCCTATTCTTTGCAACTCACCAGTCAGACAAAACAACTGTTATGGATTGCCGTCAAAGGAATTCTTTTTTCATCTATTGACCTAAATAAAGAAAAAATCAATTTTTCGATTGTCAGAAAAAAGAAGAAATTAAGCGAGAGAAATTCACGCATTGTTGGTAAAGTTCTTTGCATGTCCTAATGACCCAAATCTCTTTTCACATCTGCTTGGCAACATCCGGTGAGGAAATTAGAAAGGAATTGGAAAAGTTTTATTCGGTGGTTATAAAAAAGTTTGAAGGAGCTTTAAAGTGAATTGAAACTTTTCAAGAATTGTAAAATTGAGTTCATCAACCTTTAGATTCTTATTAAATTTTTTGGAAGCTCATCGTTGTGACTTTTGACAGCAAAAGTTGTTTCCAAGTTGCAATTGCAGCTCAAAATTCATTTTTCTTCTCGCAATCTCAAAAAATCTTAAATAAACAGAAAAAGAGAAATTGCTCAGAGATTTTTTAACTTTGATTAAAGATTTAAAGACATGACACATGAGGATATTTTTGTTCTGTCATAACATATGAAAGTAGCTTGTAGTTGTAGCTTATCAAACTTACTTCAAAGATCTGTTGGCGGTTATGAGTTGAATAAAAAAAAGTGAACTCATTTTTCAGAATAAAAATTTTCTTATGTTCTTAAAATTGCAGCAATGATTTTTGTAACTTTTTTATAAAAAGTTTCACAAATTTATCACTTTTAAAAAATTTTACGATTACAAAATTAATTTTGCTCATAAAAGCCTCACACGAGAAGAATGATTACCACAGCCACCCATGAGATGTGCTCAAGAGACATGTGAAGATTTATACTCACACTTAACATCCCGAAAAAAAACTACAATTAACAAAATTTGTCTTCGCAACGATATGAATCTCCTCATCTCTCACTTTTGTCACTTACCTGAACCAAAAGTCACCATAATTAATTAATGCCTTCTTAATGCATATAAGAAAACATAACACGAGTGAAAAATTTCCATTCTCAGATGAGTTGCGAAGTGTCGCCTTTTTTATTGCCTTTTTGCGCTCTTTTCAATTCTGCCGGCACACAGGGAACAAGCAAGATCTCTTCGTGTGGGAGTCGTTTATTTAAAAAAACTTCTTTTCTCAACTCATTTCTTGAAATTGTCACATTAAAACCACATTTTTAAGCTCTCTGTTTAAATTGCAAAATTAAATGTTTTGAAGTTTTTATAGAAAAATTTATTGAACGAGATTTTAAGTTGTTAAATTTATTACGAGAAAGATGAGATAACTTTTTTTGTAAAAAACGTTCACATCCCTTGCTTTTGTTGTAATTTCTCTTAAAAAATCTTTCTCCATCAACTCAGGGTTGGTCACAACAAAGCTACAAAAATTCTACACGCTAACCAACATTGCAGCATGCACAAAGAACGCGACAAACATTTTGAACAAAACGCGTGGGCGATTCTCTCAAGACTTTTCACGCTCCCGATTTCAAATAATGCTAAATTATTAAATTGTAAAAAAATTTCCATTGCGAATTATTTTTTTTTGCGGAGTTAATTAACGATCGACGACAGTTGTGCGCTGCTAGTAAGGGGCGAGGGAGTAGGAAGAAGCACATTTTAAGTCAACCATAACAAGAGAGGCACGCCATGCACTCTTTTGTGTTATTTTATGTGTACAAGCCAAATAAGCTCATTAAAAATATTTTTTCCTCTTGCTGTTGTTATCGTGATGCGTCGCGTGCAGTTGAGTCAATACAGAGCAGAATTTAAATTTTTTTAAACAATTTTTTAGTATTTTTTTCTAATTTTATTTTTGTAAATTTTCATTTTTTATAACATCATTAAATAATTTAAAGTCTTGTTTCTTTTTGATCAAAGCCCAACCTTGACTACCACCGGGAGATTGTTTCATCCAGTCTCTTCTTCAAATAATGAGCTTGTTAATACTTCTTTGCTCTTTTTTGTTCCCCATTCTTCTTGCTGTGATTTTCAAATGATTTTTCTTCAAAGTCTTTCTTCATGTTCAGCTGAAAAACGTGCCTGGTGCATAATAATACAATTATTAACCTATCGATATGAAATTCTCATGTTCGTAGCCATTGTTAAGAAGAATTTTTACTCGATTTTATGTGGCAAAAAAAATAAGAAGAAAAGTTGGAAGTGACTTTTTCTAAAAAAAATAATTAATTTTTTATGTCTAAAAATTAGTTTAAATTTTTTTTAATCCCTTCAAAAGTTTTTGAATCTTTTTCTAAAAAAAATTTCCTTTTACTAAACTTGAGATAATACAAAAAAATGTTTCAAAACCCACACGTGGGTGTTGCCGCGTAACCCACTGTAACAGATCGGTATTGAAAGTCATTTTGGGGAAGCCTTTTAGGTGAAGCCTTGGGGAAGCCTCTGGGGAAGCCTTTTAGGTGAAGCCTTGGGGAAGCCTTTTAGGTGAAGCCTTGGGGAAGCCTTATAGGGGAAGCCTTACCTTACGATGTTGACTCTTCCGTGGTTGAAATATAAATGAGCTTGAGAGAGAAAATTTTTGCCTTATATATGAAAAATTGGGGAAGGCTTAGAGAAATCATTATAGAGAAGTTATTTTCCATTATGTTCCATTTTCCATCATGTTCCATTTTCCATCATGTTCCATTTTTCATCATGTTCCATTTTTCATCATGTTCTATTTTCCATCATGTTCCATTTTCCATCATGTTCCATTTTCCATCATGTTCCACTTTCCACCATGTTCCACTAGCAACCAATTCCTGGTCCAATCCCGAGTTCAACGATACCCATGAAGCCATATAAGTGCAATTTTGTATGAAAAATGGACATTATGGCTGTCCGTGGCACGACCTATGGTCATGACCCAAAAAATTCCTAAAATGGGCTAAACTAGAGCCACAGAGCTACCATTTGGCGAAAACCCGAAGTCTCTAGCTGGTCTAGGGGCTGAGATCTCGATGGAACAGACGGACAGACGACGGAAATGCGAGCATATAAGCGTTACCACACTAGTGTGGGTTACGCTAAAAAATTTCTCTTTCCAACGACACTGCTCACAATATTTATAATGAGATCATCTTCCCCAGTTCAGTTCATTTCTCATCGCTTGTATCAGCTTTCTAATGGCTTTCGTATGAAGAAATTTTTTCGCACAAATGAGATCTAATTAAGAAAATTATATTGAGGAAGCAAAAAACAAGTTGAAGTGAGTCAGTGGCTAAAAGTGTGTTATCATAATTTTTAGATTAAGAATCAAGGGATGGAATTTTTTTGTTGATTTTAAAAAATCAAAATTTTCTGAATAGTTTGGTGAAAAATTCAAATAATAATTTTTAATATATAAAAATTCTTTCCTTGTCTCCTTCTAACTTACTCAATTTCCTCTTTCGCCATCTCAAGTCCATCGCCAACATTATTTTGCTAATCGACTCCAATATTAAATTTCTTTTAGCTCGCTCGCATTTATGACGATAATTATGTGCTTAAGAGCTTGAGCACATAAAAAGTCCATACAGCACTGAGCACAGTAAGCTCACTATCGGTTGAGGCTAATCACAAACGCACGAAAAGACAATAAAGAATAAATGCGCGCGATATTTCGCTCCGTTTTTTTTCGCGATGCTCACAATTTCGATCCCGAGGAGGAGAATTTATGCCTTTTAACGGATTTTTATCGAAGGAAATTTTTTTTTCATATTCTCTCAGACACACAAGGAAGGAAGCGCATACAAACTATAAATTAGACCTTATTAAACCACAGAAAGTGCAGACACAATATTGCAAAATGTGCGAACAAAAAAAATAAAGAAAATATGGAGCTGATAAAAAATTTCTTTCTTCGAAGTACCACAATGTTGTAAGTGAAGGAGAGAAAGGCAGAAGAAGGCAATAAAGATGGCAGAAATTGTGATAATTTTAATAAACGACTCGCATCTTTTCGAAGCTTCTTCGGCTGATTCGGTGCATCATCTTTTTTTTGGCCGAGTTTAATAAAAGGAGATTTAAAAATTCTTGGTGAGGATTTTTTTATATAAATTTATATACATGAATGTTTGTAATTTATTTACTTTTATTTATATTAAAAGTATTTAAACTTTAATATAGAAGTGCATAAAATTATTTATTTAAGATGAAAAAAAGTATTTGAAAATAAATTTAATGATAAGAACTTCACACTAATTTTTTTCTTAGTGACTAAGAAAGTTATGATTCACACCAGAAATAAATTCCAGCTAAACTATTTTAAATGAACTCAGTATCCCTTTCATATCTAAACTCACTCAGAACATAAAATGAATTAATCACCGCGTGTTTAATAAAAATACTTCTATCGTCGTTGCATAATAAATTGATAATAATGAAAATGAGAAAATTGGCACACAATGCAATGCACATGAAATTGCATAAAAGGCTCAATCAAAACCAAAACCGGCCACACCCCGATTAATTCCATTCACTTCTTTAATGCTTATCGAGAAATTCCTTCAAACACATAATATAAGTAATAAAAATGCATTCAGTGATTCAATTTATAACTAAAATGGGAAAAGTCTTTTGATTTTTTTGGTTGGGGTTCGTTAGGCAGGGAGAGAAACAATTTTCAAATTAATTATTTCGTTTTTAATTTTTAAAAAATATTTAAACTTTTTAATATTTTTTGAAACTTTTTTTGACATCACTTCTCAACTCTGCCCTTTTCAATACCTATCCAGGCTTTTGCATGATTGATGAAAAAATCATGCAATGCTACTTGAGCTAAATTATAAACTGAATAATGCCGCCGCGTGCTGCTGTTTCAATCGTTTAGGATTAAATAAAAGGTGCAAAATTTGCATTATGGAATATAATTAAGATATCGGTCGGTGGCGGCACTTACCTACTAGCTAGTACACACATAAGAAATTGAAATTTATGCAGCAGCTCTCGAAATTCTAATTTTTATTTTATGAGCTGCTGAAATGTAAGCAATTTGCTGGCATATATTTTTTCTGAAAAATTGCATCGGCATGCAAACACTCGAAACATTACGTCACATTTGTTTTTATTACTTTCATTTTTATGCTTATCGAGACCTACATTCGAGAAAGAACAATTGAAAAAAAGTGTCCGACATGTGATAGAAAGTTTATTTTATTTCTTTGAATTATGACTCGCCAGTTGAGTGCAATTTGTTAATGACAAATTGTCCGCTTGCGGAGAGTGAGTGCATAAGACAAAATGCCAATAATGCACATGTTGGCAGGCCATAAAGCTGCTGTATGATGACTAATTTACTGTTGGCTGTTGAATAAATGCTGATTGATTAATGTAATTAAAATATGGGAATATATGCAGGCAGAACTTTAAAGATCTAGACAATATCTTTTACATACTTAAGTTCTCGATGCATAAATTATTTTATGGGGTTAGTTAGATTTTAATGTCACTGAGAGGTTAACTATGAAATAAATTATAAAATTATTTTTTGACAAACCTTCTTAATGACGCCACAAATTTATTGTTTTATAAGCATTTAGAGAACTCAGCATGGATTTTGTTGGATTGCTTAAAGTGCATCGGAAGCAAAATCGAGTTGAAATAATATTTATCATCATAAATTTATGTTTAATATTTTAAAACTATGGAAAGACAAACAATTATAAAATTTACCATATGCACTTTTTATTTTACAATAATAAAATGAAATTTTTTATTAAACGCTTGACCTTCAATAGTTTTTTAAACATTGTTAGATTCTCGCAACATCATCAACAGCAGCAGCAAAATATTGTGAGTGAGCATGCATCGCATGATTGACGCAACGATTCATTAAACAAAATATGCATATGAGATGATAAGAAGCAACTGAACATTCTCACAACTGAATATTATTAAAATCAGGAAAATCAATAAAGCATAAATCATATTTACTGCACTCACTGCCATTACTGCAGCTAAGTGCATCACCATCCGACTACTGAGTGAGTACTTTGCATGTGCATTTGAGTATCGATGATGTGTGGGCACAAAATTTGAAATTTATGAACTTGCCTTCGAGAGTAGCAGCAGCTTAAAAATTATTACTTTTACTAGAAAGATCAAAAAAGGTAAGCCGACCGTCTTTTATTATTTTCTATGAATATAAAACATTTATATTTATCATAAGTAATTTTAAAAATGATTGTTGATCAGTTCTAATACTCTGAAAAAAATTTAATAAAATTTGTGCTTTGCTAACACACAAACATCTTTAGTCAAATATTTGATTTTTATTCATCTCTTTAATATGTGCATTTAATAAGAGTTTTGATTCAACTTTACTTACATGGTTGTAAACCTTTTAAATATAAATAAAAATCGCTACTGAAGAATAAAAAATATTTTATTGATTTTAAAGAGAATAATAAGTTGTGAAATGAAAAAACTTGGAAATTTTAAATAGACATTTGTAAAATAAATTTTATTTTTTGCCTAAAAATTCTGTTTAATAATTTTGTATCAAAACTAGAAAATCAAAAACTCAACCTAAAAAACAAAATATTTTGACACAATTCTCTTTTTAGTCATGTTTAAGAAAAAAGATCTAATTTCAAATCAATAAAATTATTTGACATTTTAACCTCCATAAAACACACGGATGACATCTTTTCAAACTTTCATTATCGACAGATGAAAACCGCTTTAAACTGTAAATGACTTTTGTGAATATTCGAAGATTTTGAGTTTAAAACAGCATGTGGTTCTACATTATGCATTCAAAAATATATACATAAGTCAATGAGGAATATGAAGACAATAAATGTTCGAGCACCTACATCGAGTTCACCTCGAAAAAACATCTCTTTTATTTTTTAATTAAAATAATTTGTATTATTTGAGAATTGAATGAATTGAACAATTAGACACCTCGACCGCAAAAACGGCACATCGCGAGAATTTCATGTCCGACAGTGCCAAGTTCATTAATAATGAAAAATCGGTCTTAATTAATTTTTTTACAACAAACCGCCTCGTGCTGCACACGAAATAAAAATTGTGTTCAATTCATGTTATTTTAAAAATTGATTATTGCTCATTATTTGTTTATCTCTCTGTGCGAATGAGTCGCGGTTATGTGTACTCATGTACTCGTGTGTATGGTGCGAGGATGAATTTCAAAATGGCATTGATGAATCTCTCGCGAATATTGCAGAGATAAATAATTTAATTAATTCAAATAAATTAAATGTGTATTCAAATAATTATTCGTTTAAAGGATTTATTTGGGTGAGGACAGAAAAATTAGGAAATTTTATAAATTTTTAATATTTTGAAATTTTATAGATTAAGTTTTTTTATTAATTTAAATTTTTTTAAAACTTTCCCTATTTTTTGCACGAATACATTGAAACTCAATTTATTAATTTTATTCAAACAAATGATTTTACTTGGTTTCACTCTTTGTTAAATTTTTTGCATTCAATTTTTGATTAACTCAGAATTTCTGGCAATTTGTGAATCACAAAAAATATTTTTCAATCTTAAGTTTTTTTGTTAAAAGTTTTACAATTAAAATGTGCAACACGTTTTTGGCTCCACATTGTACTGCTTAAAAAAATTTAAAAAAGTTTAAATTGAAATATTTTCTCGAAACTTTTTTAAATGAAAATTTTACTCCAAATTGACAAAGTTTACAGTCACATAACAAAAAATAGTTTTCATAGAAAATAATGAAAACATTTTTCCGCCACTTTAAACTCTGGAATATGTAAAAGTGCTCGAATGACAACAAACATGACGATGAGAGTGCTCGAGAGATGTTAAATGTATGTGCATAGATTTGAATTTAAATTTTATGCTCGTTGACGAGTATCCTCACCACAAAGAGAATTCGTGTTATTTCGAGAACGATTTCACAATGTACAAAATGTATACAATTACAAATAGCTGTCAGCTACTAGAAATGATGATGAGTTTATTAAGAGGTACTTGATGTTAATGAGAACCCGCAAAAAGAACACTTTACTCTATGTATTTTCGATCATGGAAAAAACTCACTGTCATTCCCTAAAAAATGACGATTTTATGACGACCTTTGAAAGCTATTTTTAAATTTTAAAAGATATTTTTAAAATTTTGCTTCTCTGGTTCTGAAAATTTAAATTTGTTCTCATTTCACACCCCCAAAACAACCTCACATATATTCCCTCGAACATTTTTCATTTTCGTGATGCTATCAATCCCAATTCTTTCATTAATCCGAAACGTCATGCATTAAAAGCGTGAAATTTTAACGCCAAAAAAACGAAATCGTGAAACAAAAGCGGAATAAAAAATGTAAAATAGAATGAAATAAAAAGTTAAAGAAGAAAAGAATCAAAAAGGTGTTTCGTTTATTTTTTCCATCTCTCTTCCTCATTCTCACTTCTTTACCTTCGCTACACTGTTTTTATCTCTCCCTCACTCAGTGAAAACAACGTGCTATAATTAAATTGAAATGATTAAATGGTGATAAGTGACTTTTGATGGGAAATGACTGGAGAGAAAATGAAAGAATGACTAAGAGGTGCAAGTGAACGCATTTAATTTTGACAATTT
Organism: Tanytarsus gracilentus; assembly: GCA_038502055.1. Lineage (NCBI taxonomy): Eukaryota > Metazoa > Arthropoda > Insecta > Diptera > Chironomidae > Tanytarsus > Tanytarsus gracilentus. Next base: position 3,792,355 of record JAXRKN010000043.1, on the reverse strand, counting down.
TAAGAATTTTAGTATTGTGATAAAATTTTAAGGATTGAAACCTTTAACTTTTTAAAATTCATAGCAAAATTATTGCGAAAATCGCGTTGCTCCAAAAAGCATTATTATTATGCGTTTTGAAGACTCGGCTGAGAAAGATTGGGCGTGCGCGACTATTAAGCGATATCATTTTAATAAGGACTTAGTCATCGTTAAACTGTCATAAAAAATTTCCATGCAATTTTAATCCATTTTTTCTTATGAAAAGCAAAGAACCGTGTGAGAGCTATTAAGACACGCCATAAAAAAGCGCTGACTACCGGCCTCCTCGTGGTTACTTGTTCACCTCTCTTGCTATATATTTTAAATTCATTAATTGAATCGTGATGTTTGTTGAGAACTCATTGCACCTGTTTTTAACCTTCCTCTACTTGCTCTCTCTCTCTTTTCGCCTCGCAACATATTCGGATCGATATCACGTCTTCGAGACGCTAATTTTCGTGGAATAGTTCAATGAGCGAAAGACTCATGGTGCAATTTCAATAGCTCAGAATTTATTGTTGCACTTAAACAAACCTATAATTTATTCGACCGTGAAATTCGTGAGGATTCTTTTTTTCTTTGTTGAGTTTTTCATCGAGGCAATATCAATTTCGAGCATGTGTGAAAATAAAGAAAAAGAGTTGAGTGCAAGGGAAGTGAGTTGGAATTTTTATTAATTATTTTATTTTTATTAATTTAAACTTTATAAATTAATGAAAATAAATTTTTTGAATTTTTAAATTAAATTCCAAGTCAGTCAATGTAATTTTTTCCTCCTTTTATTTCCCTCATTGATTTAATTTAATTTTCACGAAATGGCAAACAAAGCGTGTGCAGAAAGAGATGAAATTAATTAACGTGAAATAAAAGCTGAGAGCTGTGAAAAAACAATTAGCAGTTGCCATAATCATTTCTCTCCTTCAAAGACGTGATCCGAGCAAGAAAATATTTTTTTCCTGTGAGTTGTTGAAAGGATCACTCAACATGACTTTGGGGCAATTTGTTTGCTTTTTTTATAAGGAATTTTTTACATATATAAATTATATACGAAAATAATGACAAGGATGGAGAAAAACTTTTTTGCCTCAAAATGTGGCGCACATACAAACACACTCACACATAATGACCCTATAATTTCAAATGCTAACAAATAAATTTTATTGCAGACTATCTTGTTAAAGAGAGAAAGATGAAATTCTCGTGCGCGGACCTTTAATTTACTTAAAGCAATTTTTTACCCATCTTTGTCGTGAAATGCAGCGATGGCTGTTATTATGTGTTGCATGAAATACCAACTTTTACGTTGTGAAGTGATGATATGCACTTGCGTTGTTAAACATAAAATTTGGCTTTTCAGCAAACAATAAATTTTTTTGAAGGAAACTTTTGGGGAAGTCAATTGGGGTCAATTTTTAAGCGGATGCTTTTTAACTCGCAATTTTAAAGTGTGTGAAAAAATATCAAAATATTTTTTTCTTCATTTTAATATTTTGAAAAAATATTTAAATCTTACAAGTCGAATGCATAAAAGCAATAAATAAACATAGAATGGCATTTTAACCCATCAAAAGAAATTGCTTAATTTGAATTGAATGGAGAAAAAATTCCATGAAAGGAAAAAATATTTTGATGAGTTTATTTCTCTATTCTTATTAATGTGCACATTAAATTTTATGTCGTGTACATCTTTCTCTCTTCCGCGGCCGCTAATCGACCATCAAATTATTGCCGCACACACACTTGTATTCATCTGAGATGCCAATTAATGACAAACAAACAATTTTCAAATGATGTCCATTGTTGGCGGATCACGACCTCGCCTATTCAAACCAACATGTGGAGAATCCAATTATCGCCTTCTAATTAAATTCATCTCAATGGACATTATTCAACCAAAACGTCCATCCCTATTCACTTTGTGAATAATTGAGTCATTTTCAGCGTGTTGATTAACATAAATTTCAATACGGTGAAAAATGTACTCGAAAATTTGAAAATTTATTTATTTAAATAAAATCCATCACCTGCATTAAATTTTTCAGAGGCCTGTTTATAATTAGATAAAGTTTTTGTTCGGAACGTGTAGAGAGTAGTTAAATTAACGAAAATGAATACCGATAAACAATCATTTATTCTCTCTATTGTCTAATTTTTATTTTTCACATTATGCATTTCGCAGACCATGTCTGCATCCTCAGATGTCTTTATCGATACTAAAATAAATTCTCTCAAAAACTTTTTGAGAGACGTCAATTTTTATAAAAATGCATTTTTATGTCGTCATGATGTGTAGTCAAAAAGCTTGGAAGCTATTGGAGGCTCCCCAGTGTTCATGAGGTTGGCGCGGTTGGCTATGTACATGCTCTCGTAAGCGTCCAACTGTATGCTGTTCTCAACTTTCTTCAGAAGTTTTATGTCACCTTTTTTATGGCCCGCCCCATTGCAATGCCTCGACACCGAGGATTTCTCAATTTGTTTGTTCTTAATAGCATTATCGTGTTCCTTCTCTCTCACTTCTATTCTTCTCTTTGTCTGTCCTATGTACTTCTGTTCACAGTCTCTACAAGGTATCTCATAAATTCCTGCTTGCTCTTCTTCCGATCTCTTACTTTTGCCATTATTGAGGATATTCTTTAGTTTACCCCTATTCGAGTAGCAAACATTGATGTTCTTTTTGTTCAAGACCTTCTCAATTTTGAAAGTTAGAGGTGAATAAAAGGGTAGTATAGCGGTTCGTGTGATTTCGTTTCCATTAAAATCTTTCGTGGTCATTCTACCTTCTCTCTCTAGCGGTCTCAGTGTGGTTACAAGTGCCGTGTCATGTTTATTCTTATGTTTTTGATTTATATTGTTCACAATATCCCTTGTAAATCCATTGATAACCGCCATACGTCTTAGATAGTTGAGCTCTTTCGCTCTCCTTTCGTTTATTTATTTTAGTATCGATAAAGACATCTGAGGATGCAGACATGGTCTGCGAAATGCATAATGTGAAAAATAAAAATTAGAAAATAGAGAGAATAAATGATTGTTTATCGGTATTCAATTTCGTTAATTTAGCCTGTTTATAAATTATTTTATTGTATGTACATACAAGGTGTGGAAGTGCTTCCAACAAATTCGATGCAATTAGGATCTAAGAGAAGATAGGCCGGAGGGTATGATATAAAAAGGTTGTAAAAAGTGCATTGAAGTCTTTTGATGATTTCAGGTTTAAATGTGAGCATAAAGATTTTAATAAAAAATCAGAGATGAAGTGAAATTTTATTGAAACTTAATTTTAATAGTTCTGCAAAATTACCCATCAAAAATCCAACAAAATCGAAAGTGACACTTGAAGTTTAGAACATGAGCATTCTTTAAGTTTCATTCAATAACACAGCAAACAATCGCATTTTGAGAAAAGACAAAGAAAAACAATCAAAAAGCGAGAGGAAATAAAAATTGAAGACAATTGCAGAAGAACGGCAAAAGAATAAAAAAATGCACACTCGAAGACGAAAAAAGAACGAGGCAACAAAACGCCCATTCGCGTTAAGGAAAAAATTAAAGGTCTAATTGTTTTTGACATCAACGAATTATGTTAATTGCCGATCGCTTCTCTCTCCCTCTCACTCACTCGCGATTGAACTCGTCTCCATCTTCAGCATCGGATACTCATGCAAAACATTTAACGAAACATTAAGTACACATAAGATATGGATGCAAGGAGTGGAATATTGAGATATGATTTGAAATTTACAAATTTATTTTTTGTCTTTAAAACACTAAAAAATTTAAAACTTTAAAAATTTTTAAACCCCAAAAAATTATTTCTCTCTCTTCCCTTCACATTTTTTTCTAGGCTTTTTCCTCTTCTTGAAAAATGAATATTTCTGTACCATCAATATCATTTAACATCAACTCAAAAACTCATTCGATTATCTTACTTGAAGCCATGCATATTACATGTCGTGACATTGGCGATAATCAATCTCTCTCACTCACTCTGTACCGCCGCGATGTATTGCTAGATAAACATCAAAAGGAAGGCAGAAACCGAGAATGTGCTGCGATAAGTTTTCAAGTTAATTTTTTTGCATATGCACAAGAAAAAGTTAACAAGAATGATAAGTGGCTGTGTAAAAAGTAATTTAAGCTCACAACTGCGTCCTTGAGAGTCCTTATGCATGTGGATGGATAATGGCCGTATTTAATTTCTTTTTGAATGTTTTGTTTGAAGTTGTTCAGTTTTTATCTGATCATTGAAATAATTAAATTTTTCTAAAGATTTTAAATTTTTTATCATCTCAAATTTTCAAACGTTCGCAACATTTTTCACGTTTAACAGCAAAAAAATTTGATATCATCGTTGTGAAAATAAATTTTAAGCTGCAACTGCAATTGAGACGAGCTTTGAAAGGGTTACATGAGAATTAAACATTATTAAAGTGGTATTAAATGAGCGCAATAAATTATCATTTTTTTCTTCCTTCATTCAATTACAATGCACTCGAATCTCTACACAATATTTTCCTTTTTAATTACAGCATCAAAAAAAATATTGATATCATGTTTCGATGTAAAGGATGATGCACAACCAGGAGTGGAATTTAATGAAATTATTTTAAAGAAAGTTTAACAAAAATATTGAGTGTCCACCCCTCGAATCCACTCTATTTGCCTCTCTTTCGATAAAATGTGATTTTTGCGAGATAATTTGATAACGAGCAATTTTATTTGTTTTCATGTCTCTCGTTCGCATTGCAATTTTCTGCTCTCCGATCCGTGCCATGGCAATAATGCTGATCTTTATCTTGATTTCTTTTTTAATTAAAACCTTTTTTTGACAAAGTAAGAAATTCTCTCTTTCGTGTTATTGTGTTTCATTGTAAAAAGAGGAGAGCAAAAAAACGAGTGCATTACGAAGGGCTTGACAACGGAATTATTAACCAATTACAAGCGATCCGTTACGTCTTAAGGAGAGCTACTGCAATTTTATGTACTGCTCTTGAAGATGTTGCTGCTGTTGTTGTGTACTCGAAGGAGGCAAAAAATGAGATTAAGGGTTAAAGTTTTCACTCGAATATTTTTTGAAAAAAATTTAAAGTTTTAGTAAAATTCAAAATACTTTCAAAAAGTTATAAACTTTCAATATTTCAATATTCAACTAAACACTTTCAGTTCTTGCTTAAATGCAACCAAAAGGCAAAGCCTTTAGCCATTCAAAATGATTTGAACGAGAAAGGCGAATCGAAGGAGCATCTTGTTAATAAATTCAACTGAAACATAATGCCCTTGAGCAAGCAACAAGCACAAAATTTTTTACTGCTGCTTGCAATTTTCAAAGTCAATATTTTATCGTCGCTGGTAATCGATATGTCTGCTGAAAGTTTGACTGCGCACCGTGGAAAAAGGAGAAGAGTGCAGACATATGCTTGGTATTTATGGGGGATAATTTAAGTGTTTTGTGACATACTTAAGAGAATTAATAACTTCGAGGTGTTCGTAAATAATTAAAGTGCACATTGTGAAATTTTTAAGAGAATTGAAAATTAACAGAATAAAATTTTCACATGAAGAGCAGCGCTAGAAATTGGTAAGTAAAGATATAAAACTTAACCTAAATTTAAATTAATTAATTTGAAAGAAAATTAAAATCTATATTTAAGTTTTTGTAAAACCTTTTTGTATGCAAAACACATTCTGAGCGCCACATTGTAACTGAATGTAAACAATAATAAATGTATAATTAGCGTCGACTATAATTTTCCACGGTTAATTAAGTTTCGCTTCCTCGCTTTTAATGATTCTCCTCGTTCTCGTTACGTTTTATTTTGTGGGTGTTGAAAAAAAGTCAGCGAATCTCGTTAACGTTCACAGACCGACGGTGTAATATGGAAAGCATGCAATTATACAATTTCCTTTATATTTCTCCATATGCATAATTTGTAATTTATGTGAAAAATGACTTATTAAGAGGCAAAGTGTTTGTGGTGTGTCATGTCAAAAATGTAATGCTGCTGTGAAATAAAAAGTAAAGAGAAAAATTGTGAAACAATATAATTAACAAATGCTATCAAAATCTTTCAATCTTGAACTTTAAAAGTTCCCTTTGCCAGTTAGCTACTTGAAGGGGATGCAAGTGCGAGAAACATCTTAATAATTTAGAATTTTTTTGAAATAAATTTTAAATTAACAATTTTAAAACAAAAAATTTTTTAATTCAATTTTTTTCCATCCCTTGTCTCTTCTGTGACAAACAGCAATTTTCATTTAATTTTTCAACATTCTCGGTTCTCTTTCTTTAACTCACAATATCGCGGGTGGATTGTGTGTGCAATTTTTCTGCATCTGACTTTCATGTGGGTGGATTTTATAGTGTGAGACACTCGAGACATAAAATCTGCGACTCCTTTTTAATGTGTGCCGTGGTGTTAAAAATTTATTGATCATTACAGATGCAAATAAATTTTAAAATTTCTCGGTGAGATTGGCGCAATCGGAAAGATTTACAAGTTAGTAATTGGGAGGGAAAAAATGGAGAGATAAAGTTGAGGTAAACAAGAAATTCTTTCATGTGCGTATGGACATTAAATTGATAAAGGTGATGAAGGGTGTTTTGCAACAAAAAAAAATTATGAAAGTAAAAAAATAAAATTTTGACTTCAAAAAGTGTAACATGTAAAAAGTGCAAGATTTGTGAGCTGATACCATGCCTGAAACATTTTATAAATTGGAAAAAGTTCATCTCAGCAATGAGCGAACTGCAACGACGAGTAAATTATGACACACACATCCCAATGATCATTTCTCAAGCCTGTTTATCTCTCTCCTTTTACCTTCACGTTCGTCGTCATTTCTCAGGAGAAATCTCGAAAGTGAGTGTGATATATTGAAAAAAAAGTTGCTCACAATTGAATCTGTCGAAAAAAAGAAGAGGTGAAATTTATTTTGTCCGCGGATGCAATCGAAAATTTTTCTCGGACTGCAGTCGATGTTTTTTTATCACCATGTCGATCGAAATTGTGATGTGTGATATTATGGAGACTTTAATTCTTCTCTCGTTAATCCGCAATATCAATAATTCAAGTTGAACTTGATCGAGAGATATTTTTAAAGTGTGTGGGGAAAATTTGCGGAATTAATTTTGTAAATAATTTCAAAGTAAAGATTTAAAGGTTTTAATCACGTTAAATTTAAAACCTTTAGATTCAAAAACTCACATAAAAATCATCTTTAAAGATTTTCCGTCAATATCTTTAAAATCCGGTGTTAATTTCGTTATTTATTAATTCCACCACAATCATTTGCGATGCAATTCACATTCATTTTTATATTTTTTGCAATATATGCGTTCCGTCTGGTGCTTGTTGCATGTAAGGCGAAGCTAAAGCCAACAAACAACAGAAAGAAGCCAATAATCATAAATTTACTTGCGATATAACTGTTATAAGTGTCGCATGTGAGCTTTTTTTATGACTATTTTTATTGCTCTCTTTGCCAATGTATGAAATAATTTTTAGTGTAACCCACGAAGTGGTGTAACACTTATATGCGCCTATTTCCGTCCGTCCGTCTGTCTGTCTGTCTGTTCCATCGAGATCTCGGCTCCTGAGATAGCTAGAGACTTCTAGTTTTCGCCAAATGGTAGGTCTATGAATTTAGATTCGGCCATTTTAGGAATTATGAGGGTCATGACCACAGGTCGTGCCATGGACAGCCCTAAATGCCATTTTTCACACAAATTTCCTGTTATATGGCTTCATGTATGTCGTTGAACTCGTATTTGTATCAGGAATCGAAAGGCATTGATGATATTTGAGAAATGTCTATCATGGCCATCCAAGAGTGCCACCAATGTCCATCACGGCCGGCCAGTAGTGCCCCTAATGTCCATTTTTTAAAAGTATGGCTTCATGTACCTCGTTGAACTCGTAATTGCATCAGGAATTGATTAGCATTGATGATTTTTGAAGAATGACCGTCACGGCCGGCCAGGAGTGTCCAAGGAATGCCACTAATGTCCATTTTTTAAAAGTATGGCTTCATGTACCTCGTTGAACTCGGAATTTGACCAGGAATCGATTGGCATGGATCTGAAAATGGAACACTGTGGAAAATAGAACACAGTGGAAAATGGAACACAGTGTAAAATGGAACACAGTGGAAAATGGAACATAGTGGAAAATGAAACATAGTGGAAAATGGAACATAGTGGAAAATGGAACATAGTGGAAAATTGAACATGGTGAAAATGAAACATAATGGAAAATGAAACACAGTGGAAAATAGAACATAGTGGGAAATGGAACATAATGGAAAATGAAACACAGTGGAAAATGGAACACAGTGGAAAATGGAACATAGTGGAAAATGGAACACAGTGGAAAATGGAACACAGTGGAAAATGGAACACAATAGAAAATGGAACACAATAGAAAATGGAACATAGTGAAAAATGGAACATGGTGGAAAATGAAACACAGGGAAATGTAACATAATTGAGAAATATTTTCCATAAGGCTTCCCTTTTGGCTTCTCCAAGGCTTCTTCATAGGACTTCCCCATGTTACATTTCCAATACTGATCTGTTACAAGTGGGTTACACGGCAACACCCACGTGTGGGTTTTGAAACATTTTTTTCTTCTCTTGGCGTGGCAATTCCTCTGCGCACAATTAAAGAGCTGAACGATTATTGGCGAGCTGGGTGTGGGAATTTTTTTGATCGAGATAAAAAGTATTTTAAAGAATAAAAATTAGTTTCCACCCCTAGAAATTTTTGATCCATATCCAACTAAATGTCGAGTGCGATTTTTCAATTTCAGACTGACGTCTCATTAGCGGTCACTTGACACATTCAGCGCAAAACTGTAGAGTGATTTTTATTGAACAACATTTTTTTCGGTACACAACATTTATCACCTCATGGATGGATTTTTTTCTACAAGTTGTAATTAAATTTAATACATTTTTTATTGCGCATTTGGCGCGAGATTAGATTGTCGTAATTTGATTTTTTAAAAAACATGATCTATAAAAATAACATGACTGTGCAAACAACAAAATGGCAATGCGATAATTTGCGAGTTTAAATGGAATTTTGTAAAGTGAAAAAAAATGGCGAAACGCACCATGATGATCAATTAGTGTTGAAAGGGGAAAAAAGGGCAATTTGGTGCAATTAATTTTGAATTTTATTTGCTCGCTTCGTACATGAGCGAACATACGGAGATGGATACGTTAGTTGTTGAGCCAATAAAATAATAAAAATAAAACATACAATGCCGTTGATGAGACTTTCAATTCAGGGATGGGTGGAAATTTAATTAATCTAAAAATATTTTTGACCTTTTTTAATTTAAATTTTTTGAAATCACCTTTTTATGAAAAGCAAACAAAGCTCCACCACCAAATTACACCCTTTTTAATTTTCATAATTTGATAAGCAATCTTAATGTCATCTCATTTCACCGGTAAAGTAAATGCTACGATGAGAGACCACAATAATAGCCTTTTCATTACTTAACGAACCCTGTCTTCTCTCACTCCGCTTTTATTGCTTTGTTATTTGTACAACAGATGAGGAAAATGTAATTATTTTTTTTATTTGAGGAAATAACAAACAGCGAAGGGAAGAAGGCGATTTTCGACCAATACAAAAAAAGCGAGTGAAAAAAAGTTGTGAAAGAAGAAGAAATTCAGCATAGCATAACATTTCACCTGACATATGAATGAGAGGTAGGAAAAAGTTAAAAAGAATAGAATTTAATGTTCTCGCTGCTGGGCAATGTTGAGCTCTGTGCTGCTCTGTTTCGCGATCATTTCACGTCACGGTTGCCTAATTTTTTCATACCCGCGCTCTTCTTTGTACGGTGAAGGGGAAAATGTTCACACACATGTGTGAGTCAAGGGGTGGAAAATAATATTTAAAAATATTTTGTCTTCTTTTAATTTGATTGCAAATTCAAAAAGTTTAAATAATTTTTAATTAGTTTAAAACAAAGTTTTCAACCCTTGCGTTCGGTGAGCTGCTGGTCTCTGCGCGGTGTATGATTAACAACATTTATTGTAAAAGCTAGATAAAAATGGACACGACCGCACCAACAATGGGAAAAAATGAAAGAACTCGAAAAGTGAAACAAATTAAGAATCATTTAAATGTTCATTAATTCCACTAAAACGTCATGTTACCTTTTCACTGCTATCTTGACTATTGTTGTTGTGTTATTACTTGCTGTACAGGCGATACGGATAGATGTCGGCTGGCTAATGAATTCAGGAGGCACAAAGGCAATAATATGTAAGCTAATGCGATTTGAGTTTGTGACGCTAATCGTCGGCATTGTGAACCATTTATTCATACATGTTGAATTGCATTAAAAAGAGTTAAATAGTTGACGCAAGATTGTAAATTTTTTCATAAAATTCCAACAAAGTCGCAAACCCCCTCGAAGGTAAAAGTCATATTTTAAGTCACGCATAAATAACGACAGTCAATTTTTTGCATAATTTTCAGCTTCTGCGAAAAAATTCCTAAGTCCATTCACTTCGGACACTCATAATCCACACATTACAATTCCATTCATGCACACACTTCTCCTTTGCCATAATCATTATCGCAGTCACTTCGACGCTCACAGCGTTGCCTTTAATTTGAATATCAATCAACATTGGAACATCATGCTGTTACCATATTTGCAAGTAAATGCAGCTGATTATGCACATGAGAAGAGAACTTTTTTTCAGCAAAAAAAAATTATTACAAAACATCAACGGAAAGAGCGAGAGAGGCTTGAATTTATGGCAGCAGCATTTTGCAGAGTTGATATGTGTTGTATGGAGATGGGATTGTGAGGTTGTTAGGGATGTTTACCATTTAAATATGAATAAGAAATAGATCAGATCATCCCTAATCATATAACCAAATAAATGCATAGATCATCATGAGATCATCGTTACATCATTTTAAAACCTTTCCACTCTCCCCTCGAAGCAACATGAGACTCTTGAAATGTGCGGCGAATAATATTTCATTTTTATGGTTTTACCGGCCAGAAACTAGCTTTAGAAACGCTCCTTCTCTCTCTCACTTACATGATCACTGTTTATTCTACGTGTATCATCGAGAATGTGTGTAAAAGCAAAAGCCAGAAGAAAAATTTATTCAGCAATTTTTTTATTAATAAAATTCTCTTAGAGAATCTCTAGGGGTCTAACAAGACTCGCCGCATGGGTGAAAATTTCTCACTTCTTGCTTCCTTTCGATATTCATCAACGGCTTGAGAGAAAAGTTAATCAGATTAATTGATGAAGATGCCGGCGTGGTAATGATAAAGCGCTTTATGTCACACTGACGGAACAAGTCAACAAGCTGATTATTATATACATCTAATGAGGTAATCAACGGCTGCGCTTGCTTGCGCCTACCCAACAAACAGCAAAAGTGTTTGTTTTCAGCCATCGCAAATTGAATGCACATATTTGTGAGATTTCTCTCCCTCAGCTCCAATTGCTCATGACAACGAGGCTAAAAACTGACATTTCTTAAGGCGATGAATGAAATTTTAATCATTTAAATATTATTATGCACTCCTCGCCCCGCGACTCACGACCTGAGCATACATATATGTGTGGAGAGCGAGATCACATGCAAAAAAACATAAATCCATAAACTGTGAAAATTGTTTCTCGTTAAAATTCATTTAAAAGAGTTGAGGTGCAATCATATGCGATGATAGTTGCAATTTTTGAGCATCCGCGTCCAGGAAACTTTAATTTAAATTTTTTTCGACCGTTGAATAAAATTGAAAATTAGAAAACTAGAAAATTTTATTAAAATATTGCCAACCCTCGCATCCACTAAGTGCCAAGATTTATGAATGTCTTTAAGTGAGAGAAATACGCGCTAAGGAGAGAAGCAAGATTTAAATTGCGTTTCGGCAATAATTTTTTCTTTAATCAACAAGCCAAAGAGGCAGAAATTGAAGGCGAAATTGTATTGCTGAGAGTACTTCACCGACTAGACATAAATCAAAGAGCTGCAATATATCCACATATTATATTTTTTATAACTCTCATGCACCTTTTCTTATTCGTTGAGCTGCCATTTAACCTTGTCAAGATGATTAATTTTAATATTCGTGAATTCTCTCTTTATGCACTTTTTCTTCCCCGGGTCCTTAACTGAGATGCACACACACAATTTTTTAAGGGCTCGTTTGTGCATTTTGATAAATTTTTCTCTTCATCATTTCTGCCTTTCTGTCTCTCTCGCTTCCTCCTTTTTCTCATTGCTTTATAATTTCTTCAAGCTTCTGGTTTCAGAAATTATTATATCACATTGTATAAATTTATGGTTAAATGAATTCGATGGATATTTCATGTTGCATACCATCCGCCAATATGAAGATATTTTTTTAAATTTTTCCAACAAAAATTTAGAATTTTAGATTAACTTTTTAACTCTCATTTTATAAAACTCATCAAATTTGTCATCCCTTGTCGGGACCTCATTCAATCTCCCTCACTCACTTTTCCCGTGTTTAAAATGCGAAATGATTGGATTTAACGGCTTACGCTTTCTTGTTACTGCCGTTTTGCTTGCTCATCATACATTGCGGCCGCGCTCATACTTTTTTTGCTGAACACAGTTCAATAAAGCTGAAGTAACTTCTCCTGACAATAATTGATTTCACTTGAGATTTTTGCATTCGCTCAACTCACTTTCATGTAGAACATGCGGCAAGAGGAAGAGAGAGAGAAAGATTGAATTAATCTGAAATGAATATGAATGCAAGAAATCGCTTTTAATTGCGAGAGAAAATATTCGCATTGATGGACGTTAATCAGTAATCAGTGATCGCCAAGCGAGGCATTTTCTTATTGCTAAATGGAGAGAAATTCATTGAAGCGATTTTTTGATTCGAGCAGTTCAGAGTATCGAGGTCGATTATAAATCTAAATGATTTTCAATATTTTAAAATTAATAAATTAAAAAAACTTCAACAAACTTACAATAATTATTAATTGTTTGTAATTTACAATATTATTTTAAATTTTTTAAAAACATAAATTTAACTGCCTTCAGCTACCGGCAACCAACTATGGTTGACTCATCTCATTTCTCCATCCATAAACTTCCACGTTGCTGCATTCACCTTTTCTCGGTAAAATGATCAAACTTATCGCGTGAAACCATCTGAATAAATGTCATAATTAAATAACATTAAATTGACTTTAAATTTTATTCATCTCTCTTTCTCACTGTGATGCGCGCATTTATGAGGATTAACCGAAATCTCATCGAAAAAATATTTTTTGAAATTAAAAGTATTTTACGCTCAACCGATTGCCCATCGCATGTTGATGCCATTTCGAAATTCCACTTTGAAGTTTTATTTTGGTCGTTTTGTGATATTTTCATTTAATAAAAATATCCAATTCAGAATGCTTGCACGGAATGATTTTTTAAAAAGCATTTGGCAAGTCTTATTTTTTTTGAAGTTCAACGAGTGAAAAGAGAAGCGAACAGAAATTCTTTTGTAAATACTCTCCCCGACATTTTTCATACATTTTATCGCTACATCTCGCATGAGATGCTGTTTTTACCATTAAGGGATGATGAATTTTTTAAAAAGTCTAATTTTTAACGTTTTGATTTTTTGCTAAATATTTAAAGGTTGAGAAATATTGAAAAAATGACATTTCACTATAAAGTAAAAACCTTGAAAAATTCACTTTAAATTAATTTATTTTTATTTAATTTTACTTACAAAAATTCACCTTGAGAGTTTGCCATCCCTAGATGGGATTACGGTTGTTTGTTATAATCTTACCAAAAAAAAAATTTTTAATTCAAACTTCACAACTCTAACAAAGTAGATTGAGAACGAGTAACATAACATCGCGATATATTGATTCTATTCAATGCTTATACGAACTTAATAACCGAGAGAGAGAAATGTTAGTGTAGGCCATTAATCAAAGAAGGAAGTCAATCAATCACTAAACATTAGATTTTTATGAAAACAAATAAAAAAAAATATTTCATGTGTTAGTAAATAATAAAAAAATAAATCAAAATTAGCTGCGAGAGTGAAAAAAAACTATCTCATTGAATCCATTTATTGATTTAATCGCATTCAGTTTAAGCATACATGGCAGCTACAAATTCAGGCAAAATCGGACGGCATTGCACAATGTCTCGATTTAAATTATACACAATTTTCTTATTCATCCCAAATAAAGCAATTGCTACGGTGCGCTACGCCGTGACTTATAGAATTGTTACCTGGCTGTCCGCTTTTTGCTCAATCGTGTGTCATTGTGTGACTCAAACATTCAATTAGCGCATGCTAAAAATCTTTCTTTCGTTTCGTGTGGATGAAGAAAAAATTTACGTTGAATGCCGTGTAACATAACAATTTAAATTGAAACTTAACGATCGGGTCGAAGTGCATAAAAAAAGTTTGAGATGTGGAAATTTCCAGGCGGTAAGTCCAATGACAGGACATTTTTGATTTAGATTTAAAATTTTTTAATTCTTTCTTTTCTTTAAATGTCAGAAACTCCGTCGCCACTGTCAAGTATCTCGCATTAGGTCATCCATTGACTTATTCAACACACTTTCCATCACCCAAAAAAAAGATCAAATAAAACAGCAAAGAATGATCACAACCCGTAAAAATTTCTCTTTAGTAATTTTTTTACGCGTTCGCATAGAAAAAAGGTGTGAAAAGAAAAATCAATAAAATGGCACACTTTCATGTCAATTCAAGTCCAATATGTATATGGCATTAAAATATGTTGCGAAAAAAACGAGTTAATTCACAGGTAGTGTCAGATGATGAAAGAGAAGGTGATCGAGTTTTACAAAAATGATCAGAAATTTTAAATTTAAAGAAATAATTTTGATATTTTTTAAAACTTTCAAAATCTTCTGTTAAAATTTCACCGATCGCTCGAGTTGTGCAGCGTAATCGCACATATGTACACGACTCGTATCCATTGGGGAACAAGAATTCTCATCCATCAATCACGTCTGCTAATATGCAGATCGAAACAAAGCGATTATGTATTAAGGCAGGCAATGTGAGTGAGAGGGAAGAGAAAAGCGTTCAGATGATGAATCGATATGGTCGCACCCTAGTCCAGCATTCTTCATCGTCGAGCACTTAAATCTCTTTAATCATTGAAAGACAATTATAGAGAGAAAGGCATTGCACAACTTGATCATATCAGTGCTGTTTAAATGAACATTTTTCTCGCTCTTTCTTTGACGACACTCAGCAGATGAGTCACGATGACAATGCTAATATTAACGAAGCACGTCTAATGCACACACATGGCGATATTTATGAAGTGCGATGCGAAAAATTAAAAACCTATTTAAGTTTTTAATTTGACTCGATGGGGTGTAAGCTTTCTCAGTTGCCTTGTCAAGTGTGTCCGCGTGAATGTGTGTGTAAGGAGTAGCTTAGCTTGCAAGCTGAAATTAATTGTGAAAAATTTAATAAACGATTCGCAAAACACCAGGACGTCTTTCAATTTTTCTCCGGCGCTGTGCCTCTCTTGCACGACTAGCTCGATGGTCAGTGAAGAATGGAATAAATTTGCATCATAGCAGTTTGTAGAAATGGCTTGTAAAATATTCATAACTCTATTTCATGCGTGTGTCGCTATGCAAGATGAAGGCTGGAAATTCAACTTTAGATAAAAAATTAGATCTTAAATTCCTTGATTCTGGATAGGTCAATTGTTTTAAATTTAAGCGGAGTTTACACTAACAAATTTTTTAAACGGCATTCATTGACTTATGATAACTACCAAGCTCAACCCTCAACCCACGAAATTTATCGCTTCCTAAAATTTATCTTCCCGTGTAAAATATGAGGCAAATATATTCACCAACTTAAGTGCACTCGAGTACAAGAGTCATTCACAATAAATTCTAAGAAGCATTTTTTTGCCATCCGAGTAAGCGAGTGTTGTTGTGCGGTAATAAGAACTTTCAACTTTCTTCTCATCTCTCATGTTCCTGCGTTTAAAAGTCATAAATAATCTTCGCGAGCTCTCTTGGAAATAACTCGTCGCAAGCTAAAAGTGCAGTTTCTCCATTTCTTGCAAGTTGTTAAGGACTCTCTTGCGGGTGATTTATTTTATTTTTTTTATAAAGCAATATTACGAGAATGAGCTAAGCGGTGGCTGTGCCAGTGCAATGTACAACGTGTGACAACAATGCAATTTTAATTTTTTTCTCATTTCTGTTCCGAAAATCCCATAAAGTTGAGGATTAAAATTTTTATCGCTTTTTTAACCAAAATTGTGCAGCGCCAATTTCTTAAGAAGAATTATTGACTTAACGACTCAAAATTAATTTTTTGTTATCAACTGAAAAACACTAAAAATACATTTTTATTTTTATGCCTTAATAATTCATAGTCAATTGCCTCGAGCTGGACGGCTTCAAGAATGAAAATATTTTTTTTAAAAAATCTCTTGACGGTATTTCGTGACATGAGGCATGATTGAAATGTACCCGCAGCACGAGCGTCAGTTCATGAGGCAAATTATCGAGAAATTATACAAAAACGTTTGTGTTGGAAAATTTAGTTGTAAGAACTTTGAATTTTGTTTCAAAATCGTGTAATTAAAAGGGTTGAAAAAGTGAGTAAAGGAAATATTTTACGTGAATTTTGAAATATATCCAAGTCTCTAGCCTGCTTTGACTTTAAAACAATATTCAACCTTTTCAACATTTCATTTCAAAAAACGCTCTTAATTATCGCAAGCTGATTAGCATGAATGGACATTAAAAATCTAAACCTGCGTGTATGCACCGATAATTGCTTAATTTCAAGTCACTTAGAAGTGCAGACGGAGAGAAAATATATAAATTAAAAATAATTGAGAAGTTGTTTGTTATGCATTTTTCTAATGTTGCCTTCATTCAGCGCAGTTGAGTGTGCAAGTTGGAAATAAATCACAATCTGCAGCAAAAGTAATGAGGAGGAGAATGCACTTGTGCATGAAGAAGAACTGTTAGCAAGTGTGTATGCGATCGAAGAAGGTGAAGATTAATTGTTGAAAAAATAAAAGTAGCAAAGAAATTATTTCTTATCGCGGAACATTAATTTTATCTCAATTCAGTCGATAGTTGGATTTATCAAAAGCTAATCTCACAAAAGAAATTACCGTGAGGCTTAAAAAAATATCTCGATTGCCATAATTAAATAATTGCACGCCATGTGAGCTCCATTGAAAGCTCCTTTAACGATTTCCTACTTATACTGCGATTTATTGTTGTGACAAAATTACATTTTATGATTTTCTTTTTAATTTCGCTATTGCACATATTAAACTCGATCGAACGAGTAAGATGTGTAGCGCAAAACGGAACGCTATAGAAGGGGAAAATTGAGATAAGAAGCAGAACAACACGAGAAGAACATTGTTGAAATGTCGAGTCGAGCAATGATAAATGTCGTGCGATCATAACTGTGTGATAAAGAAGTTTATAATAGTTTATTGTACTCGCATGTGCTCCACATCGATGCTTGAATAGAGATTTTTTATTTCGGAGCTTGGCGCTATCGGAAGTTTATGATCTAACGAGTGTTGTTATAAAAAAATCTCTTTAAAAGTTTCTTTGTCATTATTTGACTCTAAATATATTTAACCAATACTTGAGTGTGCACAAAATAAGCACTTTGATAAAAAAAATTTAAAAATAGGGCTATATCTGGCAACTCCTATGAAATTCCCAACACCTGGGAAATTCCCAACTCCTGGGAAATTCCCAACTCCTGGGAAATTCCCAACACCTGGGAAATTCCCAACTCCTGGGAAATTCCCAACACCTGGGAAATTCCCAACTCCTGGGAAATTCCCAACTCCTGGGAAATTCCCAACTCCTGGGAAATTCCCAACTCCTGGGAAATTCCCAACTCCTGGGAAATTCCCAACTCCTGGGAAATTCCCAACTCCTGGGAAATTCCCAACACCTGGGAAATTCCCAACTCCTGGGAAATTCCCAACTCCTGGGAAATTCCCAACACCTGGGAAATTCCCAACACCTGGGAAATTCCCAACTCCTGGGAAATTCCCAACACCTGGGAAATTCCCAACTCCTGGGAAATTCCCAACACCTGGGAAATTCCCAACACCTGGGAAATTCCCAACTCCTGGGAAATTCCCAACACCTGGAAAATTCCCAACACCTGGGAAATTCCCAACTCCTGGGAAATTCCCAACTCCTGGGAAATTCCCAACTCCTGGGAAATTCCCAACTCCTGGGAAATTCCCAACTCCTGGGAAATTCCCAACACCTGGGAAATTCCCAACTCCTGGGAAATTCCCAACACCTGGGAAATTCCCAACACCTGGGAAATTCCCAACACCTGGGAAATTCCCAACTCCTGGGAAATTCCCAACTCCTGAAATGACAGATGCATTTTTAATTTGCAAATTACGATGGTAAACTGAAATTAAAGTTAATTTGGATAAGACCGTCCATAACATTAGTATTACCTTGTAGACACATGACAACTTTTTTGCTAGTGTAATAAAAGATGGGAAAATGTTATCACTAATACAAAACCGTTCATTATCTTTATCATAATAATAATTCGATTCAGTTTGAAAATCTAAAAAGTTTTATTTTAAATCAGAAAAAATGAAAAAGCCAATTTTCAATAATTTTTTATTTTGCATGTCACTCGAGACAGGCGGAAAGTTCATCGGGATTTTGAGTATTTCCATTGCAATTGTGGGAATTTTGGGTAAAATTACTTTTCGATTAGTCACAAAATATTTATTGATGGATTTTTAGTGTCCACATATTGCGTCTACATTGCTTGGGATCATTCTGGACGGTTCATTAATGGAGGTGGTGATTCTTCAGGACTTTATGCACTTGTTTTTGTTTGTAAGTTTTTTTATTTTTAAATTGATAAATTAATTAACATTGAATTTTTACAGTTTCAGTTATAATTTGTATAATTGTCGCAATTTATTTTTGTGTTTTGATAAAAGCTGCACTCTTGTTGCTGAATGGAATTCAAACTGTAAGCAAAATTAGTCATTTTGTGTTTAAATTTAATTATTTTAATTTTTTTTAGAAAAATTCCGACAAGATGATTCTAATGCTTTTCTTTCTTGCCATTGACAACATCTTAAACTTTCTAAAGTTTTATTTTGTGTCGTCAATAGGCGTTGCCGATTATATTCCGTTCTTAATTATTTTTTACAACAACAGTCGATACTTTTTATTTGTATCGACAATTTTATTGGAACTTTATGGGTTTTTGGTAATTTTGGCACTGTGTAAAAAAGTTAAAATAGAAAATATTTTAAAGAATGCAAGCACTGGAAATATAGTAAATGAATATATTTCGTTCTAAATAAAAATATTTTCAAATAAATATTAATTTTCTCAAAAAGCTTTGTTATTGTTTTTATCAGTTAATGAGTCATTTAATTAGACCTTTACTATTACAGCAAACCAATCCACACCACAGTAATTTATGATAAGATATCAGTTAAATATTTTGAAAAACTTTCACAACTTATTAATCTTTAAGTATTATTTGGATTAAAAACTTTAGTTCAGAGATGTGAAGCTTTCTGAGAAGTTGAAAGAAATGAAGCAGCCAATTTTAAACAATTTCCTGTTTTGCATGTCTCTTGAGACTGCTGGAAAAATTATTGGATGGTTGAGTGTCTTTGTGGGAATTTTAGGAATATTTGGTAAGATTTTCAGCATCAAAGTTGGTTTTAAAATATTTCAAATTAATTTTAGCGTCATTTTCTGGTGCCAGTATTCTAATTGACAATGATAAAGATTCAAACAAAGCAATTCTGATTGGTAAGAAATTTTAAAATCATTCTTTTACGGTCATTAAAAATAATTTTTAGCTCTAATTATTCTTGCCGGAATTTATTGCTTCTTTATTCTTCTTTCTGGAATTTATTTACTGAATGGAATTAAAAGGGTAAATCTAAAAAAAGTTAATCATTGATAATTTTAAATTAATTAAATTTTCAGAAATCTCATTTTAAACTTGTTGGGATGCTCGTTCTTCTAATTTTTGATGTCATTTTGAATATTGGAATATTTTGGGTGCTTTCAATCACAAATTTCGATAACAAAATTTTAGCTTTCTTCACTGAATCAAAATATTACACGCTCATAACTGCCGTCGTGTTGGATGTTTATTGTTTTTTGACAATTTTATCGCTTAAGCATAAAATTAAAATTGAAAATGAAATGGAAATTAATTTAGTGTGAAATAAATCGTTAATTTTAGTTTAGCAAAAAAATCTTCAGTTTCTCAATAAGATTTGAAAAATATTCATTCTAGTAACTTTCATACTTCGATTTGAAAATTTCTAATGTATCACATCGTGATGTACTTGAAGCGAAAACAGAACATTATGCTGGCTGCCATTTACAGGCGCTCGATGTAGGAAGAGGTGAGAGGAGAAAAAGAAAATCAATAGAGAAAGAGAGCTCACATATAGGCAACAATTGAACAAACAAATCTTTAACATGACTCAGGGAAGAGAAATGATTATGAGGTCAATGAAGAAGAAGAAGAAAGTACTTCCAACCTATCGACATGTTACTGTTTCTCTCGATTGTGTTGGCAACTCAAAGTGCTTTTTATGTTAACCTGAAGAGTGTGTACTCGAATGCCTTCGAGAATGAGGAATTTTAAGTTGTTGCGTGCTTTGTCGAGATGATGCAGAAAATGCAACACTCTTCAATTAATTTAAATTAATTTAACTTTTAAATTGAAATGCTTTCGACTCGAAGTTGACCACTTAAGAGAATTTTAATTCAAGCAGATTATTTTAGATTTTTTACTAGAGTTCTACAATTTTTTTCATAAAATTCTTTTCAGCTAATTTAATAACAAGCAGATCTCAAGTCCAAGTCAGTACTCTCATTTTTCGCAAATGACCGAAATAATCATCAATAGATCCATCTACAATCAATTTTAAATCTTTACCCGAAAACCGTTAGCTCAAAGTCATTTTTTCCGCACCTTTAAAAAAAGTTCATTGTTCATTATTATTTTTCGAGTTCATTGATGGAACTCTCTTATGGATGTAAGGAGGTGGAATTATAATCATTTTATGCGGATCAAGAGAGCAACAATGAGTGCGCATAGAAGAATGGAGAGCAAGAAGAAAATCAATTATTTGTAAAAAGAAAAATTGTTTTGTGCCCGCATTTTGTGTTGAAGTTCATTCTTCAGTGAAATGCCACTAATTTCATCGATCGAGAGCATGAGAGCCCAGTTGGAGCATTTTGGAGTCTAATCAAGCCTCTCGCTCTCGTTAAATATGTGAGTTAGGCTATTACACCAAACTGAAATGATGATGATGTGAGTGAGCATGGCATTAACTCTCTCTCTCCGTCCCAAGCACATGAGTGATCATCGAGAGCATAAAAGTATTTTTTATTTAATGAAAAATGATTAATCTTCTCTCTCCGCATCATCGGATTCGTTACTCGAAAAAAATGAGAATATAATTTTAAGTCTTCTTATGTTGATTGCCTGCATAATGAAGTCGACGGTGATAATTCTGAAATCACAATTTTTTTTTCGTGGGTCGTTGAGAATTTTTTAAATTCAACCGAAAAATTTAATTTTTTAACTAGAATTAATTAACTCCACTTTCAAAAAATATGTCGCTAATTTCAATAAATCTCTAAAGAATTTCAACTTGATTTACTGTCATCATAAAAGTTTTGAGTGAGACAATCTCTATGAATATTAACAAATACACACAGTCTTGTTTTATGTTTTGATTGCACGCAATTAATTAAGAATTAAATCAAAACATTCACATCGTGAAGCAGTGACCATAGGATAGGTGGAAATTTGATATCATAATGATCGTCAATAAAAAATTAACTTCAATGCGTGTATGAGAAACAAAAAAAGGCCAAGAAACTCTCTTGCATAGCAAATAAATTTTAATCTCGCCACATGATTAAAGTTTTAATAAATTTATGTCGGTGTGCAAAATCAAGCGACCATTTATTTAATTTTCTACAGTTAATTAGATGTGTTGACTTGGAAAAAATCAATTTCGAAGCGTGGCACGGACTTACAGTTTGTGTGCGGCATTGTACAAAAGAAAATTACTCATAGAATGCTCAAAGCGGGCAATTTTCAGTTTTAAAGTGAGGCAAATCTATTAAGTTCAAAACGAGAGTTGCTAAGTGTGTTGAGAGCGCGAACATGTTTTCAATAACTTTTGTAGAATTAAATTTTATTCTATTAAAATTCAATATGACAAGAAAAATTTGTCAAAAAATCAATTTCGAGAGTGAAATTATCAATCAGCAGCCAACTAGTTATGCCAGAGCGAGTGAAAGCAAAAAAGAGATTGACATAATATGAAATTAAATTTATTTAAATTGAACTTCGCGGAAAAATATCAAGTAGCGAGAAAGGCAGACCGAGGTATTGAAATGACGATAAAAATGACATTTCTGTCTTGTCTCGTTGACATATTGAATCGCATAATGCGAATAATTTTCTTCATGTAGTTTTTTCGAGTGAAATTGAGTTAATCGAGCTGTCTTTAAAATTTTTAAGAAATAAATTCGGATTAGCCATGGATTTAATTTTAATCGCCAGATTAAAAATACACTGAAGAAAAATTATTTAAATTCAAAAAGTTTGCTTTGATCAAACATTCAAAATTTTAATAAAATTTAAAAGACAAAAAATTTTTAATTGAAATTTTTATCAAAGTTGGCTTAAATGAAAATTTTTGACAGTAAAATTAGAATCAGAATGACTGAAATTGAATTGAAGAGAGAACACTCAAATTTTGAGCGAAAAGTTCTAATTATTCTTCTCTCTGCAATTTTTGTAATTTTAGCTGGTATTTGGGCAAGACAAGAGCCATTTGTAAAAGTTGAGAATAAATGTGAACCTTTAGTTGTTGAGAAAATTACAAAAATTCAAAGACCAAGATATATTCTTTATGACAACACAGCAACAACGTGGATAATTTATTTGGTTACGGCAGTTCTCAGCAGATTAAATTTGGAGAGAATTGAATTAAATGGAAGTTTACCGCAAGATCTTCCGATCGATTCTTGGGATCTTCTCTGGACTTTTCCATATCAATCTTGGAAACTCGATGTGACGAAGTTAAACCCTTATCAAAAAATAAATCACATACCTGGAAACGTGGCTTTTGCATCAAAATTTTATCTCGCAACTCAAACTGACTCTAAATACATTCCAAAAGGCTTTCAAGATAATGAAACTTTTCAAAAATACGCTGCTGAACATCCGAATAAGAAATTTATTACGAAAGCAAAAACAAATCGAGGTGTGAAGTTGATGAAAGCATCAGAAATCATTATTGAGGAAACTAAATCGCATTTGATTGGAAATTTTGTCCAGGAATTTATCGAAAATCCACTTTTATGGGATGGACATAAGTTTGACATTGCCGCATATGTTGCAATTACGTCTGTTAACCCTCTCAGACTCTATTACTACGATCGTCATTTTCACTTGCGATTCACACCAAAGCCATACAACATCTCAGATCCTGATGATATTCAAAGTTATGTCATCGATAGCAGTCATCATGGAGCTGACAAATTTATGTTCACTAAAAAATATCTCGACAAAGATTTTGGCTACAATGAAGCTCTCGAAGAATACTTGAAATCTAAAGGAAAAAGTTTAGAAGAAGTTCGCGTTAAAATTGAGAATTTAATTCGAGAAATAATGTTGAGCAAAGAGGCAAATATGGTTAAAGAGGTAATTGATATTTTAATGAGTCATTAGCGATTATTATTAGAACAGTATTAAAAAACAATTTTAAGTATGTAAGTGGAACATAGATAAAATTTCGCATGTAATTTTTTAATTATTTTTTAGCTCGAAAGAATAAAATCATCAAAATGGAATTACTTTGAGCTCTTCCGCTTCGACATGATGTTGGATGAAAATTTCAATCTTTATCTCCTTGAAGTCAACATGAGTCCAAACCTTCATGGCGAAAAACCTCCCTTTCAACCGCTATTTGAAAATGTTATCTACAGCTTCTTTCAACTTGTCGGCGTTGCAACAAATTACCACATGAAATATTTCGGTGATTTTCCAGCCGAATATGAGCGAATGATTTTAGTTGATGGATCTGTGCTGGCAATCAATCCCGAAGAATGCATGAGAAATAAATGCAATATCACGTGTGACGAGGAGTGTGAAGTCTGTTGGAATTGCATGATAGCAGATGGATGGAAACGAGAATTGATCGTGTCTTATCAAGAGCAAATGAACTCTGGACATTTTCGGCGACTTTTTCCACCCACTCAAAATATCATAAAGTCTGATGTGAATATGATGAAAAATTTAACAAAACCAAATGAGCGACTTACAAAGTGGTACACAGGGATGTGCAAAAAAAATTTAAGATTTTGTTAAATAAATCACATTGTCCTCAATTTTTTTGTTTTCTAATTCAATCTCGATTCTTTTCACTCGTCAATTTTATGCTTTTTTGCGCGCACACATTCGAGGCGATGAGAGCTCACACAGAAAGATATGGGCGCAAAAAATTTGTTACAAGTTAACCTTAACATTCAACTTTGTTTTGCATTTTACAATTCACGATATTCAAATTGCTGGTTGGATTTTGCTGGCGGTCGAGCAGTGGTAATTTTATTTTTTTATGGATTTAAATTTGAAAAATGAAATTTCTTGTTAAAAAAATATTTTCAGCCCTTGCATTTTGCCAACCTTCGCTCGCTTGAACGATCGAACTCCGGTAGAAACAATAACCGTGTGGATAATCCATTACCTGAACTCAAATTACCATTCAACATTAGCACACAAAACTTGCTCTTTTGTGTCTGGCACAAATGGCATAGAAATCATATCAATGTACCACGAATTTCTCTCTCTCGCGAGGCACAATATTGTTAAATGTGCGCGATCTTATCAGCGAAAAAGTTTTTATGCCCATTCGTGCTCTCCATTCCGGCTCTTTTTCTTAATTTGTTCCAAAGCGCCTTTTTTCGCCTAATTCAAATTTAAATTTGTTTTCCTCTCACAATCAGAAATTCGATTGTACACCAAGTGTTATTTGTTGTTCCTTCTTTCTCTCTCTCTTTATCGTCATTTAAGTTCTGTTGAATTTAGTAAGTGAAACTCCGTCGTGTGTGTGTCGCTTTTAGAGCAAATTGAATATAACAATGGGCACAATGAGAGAGAAAGAATGATTAAAATCTATTTTCTGCTGAACTAGCACAATTTTTAGAAAGAACTCATGTTCCGTTGAATATAAAAATTGTTTATAATTTGTAGCGCAAACACCTTTGTAAGGAGTGAGAAGTTATGAGGCAAATAAATATTCGAGGAATTGAATTAAAAATGGTAAAAGTAAAATTCAAAAATTCTGTTAAAAATTCAAATTTTTTCAAAAAATAAACATGTTGTAATTCTTCTTTTATCTTTCCAGCATAAAAGTCTCATAAAATTATATTTTAATTAAATAAAAACTGAGCGCCGCGTGTGATTCTTGCAATAATTGTAAATTTAATTTATGGTGCCTCTAAAAATTCTCTTCTACTCTTTTCTATCCGAAGTCATTTGTTTTAATCGCGATATGCGAGTTATAGTTAAATTTTTTTGATGGTTTTCTCTTCACAGCACGAATTCTTAGCTGTGTACGAGATCATGGCTTTAAACATTTATATCGTGGAGATGTTTTTCAGAATCATTCTCTCTCACTCACCTCGAACATTTTTACAAATACAATAAATTTTCAATTCATCATTTTTTAAACAATGGCTGAAAAACGGCGTGATTTAACTATTTTGGTGAAGTTTTTAATTTTAATTTTTATCATCAAATCAATGAATAAATAATTTCGTGTCGTTTTAAAAGTGAAAATTTTAATGCTAATGAAAAATCTTGTCATCAACATAAAAAGCCAATCAATAATCAGCAAATCGTCGAACATTTTCAAAATCGTTAACAACTTGATTTCATATTCCGTTTAAAAGTTTACACGCTGACCAATAAATTACAATTTTTCTTTCTCCATATGTGAGCACATTTGCATTATTTTATCATCAAAAATTTTATTTTATTCTCACACTAGTTTGTCAAGCGATCATCTACATAAGTTTGAGATTTTTTTCTTTGCGGATAAAAGGTGAAATTTTAATTTCTACGATTTTTTGACAAAATTTTAGGTTTTAAAAAAATTCACTCGAAAAAAATTGCGTACGTCAAAAATCTGTCAATTTCAACTCGATCATCTAATTTCTTCAATATGCTCTGTTCCGTTCCGGACAATAATTTGCACACGGGTAGGCTTAACTCATATAACATACGAAATCTATTGAGGTCTATCTAAATATGGTCTTAAAATCGAAACCGCCGTCGCGGAATATTATTGCGATTTTTGTCAGTGCTCAACGAAAAGGCATGAAAATAAAATTTTTCTTCACATCGTCGCTGTCTTTTTGGAAATATACTTTTTTTCCCCTGCCTCGTTATCTCAAAGCCACGATCTACCTGTCTCGACGACATATTTATTCGAATATGTTGCGTAGCAGTGAAATTTTTTGGCATCATTTGTTGTTGATTGAGAAGACATTAATAATTCGGTTTGGAATAATTTTTCATTGCATGTAAGTTTAAGAGAGTTGCAAAGGGTTGAACACTGAATAATTTTAGTATCGAAGAATTTATTTATTTTTGAAAGATTTAAAATAAAATTATCTCGCGACACAATTTCAGATTCATATTTAAACCTTATCAACTTACACGGCCAGTTAACAAGGCATTTTTCTTGCTCTCTCTCTTTTTATCTTACTCAACCTCACACACAACACGATAAGATATGTGTAACATTTCTCATTCAACCAGGGATTTATCTCTATTCATTCAAATTAACACCTCGTAATGTCCGCTCAGCTTCATGGAGTGTGTGTGCACTCTCTCGAACACACGACTTCTATCTATGTTCGCTACCTTGTTACTCGTCATCAACTCGGAATTAAAGAAATTGTGAACTCTTATATAAATTTTTTCCGCCTCTCTTCATCGCTGCTGTGTGCTGTAAATATCAATTTAAGTCAACGACGATTATTCTAATTTCGTATTATTTTGTAGAGCTTGAGACTATGACGAAAAGATATTGTAAAGAAAAATGTTAGAAGAAATCCACATCACTCAGACTTATGATGAAGGAAAAAGGCGGAGAGATAGGGAGGGGACACAAAAAATGGGAAAATTTAAAATTTCATTTAAAATTAAAAAATAGTGAGGACAAAATATGTTCAAAATGTATTTATGAATAATTTTTTTTGAACATTCCCTCCCGCATCACATTTTAATCCAACTTCTTACCTTCACTTGACTTGACCCATCTAGCAAGCCCAACTCTATGTGTCTCGAGTGAACTGAATAAGAAAGAAAATATTAAAAAGTGAGGGAAAAAGTCAGTGAGAGAGAAAAAAATTAAAAGAACTTAATATGATAATCAGATTATAGCATTTCATTTCATGTTATTCGTTCATCATCGTTTTGTGGCTTAAAAGATACTTTTTAAGATAGAAGTCATGATGGACAAGAGAATATAGAAGTTAAAAGACCTAGAAACGCAATGCTCACGAATTTTTAATTTCACTCGCTGTCATGGGATCACACAGAAAAGAGAAAATTGATGGAATGCTGCTTAACGCACAAAAAAAAGTGAACGAATAAGAAGAGAAAAAGTAATATTGATCTCCCAATAGACAATTTATCAATCAAAATCGCTCATAAGCCACACGATCATGAGAATCATGAAGCGTCTGAAAATTGAAATACGACCCGTGAAAATTAATAAATCAAAATAAAATCGCTGTAAGATTAAAAGAGAGAAATATTTAAAATGGAATTGAATTAATTAAGAAACTAGAGACTGAAGAACTTTTTTAAAAAAGCAATTGTAAAAATTAATTGCTATGGAATTTGTCAATTAATAACCGTCGAAGGAGCTCATAAAAATAATTTTCAATCATCAAGCGACTCGAGATGAAAAATTAAATTCCACACAAAAAATTTATCGTTATTGCAAAATCTTGAGAATCTTCTAACATTTCACTGGTTGAGCGGAAAAATATAATTAATTGAAATGGAATTCGATATCGTCTCTTTTCGCAGGCCGCACACACAAAATAAATATTCGAAGGTAATTTATTAATTTTTTCTTCTTCTCTCCGAAAAAAAGAGACACGAAAAATAATTTTTATTTTCACGTTTCATCAAAACAGCATTTAATCATTTTCTCTCTCTCCCAACACGGTCATGCATGGCGAGGAAAATTGAATTAATGACATTTTCATATATAAATATAAAACAACGGCAATTGCCGACATCTGACGTGCACAGGATAAGTGTCAGAAAATAATTATCATTTTTCGGTGATAAATCACAATCTGAAACCGCGTGGCAGAAATAAAAATTATCAATTTATCACGAAGATAATGTACGCGAGAGAGAAATGAGCCATCAACTGTCAGCCACAAGCTATTGATGATTTTATTTGCAGACAAATGTCAAATAATTAATTTCTCACAATATTTGCGTGTTTGTGAGGCGGTAAAAAATGGAAATTGCGATTGGATTGATGTTCGATGATGGATCGGATGAAGTCATGTGAGCTACACGGGAAGTTTTTAAAATATGGACACTGAAATAGAGTTGAGGTTCTAAATTAACAAGAATATAGGAGTAAATTTTTTTCTATGTCCACACGTGGATATTTCTTGAGAATTTTAACCATATTGTCTTTACACCTCGGGCATCTCTCTTCCAGTAAGACATATGTGAGAAAATAAATCAAGCACATCCAAATCAGGTGCCTCAATCAATCCACACACACTCACTCGATACAGCCATTGTTTGGGTAGCGAACTTCACAATAACAAACAAATTTGTTCGGCGGCTCCGCATACAAATGTCAAAATTGACGACGAAGAAGACGACACACGGGGAGAAAGATTCATAAAGTGAGGAACGAGGCGGGATTACAATAAAATATATAGAAAAATATGTCATATCGACACACAATTCACAATATGACTGATGGTTTTATTCAAAAGGCTTTGATGGAGAGCTCAATGGAGAATGATAAGAATAAAGAATGACAGCGGGGTGTCCGAGTGAGAGTCACAGCTGATGTTATTGGTGGACAGTCAATAAAATTCACTTGAAGGATATTTTTAATTATTTTAAGCAACTCCCAAAACAAAAACTTTCTCACAACCCAAGCCACTTCCTTAATTACTCCGATATGCAAATTAATTTCTCTCCGCTTTGACCTGTCATAAAAATGCAGCTTTATGCTAACAAATTATCGTCGCAGTGAATAATTTTTCATTATAAACTTCGACGCTGAAATAGAACCCTGCAGATGACATTAATTATTGTGAGAATTTTTCTCAAATTAATTGATTGAAAATAAAAACTTTGAATTTATGTTCGAGGAATTTTATTTTGTGAATTTTTGATTAGAGAAATTTTTTAATGTGCAGAATTTTAAACTATGAGAACGCTATTAAAAGTGTTGAGGGAGAATTTTATGGGATTTTAAATATTCAACGACTTTTTATTTTAAAACTGTTTAAAAATTTTGTTAATTTTTCAGTTCTGCAACATTTTGCATTTAAAAAATCTTTTCCCCTCAATTGCTTCATAAACACAAAAATCCACATATTAATTTATGTTCTCTCCAGCCCTTTTTATGCTTTCATACAAATTGTTTAACAAACACCAAGCAATTTATGATTTTTCTTCGTTTTCCGCGCTCTCGTTTCCGAAATATTGCATAAATTTTCATTTTATGACTTTCTGTATGATTTTTTTTTCGTTAACGAGTTCGATCGATATGCATAAATTTGTTATTTATTACGCAAACTGTCTTTTAATTTATATCTCTTCTCTTCTCGGTTCAATGTATGCGCCAAGGCATGAAAAAGAGAGAGAGAAAAAGATTTTTCCGGTTTGATAATGATTACCTTCTCTGTGCCTCCTTCTGCAACAACAGAATTTAAGCTCTTAAAATGGCATGTTAACAAACTATTTGCATCATCATCATAATCATCTAGAATATACATTCGAGATATAAATGATCTTCTCCTCTTTATGTTTCAATTACCCTCATCTAAATATGGTGAACACTCAGCTCGCCATGGCTAACATATCTCTCTCCCACATTTACATATACGCTTACGCGATATTGAATAATATCATCATTAAGATTATTCCGAAGAACATTGAAAAATTCTTGCGCAAAACATGCACGTGGACATTGTCTTTGAGATAAAAGTAAATCTCGACATTTATTGGGGTCATGCTTAAACTTAGTCAATTGATTTTAAGGATTCATTGAATTTTAATTGTTGACTCAGAAATTTTCAGGTTGAAATTTAAAGTCATCACTTAGCGCTACAAATTTATTCCCACAATTAAAAGCTCCTTTCGCTGCCTGTATTGATGGTGATAGCAATTAAATATATTTTATCCGCTGCGAAGAAGTCATTGTGCAAGTTGTTCCAGAAGCAATCAACTCCCGCAGTCACCAAGTCGCTCACCTTCGCCAGTGTGAATCGCATTGCAATTTCCTTTAGTCATTATAGCCGTGAAATCTCATGTGCTTAGATCATTAAGCGAATGTGAGGGAATAAATTTTGAGAATTTATAGCGAAATTTGCGTCACATGCAAGAGAAGAGAAAATTTGCAATTTCTGCATCGTCTTTTTCGTCTTTATTGCTTACTGAATAAATAAATATGATTATTGCCTCTCGTTTATTCACTCATCGGCCCCAAAAAAAAATATATATTGGGCGAGAGAGAAAACCCAAAAAAATATAAATAAAATTATTTGCTCGAAAGTCATAAAAAATCTCTTTCTCTCTCACTCACTCGCTTGCGATGAAATAATGGCCATAAAATAAGAAGAAGTAAAAAAAAGAGTTAACAAGAATCTTTTTCGATGATGATACCTTGCTTAAACTTCTTCTTGCTCTCGAACCTACTTGCCGTTTACCCAAAGTCGAGTGTGTGTAAAGGCGAAAGAATATGAAATTTATGATACGGGTGAAATTGTCTTTACTACTCGTTAAAAATAACTAAAGAAATAAACTTGAATCAGTTTCTGAATTTTATTTTGTTTAAAATTGTTTCACATTTAGAATTTTGTATAAAAACAGAATAAAAATTTTTTCACTGAATCCTTGATTTTTTTGAATCCAAATTATCATCTCTAGATTATGAATTTAATTCAGCTTCATCAACAAACAATGTGATGGCTTAACCCAGTTTAGATTGAGGATTAATTCTTTATTAAACAAACGTCATTCATCTTTCAGTTTTTTTTGTTATAATTATTGTGTGATGAGAGGTCATTGTCATTATCTTTCTGCCATCCTTTGCACGATGGTCTGATCTCCTCGACGATGATGCTTAAGTTATTAACTCGCCATTAAACTTCATCAACATGATTGTAATCCTCCTAACGGTTATTGTTGTTGAATCTATTCGAGTTGTGTGTGCACAATTTTCTATTTAATGATTTTTTCGCCTTGATAATATTGCGCTCGCTCTCACTCATGTCAACTCGTTCCTCATTGTGTCATGTCCGCTCTTCTTAAGACTCTTAAATCTTCCATCTAAGGGATTTATGACTGGGTGATGATGAGTTGAAGAGAGAGATTTCTTAGATGTGATTTAACATGAAAAACTTAAGGATTTAAAAAAGCTTTTTTCATGTCATTTCACCTGAAAGTTAATTTAAAATTGCGAAAATAAAAAATATATTTAAAAATTTACAATTTCTATTTTTCTTTTGAACTTCAACTCTAAATCTCAACTGTCGAACTTCCGGCAAAATTTCCACTTTTTTCCCATAATCGAAGCTGAAATCAAGATCGATTTTGTATTGAAACACAAATCTAAACAAGATTTTGAGAGAAAGTTGAAATTTATGAAGTGAATCGTTCACGACACGACCTTAACGAGAGTTGAAGAAATCGGCGAACCTTTAACACTTCTAAAAACAGAGAAATATGTGCCTTTTCATACCTTTTGGCTAAAATGTAATTTTTTTCTAGGTCACTAATAAAAAAATCATCGAAGGCAAAACTCACAAATCAATAAGCCATCTTCCATTGAAATTTAAAATTATTGCTGCGCCATGAGAAAAATGTGAAAGGGTATTCATTGTGCTCCATACGAATTCCCATCATCAACGAGATCAATTTCAGTTCATTCTCTGAAAAATCTAATTTTTCTTCTTCTTTTGTTTTCAAAAATAATTATCTTCAACATCTTCTCGCTTTCTTCGCCTTAACGCCCTTTTCAATGATGCGCTGTAGATTTGTTGAAAATAGTTTTAAGATGATTTGAATGTGCACAGACGAGGAGAGAGAAAAATGTTCTTGCTGCTATAATTTGAGAGATGATTACTGAAAATTACTCTTCTAGGTTTTTAGAGTTAAAACTGGAAATTTGAAATTTCTAATTGAGTAAAATTGACCAAACTTCTTTTAACAAAAACGGTATAAAAAATTTATTGCAGATTTCTTGTAGTTATAGCAGTTTTCTCTAATTATAATTTTTATAGCAAAATTTCTGCAATAAATTTTTTAAATATTTTTGAATTGCGTTTTTCTCATCATGGAACAAAAAAAAACAATCCAAATTTTTTCACATCAATTTCACTCCCGCATTTCTTTTGTCTACCTTCACAAAAACGCCTCACAGATATCTTTTGCGTTCTACCTGAAATGATATAATTTTGACGAATTATTAAAAACTTCATCGTGCGCACATGGCCTCGAAATCCAACTTGGAATTTCGTCGGATGATTGACATGATTGAATTTGATCTTGTGTCAACAATTTCTCTAATAATCGGTTATTCATCTCTTCATTCTCTATCTCGAGACATCTAATTTTTCGACATGCTTATTATGGAGGCACCGGTCGGACTTGTAGAGATGAGATAATTTAAATTTAAATGCCAGGAATTATTAAATTATATCATCGTTTGTCGTACGTCAAAAATAAAAGAAAAATAAGAGAGAAGTTGAGAAGGTTCTGCTGCTTGCTTGTCAATGATGAAAAGTTTGCTCGAAAAACTCAAACATCAAAAATTTATGCAAATTTTCTTTCTCTCTCGCTCATTAAATATTTCTCTTTCATTCATAAATTTCTTTCTGCATTCGAGAGACATTTTTCGATGTTTAACAACTTGATGATTTATTTTTGTTGCTGCTCTCGATATATTTTATAAAACTGGGAAGGAAATTCAGATTGCTTTAATGGGATTTATACAAATTTCTTGATCATTATTATGACTGTTGTGTGTATTAAATGTCCATAATTAGTCATAATCATAATTAAGGGCTCGGATGAAAAATATTTGGAATAATTAATGAATGCCTGGTGATGATAAAGACTTGGAGTATTTTGATGAAGTTGTTATCTTAAAAAATCACGAACCACGTTGGCAAAAAAATAATAACCCCAAAATTATCATTGTTAACCCAATAATTGATAATTTTTCAATATTCTTTAATGCCAAAATTCTTTCTATGTTCATCAAATTAAAAGGCAATGTACACCTCATTAGCAAGTCGAAAAATATTAAATAATAACCACAATCATCTCATTCTTAAAAGTTTAATGATAATATTTCCCATTGGTAAAAAAGTCCATAATTATCCGTGTGTGAGATTATTATTTCATTTTTTTTCTTCCAATGGACCTCCTTTGAAAATATATTTTTCATGAGAGAATTCAAATTTTTGTAACATAAGAAAACTGGCGGTGTAATATGTTATTATAATCATTGTATGTACATAGACTGAGATGCTTAGTAATTTTCTTAAATGATGTTTATAGAAAATGATGCATCGCTATTGAATTAAAAAAGGCACACACAACAAACCAGTAAGTAATTGGCGGCGGAGGAAAGAATATCAAGAAAATCTGTAAATGTTGATTTTAATTTTCAAAATCCCAACAGCAATGCAGAATCATTTAAGAGGAAGCATGTTTAGCCTCGAGGAGGAGTGTGATGAAGTCAAATCAAGCGTTTGTCTGGTTTTTATTATTTTTTATAATGACGATGTGAAATCCTGAGTGGAAACGAGATCAAAACAAAAAATTTATTTAATTTTACAAGCAACGCAAAATGACACAAAAATAATTTAAAGTCCACATAATATTTTGCACAATTTCCACTAACATTATACAAAATTTACATTCACAGAATTTTCAGCATATTCATAGCAAGATAGGAAGTTGATTCCTTTGCCATTTCATTTTGTATGAAAATGTGAAAACTGGCGGAAAATTAAGCGAAAGAAAAATGCAATACGAGAACAATAAAATTCTTCATTCTCTGTCCTCGGGAGGGATGAAACGATTCTTTCCGGAATTATTTTCTATTTAAATTCAAATGGCAAAAATTCACCGTGAGATAAAATTTATTTAATGACGATAATAAGTCGAATGCAGCACATGGAAAATTAAATTCCATGCAGAGAAGAGAAAAAAAAGGATAAAAGAATTTTCATCTTTATGCTTGCGACTTAATTGTGTGTGTAATAAAAATGAAATTGAGTCAACTGAGCAAAAATGGAAAAGCTTATTTCCGCTCAATTCCACGATAACAAAAGCTTTTATGTGAGATTGAGAAAGAGGACAATTGTCATATTTGCGAATGGAACTGAAACCATACGGTTGACTTTGTCACATGAATATTGCATATGATGATAAAATTTGAGGAAAACGTTTTGATAGAATTTAGGTTAAATGGTTGAGATCAAAGCTTTTATATAAAATCTCATGGATTTAAATTTCTGCTTTAATGAAATTCAACTCATCAAAAAAAATCTCTTCTTGTCAGGTTGCAATTTCTTTTCATTCACGCATCGCTTGAAGCGCCCGCAAAGTACATTCATCTTTTCTACTATTCATTGAAATAGAACATTGTCTTGTATAGAATTCAAGTAGCCGCGGAAGCCTTTTAAATAATCATTTTTCATGGGAACATCCACACGGCTTGAAATTGTAGTTAAATGTTGCGGCGTGAAAAGTCAAAGAATAAAATTAAAATTCTTCAAAAAAACCTTCTTAATTGAACTCTATTGGACTTCTCACATCGTACTTAATTACCTTAATTTTATACTCTCAACAAAAAATCATTCAAAAAGTTATAAAAGTTTATGGCACAAAATAATAATAAACAGGTAAGATTGGACACGAATTCAATTTTCATGAAAAGATGCCGAGAGGGGAGCGCGAAAATGAAATCTTTCATTAACAGCCGGGCGAAAAAAAGTCTTACAGAACCCATCATCTTCATGCTGCACGTTTCAATTGTTATGTCTTTCATTCAGTTTAATTCTTTGTCGATATAAATTTAATTCAATAACTTTTGACTCGTCATCGTGTCTTTAGACTTTTTTCCCCCCTCTTCCCCAATTGTTGTCGATATTAATTAAGCGAACAAATTATTTAACATTTAACTATGTGATGATTTGTGATGATGACGGTTTCAAAGTGAACTGAAACTTGGAAGCAAAAAATTATAAAAAAAGTTACAAGAGATGGAGAATAATTTTTTAAAATATAATTTACCATCCATTGTCACATTTATTACCATCTCAATTCAATTCAATAATTCCAAAATCCCATTTTTCACGCTTTGAATTTTAATTGAATATTAGAAAAAAATTTCTTATTGAATTTATCACACAAAAAAGTTTAGAAAAATAATGAGATGAGACGTCGGCGAAAACTTCGAAAGCATTAATAAATTTCACGATTTTTATTTTCTAGCTTTTATTCAATAATAATCATTATAATGATGCTTCATAACGAGCATGTAAGTATGTGAGCAATTTGAAAATTGCTAAAAATTGTTATGTGATATGGATGTGCGATATACTTAAGTGC
Source organism: Tanytarsus gracilentus (assembly GCA_038502055.1). NCBI lineage: Eukaryota > Metazoa > Arthropoda > Insecta > Diptera > Chironomidae > Tanytarsus > Tanytarsus gracilentus. Next base: position 3,756,343 of record JAXRKN010000043.1, on the reverse strand, counting down.
TTTTCGCTTCTTCTCCTACCCGCTACGCTCCAGATAGTCGAAGAGAATTTTCTTTAAAATGCGAATAACGTTCCGCAATGAGCGATTCAATTGATCTATTATTAACTTCTTTGCACTCTCTCGTTATGTTCATAAATTGAAGGCAAGGGATGGAAATTAAAAAACTTTAAATTAAAAAAAATCTGTTGAAATTTAGATTTTAAAAACTAAATTTTAAAAAATTGAATTCAAAAATTTTATCTCCTTGCATTTTGCGGCAGTGGCCATGAAAAACGGTAGGTGTTTGTGTGGAATGTTTTTTTCACAATTTTTCATTAAATGTTATTTCTTCTTACTATTTAATAAGCACTATCGGGCGCTGCTATTTTATTTAACGCTCACTTGCAATTCGTGGTGTTGAAATGTGAAGCGAAAAGATAAAAATGGCGTCACGACCGATGATGTCAAGCGCAAAAGGTCATCGACGATATTTCTTCCTCTAAACAGTGGTTAAATTTTTTTTATTTCACTTCCAATCGATCAAAAATTTATTTTATTTATCCATGCAATGTGTGACTATTGTTGTTATTATGAGCTCTATTGAAAGACATTCAGTCACACGAAGTTATAATTTTCATTTCAATCAACTGTCAATAGTTTATTTTTTTTCGCGAGCTCGATAGAGTCATAAAAATTGAGGGTAGGGCGAGGGAGGGTTTGAAAAATGTCAACAACATTGAATTACATTGATTTATATTGAAACTTAACGAGCATAAGAAAAATCATCAGCCTTACAATTGAGAATCAGCGGTGTCGGCAGCAGTCGCAGTTAATATTTGATGGTCAATAATAATTCTTACGAAATTACAACTCGCTGCTTGAAGCCAAATGTGCAAATTTTTTGCATACACATAAATTTGTACTCGCATGTTCTCTCTCGAGCCATGTGTGTCGTCGTCGTCATGTGAGTGTGAGAGAAATATAAAAAATTTTGCCATCATTAACGTGTTACACATATTTTTATTTTACCTTTTTTTCGGTCGTCGACTAATGGATAACCAGCGTTGTAACATGTTTTTTTTGTTCAGTTGTTGTTTTTATTTTTTTATAATTCTTTTTTTTTCGGGGAGGAAGTTTACGGCATTCTTCTTTTGACTCTCATCGTCGTTGTTGTAAACACATTGTAAATAATGATTGGAGTTTATTTTCTTCATGGCTACGCGAAGAACTGCCATTATCGCCTCGTTTTTTTTTTAAATTAACACTAAAAGAAATTTTTAACAAAAAATTAGCGAAAAATTGGAGAAATTAACGATTTAAATCACATAAAAAAATAAAAATAAAAAATATTTCTCTTAGTGTTTTTTTTGCAAAAACTCCCCAACAGCAATTACTTTTTTAGGTCTGATATTATATCGTTGAGTATATGTTTTATTTTTTCTGTTTTCAATTTTAATTTTTGTTCGCAAATTTTCAAATCAACACGTTTTTCTTCTTCTTTTAACTTCTCTCTCAATTCTTTTTTCTCGCTGCAATTAGCACAAAAAGCGGGAGAGCGGAGCGATATGGTGCTTGCTATTTTTCTCAGGTGGTCGATATTACACCGGTGTGGTGTTGCTGAAAGGTGGCAATTAAGCTAAAACATAAACGGCAATTTTCTTATCTTTTTTCAATTTCAAGCTTGAATGCTGCTGTTGCGCTCGAATTTATCAAATAAATGCTAAACACGAAGCAAAAACAAGAATTGGAAATTGGAGCGATCGGATGATCAAGTAATAAATAAATTGCAAATTAAGTTGAGGACTTTTTAAAAAAAACTTCAAATGCTTAATTAAACTTTTTTGTAATGTTAATTTTTTTAATGCGAAACTAATTTCTTTTCGCTTGTTCTTCCACTCATAAGCATATCAATTCGTATTTCCGTACATAATTCTAAACTCTTCATTCTCACCATCATCAAAATGAACACTTCGCCACACTTCATAGTCGAATGCGCAAACTAGAAGTTTTAAGTGGGAAAAAAATTATTTGGATTGTTTTCGAGTTTGAAGAATTTTGTTTAAAATGGCGGAAAATTTTGTTAGTCACTCGATCATCGCAAGTAATTCACATCTCCAAATTGAATTTCATGAAATTCCATCGCAGTTGCAATATGAGCACGTAAATCATGTGAAGCGCATTAAGTGAAATTATTAAGGTGCAAAATGCCTCGAATCAGTGAGATTACATTTTAAAATCGAGTTAAATGCAGCCGTTTATTTGCATTTCACATATTTCGAGCCCATCGTGAAATTGCCATATCGAATTTCTTCTTACTTGTTCTTGCGAGAGGACCGAAAAAAAGTAAAATAAAAAAACTTGATCGGTGAGAAGTGCTCAGGATTCTTTCTCTCGCGCAAGTATCTCAAAGTGAATTTTTTCTTCTTGCACGCTGCAGCTGATTTATGAATGTAATCCTTCACATGGAATTTCTCTCATTTCAATGATAAATGCGAAATTATTAAATGCTCATTGGTGGTGCGATGAGTTTGTGCATATAACGAAGAATCTGCCAACAGAAAATTATGAAATTAAATTAAATTATGAAAATCATTTTTTGCATCATCCGCGACTCAGCGTGTGATATTGATTGCCAATTGCAAACTGCAGTGAGCAGTAAACTCATGTGATCGCACACAGTGTGATGAAGTGATTTTGTAATTTAGAAAAAAATTTAACGCCATGTGGATTTTAAAAAATTCTTTTTATTCAAAAATTTATTTAAATTCTTACAATTTATTTTATTTAAATAATGTTGGTATAACAGGCCATTAAGAAATCTATAACTGCATACTTATCGGACATTTTTCCTCACATTTTATTACCGTCGTATCGTAACTATAATAATGATGATATAAAGTTACGAATTGTTTCTATATTTGTATCTTCATTGAAGCTACTTCAACAGTTAAAGTAGGTGCAAGAATTATTTTTAATATTTATTTTCTTGAATAGCAATTTATAAAGTGTTCTTTTTATGTGCTGAAATGTTTACAACTTCATGTTTAATTTTTATGGCTTTTAAGAGCGTTTAAATATAAATTATTAAAATAAAGATGAGATTGAAATTTTTAGACTCAATTAACATATTTTAATCAATTGACAAAAATTAATTGTAAAATTTAAAAACCATTAATAAAATTAACAAATTTTAATTTAACTGTATTTTCTGTTTATTTCTTCACATCACAAGTACACACGCTTCAGACTTCCAAATGTTTTCTTCCTCTTCTGCTAACGAGAAGAAAATTTCTTTTGTCATAATTGTTTTTTCGCTCTCGCACTCAAAAACCCCTCACTTACTCCATTTAAACAGTAATGACAAGATATCTTGTCAATGATAATCTCATCTTGTGAGTAATAAAAGTCAGTTAAGAAGGAAAACTTTTTTTATTCCGACATATCGCGAGCGCACAATAAATTATGATGATACCTAAATGAATTAAATGTTGCACGGCGAGTGAACACTAAAGAACATCATAATTATGAGAGGAAGGGAAGCGTTGCGTCCTAAACAAGCTCTCAAGTCCATTACATTGCAAATCTGCACCTGCTCTGATCGTGTGAGGAAGGCCAAAAAAGGGCAAAAATATCAATTTGTTTTCAAATGCATTCCTCTTTAACAAGTTTTTATATGTTCATTTCGGTTTCGATACAAAATACACCAAAATCATCTGCTGTTTTATATTTTTTTATGTGAAAAAATAATTTTGTGCGATAGGAAATGAGAAACTCGTAAAATTTTTATGATGCGTCTCCAGATGAGATCGGAAATATATTTTATAATAAACTATTCGATGGTGATCAACTTATTAATTTTCCCTCAATTTACTTCATCAAGAAACTTGTCAAAAAGACTTGAGTATAGTCAACACAATCAATTTTTTTTTTCTAAAAAAGGTTAAAATTCTTAAAAATCGACCCCAATAAAAAAGCGACTAGATGACTGACGAGGGTTCGCTGACAAAAATTTCCTTTCAATCATTTCTCGTGGGGATTTTACTGCGGATTCCTTTTCTCGCCATTGCCTTTCATCACATTTTTTAAGCACGATCGCCAAACACACACAAAAAAAATTAAGTAAGGCGATTTTACGAACCGCGAAAAATTTAATCGCAAAGGTTTTTTTTGCGGGCGACTGTGAGGCACACACAATTTTTATTTTTCTGCGCGAGACACAAAGGAACGTTAACTGCAACACAAACCAATTATTTATTTGATTTTCTCGCTCTCTTCTGATAGAATTCTCTTTTGGTCTTTTTCATGGCTTTTGTCATGTTTGGCGAGTGCACTTGAAAGGCAAATAATGGCCTTAAAATTTGTCACGCAATTTATGAATCTCACTCGGGCATCGTCTTCAAGAAAAAGTTAATTGTTTTTCCTCCTCTTGTATGCTCGCTTTTTGAGCAAACAAGCGCGCTGAGCTGGGAGAGAGAGGATGCCCAAAAACAGCTCCATAAAAATTCCCGAAATCGTGTTTTCAAACATTTTTTCTCCTCTCATTCTTCTCGCTCGTCTGCAATATTTATTTCCACTTTCAATTGATGTGAAATTCCGCGGCATCTCGGAATCTTCGCATTGCAATGTAAACACACATTAGCGCATCGAAAAAACTAAGTAGAAAGTGGGGTTAAAAATTATCAAAATTTTAAAAAGATCCCAAAATTCAATCGGCAATTAACCAATAATGAAATGAAAAATTAAACTCGCAAATTGAAAGAAATTTTTCATCTTTTTTTTTGCAATCTTCAAAAATTACATTCACACACAATTGATGGATCGCTTCATGAAGAGTTGCAAAAAAAGTTTTCGTAAAATTCCAGTTTTTCGCTTGTTCTTTCAACGAGCCCGCGATGATAGCCATTATATCAATTTATCAAACTGTTGCATGCAACGACGACGCATAAACACGTTTGATTAACTTATTCGCCAGCAACTTCAATTGAATTTTTTACTGCCCCTCCTCTCACTCGAAAGAGAGTTTTGGACAACAAACAAGCGAGATTATTTATCATTTATTGTTATATTTTTTATTATTATTTAGCTGAGGTTGAATTGAGGCATGTTACCTTTCGCTCTTTATTGTTTGAGCAAAATGCGGCACATTCATATAAATTTTTTTAATAACAAACAATTTCTACTGGAAAGCGGGCACACAACAATAAAAATTTGTCATAATATTTCTGCTCCTTCTTCTTCTTTCTCTTTTCTTTATTTTATTATTTTTTGTTCTCTCATGAGGCGCATATAGCAACATCATCATCTCCTCTTATTATTCTTCATTTTTTATGTATTTATTACACAACGACAAGAACATTTCTCCTTCTTAAATGTGAAACGGTTTTTTGATGAGAAATTACTGAACATGCTTTTTTTGTGTTCAAATTAGCTTGGGAGGATGGAAATGTTACAGTAATAAAATAATTCATAACAATGACCCTCAATGAAAAAATTGACCTTAAGGATAAATAAAAATCTATGGATTAGACTTGTGAGAGATAAAGAACTTTTTGTAGAAATTATTTTAAATTTTACTCTAAGTAAGTCAACATCTAAAGAAAACACATTCATTTTATTTTTAAAAACCCAAACCTGAATGTTGAAAATTGCAAAAGTTATTTCTGCAAAAAACGCCTTTTAATCGACGCGTGTACAAAAAAGCCAATGACAAAAAAGCCAAGACATTTTGGCCAATGGTATGGACATTTTGGCCAATAGCATGGACATTTTGGCCAATAGCATGGACATTTTGGCCAATAGCATGGACATTTTGGCCAATAGCATGGACATTTTGGCCAATAGCATGGACATTTTGGCCAATGGTATGGACATTTTGGCCAATAGCATAGACATTTTGGCCAACAATTTATAATTGGATGTGCATTTGTAATAAAAAAAATCTCCATGTTTGAGAGTAGATTACTCCATAACTATGAATGCTAGATAGTTCATGTTATACATCAATAGATGCGGAGTAAAAAGTTATATTAACAAAAAACTTTTGATAAATTCTCTAATCTCTCTTTGCGGCATTGTAACAAAAAGAAATCAAATCCCTCACCTGCTTTTAAACTTGCCAAAATAATAAACTATCAAGAATCAAATTTTTTCTATGCTGAAAAAAATAAATGAGGGTAACATAATGTATTGATCATTAAATTTATTTGAAAAATATTTTATCCGGCCAATACGGAAAATTTTTAAGAATTACTTTTTGCCTGTATTTTGGGTTTTTCTCATGTTTTTTACATTAACGAAATTCATGTTGAATTTTTTGTTAATAGAACTTTTTACTCCGCATCTATTGATGTATAACATGAACTATCTAGCATTCATAGTTATGGAGTAATCTACTCTCAAACATGGAGATTTTTTTTTATTACAAATGCACATCCAATTATAAATTGTTGGCCAAAATGTCTATGCTATTGGCCAAAATGTCCATGCTATTGGCCAAAATGTCCATGCTATTGGCCAAAATGTCCATGCTATTGGCCAAAATGTCCATACCATTGGCCAAAATGTCCATGCTATTGGCCAAAATGTCCATGCTATTGGCCAAAATGTCCATACCATTGGCCAAAATGTCTAAAAATGTCCTGGCTTTTTTGTCATTGGCTTTTTTGTCTTTACCCCCTTTTAATCCAATAAACTCCATATAATCATAAGTGCTAAGCTTAATATCCACCTTCAACTTCACGTTGTAGAAAATCCATCAAAAAAAGTAGCTGTTGAGATTAAGTAGCAAATAGCAGAGTTTAAAAACCACTTTTTCACTTTATGCTCAACTCGTGATTATGTAATAGATTAAAGTGAACAAATTCCAAGCAAGTTTGGTTGCTTATCTATAATTATTTTAACTCTCTCAACATTTTAATTCTTATGCCATAGCGTTGAGTAAGCGGTGAGCATTAATGATAATTCACAGAGCATAAAGTATGGGAAGACACCTCGGCAAGAATTATAGAGAAGAGTTTTTCTTATATTCTCCATTAAGATAAAAAAATGGTATGCAGTGAACGCGTGTAAATGAGTTATAAGAAGAAAGAATGGATGTGGAACTAGACCAGCGTTCGCTCTCAATGATAAGGCACGATTTCAATTGTGCCGCTCGGCGCACTCAAGTGAACAAATTGACTTTTGAGAGCTTCCAGATTCCTTTTCTACTGGTAGCAAAAAAAGGCTTTCCATCTGTCATTGCCTTGATGATAAAAAATCCTTCCTCTGGTGGCAATTACAGCGCAGCAATGTAAACATTTGTTATTTTATGATCGACTATTATTAAATAAATGTGCATGAAGAGTCTCATTTCGTTCTTCTGAGGAGGCGTCACACGCGCGCGCGAGCAAAAATTCCATTTAGAAATCATTAGTCATTTTTATTGGAGATAATAAAGTTTTTTATTTCTTTGTGCATCCTTTTTTGCAGGAAAAAAGAGGGCAATGGAGTGTACGGATAATAAATAAATTGATGATTCTTGCAGTTGTCGCTCGACGCTCAACTATTAATATTGAGACTCTTTATGGGAAGAGGTGTAATAAAAAAGATGCGATAAAAGTGAAGAATTCTTTTAAAAAATAAATTGCGATTTTATTAGAGATCCTTAAATAACCGGTTTTCACGATTTCGGTTTAACCGGTTTTAAAATGCTCATGACCGGTTTTCACCGGTTAACCGGTTATGAGTTTTTATCTAAATTTCTGAAAAAAAAATTGTATATAAAACGAAAATTTATTAACTTAAGACACTTAAAAACTAAATAACAAAGATTAATTTTACTTATATCTAAAATATCACTTCAGAAAGGCAATTGTATTGATGTTCTCATCTCCAAGTCTATTGCGAAGCTTGCTGACAAGACGATTTGCTTTCGAAAAACGACGACAAAAAATATTAAAAAACTACTATAGATTCACATTAATTACCGTAACTCTTTTCGTCTCACATTGTCGAAAATCCAAAATTCACTTCACTTTTTTATTAAAATAAATCACTTTAGTTGCTCACACTTGTAAAGAAACTGAATTGTGAAAGAGTGTAAAAGTATTGAATAAAACAAAACTTTTTATACATGAGAAACGTAAAAGTTTTCTCATAAATAAAAACTTTTAGTGGACTTTTAGCACCTGTTTTTTCACAATACTAGTATTTGCCGAGTAGTGTATGCAAATAACCATAAAAACAATGAAAATTTTTATAAAAGTTAATTGTAATTTTTCAATAAAATTAAACGAATTTCAGAAAACAGAAAAATATATATTGATTTCAAAACCGGTTAACCGAAAAAAAATCGGTGAAACCGGTTATTAAAAGTTTCGGTGAAAACCGGTTATAACCGAACCGGTGAAAACCGTGAGGATCTCTAGTTTTTATATTTTTTGATTTAAATTTTTTTAAATAAAAAATTCATGAAAATATTAAATCCATGAAAATTTTAATTCCACGAAAATGTATAAAAAATTAAATTCTTATTATAACTCCACTCAAAAAATTCAATTCCACAAATTTTTCGTCTATGTTACGGATCAGTTCCTCTAAATTAAATTAAGCAATAATCCACCTGCAGCATTCTCGCTTCAGTCCTCACATTTGAATACCACTAAAAATAGCGATTCACAACTAATTAAAACCATATTAAGATCAAACTCCTCTTTACGACCGGAGAAAGAATATCAAAATGGTAACAAGACAGATTTTTTTCTCTTACTGAATAAACGAGTTCGAATTAGAATAATTTTTAATTTTGTTTGCTTTGAAAACGAGAGATGACAAAAAAAGTTCTTGTTTGGAGCAAAATTTATGGTTTTATGAGGTTGATATATAACACCGCTATTATTTCTATATTATTCGTCGTAGCTTTTTCCTGGTGACTCTCTCGATGTTTGTGCCTACTTTCAATAAAATATAACGCAATTTGAGAAACACAAGACAAAAATTTTTCTTTTAATTTGTTTATTCTACTTTAATCTGATTTGAAATTTAAATTAACGCCGTGGAACTGCGAGCGGTGGTTAATTAATATTGAAGTTTTAAAATTTAAATTTTCCTTCCCTTGGTCAATCTCAACCTTCTGAATGGCCATGATCATCGACTCATTGTGTTTAGTTCCACAAAAATCGACTTACAAATTTAGTCTCTCAGTCTTCACAGTTTGAAAAGTGCCGAATTTGTATCTTGACTATGAGATCTCGATGATATCCATTGCACACATGATTAAAATTTGATAGAAAATGGATATAAATCATCGACATAGGATTCACATGCGATTGTGAACAGTTAAAAAAAATTTTTAGAGCTTTGCGCGTGGATTCAAAAAGTAATAAAGTTTGGAATTTTTTTCGTAACATTTTTATTATTGAATTCATTAAATTTTATATGTGCGTGTATCCCTTAAAAATGTAATTTACTTAAATTACGTCAACCCTCTCATATCGAATCAATTTTTTAATACTTTATGCAATAATCATAATCAAATGACACACAAATATTCAACTTTGTCGCTATCCGATCAAAATTGAATAAAAATGTCTCATTTTTTCTCATCAGCATCGCCGTAATCTCATTAAGACATGATATTTTGGTCATTACTTAACCAATTAAGCAGCTTAATAATGTGATATGAAAGCAAATGAAATTGACAATTTATTTTTTGAGGTTGATTTTTTGTTTACTCTTTTTTGATGTGTTTTGAAATAAAATTTAAGTGAATGTGAAAAGGAAATTAATTAAATTTATTTTAAAAATTGATGAAACTTTTTCATATTTTAAAGAAGCGTAAAGTCAAAAATAAAATCCCATTGAGGTTGGCATTGTGTCATCTTAAAATTCTAAAACTTCATCAGATTTTAATCCTCATTCACCAACAGAGCGCTACCGAATTAAGAGGAGCAAAAAAAAGAGGTCTGTAGAATTTTATGCAAAGCTATGCTAATACCGAAAGTAGAAAAAAAATCTCGATGTTGTCTCTTCTGTTCAAGGTTAATGGGCATTGGCGGAGCGTACACGACTCGGTATTAATTTGATTACGAAGCGTAACGAAAAAAAATTGTTTTTAATGATTAAACCTGATATTGAGTGTGTAGCCACAGAGAGCTAGGTGAAATGCAGCACAACGCAGCGATATCTGTCATATATCAATGATGATAAACCATAAAAACTCATTTTATTGATCATTCACCAGTTGAAAAGTTTATTTAAATTTTTCCTCTTCTCTTTTTTATTGATTTTCATTGACATTCTTCGAGCACATCGCGGTTCACTCTCGCGCGATCATCCAGGGCTAATAGGTATGTTGTGATGAGAGAGACCGCGCGGTTTCAGCTTTTGTCGCGTCGTCTATAAAACTTTATTTAATATGGAAATTTTTCTTCTTCTTTCGCCACTCTCGAAAGCATCTAAATTCTCTCTTTTGGCCATGCCCGGTGTGCGATGAGATAGATTTTTTGAGACTTCATTCGGAGGTGAATGTGTTTAATGAAAAATAGAGGATTTTGACACCAAGACACTTTGGTGTTTTTAATCACCAAGGATTAAGCTTTTAAAATTCTCTTAATTTTTTTTAAATTGAATTTTTATTTAAAAATTGAAAGCTCAAAACTTTTATACAATTTTATTTGTATTTAGATAAAGTTTTCAACCCTTGTGCATCTCGTTAGTAAAAACTCTCTCAATTTAGTATTATTTCTTCAAAAATCATTATTAGACAAGCCGATGAAATTTAAAACTCGAAAAAATGACAATTTTGAATGAATATTTTGCCGCTTAAGGTGTCTCATTTCTGAATATATCTTTAAAAATGTGAATAAAAATGCGCGTAAAAATATTCGCTCTTTTTTTGGGGGTGAAGAAACAATTTTTATTATTTTTTTGTTTATATTCCGTCGGCCTTTCTGTAAAAGCATCTTCTTCGCTTTTCTCCGAAAAATTCTTTTTTTATTTTTGTGCAAATGCAAAGAATGCATATCGCAAGAAGATGTGAAACGAGTTTTTTTTCGTTCTTGCTTTGAAACGAAAAGTCATAAAATAAACCGAAATGAAAAAAGTAAATATGAATTGAGGAAGATACTTGAATAGAAAACGAGTGCGAGAATTTCCAATTTATATTAAAATTAATTTTTAATAATCAAGCTTTAAAAATATTTTTAAAATATTTTGTATTTCTTCCAAGAGATTAAAAATTCCTTTTAATCAAAGCAAAACAATTAATCACTTCCTCGCGTTAAATTTCATCAATTAAAAAAATCGCCAAGCGTAAACATTAATTGGCAATTAATCTCAACTTAAAATGTCTCGAATTGCCGTGGTAATAAAGCACATTGTAATGAATAAAGTCCGCAATCCATCTCATCTCTCTCTCTCTTCGGTGTCATTACCTTTAAGATCTCCTCTTACAATGCCTCCTAGGCACACACATTTTGCATAAACTCCGTGAATGTGTGTGAGGTTGTGCACTAAATTAAACTGGAATGAAATGCAAATAAATTTTCCTTCTCTCTCGCTCGCCACGTCAAGGCGCATTAAATGAAGCTCTTGTGTGCCCACTACGGGTAATTGCCGTCTGAATAGCCACATAGAGAGCCACTTTAAAGTGTATCATATTCTCATACATGACTTTTCAAATTAAAATGCGACGATTTTTTCTGCCAATTCTCATCTCACACAATAAACTCCGGCGAGTTACGTAAAATGCCAACTGCAATAAAAAGTACACGACAATTTTAGCTTCTGAGTAGCTGTTGGACGTGTCATAAGACAGAGCATGCCATAGATGCGTGTGAATTGCAATAAAATATGTGTAATAATAATTAGATGTGTCTAGGAATATGGACGTGACTCAAACTGGCACATGTGTCGAGACTTCTTTTCAGCTTCTCAATTGATACTAGAAAAAGTTATCACCGCAAGCACGTCGGAATTAATTTAATTAAACTGATAAAAAAATATTAATTTTCATTAAAAATAAATTATTTGAAATTAAAAAACTTAAACTTTTATAAAACTTCAGCTCTTAATTTGAAAAGGTGTTGAGACTTTAAATTCCTTCTGGATCGCTGTTGCCTCCGGTTTTATTAGTCGTGATGGTTGACGGGTGAATTATGTACGTAAATGCCATAGAAAAGTGATCTCAGAAGTGCCTTTTTAAACATCGAGCGTCATCGTTTGCGCCGCCGTGATGTATGCAATGATTATTAATGGCAAATCCGCAGCTCTTTTTAATGTCATAGTCGATGATTATTATGAATGTCATTAGATTGTAAACGTCGCTGCTGAGGCCTAAGCTTAGAATTTATCTGTGCGGAATTGAAAAGGAGAAAAATTCTAAGAAGCTGTTAATGCTGGCAAAGAGTGACAGAGTAATGGACGATCATTAAAGCCTATCTCTGCAAGCAAAAGTTATGATACGAGCAAAAATAGAAAATTTTAATTAAATTGAATTTTTGAGATAATTTAGAAAAAGTCAAAATATCTCAATCTTTCAATTAATTTTTAAAACTTCTCACACCTCTTTTAGAGAACTCTTTTTTTCGCTTCTAATTGGACAAATTTCAAAAAAGAAAATTTATTTTCATTACGCGTGAAATGAAATTCTAAACACAACCAAAATATCAATAACTTTTCTAGCTCCAAGCCCAAAAATAGAAGAAATTTGAGACGAGAAGGAAAAAGTCGAATAAATTATAGAGAATATTCACTTTCAGCTATGGACACAACATCTGATCCGACAGAATGTCTCTCGCTCTGTGCTTACAGAAAAATTCTCATTAACGTGTTAAAAAGCGAAGGCGACAAAATAGAGGAAAGAAGAGGAAAGACATCAACGAATGGGTCAACGACGAAACTCTTCTGCAAACATAAAATCGCCAATCATAGGCACAATCAACGGTGTACCGAAATTAGTGCGATAGAATTTTTTTTCCTCCTCATCGCATGAAATTTAATACCAAACTCTTATTTTTTTGACAATATCCCACATTAACGGGCAAGGGAAGGAGAGAAAATGTTGCTTAATTATAATTCCACACAATCTGCGGCCGTTAGTGTCTCATGTGTGTCGTTCTCTGGTTCGGGCTGATGATGACCTGAAATATTATTTCTATCATGTGGCCAATATCGCCGAAATTGGAAAGAGAGAGAATTCTTTTCATTAAGAAACCGTGTGTGGATTTTATTCAATTTTTAAACAACAAAATAGGGCGAGTTAGATGCTTAAAAAAATTATACTCGTATTAAGTATTGAAAAATTTATAATTTAAAAGTTCAAATTAATTTTTTTAAACCAAGTCAATTCTAATTTTTTTCAACTCATCCTAAGCCGCATCTCAGATTTCTCACAGACAAAAATCGATGTTAAATGTTAGCGATTGTTAATCAAATATTGTGAGGCACCGATCGAAGACAAAAGAAACAAAAGATCAAACCTCATTTGTATGTGAAAAAAATATGACCAAAAAAATTCAATGTCAATGTTTTCTTTTTATGATTCAGATGAAAAACTGTAAACTGAAAAAGTGTGATAAATTTTTTCCATCGCATAAAAATTATGATTTCTTTTCTCCTCTCATGTTTACGAGGCTGCCTATTAATGCGCACAAAAAAAAACAGCACACACAACATGCAAGACTACAACATCGAGAACGAGATGCTTAAACAAATACGTGATTAAATAAAGAGCAACAAGCGGGAGAGAGAGAACGGAGAAGAATTGCAATATTTTCCCATTCATTGAATACATCGCATTAATGACATGACAACATTGTGTTGATATTGAAGAATTATAGAGAGAGAGCCCACATCGCTATGTGGTAAAATGCAATACTATTATGTCCCTTGTTACCTGTTTTTGCCAGGAACATCAACATGAAACTCGAATAAAAAAATACTTGATAAAAAAGGAATAAGAAGAAATAATTTTAACGTATTTTATAATTTTAAAAATGTTTAAAAAAGAATAAAACACTAAGCTCATAAATTTGCACTTTTTTAGGATTCGAACCTCAAATTTTTTTTAATTTATTAATACACAAATTTTATTTTTTAAATTTAATACACAAATTTTATCTCAACTCTTTAATGCCCATCACAAAAGTTATCTTTACCGCACATAATATTTAAAACCCACCTCACACATGAATCTGAAAATGCTCTCAGGTAGAAGAAAGAAAATATTATGGCGAGCAATTATATCATTCTAAGCTATGAGTGGAAGAGACTCAGAAAACGGCAGCGAAGGCATCTGAAAACTGGTTTTTGTGTTTCTCTCGAGAACATAACCACAACAACAACAACGCAGCGGCAAGAAATGTTTTTTATGCATTATTTTTTTACTTCACAACGCATCGCGATGTTTTATTGTTTTTGAAAAAGTTTATTATGTATTGGTGAATGTTTCTCAACGCTGCGATCATTTTTCAAGCCTTTTCTTCGAGTGTTTCAATGTTTTGCTAGAGAGAGACAGAAAACGCGATCATGTTTATGCTTGCACCAACTTCCAGTGCTATTTCTTCAGTGTTCGAGCTGATCTTGTTGAATGTAGACGCAAAAATCTCGCGATCGCACTTCAACCGAGATTTTTTTAATACAAAAATTGCAAAAAAGAATAAAAAGAAGAAGAATTAAAATTAAAACTATTTAAGTTAACGATAAAGTTATCGCGATTATTTGTAAGAATTCTGGAGTTGATCGAGGAAGAACTCTTTGAAAATCAAATAAAAACTCTCAAAAGAAAGTGTTGAAGAGAGAAAATAAATTAAAAAAGAATAAAAAATGTGTTGAACGTGGAGGAGATAATAAATTATGGTCTATAATAGCAGCGAGAACAAGTTGAAGAAATTAAATGACTCGAAATTTGAGAAAACAAGGAGGAATAAATAAAATAAAAGGATAAAAACCTGAGAAAGGGATCGGTTTTGAAGATAAAAAGAACATGATCCGAATGTAAATGATTTTTTTCTATTTAAATCGAATATGAGAAAAATTGGAAATTAATGGAGAAAGAATAGAAATTGATTTAAGTGAAGAACAAAAGAGTGAAAAATAATTAATGAACTTTTTAAAAATATATTTAAAAAACTCAAGTTTTAAAAAACCGTTGAAAATCAATTAAAAAGTAATTTATTAAAAAATCACACTAAGTACATAGCAGTGCATTGTTCAGATAATTATATGAAGAAAATAATAATTGAAAAAAAACACCCAACGACTCTCATCAAGAATTATCATCACAATTAAAATCCATAAATGCAGAAAATTAAATCGGCCGGATAGTTTAAGTGAATATTTAAGAAAATTATAGAGATAATAAAATTTTAAAATCCACCGAGCGTAGAGAAAAAAATATTTTGAAGAATGCAATAATTGTGAATGAAATAGTGAAAGAACCACCAAAAAAAAAATTTATCGGCAAAAGTGTCAAACAATAAATTGGATTATCACTGACATTAAGATAACGGCGACGAAAAGCGAAGAGGAGAAAACGAAACTCAACTCGAACTCAGCGCAGACCTTGCAGAAAGAGGAGAGTGAAAGAATTAAATTTAATAGACTTCGTGAATGGTCGAAAGGAAAGGATTAACAACAACAAAAACGTTGGCAACATCGCAAGTAACCCTCGGCGTGTTTCGCTCGGTTGTAATTTTTTAAGTTTAAGAAGAAGCAAAGAACGAGATATTTTAAACAAGAAAAAAATGTAAATCAACATTCACGTATCGAGAAAGAAGAGAAGTTGAGAATGACCATCCAGAATGCTTTAAATTTTCATTTTTATTGATTTCTTTGAAATATAAAAAAAAAGTTACAGTCATGATGGTCTCGATATATTTTTTGACAATTTTTATGCATTTAATTTGTTCGGCCGAGCAGTTGCTGGGCGATAGCAGTCTCGCGGACTGCACATATGAGACGCTCGATGAGTCACTGCTGATAGCATATCAAAATAGTTCTAGCTCTAAGTTACTCGCATGTAGATTTAAGAAATTACCAAAAACCATTCCACAAGCAACGGCTAAAAGTGTAGAGAATTTAAAAATTTCATGTGATAAAATTTTCGACTCGCACGCGTCGACAAAGTCAAATTTTTTCGATAACTTTGAGAATCTAAAGAATTTATTTCTCGAAAATTGTGATGGAAATTTTCTGCGGCCTTTTAGCACGCTCAAAAGTCTGAATGGACTGACGATAAGAAATTATCGGACTTTTTGGGGTCGCTACGATGATGTGATGGACGATTCGGGTCAGTCAAATGACTACGAGCCATTTGAGAATCTTCAGAACATAAAATCACTCGATGTCAGCTCAAATGACATTCAAGAGCTGCATCGGAATTTTTTCTGCGATTTTCACAAACTAAATTTCCTCAATTTGTCCTCGAATCAAATTTACAACCTCACAAATTTTCAATTCACATCGTCGCCGATCAAGAATTGCGTGTTCTCGATGTCGTATCTCGTGTTGACTTCAAATCAACTGAATTTTCTTCCATTTTCATTCTTCTCGAATTTTATCAACTTGAAAGTCTTGAGGCTGAATAAAAACTCGATTTCGTTCATTGAAAATTTCGTGTTTAGCAATTTGAAGCAACTCGACATGCTTGACCTAAGCGAGAATAAAATTCAGTCAATTCAACCCGAGCTCTTTGACAATTTAAATAATTTGAGGACGTTAAATTTGGAGAAGAATTCGATGAAGATTTTGCCGCCAGAACTTTTAGCGAATCTAAAAAAATTAGAATTGCTGAATTTATCTTCAAACTTTTTGTCCTCAAATTGGATAAATTTCATGACTTTCAAGGGACTTTTCAACCTCAGACTGCTCGACTTGAGTTACAACAAATTGACATCGCTTGAAAATTCAATTTTCTCCGACTTGACATCGTTGGAGATGTTGGACCTTAAGAATAATTTAATTGAGTCAATTTCGATGGATACTTTTGCCAACTTAACATCACTCACGTCACTTGTGCTCTCTCATAATTTCATCAAGAATGTCAACTTCTCACTGAATTCTTTGAGCAACTTGAATGTGTTGTCGTTAGATTTTAATGAAATTTATTCGGTCGAAAAACATCTCGTGGCAAACTCACACAAGCTAGTCGATCTACATCTCAACAACAACAAGTTCTTCCGAGTGCCTAATTTTGTTGAAAACTTTCAGATTCTTAAATTTCTCGATCTGGGCGAAAATTTCATTAAAAATCTCTCAGACTTGGAGAACTTCTCAAATCTCAAATACCTTTATGGATTGAGATTGACCGAGAATCAGATCGAGGCACTCGAAAAGCATCACTTTAATCACCTGAAAAACCTTCAGATTGTAAATCTATCAAAGAACCGAATCCGTCACATTGAGCGTGAAACTTTCAGTTCCAATGAATTTCTTCAAGCCATCCGACTCGATGGCAATGCCATAAAGAACATTGACTACATGTTCGAGAATCTCACACAGCTCGTTTTTCTCAACATTTCCGAAAACTCGCTGGAAATTTTCGACTACGAAAACTTCCCGAAAAACCTTCAATTTCTCGACATTTCCAAAAACCAAATTAACGTGATTAAAAATCCAAATGAAATCTCACAAAATCTCAAGACATTGAACCTCAATCAAAATCACTTGACGGAAATCTCCGCTTTTGTGTTGCCCCGAAATCTCGAAGATCTCTATCTCGCGTCGAATTTGATTGAGAAAATTTCGCCCTACACCTTCCTCAAGAAGCCATTCCTGAAAGCTGTCGATTTGCGGCACAACCGAATTTCGCATTTGAACGAAAATGCATTGAGAATTTCGAGCACGAAGAGTGACGAGAAATTGCCAGAATTTCAACTAGCGGGCAATCCTCTTGTGTGTGATTGTCACTTGAAGTGGATGTGGCAGGACAATGGACAAGTGATGGGTGGCAATGTGAGACATTATGACATTGAAAATCCAGAAGTTTTTCCATATTTGCTCGAACAGCAAGAGCTTCAACTCGACTATCCATCATATGCAGCTCAAAAGATGGATATCGAGGGCTGGAATGAAAATTATGTGGACATTCCTACGGCCAGAAGTAGCTCGATTCGAACTCAGCCGAAGATTGTCGATTTCGATCAAATGACTTGCAGTTTCACTTCTGATGAAAACAAAATTCTAATCAGAAAATTAAATCCGAATTTATTCCTCTGCAAGTACACGAATGTCTGCATGAAGTCGTGCCAATGCTGTGAGAACTTTTCATGCGATTGCCAGCAAAAATGTCCCGATAAGTGCAATTGCTACCACAACACAAATTGGGAGGTTAATTTCGTGAATTGCTCGAGTGCAAATTACACGAAATCAATGCCGAATTTAATTCCAATGGAAGCGACACATTTGCACCTCGATGGCAATAATTTTGAGATCATTAAAGACTTTGCCTTCATTGGGAGGAGAAGTTTGAAAATTTTGTACTTAAACTCGAGCAACATTCAGGCACTAACGAATCGGACATTCTTCGGACTTAAAAATTTGGAATTGCTAAGTTTGAAACAAAACGAAATTCAGCAGCTAAATGGCGACGAGTTTAATGAACTCGAAAGTGTTCGTTATTTATTTATTCAATATAATCGAATTAAATTTATTGAACGAAAGACTTTCAGTCAACTTTTACATCTTCAAGTGTTGAACCTTCACGGTAACATGCTGACCACAATTGAGTTGACTTTCCTACCACCTCTAAGTCATCTCGATATTGGTGAGAATTTGCTAGAGTGTGATTGTGAGTTGATTAAAGCACTCAAGTCATTGCAATCGATCGAGCACATTGACACCCTCAAGTGTCATCCCAATCAAACTTTCCACGAATATTTTCACATTTCAAACGAGACGAATTTCTGCAATGAAAAACTCGCTCTTGAAAATATTTTCTTTTTCGAGAAAAATCTTCCGATATTTCTCATTGTGTCACTCACTTGCCTGTTCCTTATCGTGCTCGCATTCATTTTCCATCAGCGGATCTCATTTTGTTGCTACAAAAAATTCAACTTGAGATTTTTCAAGCGTCGCAACGATAAAAACAAATTTTTCGATGGATTTTTAATCTTCAGCAAAAAGGATGAAAATTTCCTGATCGATGAGTTCCTCAAATATTTCGAGACGGATGGAAATTATTATCGATTTTTCCTCTTCTTCCACGACTTTTCAATTTTCAACGAGCAAATCCTAAAGAATTGTGAAAACTCGCAGAAAATTGTGCTTTTCTTGTCAGAGAATTTCCTCAAAAATGAATGGAAGAAAATTGAGTTTAAGAAAATCTTCTATGAGATCCTCAAGACGAAGAAGCGAAAGAAGTTGGTGATTGTGTTCCTCGATAATTTCGAAAATAAAAACTTTGATCCCGAGTTAAAGTTGATTCTCAAAACAAATTTCATTCTCAAGTGGAGCGAAAAGCTTTTTTGGGAGAAATTTAAATTTTTCCTTCCCGCTCTCAATCGAAACGCTTCGCCAACGCAAGCCATTCAACAGCAGCAGTCGCAGGTTGACCCAGAAAATTTCTGTCAAAATTTTCATCTCAATAATTTACACAACAATCATCATCATGTGAGTCCGCAGCGTAATCTCACGTCGATTCACATTTAAAATATTTTATTGCGTTTTTTATTTGTTTGCGGATTTTATTTTCAAAATTGCGTGCGCACCTTACGAAAAAAAAACTTTGAAATGTCAAATTCCACTCGAAAGCCGTTTAGCTAGTGACAGGTTGTAATTTTAATTATTAGTCGCGAGTGTAAATAACAAAAAAATCAAATTACGACACAAAAAATCCAAATTGTGCTGTCAAACACGACCATGAGATAAATTAAAGTGCACTGAACATGAAAATTAAATTAATATCGAGAAATGTGACACAAAGCCCGAAAAGAGTTTAGATATAATAATAAAAATATTATGTAAAGTAAATCACACCTCGAATGTCAGAAAAAAAATTGTTTCATATCAAAAAATTGGATCAAAAACTAGCGCAGACCGTTGTGCAATTTGGATCTCTCATGCGGTCCACGCGATCAATTATTGGAGAAAAAGTTGGGCCCAAAATTGTACACACACCGCATAGCATGTGAAATTATTAAAAAGAAATTAAATTAAAATCGGCATATAAAAACGGTAATTTATTATGCAATTTGCTGACCACAGTGTGTGTGCACTCCGTGTTCTGCTTTTAATTCGAGAAACTGCTCGCAAAATAATAAAATCAACTCCGAGAAGTGTGTTTGCGATAAGGGAAAAGAAAACGAGTATTTAATATGCATTGAATTGTGTACTCGAGATGAATGAATTCGAGAGAAGAAAAAGAAGTTGATGGTCATTGAGGCGCGACTTTAAGCATGAGAAGTTGCATTTTAGAGATTTTTTCGCAACTATAGACAGAAATTGTTAAAATTTGTATAATTTAACAAGTTGATTTTTATCAATGAAAAATATTCATTGTAACTGTAGAAATTACAGCGAAATGTTTAAAATAATAAAAAACACCACAAATTTCATGCAATCAAAAAATATTTTTAAATGCGTTAAATTTTTTATATTTTCAATAAACTCCGAATTTCAATAAAACGGTCTTCTTTTTGATCTTCTACCTTAATTGTTGTGCACAACCATAGCCGTACTAATTTTTTAATTATTTTTCAATGAAGCAAAAAAAATTCCTAAAAAGATTCTTCTATAAAATACATTTTTTCAATCACTCCATTCCATATATAAAAAAGTAGCGTAAAATTGATTTTTTAGCTTCGTACTTTTTTCAATATAAACAATGAGAAATGCTTATAATGCTGCTCATGCTACGAATCAAACGAGAAGAATTGAGAGCTTAATGAACAACACAAGCGAGCAGTGCGGATGAGAAATGTGCCGGGAGATCATATACAAGCAGCAACAACAACATTCAGACATGATCAACAACATGATTGAATGATGAAGAATTTGAAGATTTTTTTCTTCTCCGATTTAAAACTCACCACAAAGTGAAATTGATGAGGGAATAAAAAAAATCCAATCATGTTCGCCACGGTGATTATGGACAGGAAACTCATGTGAGGGATTTTTGTTGATGTTGATTGAAAATATTTTGGAAATACCGAAAAGGATTTAAATAAATTTTAAATTTCTAAAATCCGTTAAATTTTTTAACAGAAAATTTTAACCTCAACAATTTAAATTCCAATAAACCGTTAGCTTTGCGCATTCACTGACTCCATAAATTTTATTTTCCCATAGACATTAACTGCACAATAATTTTATTGCAATTTTTCAATATTAAAAATTCCACTTTGTGATGCGGTTTAAAAACACTTTTCTCTCACTATCCGTCAAAGTACACACGTAGGCATCATGCAATCAGGCAATTAAGAACAAATCAATGTTCAAAAGTGTATCATGGATATTCAATTTACTCTCTTCGAGAGACTCTAACTATCTGTTGAGTGAAAAGTGTCTTAAAAGCAAGTCGAGAGATGGAGAGAAATGGAAAGAGTCAAAAGGTGATTTTTATTTTCCCATTTAACCTTGATTTTGATTCAATTTCAATGCAATCTGTTTATTGTTGTTGTTGCCCTGCTCTCGCTGTCGGGCTTGATTGAATGGAGGAGAGAAAAAAAGAAATCGAGAAAAGGAAGAAAATCAATTAGTGTGAAAAGAAGAATGAAAATCTAATTTAGAATGTTAAATGGTCGCTCGACGGCTTACACACTTGCTCTATGTGCATGCAAGCAAGACAAGTTTGTGTTAGCGCTTAATGCAATAAACAACGTGTAAAAAATTTACAATTTATTGTCATGCGATTAAAAATCAACTTCTTAAGCAATTTACACTTTCTGAACATCAAAAACTTTTTTTAGCAAGTAGAGAGAAATAAAATCACCGCCTGATCAATGAATTGCTTCAATAGCGTAGCAAATTGAATTCGTTCGAGATTTAATTAACTCTAATTGTACCAACGAGTACCAATGTGCACCATTAAATGCTCTTATGGCCCGATGATGATTAGACGATGAAGAAAAAATTAATTAAGATTTTTGAGAGATAAATATTGAGAAAAATTTATGTTTTCCGCTGCCAATAATGTGATACTAGTGTTTAAGCGAGTCTTGAAAGTTTTTATAATAAAAATTTAATGTAGATGAAAATTTTATAAATATGTATGTTATTGGGGTGCAATTAAATATTTTGAATTGAAAAGAAATTCAGCACAGAGATTTTAAAACATGTAATTAGTGTACACAATTCAAACAATTAATGACTAAGACTGTAAATAATCAATTAAGTGACTCAAGAGCGTTTCACTCGCCCTCAGTTTGTGGTCAATTGCGCAAAGAAAAATTTCATTCAATTTAAAAATTTGCTCTAATAATAAATTTAATTAAGAAGAAAAAATCTCTGCAAAAATTGCAATTGAATGAAATTCGCAACAAAAAAACCCAATGAGGGGGTAAAAATACAAGGAGTGGACACTAAAAAAATTTCGTGTTTCTTTAAAATGTTAAATTTTCATTGTAAAACTCAAAAACATTCAAAGAATCCATCCCTGTTTTACCACACGAAAAAAAATCAAGAGCAGTTTGTCGTAACAACAAAAAAGTATTTTATAATTCAATTGAATTTTATTGTAAAAATTTTGTAAATAAAACTTGTGAATAAAATGCGAAAAGAATGTTGTGAAAAAAGAGTTTTTCTTTAATTAAATTTTATTATATTTTGCGAGCAAAAAAAGTTACAATTTCAGCTTTCGAGAGAGTTGGTAAAGTGACAACAAAACTATTGTGCAGTTATTTGCAGGAGAGCGAGCAATGTAACGTGGAACTACACATTATGAGCCGTAGTCGTTGCGTTGTTTTATTATTTTTTAGGCTGCTGCTGAGTTAATGCTGGATAGAGTTTTAAGATGTGAAAAATTAAGAGGTGAGGTATTTTCGATTTACGAATTCCATTTTTGTTAACATAAAGTTTAAAAACTAGTGACCCTCCCTTGGTCGCCATAATTTTCACTTCCTCTTTCTCCACATGCACTAACCTCGCTTTATTCGCTCCAACAAAGTATGCCTCAAATTGTGCTCCTCAGCAACTCACCGCACTACAATTGTCGTCCGCATCATAAAAACAAACTGGAATTAATTTTAATTGCATTTTAAATTATTTTATTGTTGAGCGTATGCGGCTGTAAAGGTGTCGAGTGATGAAGGTGCGATTAAGGTTTTTGTCTGTGAAAAATGTGCTCAAATTATTTCAGCAAGGCGTACTAACGTAACAAAATTCTGGATGACAAAAATCACAAAGTGTCTAAACCTTTTAAATTATGCTCAACACTTAAATGAGAAATCTCAGCATGATTTTTGTGTAATTTATTTTTTTTCATCTCTCGACTTGAGGCTATGAATTATTGTCAACAAACCACTTCCGTCTCGACCCATTAAGTGGCTACGGTGAGGAAATTAGTAGAAAATATTTTAATTATTTTTCAAAAGAAAAAGCTCTGTTTAATTTCCGGAGAGAAAGAAGAAGAAAAATTTGAGCCAATTTTTTTAGCTACTTTGTGGCTGTTGAGATTATTATACCTATTTAAAGGCATTCAAGCAAATATACAATGTAATGCTGTGTATCAGTATGTACTTTGTAGGAGAAGCGTGTAATGGATATTTTCTGATAGCTTGTGGCATGCTTGCAATGTTAGAAGAGATGCATTTTATTGATAAATTGTAAAGAAAATCTCTTCCAAAGTGAAGGCGATCGTTAATTAAATTAAAGCTTCTGGGTAAAGAAAATTGTTTGCAAGACTTTAAAAAATTTAACGGATTTTTTAATTTTAAATTGTCTTCCTCTTCATCGCTCCCCACACCGTAAAAAAATCTCATTTCATGTCAGCATAAAGAGCAGCTCAGAAAAATTTATATATTAACAATATATGAGCGAGAACAATGAAGAAGAGGCAGAAGCATCGAAATATCATGATCGTGTTGATATTTTTTGTTGCGCTTAATAAGAAGAAAATTTTTTGCACCACGTTCTCGAATATGAGAGCAAAAAAGAAGAAGACAATTCCCGCATTGCACAAACTTTTATGATGTGTTTGTTTTTTATTTTTATGCTCGTTTTTTTTTGTAAATGCACAATTCGCCTTTAAGGAGGCGAGCGAGAAGAATGAGAAAGAAAAATCATATTTTTGCTGCTGCACATTTTTAAAAGTCCGTTTACTAACACAAAGAGAAAAATTTCGCGAGGTTTTTTCCTTGAAATTACTATTATTATCCAGTTCTCTTTGCTCTCATCTTTTTTTTTGGCGAAAATGCATAAATTCATTTTATTGAACGACAGTGATGATGTTGTTGCTGCTAAAGTGATTGGATGTCAAGGGATGTGCTTGAAATTTGTCAAAACGATTTTGTTGAATTTTTAAAAATGTAAATTTGGAAAAAAATTTCTTTCTTAATTTTTAAAATTAAAAATGTTTTTGAATTTTTTAAATGCCCCTTTTTCCTAATTAAATGATTTTCTTTTAATAATTTCCAATAAACATTGAAGAGCACTGAAAATATTTGTTCGAATATTAATTTTTTCGTCTCACTTTTTACGAGCATATATCATGACTGCAATTGGCAATTTTTGCATCGCTTTCGGTATGCGCGTCAATCTTCAAATTAACAACATCAAGAAACATGAAATTTCATGAACCTCGTTATGCTCTTGTGAATGTGTTTGTGTGTTAAATTTTTCTTTAAGCTTTTTTTTTGATGCTGCACCATCAGATTTTTCCTCTTCACTCAATCTTCTTCTCTCACCGAAGTGGCACTTTACATACAAGTTCGAGTGCTCACACACTCGAGTGGTGTTAAAAAGTGCTGAAATGAACTTTCAAGATTCTCTTTATGAAATATTGTTTACATATTAAAGTGAATGGTCTCTCCCGCAATGGGAATTTATTGTGTCTGGAGATGCTCCATGCAACGACCCATCGAGCACTCAGTTTTTGCTTCAAAAAATCAACTTCGTATAATTTTTAAGCAGATTTTGCTCACTGGGACCTCCATGAATAAAAAGAAGTTTAATTTGGAACGCATCATAGCGGTTTCAGCTCATGCATGTATGTGAATTATGAATTTCTGCATATTTAAAGAAGAAACTTTTAAACGCACATTCTTTTATTATGTTCTCGCGGTGCTGCCGGAGCAATATATTGGCGAGAAAAATGAAAAATGAGATTTGCTCGTTATACTTTGCATCGCTCGCATATATTCATGCTGGCTTTCAATCTCTTTTTGAGTGAGCTCGCGTAATTGCTAAAAGCATCAAGACAGATTAGGGTTTATTAAAAAGTAAGGTAATAACATTAACAATTTTTTAAAAAATCAAAATTACGAGTCCATTTTAGGAAATGAACTTTTTGTATAGAAAAAAATTTCTAACTTTTAGTTGTCTGAATAAAATTTAATTTCAGGGCATCACTTTCTCACAACTCCCTTCCTCAACAGCATAATAAATGCAAATGATATTGGTATTTTTCTCTCCCAGCATCAAAGCGCGATCTAAATATTTTTTTGCATGATCATGAACCGTCGAGATAGTTTGAGAGATTAAATTTTAAGGTCAGTCAAACAATTTTAGTAATTTTATAATTCACTTCTTTGGGTTCACTTGCTTTAAAGTCTGTAAGGTAAAAATCATTTTAAATCTCGATGCATGTGAGAAAACAAAAAATAAATTAACTTAAGGTGTGGAAATAATTTGAGGTCAGGAAGTTAAATGAAATTAAATTAGGTGTCGACTTTTTTATGATTGAATCAAAGTCGTAATTTTTTTTAACGTTGAGGTTGATAAAAAATTCGACATTATGCTGAGTGAGCAATAACTTTTTTTAATAAAAATATTTGAACCTTCTAAAATAAAACGAGAATATTTTTAATTAATTTATTTAAAAAAATTATTAATTGAATATTGGCAAATTTTCAATTTAACCAAAAAATAAATCAATTAAAACACCACCGAAAAAACTTTCAGGTCATGTGTGAGAAGTTGTTGAAAAGAAGGAGTGGGTGAGCCATCAACAGCCAGCAAGTCGAGCAATATTTACAAAAATAATATCAGAGTAAATCTATGCAAATTGCTGACTCACCGACTTGATACTTTTTATAAATTTTGAAGTGTTGTATAGGAAATGAGATTTTTTCTCTCTCATTCTCAATTGATGGTGTTCGACATGCTGAGCTTTTTAACCCATTCAATCACCACTAACGAGATGTACACTCTCAAATGAAAAGAGATCTCATTTCTCGCTGGTTTGTGTTTGCTTCCATTCAAGGTCAAAACGTTTGGCATTCAAACTATTTATGGTCAACTGAGGGTGATTAGAGAGAGTATTGACATTAGACATGGAAGTTGATTAAATTTAGAAATAAAATGCAACAAAAATTTAGCTTTAAATTATTTTGATTAATTAAATTTAAAAAATTAAATTCAAGTCATAAAAAATATTTTTTTTGCTATTTTCATTGCTGATTTACACATGCACTTTAACTAAAAATTCATTGGATAATAAATTGCATCCACCATGAAGCACTTTTTCATTCCTTTCAACTATTACTTAAGAGTTCTTTTGTGCGCCTGTAATTAACCTTTTTACCCGTTCAGCGCCAAGTCATTCGCCATGGAAACGACATGAAAAGACCTCCCATCTAGCCAGTCTTCAGACGAGGTGCCCACACCTTGTCAAATGGTTTAATGAACTAAAGCAGTTAAAAAATCTTGCAATTATTTTTTTGTCATGTGAGTGCGAGAGGAAAAAATTCACCATTAAAATTGAGCAACACGACCTGTGACCTTTCGAGCGTCGTCGTAACATGTCAAAAGAAGGAGATGAAGAATTTTAATAAGCAACAGCAAAAGCGCAACATTTTTTATATTGATAAAGTTCATCAACCATCTTTCCAATGAAATTCTTAATACACCGAGAGCTGAGAACAAGGAGACGGAAAAGCCAAAACCAATTTAGACGAAGGCTGCAGATATTTTCATAACGAAAAGCGAATAAAGAGTGTTGGACACTTTTTAAAATATTTTAAGTCAAAAAAATCAATAATTTCATAAAATAAATTCAAGTTTTCACTCCTTGGCAAAGTGAGGCTTTAAAAAAATTGATAAACGGAATCGCCAATCATCGAGACCATCCGAAAATTGCCTTAACCGAGAAAATAAATAAAAAATGATAACAAGGCACCACACAAAAAAAGATGGGCTTGTAAAACGGGCCAAAAGAAGACAACAAAGAATCTCATGAAAGGAAGGCAAAAAGAGGAAATTAAATTTTGCGATGCTCGCAAGAAGAGAAATTGTGCATATAAAAAGTAAGCACAGAAGAAATTTTACAGAAAGGGTAAAGAACAATTTTCGTGGAGAATGTTCATGCGGGAAATTTACTGAAATTCAGTTTTAAAGTTTCACATTTCATATAAAGTTCAAAGTCCGCCACCCACTTTCCACTCAAAGCAACAAAGTCATAACCAAGCTCGTAAATCACTACCCGAAATTCCCCGCAAGGCAGCACATACTGCTCATATTTGGATCATACATGCGAAGAAGTGCAATTTCAAAAGTTTTATGTCCGTAAGGCATATTTTCATGCAATTTTGTGGCCACAAAGAGAAAAGAGAAAAGAGTTTTCTTCCTCTTCCTAGCAATATAATTTGATTTATGAATGGATTTTAGAGCCCAAGAACCATCTTTTGAAGCGATATAAAAAATTTAATTTTAGAATCTTACTGCAGTCGATATAATGGGAAAATAAAATAATTAGCACATTCGCTTCAGCTATAAAAAAATATGCAACTCGTTTTTTGTTTGAAGATCTTTCGGCGAAACTTCATTTTTTGGGACAATTAAAAGCCATTTCCTCTTATGTAGGCTGTTAATTACATTTTATGAGCCATTAAAAAAATTTCACAGGAATGATTTTGTTTGCCTCCTCTCGCTTCCACCGTGATGCATATGGAAATGATGTTGATAATGCTCTCAATCTTTTTTTATTTCGGCGCTCTCGCATGCCGGAGTCATTCGCGTGTGCATGAAATATTTTGCTTTAAATTGAGTGCTAAAATGGGTCTTCTGGTTTATTTTTTCGAGCGTAAGTTTTTTTGCGAAATTATTTTTAATATTTAGCAAAATTTGTTTAATTTTTTACAACTTTTTATTCAACAAACCGGAATTTAATTTTTTTTCTCTCATCTCGTTTTCAATTTGTAAAACAACAATTTTGTTTTATATTTGTTTTCGTGTATTTTTAAAATTAATCAAAAGAATTCTAAGCACGAAGGAGTGCGAACAAAAAAATTAATTGATTATGATTAATTAAATGGAAAAATTATCTTTCAGCAGTTAATTTTTTTATCCGTCCGTAAAGCTTTCATCTTCAAATTAATTTTTATTGTTAGTTTTAAGAATTTAGGTATGTAAAATAATAAATAATTTATTAAAATAAAAATTAAAAGAGAGCGGAGCTCTAACAAATGCGCTTTTATAACCCAAGAACGTCATTAAAATACTTTTAAATAAAATTCTGACAGAGGACTAAACGTTGACAACAACTAAATAAATTTAAATATATTTTAGTTGTTGTTTTCTGCCCCTTGAATTCTGGTTTGGGATTTTTCATGCGTGTATAAATTTAAAACGAAATATTATAAAGACTTCCAGTCTTGATTCAACCATCGGGTTTTAAAGTTATTAAAAATTATTTGTGTTGAGTTAAAATGATTATAAAAATAATTTGGTTTTCAATATTTTTATCACTCGCATTTTCACAACCATCACCGTTTGGTTTCAATGTTCAATTTATCGGAAGTAATCGTTATGTCTCACCAAATGAAGAGATGTCGAGGAATTTCTGCAACACAATTCAGTGCTTGAGTGATGCCGACATTTTATTTACTCGATCCTCGCAATATTTCGCTTCAGATCCTTGTGTTGATTTTGGTAATTTTTCACTAGGAACTGCCATCGATGTGGGACCGCCGAACGACCGAGATAGAGAGAGAAGTTTTCAGAGAATAATTCACGTTAAATTGTTGGATCGAATTCGGAGATCGTTGTTAGATAAAATTTCAGATAAAAATGAAAAAGTTGTCAACAATTTAAAAAAATGTTTCAAAGGCTTTCTGAGATCCGATCACGCACTTAGACATACTGAAGGTCACAGACAGTTAGTTGACTATGTTAAACTTCTTGGTGGATCGCCATATTTAAGTCGTCACTTAGCATGGAATCCTTTAATGTTTGAGAAATCAAAAGATTTTGGAATTTTGAGTCCCAAAAATTCTTCAGCTCTGGAAATGGATTTGTGGAATGAAAAAGAATTCAGATACAAGAAACTCATCGAATATGAACCGGAATATTTTTTGAAATATTTTTTCGACCTTGAACTCAAACGATGTAAAATTTCTGGAGATAATTCTGCTGAAATTTTATGCTTAGACACTTACAAGTACATCACTGGATTTACACTATTTGCTGATGCCTACAAAACAACTTTTGATGAAGTCAAGTATCATTTTAAAACCCTCGAAGCAATGAATGACTTTTATGCTGCTGGTTTTCATGGAAAAATTGAGCTTAAAGAAAAAATGTTTGATCCAGCAATCAAAAATTTTGAAACATTTCTAAAGGCAAAGAAAAATATTTTGCGAGACTTCACAAAGGGAAAACCAAAAGTAATCAAAATTCGAGAGCTTCAAAAATATTCTCCAGGACTCGATGTCGATTGGTTGAAATTGATTAACTTGCAGCTATTCAATAAATATCAAGTGACAGAAGATGACGAAATTTTGATTCAAAATGTCAAAACTTTCAAAGCCTTCGCAGAAAATCTAGCAAAACTTCCAAAGAGGTATCAAAAAATTCTTTGAGTTTAAAATTTTAACATTTGAATTTATAAAATTACAGTGTTGCTGCTGATTATTTTGTTTTGTGCTTTTCCTACGAGAGCAATGGAATTTTTGAGTTTCATCAGGACGATGAGCTGAGAAAATCTTGGACCGGCTCGAAAAAGTCTGTTCAACGATGGGAAATATTTGTCGAAAGGTTTTACATGTACATGCCAACAGCTCTACTCCTCATGTATGACAAAAAATATGGCGATGAGAGAGTCAAGAGATCAGCAGAAAATTTTGTCGCAGAAGCTCTTAAAGAAGCAAAAAGAAGATTTATGAAAAGCTCAAATTTACCTTTGAGTGTTTCATTAAAAGTTATCTCAAAGCTTAAAAGCGCCAAAATTGTTTGCGGCTTTGATCATCGGCTAATGAATAATTTAACAATTGACACATTTTATGAAGAGTGGCCAACAGAAGGCAGCTCATTTTTTCCTAATGGCTACAACAAGACCTCAAATTATGCGCAGATTAAACTTTTTGGAAGAAAAATTATGACAACGCCGAAAAATGACGAGAGAAGATTGATAACGATGCAGTCATCATACGACTGGTTTGACGTCACTAAATTAGTTGATGAATATGAGTACAACATGGGACAAGAAAATGTTTTATGTAAGGAAATTATATTAAGAATTTTTTAAAAAATTTAAATATTTTTCCAGTTTTTCCATCAAAAACTTTGATTTATCCTTTTTACCATCCCGACCGTCCACGGTTCTTCAACATGGCAACACTTTTTACTCGTGCTATTTTTCAAATACATCAAGGAATTAAAAAATATGTTAACGAGGTAGAAAAATTAAAAATTTAACGACTTTAATTAATTGAAATTTCAAAATTAGAATTTTAACATCAAAGATTTTTTCACTGGACTTGAGCAGCCAATTGAAATCGCTTATCAAAGTTACTCCGAATGGCTTGAAACTCATGATGATCTACAACTTGGTGCAAATCTCCTCACCAATCGACAGCTATTTTGGGTCGCAAGATCTGTCGTTGAATATCGCAAACTTCACAGAAAACTTCCAGTTTTTTTAAAATTTATGGGAAATTTTTTGAATGAATACAGTATTAAGCATGATTTTCAGCAAAGTCCATCGCTTATGAAAGCTTTTATGTGCAATGTCACAAACTCGAGGAACCCAAGAAACTCATTTGAAAAATATGAAAAATTAAATCAATTAAAAAATTTAGGATTTGACGTGAAAGATTTAGAGAGAATTTTTGAGGTTCATAAATTTTTGTGAATTTTAAAAATTCGTAATGAAAAATTACAAAAATTTAGTGTCAAAAGGAATTAAAATATTATTAAAAATGTTTTGAGTTAAATTCTTCAAAAAAACAAATTTAAATTAAAGTCTTTAAGAAACAATTAAAACGCCATATTTTAAATTACAAAAATTTTCTTCTTAATGTATTTTTATGTGCATGAAAGTAAGAAAGCAATAAAAGAGCGAAGCGAAGGTCTATTCAATTAATTATCGAAGTAGATTCCAAAGATTGTGGATGAAGATAAAAATAAATTAACACTTTTCTCCGGCAATAATATTTTTCCCTCTTCTGCCTCGCTGCAATGTACAAAATGAATTTCTTATCCGCTCCATGTTGAGCACTCGCAATGAGTGAGAGAGAAAGATCGCTTAAAGATATTGCAATATTTATAGGTGTTGATCGCTTTCAAGCACTTGTTTTCATCTCTTTGCTTGCGATTGAAATTGTTTTGTTGGTTAAAAGTCTAAAAAACGAGAAGTGCAGTTCATTTGGCATGCACAGACTCTCATTTCGGACTTTTTAATTTCTTTCTTTTTTCCCTCTTACTCACATGTGAAATTGACTGCCGACAAGATGATTTTTTTATATGAAAAACCATTAAAAGAGGAATGAAAATGTTTTTACTGGATTTGTAGCCCAATTAGAGACAGAATTGAAATTTTCATGAACTAAAATAATTAAATTTATTTAAAAATTCAAAATTTATTTATTAAAATAGTTTTATTTTTTAACTGGGACCAACAAAGTTGCAAAAATTAAAAATCTTCCTTTTTAATGATGAGGAACAAACATTTCTTCTGCACTCTCTGCTTGTTGAAACATTCTCATTTTATTTTTATTAATTTCAAATTAACCTGCAAGAAGCTTTTCTTGCGCTTGCGAGTTTTTTTCGGGGTCTTTTGTAATGTAAAAGGGGAAGAGAAGAAAGATTTTATGACATGGACACGATGAAGATTTTTTAAAGACTAACTGTATAAATTTATTGTGTCGAGTTAATTTAATTAAGGTTTTATGATTTTATTGCCAATTTTTTAGGCTTCAATAAGATTTTAAAAGAACTCAACGGGCAGAAATTCATTGATTAAAATTTAAATCTAATGAAAAATTATTTTGTTTAAATTCCAATAATTTGCTAAAATTAAACATTTTAAAAACCAAACAAACGAAAAAACACATTTCGAATCAATTAATGCACATTGAGCATATATTAAATTTAACCAGGTTTCAATGCATAATTACAGTATCATTTCTCTCTCCCTCTTCTTTATATAATTTTGTTTCATACTTTAGTGACCGCGAATTTCCGTTCTACACTCAATAACTCTTCGTCATCATTGCATTTCGGGTTGGGGGTATCATGTGCGTGTAAAATTTGTTCCACTTGTGTGCAAAAATTAAATTGTTAAGTGAGCTGCATGTGTACACGTGAGGGAGAGAGAGAAATAACGATGAAGAAAATAAAAATATTCTGTTCGATTTAATAATGAAGCCTTTAACATATGCCTTGTTAAAGAGGAGAACGTAAGAAGAAGAAACAAAATTGAAACGCACTTCGTTATCTTTGCAGCAATTCTTTTGGTTGAAAAAAAATTGAACTGCGGGTTATCATCATGGTAATAAAGAGCATTTGTGCATTTTAATTTATTACATTTTCGTTATGTCGATGCGGACTCGCGTAATAGAATGTTAATTGGACAATTTCAATATTCATTCACTTAAAATTCTACACACGAGTAAAATTTGTAACTTAATTTTTTTGGGAAGTCACTTGATATGCAAAGCTTGAAGTCAGCCTTGACCCCAAAAATGTTAAGTGAATACTTAATAATGATTATGAATTTTTGGGAAGTGAATGGTGTTGAATTTTTGAGTGGCGCTCCATCAATAGAGATTTTTTAAATTTTAAATAATTAACGGCTTTTCTAAATTTGATTGAATTTGCTCATTTATAGTTGAAATTCCAAAATTAAACTTTCATATTTTTTCAGCCTAATTAACTCAAATAGCTCGATCGATAAATCAAAGTCAAGCACGTTAAAAAATCAGTGAAGAATTTCCACTCAAGGGAAATCAAGTTCAAGCTTCCATAAGAATAACCCGCAGGGCTGAAGATTTATTTACACACGCTCGCTTTAATTACATCAACTACAATCCATTCTCCATATTGCCGGCTGGATTTCGCCTAAAATGTGAATCACCTAAGAATGTAAAAAAAGAACATTTTTCTTAATTTATTTCTTCCATCAACAATAGAGCCATTGTGAGCTCGACTCTCGACGACATCGTATGTGTGCGCGTGAAGCGAAAATAAGAATAAAAATTGAGGAAAATTAAAAAATGTGCGAGAGAGAATCTTTTATAATATAAATGGTAAAAAGGCAAATAATCAATTTTTGGAATTTCTTTTCATTCAAGCACCGATTTTTGCTCGTGAAGCGCATGGAGAAAAGTCTTGTAGAAGTCGAGATACGCGAAACGATGTTTTTTATAACAACAATATAAGTCGCGGCATAAGAAAAAGAAGACATCACATATATATTGTTCCATTTTTTTGTGTTTGCTGCTTCTTGATGCTGCCATCCTTCCCTTAACCATATGCAGAACAAGCAGCGACTCTTTCTCTCTCGGCAGTATCTCGGGAGAAAGATCGAATATAAATTTCTTTTTAGCGCATTTTATTAATATTGATGGAAATTATCTCAAGCTCATCTTGTCCGATTCTTTTTCGCTCGCTTTTTTGCTTTAATGTCCGATCCGCGAGCAAACTCAGCATTGTGATCTGAATATTGAATACTTATTTTTTTTTGCTGGGTGCGGTTAAGTAAAGAATTATTGCATACAGAATTTTTTATGGTCAAAAAGGACAGTTTAAAGAGGGTTCTCGAGAGGGGCTAACAACTAAGTTTATTTTGTGTGTTCTTCAAGGTTTAAGCCTAAAAAATGTATGCACAAAAATCACTTCTATAATCAAAAAAACAAAATAAAATCCAGCGGCATCTCAAAAACCATCAAACCCTTCCCATCCTCCTGTCTCTCTTACTTTTTTATTATTGTTTCATAACCCGAAAAAAAGCAACATTTACAAACATCTGAAGGCATTACACGATAAATATCAACGCGAGAGCATCAAAGAAGAAATTTGCATCTCACCGCCACGAATGCATTCTCTTGCCTTATTCAAATAATAATAAATAATTAAATTTGAATTCAACCAATAAAGAAAATTGTAAAATGTCAGGCAGCGATTTGCGCTTACAAATTATTCTTTCGCTTCTCGTCACAATTGCACCACAATATTTTTCAACTTTATGACCTTTTGTGTATGTTGTATGTGCATCACCAAACATATTTATGATTGTAATATTTCGTTTCTGTGCCGGCGAGATATCGAGAGAAGAGAAATGGAAGTCGTGACACATCAATATTATTATGTGGTGCTATAATGAAGACATTGATCAAAAATGTCTTTTAGTAATTTTCAACAGCTTTCATTGTCGCTTCGAAAAGATGATACAGGCGATACTATTGGAGTTGGACTTAAAATCAGAGTTGGATTGTGGAAATTTTTTTACAATAAAATAATTTATTTGCACTCAACCATATTTGAATTTTTTAAAATTTAACCTTCAAATTTCTCAAAATAAAGCCAAAAATTACAACACTGAAAAATTTATTTCACAGAAAATCATTTCTCAAAAAAGTTCTCATAACGCAATCGACTCATTTGCATGAAATTGAAATTTATTTTGCTAGACGACGACGACAAAAAATTAACGCAAACGACTGAAAATATTTATTTTCTCTAATGTCTCAATTTATTTAATTGAGCTTTATTCTTTGAAGCGCTGCGTGTGTGTGTGTGTAAGCGATTGGAATATTAAAATTATTTTTTTGAAAAATCTCACTCACGATCATCTCTCGAATACGTGAAATTGAGTGAGTTTACGTGCCACGCGGGAGGAAATATTTCATCACACCGGGGAATAATTCATTAAGTGAGAGAGAGGGAAAGATCGACATGGAATATGGACACGACTCAACTTGATTCAATCGTTTATCAAATGGCTAGAGAAAAGTTCTCTTAAATGTCATTTCTATCGAAGTTTTGTTTATTTGCTTAAATTTTTATTTTGACGGTCGAGTCATGAAGTGAAATTTGAGACGAATTTTGTATTTGTTTAGAATTGACTTTTTTGGGCAAATTAAATATTTTATTTTAAAACTAGAACATGCTCTTGGGATGAAAACCGTTACTTTCTCAAAACATCAATTTTAAATTTAAAAATTCATAACCCCAAAAATGTTCCACTACATTTACCCTAACACTCAAAATGCGCTTTTTATACATAACAAATCAGGGGCGTGAATTCCACACGGCACTGTCCGAACCATCAACAATTCTTTTGTCTCTTTTCCCTCGAGCTCACATCATTTGGAGGAAACGAAAAACCTCGTCGTTGTTGTTTAAGCAAATGAAATGTGATAAATCAAAGACTCTAGTTTTTGGATGTGAGAGAAAGAAGAAATAAAATTTATGAATAGGTTTCGCTTACATACATTTTTGTTCGTGATCTCCCACAACCTCCAGATGTACTAAACCGAGTAGTGACGGTCGCTTATTAACATAAAAAAAATGTGATGATTGAAGATGAAAGTTTGAAGAGATGTGCAGAAAATTAATGATTAAAAATATTTAAAATTTTGGACTAATTTTTTAATCTTCATAGAATCTTTGAAAATAAAATGTTAAGCTGTCGACATATTTTTAATTTCCAACCCTTGGAATTTTTAATAATTTTTTGTACCTTAAACTTTTTTCTCATCAGCAAAAAATCGAGAAACTCCACAATTTCATATTTTTTTATGACTTCCATAAGTCAGCATCTTAAATAGGCCTCAAATGTCTATTTATTTTAAAATGAAGAGAGTGAAAATCAGCAAAGTCTATAATTATGTTATACGGCTTTTTTTAAAAGAAAGAGTTGTTAAAAGCTATAAAAAGAGTTTCTTCAGAATTTCTCACTATCTTGTTTAAAAAATTTTGTGAGTAATTGTAAAGTGACCATATAGATGTACTTTTTCAAGGTATTATGATTAGAATAAATTAAACACTCTATTAACATCACAAAATGACCGTGCGATCGAAACTTTTAAAAGTTTTTTATGAATCAAAAACTGTCCAAAAATTTCAGCAAGGAAAATGTAATAAAAATTTTTTTAACAAGCTGAAAATAAATTTTTCATCAACTTCATTTATTTTACATTTTCCGGTACAATTTCTCAAAAAAAGAACCAAAACATTTTGTCCATTAAAAATTTTCTGGACTATTAATTTTCCATCAGTAAGAAAGATTTTTTAATTTGAGCTTAAATTATTCCAAATTAATTTTATTCGACAACAAAACTCTCCCAAAAAAATAAAGTCAGCACAATTGAGTGATCAAAAAAAGAAAGTAATAAAAAAATTTAATGACTAAATTAAGTCGATATGCTTTTAACTCTCTCACATCATCATCATCATCACGACTATTCTCTTAAACAAGAGAAAAATTGAATCTAATGAATTCTAATTTGTCCTTTTCCGCATCGCGCATCACAGCTTTAACTAACTCGTAAAAAAGAGATGGAGATAGAGAAAAACAAAGAGAATGCACGCTTTAAAAATCAAAATAGCATTTTTATTGCCATTCCTGGAATTATATATACGAAAAAAAACACGTGAGAACTTCATCGACGCGAACGACCACATAAAAAATAGAACCGTAAAATTGCGCGTTATAGTAAGAAAGATAGCGGGAATCGTTAAGGGACTATTAATTTGGAGCTGAATACTCATTGGAAATAGAGAGCAAGAAAGATTTCTATGCATGAGTCAGACACAACCAGTGGGACAAAAATTTAAAAAGACATTTTTGCGATTTAATAATTTTTGAATTTTCTCAATGTTTTTTTTTTTGAATTTTAAACAGTTTAATTTTTTTTGTGAAATGGACAAAATTTTTGTCAATTTTTCTATCGATTCCATCCTACAAGCTTTTAAATATCCACAAATAAAATTTACAACAGCATAAACCGAAAATTTCTCCATAAAACAATTTGAATTTTTTTATGAAACTTAAAATCAAGTTTTCTTGTTCTTATCAGCAGCTATTCATCAGCGCGATACAACTTCTCATATTTATTTAGGTCTTAATGTTTGATAATGTTTGGCGCCGCCATATACATTCACACCAGTCATTCGTCAAAGGCGAACAATCAACAGCAGCAGCGATGTCGGTGTCAAAGAGAGCAGCAAGAAAAAAAATAAAGTTGTTTTTGCATCTTAAATCAGTCGAGCGACACAAATTTGTTTCCATTCTCTTCCACCCATCGCCGAGTGCCCATCTCTCTCTTCAACAAAAAAAAAACATTGATTACCGTTGAAATTGTCTTTATTATCGTATCGCTTCGTTTCGCACTGAACTGAGTTGAAGAGTCGCCATAAGAAAAGCAAATTTGCGATTCATAAAATTCAATTTCAATTTCATGTCCCCTCGCCATCTTCATGGCCATTGCAGGCCATTTCATTCTTGAATACTTTATTTCCATTATTGGAGAGAAAAATTTGAATAAAATCGTTTTTTTTTTGCGAGAGAGAAAAAGAAATAAAAATGTGAACATGAAAAATCTGCATGTGAAATGGGAGTGAGAGGTGCTTCTTCGAAAATTTAAATCTTTGAGCATGAGACACATAAAAGAGGTTGTCGTGATTGTGCTTAAGATTTGCATTGAATTTTAAACTTTTAAAGATAAATGTATTAAGAAAAAGGCTTTTTGTAGTTTATTTAAAATTTATAAAAGTTAAAATTCAAAAAAAAATCTGAATAAATTTTTTAATTTCGCGATTTTATCTCCTCACCCATAAAACTTTAATATAATCCACTGATTCTTTTAATTGCTTTATTTACTTTTTATTTGTCAAATTTTCATATCTTTATGGCTTCTCGGTTGCTTTTATTTCTTCAACTTTTCGAGTACTAATTAAAAAATTAATTACAATATTTTTTGTGCATCTTTCCTGCGCCTTCCAACTGTTGATATAATTAAGTGAGAGTCACACAGTAATAAAAATATTTTAGCGAGTCAACGATGCAACAGCAGCAAACACTCGACTGATGAATGATGATTATTTTACTTTTTGATGACCTCTCGAAAGAGTTTCTGAAGAGTTCTTTTTTTTTGATAACGAGAAAATTATTTATTTAAAATATTTTTTTTGGCATCCCAAATGACATTATCATACCACTATTGCCATTGTGCTTGCATTAAATGTGAGCAAATTTCCATATACGTAAATGAATTTTTTTGTAACCCTCAACTCGCGACTGTTTGAATGTCTCTTATGGTCACGGGCAATTTTTCATGTCAACCGAAAAAAAAACGGAGAGAAATGAGATTTCACGAGGAAATGAATTATTAAGTAAGAATTTTATGTAAATTTTTTAACAAGCCTTTTGAATTATTAAGTAGAAGGTAAAGAAAGCAACAAAAAAAAGAGGATGAAACAATGACAATTTTTTGTGTGTGCTTACTTCTGAATGTGCTGTTCTGCATGCCTTTCTGATTTCTTTTTATATGAATTTTTTTTGAGGAAACAATTCAGAAGTTTTTTCTCGGTAAAAATTTAAATTTTGTCGTGAGGATAAAAATGGAGTTCAATGAAGGTTTTGAACCTGTGCCATGTGAGTAGTAAAAATTTGTTTGCATTAATTTTTATTGGAATTGCTTTTCTCGATTTTTATGTGATATCAATATTTATGCAAATTTATATATTTACAATCTGTAAATCTAAAAAAATTTAATGTCTTGATTTTTTTAGATTTATCTCGCCCTAACTTTAAATAGACTCATTTTCTCAAGTAAACTTTCATTCATAATTAATTTTCATTCACAAAAGACCTCACTTTCAAAACACATCTCCCACTTCCCATCACAAACAGACGGATATGAGATTATGAGATGTAATAAAGTACTGACATGAGGAAATTGTCTCAGCAGTAAGTACACAAAGGAAGGCGCGCGTAAAAATTAAGGCAAAAAATCTCATTAAAGACCCAAGGACAATTAGCGCATTATTTTAACCGAGGCGAGGTTCCCTCTGAGCAAACAAAAGGCAAATTTCGTGTGATGGCAATTAATGACCTTTTTGATCTTCACGAATGAATTATTGGCCCAGACTTGATGATTCAATTCAGCCGTTTTTATAAATTAAGGAAGGAAAATTTATTGACAAAATTCAGACATTTGACATTTCATCACTCTGTCGATGTCGCTGGCTGTGTTCATTAAGCCTGTTAAGCCAGTTGTGACTTTCTCGCGCCATTAATCAACTTTGCTGAGGTCAACAGAAATTAGTGATGGGCAATGATTCAATGCACTATCCGAGCGGTCGGGGAATTTTCTCAACATTCTCAACGAAAAATTATTGCACAACTTAAAAAAGTTATCGTTAATTAAAAGTTAAAAATCACAAATAATTTAAATTAAACCGTTAAAAGCTTTAAAAAAATTAA
This sequence comes from Tanytarsus gracilentus, assembly GCA_038502055.1. Lineage (NCBI taxonomy): Eukaryota > Metazoa > Arthropoda > Insecta > Diptera > Chironomidae > Tanytarsus > Tanytarsus gracilentus. The sequence goes on along the minus strand of JAXRKN010000043.1, from coordinate 3,716,586 downwards.
TTTTACTTCATTAATTAAACAAATTAATTTTTTTAACTCTCCCTCGAAATCTACAACCAGTTTTAAATTGAGTAACTCGAAAGTCTTCACAAACGCGTATCTTATCATTTGTAATTAATCGAAATGAACATTTCAGCACCTATTTTTGTGTGCGGCTATAAATTATCCATAAGCTTCCTCATTCCTCATAAAAATACTTTCAAAGTTTGACCAAACGGCACGCACTGTGCTGTCAACTTGTGAGTGCTCTCGAAAAAAATTCTCTCTATGAAGAATTAAAATTCCTAGCAATGCCGTGGTGGCGTTGATGTGGAAATAAATTGTAAATTTATTCAACTTTTCACTCGCTTGTGTTTCAACCTTTTTTTTCTCGTCAAATTGCGTTAATTTTTTTCTCTCTCATTCCCTTTTTGCCACTAACTGTGAAAATAATATCGGTGGATATCGTGTGAACTTGCCTTGTGTGTCGCTCTTTTTTCTAGGCATTACTTTAATTGAACAAAATTCATGTTATATGTCGGCAATAGTAATCGAGTTTCGGAGAGTGTCAGCTGGACATTCACGTTGCGTTCAAGTGTATGTGAATGGTCGAGTAAACATTATAGAAACATATATCGCTTGATGATGGAGAAGCCTTCGCGGATAATTATAAAATATTGTGTTACATAAACCCAAGCGGTGGACAATAAATTCCATCTCTTGAATTCTTGATCCGACACCACAACAAACCTTGAACTGATTTAATTTATCATGTCGCTTTTTGTTTTTCTGTCGAAATATTTACACGGCATCTCCCCAAAAAAAATTACCACAATAGATTAGAGCCACCTTGTGCATAAATTTCACGGTCATTTCTGCAGCAATTTTTTATTTGATGTATTTTGTCGAGTGAGTGACTCATTAAAGTCACCGTTGGTGGCTCATAGTTTTTATGATTGCCTTAATTGACACTCAAAAAATCATTAAATCATCGTCATTACAGTGAAGGATATGTAAATTTACTCAAAGAGAATTTCTCACGAAGCTGAAATTTGATTTTTTAGAATAAATAAAGAAGAGAAAATTTCTACACACCAGACACAGCACAAGGATAGACGAGAAGGAATGCAAACAGAAAAAAAAGTTAAATAACTTTCATGTAAAACAAAATTTCTTGAGAAGTCTTTTCTGCTTAAGATGAAAGGAGCAGGGGATGGACACTTTTTTTAATGATAAGAAAATAATTTGATAAAAAATATTTTAAAGATTTAAAGAAATAAAATATAAAACCATCCCTTGGCTGTCTGATAAGACGAAAAGAAGAGTTTGTTCTAGAATTGAGAAGAGGAAGACGAACGTAAAGTGTCTACAAATATTTGCGGGATAAACTTTTCTTGAATTTTATATTAAAAGAAAAAAAATGTGTTTGTGCAATAAAAAGGAAGCATCAGCAGCAAAATCTCTCTCTAATTTCAATATTTGCACACTCACTGAATAAATAAGTGCAGCATGTGAATGTTTGCGTCCTAGGGAAACTCTAGACACATAGATTTGCTGTGGATGATGACTGCAAGTGCATTTGAGAACCAGACAAAAATCTTCTCTCTTTTCTCTCGCTTTTCTTTATTTATGTGATGTGCATAGTAAAGTGTTGAGGAAGTCAAAGGTCGTCGGTGAATAAATAAATATGTACGTGTGCATAAATATCATCGATATGAAGAAAAGACTGACTCGAGGAAAAGAGTAATATGTTGTCATTTAAGGCGTTGCTGGCGAGAAAATAGATTTTGTTGCATCTTCAAGAAAAATTCAAGGGATGGAAAGTTTAATTTTAAAAAATTTCTTGGAATAAAATTTAAATTTTCATACTTTTTGTAAATTATTTAAATGTTAAAATAAAATTTAAAATTTTTACACCTCGCTCTTTTTCAGCATCAACTTAGCGTGTAAATTACAAGAAATATTCAACCTCAGCAGTACTTCAACATTTCATTTATTCTTTTTCTACCATTTAATGATAATTTTTCATTACATCTCTCGCGAAATAATAAAAATTACCTTGCATATAATGTCCAGATCATACATCACACGGTGTATGTGCAGATGCAGCACATGTGCTCCGGCAATTATAATAAAAATCTTTCTTCACGAACTCTCTTTCTTTTTTTTAAAGGAGGAAGAGAAAATACAAGGAAATTAATTAAATTGAACATTTTTGATTATTAAAGAATTTCAGCATGTTTTTCAACGAGAGCACAAAAGTGTGCAGTTTGAGCAAAACACACAAGAGAGCCCTTTAACGAGGAAGGGAATTTCACACATTACAATCCAATTATTTTCATACGTTATCAAAAATAAATCAAAAAATTCTCTCAAAAAAACGTGACTGCCTTAATTTTCACGTTTTTTTTGCTCGATCGCTTTTCGTTAAGCCCACGAGGGAAGAAAAGAGGACTTTGCGAAAAGTTTACTTGCAGAGTTGTAAATTGATAATTTTTATTCCAAGGAAGGACTTGCCAAGATGCATACGAGAAAATAATTAAACTCAAAAGTTGAACTCATTTCGCCACCTCTGTCCTTTAAAAAAAGAAAATAATTCTCGAAAGTAACTCGAGTGAGATTAAATGGCGAAAACAAAGAAAACCTTTTAATTTTTTTTAAACTTTTTTTGTGCGCTGTATTTTCATTCCTCTGCACACACCAAACGAAATATTTTTCATGAGAGCATCTTCTTGGTCTCAAGCACATACCACATAAAATATATTTATGGTATGCTCACATCTTGCAACAATAAGGAAACTTCGTGAGGAATTGAATGCGACAAATTTTGTACCTTCGGGAGAGAGAAAACACTAAACAAATGTATGAGTGGAAAAACTATGATTAAAATAAATTTTAAGTTGATAAAATTAAATTTCACCAGAACTTTATCCCTTGCCTCAAATCTCAGCGCGAATTCACTCACGAACGAGATGGGAGGTTGACACGCAGTAATTACCAGAAGGAGATAATTAAAAATTATTGCAATCTCCTGAAAAGCCGAAAAATGTGCTTTAATTAACGAAAATGTACTTTTACGGTAGGGAAATGAGAGAAATGTGTTGCGAGTGAGATTCCTCAATTCTCTCGAGTGAGATTCCCATCAATCCCTTTTTCAACAAACACATTGCAGCACTTAGCGAACTCAAATAGCCGTTAAAAACACCTCTTAAAGAGGCGTAAAGAATTTTTGTTTATTTTTTCTCTTAAAATTCAATTTTCATTTAAATTTTTCTCCTCGACTCTCCACTTTGAGATATTTGTAACAATTTTCAGACCGATTTCATCCTCATATCATCCGAGCACTCTTTAACATTCTTTCCTTGTAGTTATATCGCTCTTTTTAATTAACACTTTTTGTTCCAGCCAAAAGAAGAAAGAAAAACGTAAAGAATGAGGAGATTTTGTGAGATGAGTTTGGAGAGACAGAAAAGGAATTAAACCCGAGCTGTAAAAATTATTTTATTTAAAAAAATCCTCAATCTTAATTTTTTTAAACTGCCCATTCTGTGCATCCCGGTCCCACTTATTTATCTTTTAGTTAAATTATTTACTTTACGTAATTTCAGTTTTTTGTACTCTCAAGATCAAGATTATGCGAAGTTGAAAGGATTTCTGCACACAAAAAAGTCTTTTATCTTTTTCACGATGATTTCATAAAAAAATTGACTTCTTCTTGTTTTTAATTTTTTCAAGTTGATTTTAATCGTAAGCTTCTCGATTGTGTGTTCATACCCTCGGGGGAGAGAGAGAGAGAGAGAGAGAGAGAGAGAGAGAGGAGGAAGAGGTACAAAAATCAACAGAATGTGCTCAACTTCTCAACACTCCACCCGATATATCCAACAACAAGGCATTAAATGAATAAATTCTGAGTTAATTCTGATGTTAACATGCTATAAATTTCATTCGCTTTCTATTCTCCGCGCTCTATACACACATATTTATGTACATGCTGCATAGACTTCATTTTCTTGCTCTATACTTCTTATCCCTGGGCGCTAAAAACTATTCAAATTTTTTGTTGAATTTTTGATTAATTAAAAGAGAGTCACTGAGTAAATTATTTTCAAATTGTAACTCAAAAATTATACGTTAAACTTTTAATTTTTTAAATCACTAATTTCTGTGCTCACAGGGTCTTAATCCTTCATGTTTGAGCGAACGAATAAATGATGGTAGAAATTTATTTATTTTAGGGGAGCATCAACAGTCGATTGTTCAAGTTATTCTCTTCTTTCTTTAAAAAAAAATTATGCAAATTAACTCAAAACGACTACCATGACAACAAGTGCATTTGCATTTGATGGAAATTCCTCTATAACAAAGAATATTTAAATATGAATGGAGAAAAATGGAAATTTTCATCTTCATCAACTGCAAAACAGCCACTAAAAAATAATGGACATTCTTCATTGAAGCTCTCTTCTGCTAAAAGAATAAAATGTGCATAAAATTTTACATCTCGATCATATTTCATGCAAAAAAAAGGAAGAAAACTTTTAAACGACGAAAACAATGTAAGAAGACTAGATGTTGAGGGAGTGGACAAGAATATTTCAAGTTTTGAAAGTTAATCAAGTGAAATTTTCCCACTTTTTTTATTCTCATCCTGCACCATCGCTTGAGATATTTATTTATTGACTAAACTTTTACTACCAGCGAAAAATAAGAGTTTGTAACAAAGTAAAGAGTTTGCACACAAAAGCTTCTCTCATCTTGATTATTAGCTTGTTGAAATATTTACAACAATTTTTGCACTTTTTCGATCAGCGCGCATTTTATGAGCTCTTCCAACCTAGTGAGTGATGCATCAGGTGTGCAGCACAGCAATTTAACTTCTCCATAGAAAAAAAAGAGCCCCGATGATGAAAGTTTTATCACCCTCATGTAAAATTCTCAACAACTTCATTCTTAATAGAGCTAAAGTTGAAGATTTACAGCACCATGATTCACTAGTTGGTATTTTGTTCTTCCTTCGGTCGCGGCGGCAATATAACATGCGGGCACTCTTGTACTAATTCTCGAGAAACAAGCAATTCCTCATCGTGTCGTGTCGGGCGAAAGGAAATTTGATATAAAACTCGCGTCCATAAATCATAGTGTGTAAAAAACTTATTTCATGACATTCCAGGGATTGTTGTCTAGGAGTGGGATTTTTTTTTAAAAAAATTATAGTTAAAAATTTTAAAACTATTAAATTAAATTTAAAAATACTAAAAGTTTCCACCCATTCCTCGACATGTGAGTCAACATCGAATTGAGAAATTTCTTAATTACAAAAATATTAAAATGAAGTCATCGTCGGTGTCTCGAAATTCTGTGTTTTAGGAAATAAATTAGCATCTGCCTCTATACTCAACATAACACACTGCAAAGGAAGTGAACTTTTTTCGAATATTTCGTAATTATCACAAGGCGATCTATTGTTACCGCGTGCATTTTGAAATAGAAAACATTTTTCTCAAGCAACTGTAAAATTCCTCACCAGATGATCTTGCGGACAGTGTGGGATGAAATCGAATGGACGGATGATTGTTAAGAAATCGTCGTTGAGCACAATGAAAAAAAATATTCACGAAAAAAATGCATAGAAAGCGAAATATAAAAAAATATCGCAAAATTATTCGCTCTTTTATAGCTTTGAGCAGTCTTTTTTTGATTCATTTGCAATTCAATTTTTATTCATTCAGAAATTGCTATCAGAGTGAAAGAAAAACGAGACTAAATTTCAATATTTATTTTTAGCTAAAAATATACAGAAGAGGACATAAAGTCTAGGGGTGGACAGAGAAGTAATTTTTCTATTTTTAAATGACAAAAATTAATATTTTGCATAGCTGAAAATTCTAACTAACACATGCCAGAAAAATTCTGATTTTATTATGGAAAAATCACAATTTCAAAATTCATGATTAAGCTTTCAAACCTCAAAGTTGCACTCAAAGAATTTCATACTCCACACTGACAATTCCCACGCCTTGAACAATCTAACACATAATGGCGCATAATAGAGAAACAAAATCGAAGAATATCGAATAAAAATGTGCATTGAAATAGAGAAGCAAATATGAATGGGAAAGTGTTTATCGCCTTCGAGGAATTCGTGCTTATTTGCAACTTTCTATTTCGAATTCTTTACCGAATGTGAATTATGAGATTCTATTGAGTCAACGAATAATGCAAAAAAAGTTTCTAACTCTTCTAAAAATGGAAATAAAGAGTCTCAAACTCAAGTTCGTGATTGCCTTCTGGGTGAAAATTATTTTATGGCTGAAAGTATTTCGGCGAAACTTTAAAGGGAGAATTTAGACTTGACAAAAATGGACATTCGAAATTTTTGCTCAGCATTCAATTGAGAGGTCAAAAAAGTCAGCGGTTTTTAATTAAAAGAAAAATTTAAATTCCTTTTGAAAATCTTTAAATCGATTCACTTAAAACCTGACGCAATGCAGCCATCACAATCTCTCAAATGTCTACGAAGAAGTTATGAAAAAAATCAATGCAGAACTTGCATAAGTTTTTTTTTTAATTATGTCTTTTTCCTTCTCTATTTATGCCTCCAAGAGACTTTTTTTACCTTCTATTGCTTGCTCATTAACGATTCACGAATTGAATGCACAATAGAGTGCATGACTAGGAGTCGTAGCAATGCAGTGAGAAGATAGATTCCTTCCTATTTATTATTAAAATTTAAATAAACTTTTTTCAGAAAAAAAATACTAAAAGAGACTTGCACGAAATCATGAATTGCAATATATTAATAATGGATTGCATGTGCATATTGATAAAAGTGTGCTATGTGCAATAATTGTCAGCTGTAGACAGGCTGAAGTCTCTCACCGAGAGCCTATAATGCCACATGCTATAAATCTTTTAAACTATTTTTTTTCACCCAAATGTTTCGCTCCTTTTCATATGACAATCAAACTGCTGAAAAACGAGTTTAAAAAATATTTATTGTGTGCATATTTAGCAATGAGATGAATGTTGAGGGAGAAATTCGAAGGGAGTTACAACTGGGGAAAATTAATGTTTATAAATTAAAAAAATCTTCATTTAAACTTTAATAAAATATTTTTTACACCCCTAAGCTTCACACCCTTCTTGTTCCTCATTGTCTCTCTGTGATCACATTATAAATACCAATATGTCGCGAGTTCTTTGACTGCCGTTATGCACATTCATACAAAATGATTCATTCATATGGCAATCGGCGAAAAACCACATAATTGTTTATTGTCTACGACAACATTCAAGTGACTTTGTATACTTTTGAGTGCGATAGAAGTCGAGAGATAGATTGAGTGAAAGAGAACCGAATGTTCAATTGAAAAATGTGAGTGTTAGGGGTGAACACTTTAAGAGTTTTAAAAAATAATTTAAGTAGAAAAAGTCAAAAAACTTTAAAAATATTTTTCATCTTCCATCCCTTGATGAAAAGCGTTGATTTCTAGACAATAGTCAAAGAATGAAAGTGAAATGCAAACAGAGTGGAAAAATATGCGACTTGTTGCATAATATTTGTGCAACATATTCGATCAACGAGATGTGAAGGAGGCGCTCGTGATTTCAATTATCTCGCGCTATAAAATCGAATTAGAAAGTAAACTTTTTTTTGATGTAATCGATATTCACGACGAGATTTGCTCTTTTACTTGCATATATGTGGCTTGTAGCATGCCTTGTTATCGTATTTTGATCGTCTCTCTCCGCTAACTCACTGAATCTGAAGCCATCTGTCATCTTGTACACACCGCGCTTGCCGGTTGAAAAAAAATGTTGAATGAGTGAGTGCTAATGCGAGGAAATTTTTTAAAGAGAAATGTTAAGAGAGAGGAAGAACTAGATATGTCGAAAAACGTGTAATTAACTGCCATTAGGAGAAACGGACATGGGATCGTAGAAAATATTTTTGTGGTTTTAGTCAACATTATTTTGCTAATCATATATTTTGAGAAAATTTTGACATTTATTAAAAAAATCGTTAATTTTATTTTAAAGCTTAAAAAACGTTAAAAAAAATTAAAACTTTTGCATCAAAATATTTTCACGGTATTTTTTATTTTTAGCGAGCACAAAAACAAGTCGGCAATAATCTCCCATAATAATTCTTAATTCACCATCTCATGTTTCGTGAAATTACACATCTTTAACTGCTTCTAATTTGCAATCTAATTTCTTCTACACGAAAAGAAGAAAAAAATGTGTTGAATGATGGCAAAATTCAGAAGCACCAAAGCAAAGTACCGCTAGAAGATGTTAATAGATTTTTCAAGTGCCTCCACTTTTCAATTCATTTAGCATGTCAAGAATGATGACTACAGCCTCTCCGGTGAGCAAAAGTACATGGGCAGTGAGTGGCAAAGAAGTTGAAAATGTCGAGAATGTGAGTCAACAAGCGACTCAAGCGGTCGAACTGAGAGTAGAAATTTTTTTGTTAATCTATTGAATTATCAAACAAAGATCAGCGCGCGAGAGCAAAAACGAAGAGAGAATCAAATGGTTTGTAAGCGCAGTCATGTCGGCTTCTTCTATATAACACACAAATTAATGAAATATTTCTCGTTAACAGTTACAATATGTCGCAGAGCACGATGTCGATGATTAAAATGAAATTAGAAGGAAACTTTTTTATTCGAATGTTGATTTTGTGTCTCTTCAAGCCCCCCGCCAGCAAAAGTAGTCTATTCGGTCTTTGAATCGAGTCGCTGCTTTCTCCTCCTCTCATGCGCCTTCCTTTTGTTGATATTTCTCGAATTATCAATTGGATAATTGAGCAGCGCAGTTATGATGAAAAGATTAGATTTTAAAGGTTTTATTGATTTGATGAAAAAAGTTTTTGAAAATTAATTGAAGGAAATAAAATTAAAATTTTCAAATGAGTTTTGATTAATTTTATCGAATAAAATTTAAATACAAAAATAACATTTGACTTTGTAAATTAAATCTGGCTCCAATTATTTAAATTTTTTTATTTAAAAATCTAGCAAAAGCACACTAAGTTTAGCTCCCAATGAAACGCCTCCAAAGTCAAAAGAACAATTTTTCCTCATTGAAAGGGAAATGATGATATTTCTGGAATGATTATTCTGACATTGCCCCATAATTATGTCTCATCATCGTAGTTTTTATTTTTGTTGAACATAATCCATCTCTGCTCGCATTCTACGCTCATAAATTCATGGACAATTATTCTAGAATCCATTCAATTGTTTCTCCGTCTCTCTTCTTCTTCCTCTCGAAACCCGAAAATATCTTCTGTCGTGTATTTTCGCACTGTAATAACTCGCTTGTGCTTCAAAGTCTGTGATTTGTTTTGGGAAATAATTTTCACTCATCAGAAAAGCTGAATTTGTGGCACTTAATTGCGCGCGACGATAAAGACAAAAAGTAACCGCGAAAAAAAATTGAGACATCTAAGCGACGTCATTACTATGGTAAATAAAACAATTTTTCACTTTACAAATTTTTACTCGAGTCATAATTTCCTTGAGAGATTTTTTGTTTAGAAGAAAATAAAAATAATTTGCCAACCCTGATATGCCAGGCGAAAAAAAAATTGTCAATGTCAATTCTTCTTTCTTTTTCGCATCTTTCTTTTTTATGTTTGCGCGATGATTAACCTTGATCCGAAAGAAGGCCCAGTGCCGAAAAAGAAAAGAAGAAAACCATTCAATTTTGCCTCCTACTTGTCACCAATTTCTTCTTTTCGCTCTCACTCGCCTTTGAAATTGTCAAATATTGATCTTTAAATAAAAGCAGAAGAGAACACACATCGAGCCGCCGTGTGTGCGCGAGTACGAAATGATTCACATCCACGTGAGAGCGAGCACTGAAAATGTTTAATTTTCACATCACATTCAATTGATTTCCAATTAATTTTCACATATTTCTCAATGCCGATTATTATAGCTCCGCTATATATTAATTTTGGATTTCTCCAAAACCAGTTTTTGGCCCCTAGTGCCAAGACATTACATTGTGCAATACCAAAACAAAACCAAAAACACAAACCACAAAGGAAAACGTTAAGCACAGGAGTTAGAGCCATAAGCACACTTCTCTTCTTATTTACTTATTTTTACCTTAGTGAACGCCATATCCAGAACGCTGGTCGGTTCTCGGGTTTGTGGCGAAAGATGGGTTTTGGCTCTAGTTGGCAAGAATATTTAGTTTTGAGAGCCGACGGAAAAAAAATTTAAAATTACACCAAAAGAAACACAACATTTAAAGTATTTATGCATCGGGAATCGATTGACATTGACGATTTTTGAGAATGTCCATCATGATTAACCAAGAGTGCCACTAATCCCATTGCAACGGAGTAGGGTACAATCTATGCGGAGCTATTGGAAATGGCAACGCCGTTGCAGACCCATCTTGTTTTCATTCGTTTCTCACAGCCGAGTTGCAGCATAAAGCGGCGTTTGATGTTTTGCGCGCGCTCCTCTCGCTCAATTCAATTTTTAAAAAAGTTCTTTTATTTTTGTATTCCATTGCCTATATGTGCTCTGTGTGGCTGCCTGCTTTTAAGCATCTTTTACCACCCATGTCTCTTGTAAGAAGAAATTTTTTAAGCTTCGAGTTGAGCGAGAGAGAGAGTTTGAGTTATATTGGCATGTACCAGTCAATTAAAAGCAATTTTATGGAACTCAACTGATGCTGTTGTGTTTATTAATTGATAGACTTGAAATTGTTTATCGTAAAAAATTTAACCAAGGGTTGATAAAAAATTTGAAATTAATTTTTTCAGTTTAACAAAAAAATTTAAAAAAAAAATTCGCTCCCTTGACTTTTAAAAGGAACAATTATTTAATTTTTTTTATTAAATATTTTGAGAGCAAAACAAATTGACAGCGAAAAATTTTTTTTTTGAGAGGAAACAAAAAATCTCGAAGATCATTGATCTCGAACATATTTTTGCTGCTACTTCTTCGCCGCTCATTTTGGCTGTATCGAAATGCCTGCTTCATCGCTCATTGAAAAATCGCTCGAGAAATTAACCGTATGTGAGCGAAAAAAAAACAAAGTCAGAGATTTATGTTCAGTCTCTTCTCGTTGTGTTCCCTTCAATTTTATAAATGACTTATTAGCCGCTCATTTTGCTCTCGTTTATGGATCACAACAAAAAGAGAGACGTTTTTAAAGAAAAGTGCACCGACCGAAATGTTCATCGTCATCATCATCAGAAGAGAGAAAAAATTGATCTTAATCAATTTTAATCTCGTGAAAATTACGTCTGCTGATTATTTTCATTAAAAGGCTGATGAGCAATTTATGATTTTATTCGCTACCCAGTGAGGAATTTTTTTTATGTTTCGATGTTCACTGGAAGTTTTCAGTGATTTTTTTAATAAATCAGGTTTGAAAAAAATAAACGGATTGATTTAATTTTCTAACTGGGATTTTCCAAAGTTAAAATAATTTTTTTACAGTCTTTACCTAGCTCGATTAAATATTTTGATTCGATGCAGTGGTTGTTGCTCAAATAACTTTATCGTCTCTCTCTCTCTCTCTCTCTCTCTCTCTCTCTCTCTCTCATAAAGTTCCCCTGTGCCTTAAAGTGCAATAAAACCAGTTGCATATATAATAAAAAATTAAAATGCTCTTTTCAATTTCATTTCGCCATAAAGAATTTGTACATGAGATGAAATTTAATTATCAGGCAGTAAATTTTCTCGTACACTGCAATCCACCTAGTAATTATTTGCAATTTTCCAATACTGCACATTTGGACTCGCCCTTACTTCTTCTTCAGCATTCAATTACGAAAAAAGTGAGTTTAATTAAAAGTCTCAGCACATTCGTGTGTGTTTTTTGCAATGACTATCATTATGTAACCGCACACTCATTTAGACTTTTTTAAGAATCGTTGAAGACATGAAAGAGGAAGATCTAAGAGTTAGAACATTCAATTTAAGGTCAAAGAGATTGTTCATAAAAATTATAATTTTAAGTCGTTTTTCACATTTCAATTACCATGAGCACATTTCTGACATACAGACTCAAATCTACTTAACACAAAACCGCAAGAAGGAAATCAAGCGATGACGAGCAGCGGGAATTTAGTGTAAGGGGAAGAATTTTCGATATGTCTTGTGCACACAGAACTGCAAAAGTTTTTTTTTATTTTTCAAAATCCCTCAGTGAAAAACCGCAAAAGCCACAAAAAGATGAACCGTTTTTTTATTCGTGCCACAAGCTATAATAATACGAGATCTGATGAGCTCGTGGAAGGGACAATGAGATTAAAACTTTTCTACCCGAGCTTCCTCTCGTGCGAGTTTTTAATAAAAAGAAAATTAGTGAATCTGTCGAATTTACTGAAATTTAATTTCGCATGGGAGATCTCGAAGTTAACAGAAAGTCAAAACTTGTCAATGAATCCCCGAGAGACGCAACGGCAGAATTTTTTATCTTCTTTCGCACTCCCTGCTCGTCCATTGAATTTCTCCTGCCACACAGCGTGTTCATGTCCAGTTCGGTACCCTAAAGAAATCTCTTATTTTTTATAAGAAGGCGAAAAAAAAGTTTAAAATCAATTCAGATGTCAGCAAAAATAAAACGAGAACGATGTTAAACAGAAAAAAGGAATTAATAGAAATTGTGTAACTTTTTTGAATCACTTCTGAGGCCGCAAAGAGGGAAGACAAAGTAAGTGAAGTCTCAAAGAGAGTTAAAGAAAGGGGTTGGACGCAAAAAAATTGGCATTCAAAAAATTTCGTTAAAATTTCAAAATGTAAAAAAAACAAATTTTTTCACATAGTTATTGAACATTTTTAACGATATCAAAATTTTTCTGCACACTCTCTCTAACAAGCCTAAAAAGAATTACTTTTTTCATTTCGATTTAACTAACTCGCAGTGGGAGATCGTTGACTTTAAACCCGACCTTGAACGATTCGACAGGAATTGACCATTTTTAACCACTTCGTAATTGCTATTTGCTTCTTCCTTCTTCAAAATCTCTTCGCATGTATAATTTAAACAGTTTTCTAAGATGAAAGATTACAAATCAGCAGTAGTGCTGAGTGAGTTTCGATGAAATGATAAGCGAGCGAACGAAATAAAGTCATTTTTTAAAGCTCGAATATCTCTCGTTGTCCACAATTCATCAACGAGCCATTAAATGTACATTAGAATTTTTCATCCATTCTTTACAACTTGACGTCTCGCTCAGCTGCGCGATTGTACGTTCGGAAATATTCAATTAGAGAACAACCAGCGGCATAGAGAGAAAGAATTTTTTCTTCTGGTGCTCCTTTGAGAGTTTTGATAAATAAAATTACTCAAAATTTAATGTCGAAAATCGAATAAGTTCAAAAAAAATTATTAATTAATTTTGAAGCTTTAAAAATTATTTTAAGGACTTTTAAAATAATTTTTTATACCCATTCGAAGTCCAACATTAAACACCCAAAGTTCTTCAATCATCTTCTTAATTTGGATGTGCGTCGCTTGTCTAAGTGATGCGAGTACAACAAAAAAAAAGAAACCATCAAAAAGTAGAAAAATATGAAATTATAGGTCGAGTCAAAAAAGTTAGAGGAGGTTGAGAGTTAAAAATTATTGTAACTGGCAGTTGATTTGATGATGATGATGATATGCGGACAAATGACACATGAATAAAGTCATTTCTTACAAGCTCACGTGTACGAGTTTTGAATAATTTTCATCGCGAGCCATTTCCTCGCAACATTTTAACGCGATTGAGTAGCGAAAGTATTTTCACGTTTTAAAGCGGTAGCAGCCAGTCTCGTCTGTGGCTAACTAAATTACCCCGCGGAGATTATGAAAAAAAATTAATTTTACTTCTGAACGGAAATATTATTATTAACCATCCAGTGGATTATTTCGCATTCATCTTTCACGACTTTACCCACAATTGTTATTGAACGTCAAAAAATGCACTCGAGGCAAAGCTTTGTGTGAGTGAAGAAAAAAGACTTTAAAGCTTTTGTTAAAAAATTATTTAAAAAATTTAACGGCTTTTTAAAATAAAAATCTGCTCTGATTCCCATCGTCGATTTTTCTTAAAGCCGCCAGTAGCAATTTCTCTCGCAAAATAAAAAGCCCAGAAGTTAAAAAGAAGAAAAATTAAGTCATTAATGGTCACATAACTCTCTCATGAGATTATTGTGCAATTCTGTCTTCTTTCTTGCAAGCACCGTCGCCGAAGTCTTAAGGAAAATTGCTGTTTAAGCTGTAATTCATCAATTACTTCTCCGACTACTATCGTTGCACAATCACGATCGAAATTAAAAGACAATCGGAGTTATTTTTTTTGTTGTATGCCTTAAGGGGAGAGAGGGTCAAGATGGGAGGAATTTTCTCCTTTTACACAATCGAAAAAAATTTAACGGAAAATTTAAAATTCGAGAATTGAATTTTTAGATTTTGTTCAATGAAATTTTCACTCACCAATTAAATAATTATTTTTTTCTACCAAGAAAATTTTTCTTCTTAAGCCTCGGAGTAAATGGTTAATTAATTGTTGCTGTCTCTTTATTTTCTTCATTTCACATCCCATAGCATTTAATACCAGCTTATTCTCCGTTCAATATGCAATTAAATTTTCTCTCTCCTTTATTATTGCACACACAGCACAAGCTAGAAACAATTAAATCGCTATATTTGTTATCTCATATCCACAGATCTATTCTTTCGGCGTTTCTCAGCTTTTATCTTTACCGTTTTTTATTCTCTTACATTCTCAACGTACTTAATATTGACTGAGGATCGTTTTTTGCTAGTTGTCGGTACGAAGAAGATTGAAGTCTCATTGAGTAATGAGAATGTAACTATTCGCCAGCGTATGTTGCAATTATTAATTGAAGATTTTCTTTCTTCAAGAGAACTCTGCAGTACAATTGATGGATTCAAGCGTTGAGAGTTGAGTTTTAAGATGCTTTTAAAATTTTTAAATCAGAATGAATTTAAAAATCAAATTTTGTCAACTTCCAGAATCGAATAAAATCGAGCTTCAACACAATTCAATATCTTTACAGTTGAGGAAGCAGCAAGAAGGAAGAAGAAAGTGAATGTAAAATTTTTGATGTGTCATGAGACCGTAAAAAGTAAATTTCCATTATATCTCTCGCTCGCGTTTAAGCCCTTCTGAGAATGAAGAGAAAAATTTAATTAACGCCGTGCATTGACGCATTGATGGTGAATTACGTTCAGAATATGACGAATGACTTTCTACCTCGGCGTTTAATTGAACTTCAAGAAGCTCTGAAATTTGTCATTTCCGTTCTCTGGCAATGCCTTCTGATGCGCTTCAGTTCTTGCCTTATGAAATTTTAATTTCATTTCATGCGCGATAATTCAAGAAATTGAGAAGAAGAAAGGTTTAAATTAAATTATGTTGAAGGACTTCACGGTCCCCTAATATTCATGACCT
Organism: Tanytarsus gracilentus; assembly: GCA_038502055.1. Taxonomy (NCBI): domain Eukaryota; kingdom Metazoa; phylum Arthropoda; class Insecta; order Diptera; family Chironomidae; genus Tanytarsus; species Tanytarsus gracilentus. Next base: position 3,701,165 of record JAXRKN010000043.1, on the reverse strand, counting down.
TATCTTGACATAAATCATTTCACATAAACTTCCTGTCTTTACTTTTTAAATTTAATTAAATCAAGAAAAGGGTTTTCATAGCTCAATATTGTCCACACACACCGCATTGTAGATCGATTTCAAACTTTTGAAATTCGCACATAAAGCAGCGGACATTGAAACCACAGGAAACGTCAAGCTGGGGCATCAGCACACACAAATTTGCGTGTAATTTGATATGGACACGTCGAGAGATTTTTATGTGTATCTCATCAACTTTCATAATGCCGTGAACTAAAAAAATCATCGTAGGAATTTCTAAGGATTTTTAAATTTCACATTTTTCGATCGAATTTATTTTTTGTTCACTCATTAAACTTTAAACTTATTTCTTATTTACTAGGTCCGGCGTCGCCGTCTAAAAAAATGACATCATCATCTTCAGGTTCAGCTGTCATGGGGTTTTGTGGAATTTTCCCAATAAAATAATCAGAAATTCTTCCCGCTTCTCTCAATCCACTGAGAAGTGCTCCATGAACAGTCGCCGGATAGTTTCTTATTGTATGTTCGCCGGCAAAGAAAATTCTCGGTAAGATTCCATCATCTTCACCCTCCGGTTGCTCAACTTGAGTATTAGTACTAGTTGGAGGTTTCACTGGTGATGCAAGCAAGTCATAATCAGTTCCTGATGATCCGACTGACACATAACTGTAACTTCCTCGAGCCCATGGATCAGCTCGCCATCGCGTTACAACAGTTTCTTTCGGTTGAGGAACTGCTTTATCGCCAAAAATTCCCTTCAACACGGCTATACATCGACCAACTATGACGTCATCGGAGACATTCTCCATGATGTGTGCTGATTGACCGGCAACGAGTGCAAGTAACACTGGCAGTTGATAAATATTCCAAAACAGAAAGAGTTCGCCACGACTTGCAGTTGTGCTTCCAACATGTCCAAATAGATTAATTTCTGGCTCCCAGAAGACTCGATCAAAGCACAGGACGATCTTGTTGAGATTGCCGAAACCCAATCGCTCGATCGCTGTTGTTTTCCATTGTGGCAATGGAGGATCAAACTTGACTGTGTTGAGCTGATTTGATTCTTTAGCGACTGCAATCTTGAGCACACCGAGAGTCAGTGTTGAGAGAACTACATCGCCCTTATGAATGACTTGTGAAGAGTTGGTTTTGAGATTTTCGGCAGTGACTTCCACTCCACCATCCCAATACCGAATTTTCTTAACGGCTGTATTGAGACGAATGTCCAGATCACGACTTAGAGCGATTGGAACGCAGGAATAGCCATTGAGGACGGTTGTGTGATGACCTAGGATAAAAAATGTGACAATTAGTTAAATTAGGAATTTTAAAAATTAATGTTCGTGTATGCATACAAATAATTATAAAATTAGTAAAGATGTGATATTGTTTAAATGTGTTATCATGCTAACACATGATCTATAAACGAGCTTATTATGATTGACTTTCTGTCCGACTTTTCTCATTTTATTAATTTGTTTGATCATAATTTTTCGTCCGGCCACTGACAGTAATTTTCCATTTTTATATAAAACATTTAGAAATCGCTTTCGTTGTTCGGCACACCTTAAGTGTGGGTTTTAATAAAATAAAGAATATTCTAAGCATATATTAGTATGCTTTCAACAACCTTGGAATAAAGTTATAGCTCCGCTATATATTAATTTTGGATTTCTCCAAAACCAGTTTTTGGCCCCTAGTGCCAAGACATTACGTTGTGCAATATCAAAACATATACTCAAATGATAGGCCTAGCCAAACCCTACAAACTGGCGAAAACAGATTTGAAATCGGTTGCTCCTACGAGGAGTTAGAGCCATTTAAGTCATCTTACTTTCTCACTTTCTTACTTTCTCACGATCTTAGTGAACGCCATATCTCAAGAACGGCTGGTCGGATTTGAGTTGGGTTTGTGGCTAAAGATCGGGTTTTGGCTCTAGTTGTGCAAGAAGTATTTAGTTTTGAGGTATGACCCTCCAAGGACCGTCCCTGAGTGCAAAAATGTCCTTTTTCATACAAATTTTCTCTTATATGGCTTCATGGGTATCGTTGAACTCGTAATTGGACCAGGAATCGATTGGCATTGACGATTTTTGAGGAGTGTCCATCATGGCCGGCCAGGAGTCCCACTAATGTCCATTTTTCAGAACTATGGCTTCATGTATGTCGTTGAACTCGTCATTGCATCAGGAATTGATTAACACTGACGATTTTTGAGGAATGTCCATCATGGTCGGCCAGGAGTGCCACTAATGTCCATTTTTCAGAACTATGGGGTACTAATCTAAGACAGCGGAGCTATTGGAAATGGCAACGCCGTTTGCAGACCCATCTTGTTTACAGTTGATTTCTGCGAATTAATTTGTTTCTTTTAAAATTAAATAAAAATGAATACTCCCTGTAAAAAGTTTAATATTGATTCAAAAATAGACAAGTGCTCACTTGATCCTCATGAAGCTGACAGCTTTCGAGCTTGGATAATAAGAATTAAAATGTATTTGGGAACATTAGGATTAGCTGGCTATCTTAAAAGCGATATACATCTCTCATTAGGTACTTCTAACCACCAAGATGAGCGTTTAACGCGTCATATTTTAATGAGTCATCTTACTGACTCGGCAGTGCTTAAAGTTTATAGAGCCGGTTCTGCTGACAAAATTTGGGAGATCATCTTGACTGAGTACGGAAAGGCAATCCCTTTTCTATCAGGTCCTGATTCAGATGTAACTCTTTTCTAATAAAAAAATTTGTTCATTATATTCTATTTCGCGTCATTAGTTCTTCTATACTACAGTGTGGGTTTTGATATAAAAAAAATATCTTAAAAAATTTTAGTTTCCTTTGAACAGCATTGAAGTAAAGTTGACTTTTTGTTTTTGTGAATTTCTTCTGGAATAAAAATGGATAATGATAATCCCAAAAAGTTTTGTATTGATTCAAAAATAGACAAGTGCTCACTAGATCCTGAAGAAGCTGACAGTTTTCGAGTTTGGATAATAAGAATTAAAATGTATTTGAGGACATTAGAGATTGCTGGCCATCTTGAAAGAGATATGAATCCACATTCATTTGAATTTGAGTATTTTCAACGAGATGATCGTCTAACGCGTCATATTTTAATGAGTCATCTTACTGATTTAGCAGTTCTTAAAGTTTATAAAGTCAAATCTGCTAAAGAAATGTGGAGCATTATCATGAGCGAGTACGAGAAAGCAATACCTTTTCTATCAGGTCCTGATTCCGATGTAACACTGCATTGTTTTAAGAGTTTTCAATAAATTAAATCTTTTTAATTAATATTATGTCAATATTAGAATTAATTAAATAAACCGTTGAAAAAATAATAAAATAATTTTGAATAAAGAAATAGTACACTTTTTGTAGACTGGCTTTTTAAGTCTATTCGGTGAGTAAATTTAAGAATCATCCATAACAATATTTTAAATCTCACAATAAGAGTAATTTATTTCAGTATTAGGAGAAATTTTGAGAGTGATAAAGAAAAGAAGTCATCTTTCGTTCAGTCAAACACATTTTTCGCTTGCCGATAAAATTTACTAGCAAATTACTCAAATCTACGCATTACTTTTGTGTTTAATTGTCGGTAAGTACAAATATGATTTTACCACTAAATGTGATATAGTAAATTGAAACTGATAAGCTCAAATTTTAAAAGTGATGGATCCATCAATCGGTTCGGGTATTGAAAAGCTGTTAATCAGAACACTAGGAGCGGCACCCATTAAAACATGGATGTTTCGTATGACAAAATATCTTGAAGCTCTCGACCTTTATGATGTTGTTTTTTACGCCGTTCGCTCGAATGCAGTAGAATTCGAAAAAAAAGATAAACAGGCGCAACACGTTCTCATCAGTCATTTGGCAAACGAATCTCTCAACGATATCGAGGATGCAAAGAGTGCAAAGGAAATTTGGAGCGTAGTTTTTGAGAGATATCAACATTTAAGTACAGAAGGACATGTTCGTATGTTTTAGAATTGCTATGTGTAAAAATAAAAATTACTCACCAATAAACTCAAAATCATCGTCTTGATCCCAATGTTTCAGCGATAGGTTTTGCAGTGGCGTTGCATTGGCGAATTCTAAATTAGCGAAATGCCAATCGAGTATTTGACGGTCTTCAGAGCTTAAATACACATCACTTGGTGCTTCCTCCTCATCATTTTGCTTCAATTTAGCTTCCAACTCTTGATTCCGCCTCTTCTTGTCATTTTTCTCTTTTCTCTTCTTCGTCAAATCGCGAACAATTTCTCGCTTTCTAAACTCCAAACTTAGTCGTTCCTCTTCCTTGCCATCAGCAGCTGCCATCCTCTGATTCTCCAAAGTTTCCCTCAGCTCAGTCGTGAGATTTGTAATGTCGATATTGCAATCGGCTATGGCTTGTTCGTTTGAGATCACTTCCTGTTGAACTTCCTTGATATTTTTAAGGAAATTAATTTTCTTCATTTTAATTTTCTTCTCTTGCAGCTTAATAATCCACTCGAGCGCTTGTCCAAGGGAAATTGGTTGATTGTCAGCATAATTAAAGTCGAGCACGTGCGAAAGGTAGCTGGTGCATTCGAGAATCTTATTAAACTCCCTCTCCATTATCTCATCTTTACTTTTCGAGATTAGCTTTCCGTTTGGACCAAACAATGGACATTGTGATTTTATCTTTTTCAATTCCAAGTCAAGTTGCTTCGCCAAAATTGTAATTGGATTTCCATAGATTCCCGTAACGACCATTGCTCCTAGGTCAGCGAGGAAGTTGCCCTTTCTGAATGTCGCAACACGACCACCAACTCGATCGCGTGCCTCAAGGACAATCACCTCAAAGCCAAAGCTTTGGAGTTTTTGGGCTGCCATCAATCCGGCAACACCCGCTCCAATCACGATAATTTTTTCACGTCTCTTCTCCTTCATTTCCTCTAGTTTCGTGAAAATTCCATAATTGATGTAGCCATAGCGCTCGAGAAACATAAAAATTCGCTTAATAAGCACTGGATCAATATCGAAGGGTTTTTCAATGTTCTTAACTACGAAATCATAAGTCAATTGTTGCTTAACATTTTCGAGCCACATCTTTAAAATGCGATTGCGAATTCCAAGATAGATTCGACGCTGCTCAACTATTGTTTTCTTATTGAACTCTGGGAAAGCAACGACTTCATAGCTAAAAGTTAATTTAGTCACTAATTGCAATTAAGCTCTGCTGAAATTATTGAACTAAAACTCACGTAGTCATTTTATCGTAAGGAAATCGCGACTGAAAGCAAGCACCTTCAAGTGTCGTTAGGATTTCGTAGCGAGCATCACCACTCTCGAATTCTGGATCTACTCTCACTTCAGGCTTTTCATCTTCCTTTTTGTCATTAGTCGATGACGATTGTTCCTTGCCATCGTTTTCAATCTAAAAAGCGAGATCCAGTTGATTTGTTATAGTTTCTAAAAAATTATAAAAAATTTACTTTCGGCTGTTTTTTCTTGCGCAAATTTCTTCTTCCTCCGAGTGGATCCCGTTCCTCTGTCACGGTTCTTCGATGATTTGATGAATCTTCAGCATCCGAATCGTCTGATATGAGCAAAATTGTCTCCATTTCCATTCTGAAAATGCTCGTATTTAATTATTTTTGTTTATTGTTTTGATCGCCGGTCGGTCATTGATTCTTTTCGCGTGCGACTTTTTCGGGAGGAGACAGTATACTTTTTATTTAAATTTTAGTAATACGTTAAGTTAATAATTATATTGCAAATTTTTTTATTTCAATAATTTCTTTAATAGTATGAATCTGAGGTGAATTCCGCGATTGGATTTAAGTTACGCTGATGTTCGGGTGTGGGTGGAACAGGGATGTTGAGTAAGCTCTCGAGCAGAGGTGGCATGACGGGCGGTGGAGGTACGGGCTGAGGGCTTTCTTGCGGCTCATTCATCATCAGATTAGCTGCATAAAATGGAAATCGAGCAAGCAATTTGGTCTTGGCCTCTTCAACAAGTTGCCGTTGACGTTCCATTTCTTGTTGGCGTTGAAATTCCTGATTCATTGGGTTTGGCGGAACAAAGTTTTTGTTGAAAAGAAAATTCTCGGCACTCCAATTGCGAAAACCATAACTGAAATAAATTTTATTAATTAAAAAATTAATTAAGAAGAATATTTTACACTTACCCATAACTAGAATTCTCAAAGTTGAAAAGCTGAGCTTGATTTCTAACGGGATTGACATTGGAAGCATCATTGTCCATTTGATTAAAATTATAAAAGCTATCACTAACGGGAACCGGTGCGATTGGATGATTCAGTTTGTGTTGGTTGCTTGACATGTGAATTTCTAATTGTAATTTTGTCTCCATTCGGACATCGCAGCGCTTGCAATAAAATACGACATTGTCTTCGATGAATTCATTTCCAATTGTCTCAGCAGCTCGAACGAAACTATTTTGATATTTTTTCTTAACAAAATCTTTCGAGATTCCCGGGTATGTGTGGAACTTGTGTTTGTTCTTCTTGTGCTTCTTACTCGCTACATGAGCATCCCATGAGCATTGCGATTGACACACTACATTACAATTGATACATTTCCATTCTTTCTGATTCTTCGCCAAAATCTGCCTCAATGCTTTCTCATTGAGCTTATCACGAATCTCAATTTCTTCTTGCTTCGAGAACAGTGGCTGAATTTCGTTGGAATGTTCGCTGCTCGATGGAGCCGATACTGGCTGCGGATTGACAGGCTTGACTGTGAAAGCTAAAACGGGCGGTGGAATTTCCGCAAACGGCTGTGGTTGTAGGACTTTTGACTTCTCAACATGACTCTCTGATGTTACATGATTGTGCCAGTCGTCAACATCTTTGCAAAGATAAGGGCAATAAACACAATTCAAATCAATTTGACTCTTTTTTCGAGAAATGATTTTGAATTGGTTCTTATGCTTTCTGTGGGTGGGGTGTAAAGAGAAATAAAGGAAGTTCTGTAAGATTGGAATCTAAGGAAATTGCACAGAGATCAAATAATGTGGATGTTGTTAAAAAGTCATTTCTGGATGTTGTTGAAAATGGTTGAAAAAAAATTTCCCCATTTTCAACATTTTATACTTAGCAGACTTTGATTTATTAATCATGAGAAGAATGTGATCACCTTCCAGCAATGTGATCCTTAAGCACAATAAAAGAAGATACTTGAATACTAAAAAAAGAAAAATATAAACAAAAATTGAAATTTTCACAACATTTTTAATTCTTTCTCAATTTACTTGCAAATCTCGCATCGAACCTCCTTGTTAATATTTGGTGGCACTTTTCCATTAATGTTCTCTAGCAGTGCTGCAGTCACTGGATTTGAAAAGTCCATAATTTCGGCAATATTTTGAATTAATTTTTATTTTAAGAGAATCGAAATCCGAGCTAAAGTGTAAACTCGAAAAAAATTTATTTAAATTTTAAAAATACGTTTGAGAAAAGTGAAAAAATTTAAATTTCTAAAAAACGTTATTTGAATTTTAAAACTTTGTTATCTAATTATGATAAAAAACTGAAAAAATTGTTTAACTTTTTAATATGGATCTTTATTATGGTTGTCTAAATATTTTTTATCTCACATTATTTTAATTTACAAAAAATGTCTTTTATCAGTTACTGACTCCCTCTTGAGCTGCTCTAAAATGAGCTATTTTAAGAGATTTAATAAGGAATTTTTTAATTACACATTTACACTAGAAAATTACTCAACAACTTTTTTTAAATAATATGTTGCGTCACTTTTTAATAATCATTTTATGTACACAGATATAGTTAAAATAAAGTCCTTACAAATTAGTTTAAAAATTTTATTCACTCGACTCTTCTGAGTTACTTCGCTTATCCAAATTTTCAGTTTCACGTGCAATTACAGAGAAAATGTCAATTATGTTGTTGAGGCCAATCAAAAACCCATCCTCATGGTTACCAACCTCCCATGTCGATGAATGCGTTATTCTAACGCCCTCGGGACATTGGTCTGTTTTTGCGAAATCAATCAGCCATACGCTCGCATTATTCTTATCGTGAACAAACAGCAGAGAACTTCCGATAATTTCATGGCTTTTAAAAAAATCCGAATGCTCGAGTGTGGCGCGAATTGCTTTTAATCGCTGAATGTATCTACGCTGTAATTAATAGAGCAGAAAGAGTGTCAATTTACATACAGCATTGTAAATGGATTTTAAAGACTTAATTAATAGAGAACGATTTAAATGCGATCTCAACTACATTTGAATTAAAAGCTATTTACCAGTGCAAATGGATATCCTTTGATGAACTCTTGAAACATTTCCGTGATTTCGTCCCTCGTCTTAATCGTCTTAAAATCCTTGGACTTTAAATCATCCTTCTTAATGCCCTCAATTCGAAAGCCCAAATTAGCTGTACTAGAAATTGTTTCACGCCAAACCTAAATAACATTTTCTATCATTATTTTTTGATAAGATTTTTTTTAATAATTGCCTCACCATATATCGTGGCTTTGTTACACCTTTAATAAATAAAATGAGTAAAGTATTAATAGTTTTTTTATCAAAGAAAAATGTGATAAGATTCTTACCTTTCGCTTGATGTTCTTCCTCCGTCGGTGCATTGGGATCAATTTGAATCATTTTCTCGTACATGTCCTGGAAGGTAAAAATTCAAAATGATTCTAGCAATTTACTAATCCACAAAAACTCACTTTTCGAAGTTTCTGTTTTTCTTTTGCTTTCAATAATTCTTCTTCCAGGTAGGTTCTAACTCCAATCTTACAATCCATCACGCAGGCATTACGAGAAAAATCACTGAGTAGGTCTTGAAGTTGCAAATATTGAGCTAAATTTTTTAAATTAAATAAAATTCATTTAAAATTAAATTTAATCAGCTCACAATCATTTTCATCGCCATCGACAACGCCTCTAAATTCAGGCACATACGGTCGAAGAACATCCTTCATGAGTGCACGGAAACAAACTTCCTCTTTTGGTGATAGCTTCTTCAGCACTGTACCCGAGTCGAGACCCGCTTTAAAATTACCCTGATGACCCGCCAACTGCACCCATGGATATCGCTGTTTATTTTTATAGGTTTGAAAGAAAGGCGTCCATTGAACGATATTTCTCAATTTCCTCCAACCTATGGTTGACTGAAAAATAAACAAATTATAAAAGTCAGTCGAAGTGTCACGGAAAAAATTAAAATTCAAGACGAAAAATTCTTTGCCGTCACCTTTAAAAGTTATTTGCGTAAAAAGTCGCAATAAATTCATGTGGAATTCAATAATATCCACGCGGTAAATGAGTAATAGTGCACGATCTATTGTAGCGTAATAATAATTCCAGCATTCAAGCTGGATATAGAGACCTTCATTTGATCGTGCGACCGCAAATTGAATTTCATCTCACATGTGAGGACTTAAGTAAATAGAAAAATTTATGAAAAGTACGGGCTGATAGTGTCAATCGAGTTATGGAGGTGCTTTAAATGTTAAAATTTTATAGTGGCAGTTGAAGATTTTTTACATTGTTTTTGGAAATAATTTACCAGACTCGAATGTTAATTAATAAACAAGTTTTTTTTATCGAAATCTAGTTTCGGCATGACTTGGCAAAATTTAAAGTCAGAAATTGACATTTGAGAAAATTTATTAAAAATTATGAAGGTTGAAGTTGTGGGAGAAAAAGAATTTAAAAGTTCAACCTACCTTAGATTCTTTAGCAGCGCCGTTTGTTTTATCCGTTGGCACGTCAGAGTCCCATTCACTACTTAAATCATCACTGCTCGGCTCTCCATAATCTTTGGGCATCGGAACGTGTAGCAAACTGAGATTGTACTGCTCATAGCCGCCCAAAATTTTTCCGTTTCGCGTCAATCGACATTTCCCATGCTTGAGTGGAACCGATGGCGATTCGATCGTTGGTGACGTCGATGAATCTGAATGTTTTATCGACACGTGATTAACACTATTGTTATTAATTTGATGCTGCTGATTTTGAGTTTGAATTTCCCGCTCCTCTTTTAGCTTGTTGAGGGAAATTCTACGTTGTAGATCTAAAGATCGTTTAGTGGATGATTTTTTACGTTGTGTCTTGTGAGGTTCATCCGAACGACGCTCTTGTTCATCGTCAGATGCGCTACTTGAGTCGGACATTTTTAAAAGTCTTTTTTGTTCGCTTGGCGTGATGTTAGGATAATGAAGGAGTTTGACAATGTGTTTTTCACCTAGAAAATAATTTAATTAATTTCTATTATGAGAAACACAATAATTTATTTTTAAAGTTGTTTTGGGAATTTTAAGTCATTTTTTGCCATGCAGTGTTGTTATTACATTTTTTTCTCTTCTGATAACAACCAACAGCCACGAGGGAAAAGCAAGAATTATACACAAAAAAAATTTTTTGAGAGAGCCTTTGGGAAGAGAATGAGAAAAATATCTCACGACAAAAGCCAAATGGAAATGAATAAATTAAAATAATGTTTCGAAAATGTCGAAAAAAAATTCTGCCAACGTCATTCGTTTGATAATCAAAAAAAGCTTCGAATTCATAATTAAGTAAGGAATAATAAATATTTAAATTTACCTGTTTCGTCAAAAATCACTTCTTTGGCTATTAATTTATCGAAATCTTCGATAATTGTTAATGTCGGAATGTTAAATTTGATTGTCGGAAGGTCGGTGGCTGAAGTGGAACTGCTGTTGAGAGATGATGGTAAAGCCATGAACATATTTCTCTCTCGCCACGCACACGGGAGCACAAAGTCATATAAAAACCATGAATACAAACACACACTCACTGGAAGGTTCCGCTGTTGTTTTATTTCTTTTCGAACGTTGTTGGCACAGCTTATCAAAATTCAATTATTTGACTTTTCTAATTAGATTTTTGTATTATTTTGCAAAATATTTTTTATTTGCCGGCTGATGACCCAAAAAGAGTTTTTTGTCACAATTTAATAAAGACGTAAAATTAGCTCTTCATTGCACGAAAAAAATTGTTGCAATAAAATCATTTGCACTCCGGAAAAAATTAATTAAAAACTCGTGCCGGTGTATGACGTGATTTATGTGTGAGGGCTGAGGAATTTTTGTAGATTTTTGGTTTGATAAATGCTGTGTTTGATTTTTTTTTTATTTGGAATGTTGCTTCACGAAATCATTTCAATTTATTTTTTGCTAATGTTTTAAACCACGATTTTTGCTCTTTAAGAATTTTTTCATCATTTTTAATCTTCACAAAATATTACATAACATCACTCATTAAAAATATATTTATATTTTTTCAATTTCTTCGCAATTTATTTCATTTCTTCGTGTTATTAAGCCGCACATATTTCATCTCACTCTATGATATCTCAATCAATCTCCTCCTTTTGTCATCGGATGGATGGCAATTAAAATTCGCACGTAATTCTCACTTTTGTATTTATTAATTGCTCTCCTTTATGCTGTATCACATTTCGATCGCCTTTTAGGTAATTTACACATGCAGTGACTAAGGTTACACACCGAAAGAGCTCTTGTTGAGGCCTGGAGGCGATTTTAATATTATCCGATCACTCACATAGCTCTAAATTTGGACAAATTTCACTTATGGCGGCGGCGAATGTACCTTGACTTCGACCGCAGGAGAAAAAATGAGAAAAAAATGTCGCACGCAATTGTGATGGGCTGTCAGAGTCATTCATATGATGCTAATTGGCATATTATTTCGCTGCCCGTCAATTGACGTCATTCTAGAGCTATTAAAATACTTTTTTTTGCTCTCACTCTTAACAGGTGGTCGGAGAGGCGGAAAACTAGTTCAAATTACCGAAAAAAAAAGATTTTAATGCAAATCTCGGAGAGGAACCGCACACTCAACAACTAGTTTGTGGTTCACGAATTATCACAACACAAAAAATTGTTTTTTTATTTGCTAATGTTCTCGAGACTTGTTCGAAAATATTTTGGCTTTTTGCTCTTCAAAAAATAAGAGATTGAAGATCGTGAAGACGATCGCGATTAAAAAAATGCACGCACGCGTCTCGACAAGCTGACGATGAGAAGTGCTCTGAACTGAGTAAAAAGTGAATTTAAAATATGAGGCTTGGTTTGGAGTGTTTCATGAAAAAAAATTGAGGAAGGGAGTTGTAATAAAATTCAGTCACTAAATTTAAAAACTAATTAAAATAATTTTTTTTATAAAATTTAAAAAACCATGATTTTTGTATCAAAATTTTGTGCACTTATTTTTTTGACATTTTGCCCAAATTGCTCCCATTCCTCTCGCCGACTGGAAATACAACTCCACATAAAACTCTCTCAATTGTATTGTGTATTAATCCACATGAAAAAAGCTAAAACTCGCGCTCGCATACAACAAAGAACTCAAGATAAGAGTCAGAGTCGCATTATGACGTCGATCGCAGTCCGAAGGCAAACTTGTGTGCCATAGCCAGACAGTCATACGCCTTCCCTTAGTGCCGCTCTCGAAAACTTTAAAAACAACTCCAACACCATAAAACCCCATTTACGTCATTGCCATTTTTTTCGAATTCACTTTTGTGTTGTCTCTTCGCTCATATGCTTTTTGTGGAAATAAAAAATTATTCTCTCATGGATGGTGAGTGAATTTTTCTTTCTCTCATTACTCAATCGACGACTTATAAAAAGTAATGTGAAAGTCCTAAGATCGTCTTCAAATTTATTATGAATGAGTTTGTAGGTGCTTAAATGAGAAATGTCTTTTCGCTACTTATATACTTTGCAAATATTTACTCATTAATAACATGCGGCAACAATAGCGGAATTACAGTGAGCGAGAGAAAAAAGTTTTAAGCGAAAAAAATATTAATAAATGAAGGAGTATCGGAAGAGAAATTTTTAGAGTCAAAATTTAGTTGGATTTTACTATTTATTTTAAAAATTAATTTTCTAGCGTGACAAAAGTTAAAATTTAAAAATCAACCCCTAGAACTCCCTCGCACGTTTTACATACATTTACTTAAAAAGTTCTCACGTAATCGTTCTAGAGCAAAACAATTGCGTAGTAATGTAAAAATATTAAAATTTTTATGTAAATTATCAATTGCAACTTCTAAAGGCGTTCGCGAATCGATTGCTATCATCATAATAACTCCGACAGTATCAATTACGTCGTTAAAGTCGCTCAGCTGAGCTTCTCGATTGCATTTTTTTTCCTCTAGAATTCATTAAAAACGTTTTCTTAATTTAAATTTTTGATGCCAAATGAAAAATTTAGTTAGAAAATACAGAAATTTTTAAAAACTGTTTGCTGAATTTTTTTGCATGCAACTCTTGATGGAATTTTTCTCTACTTTAAGCGAGAGCAGTGGAACGAAAATTATCTTCCATGTTTATTCAGCTGCTAATTGAGTTCTAATTGATATTCTCTTATTAATTATAAGTCGACGCTCGCAAACTATTTATAGCTTTCTATTTGCAGGTCAAGTGTTGTGATCGCATACATCATGTTGCAGCACGCATTTTAATTGTAATTTAAATTCAATAAAACATTTAGACTCAGAGGGGAGTTTTCTCTGGTTTGTAAATAAATTCAAACACTCGAAAATTGAATTGTCTGTCATTGATAAAGATGGCTTAATCAATAGAGATTTTTAAAAAAGAAAATTAAAGTAAAAATAAAGAAACAATAAAATTAAATATAAAACCAAGGTAAATGCCCCATTGCAATGAGATGGATGACGAGATGCAATCAATCAAAACATGCGAAATAAAAATTAAGTTAAGTGCACACTAGAGAGTTGACAGCAACATCAAGGAAGACATTCGATTTTATTTAAATTTTTTATTAGCCTTTATGTGCTTTTTATGACGCACATATATGTTACAGTTTAACCTCAAACTGTCGATCACTCGACAAGGTGACATTGGGAGCAGGAGAAAATCTCTGATATATTTTTTAAGCATAAATTAACCTTAAAAATTTATTTACATATATATGCATATCTATTTTAAAAATTAACAACAATTTAAAATATTTACCGTTCATTAATTTTTAGATCAACACTAAATCTTCATTCAATTCACACCCGCATCAGATTTCACTGTAAATCTCAAGTAAAATAAAATTTCTCGATTTCCCTCCTTAACGGCAATCATCATCCTCACAAAAATAGAGTAATAAAAGTTTCTGCACGCAGTCAATCAAGAGAGTGTGCAGAAAGCTCAGACATTCAAAAATCTCTTTTGAAAATTTATTCAATCTCAAATTTCTTTGACGTCAAATTCGAATTAAATTTGGACATTGATGAGCTATCACTGTCCATTGACAACCGCATAACAAAAGATTCCCTCATTGTATAAGAGTGATGATGATAATAGACTATCTTTGTAAATTATTTTCATGTGACTAATATTACCCTATCCATTAGAAAGAAGCCGATTCTTTTAAAAATACATTTTTATTATTTCTTGAACGCAAATTTTATGAGGATTCGAAGTCATGTGATGTGAAGCATAGATGGGAAATAAAGAATCACAATGCGTTAGACAAATATTTTTATTCACTCAAACTTTTCTTTAAATTTAATTTTTTAGAGTAATGACGCAATGTACTGGAATTAAAATTATTATGGCTTCGCCATGTTCAAATTATTTAAATTTTAAGTTTTTTAAACTTTTTTTACCTGCAATTAAAAATTTTAAAATTTTAAACTTTTTTACCTGCAATTAAAAATTTAAAATTTTTAAAACCTTAAAAAAGTTTTGAGATCACTTCAATTTTTTCACACAGTCACATAATTTTATGACATGTGCGATCACTTAAAATTGATTGATAATTCTCTCGTTGAACATAAATAACAAGAAAATAATTCTGAGTGACTTAGTCGTAAATCAACATTCAACCTTGCAACATATACGGTTGAAATAAATTTAATTATTGTTTAAACTTTGAACTAGGCATCATCATGGATTGCTCGTTATGTGAAAACTTTAAATTTTTCGCCACAATAGTTTTCACTATTCAAATAATTTTTGGTGTGATTCCTTTTTTCTACAGACAATTAATTAAACCTGCACTTAGTGGCGAAAGTATCAATTTTAAAAAATATGGACAATGGGCGAGTAAGTTTTAATTGTCAAACTAAAAGTTAAACTTCTGATAAAAAAAATCGTGTTTTTGCAGTTGTTACAGGTGCAACGGATGGCATAGGAAAAGCATATGCAAAACAGGTAAAATCATGAACTTTATTAAATTTTTATCAGTCAAATTTTTTTATATAATTTAAATTCTATTTTGCTTCATCTTAAGACGTGTCTAAATTCCTAATTTTTGCTCTCAAGGTTTTATTTGCTTTAACACTTTTGGTTTTATAATTACCAAAAGATGCTAAAAGACGATTAAAGCAATGACACACCAATATAAGTTGACTTTAAACTTTATAGTGTAAAGATTAATCTGACCTATAAGTTTAAATTCATAGCTTGAATGCAAAATAAAAATATTTTTAAGATTTTTAAACACACGGCAAAAACATTTGAAAGGGTTAGTTATAGTCATAATAATAACAGAATATTTTGCAATTTTGATTTTTATAACTGATTTAAAAAATTGCCGTCCTTTGTCTACTGATTTTAAAAATATTTAACCTTAAACAAAGACACTCTTATAATCAATTAGTTCCATCAATTTTTTAATCTTATCAAATAATAAAATTTTACAATTGTATTCTCTAGCTCGCCAAAAAGGGCCTCAACATAATTTTAGTATCGAGAACGCTTGCAAAATTACAAAAAGTAGCCAAAGAGTTTGAAACTGAGTTCAAAGTGGAAACTTCAGTTATTGCAGTTGACTTCACAACGCCAGGAGTTGAAATTTATGAAACGATCAAAAATGAAATTCAAGGAAAAGAAATTGGAATTTTAGTCAACAATGTTGGAATGGCAAATCCTGAATTTGATTTTTTCTTAAATATTCCAAACTTAGAAAAGCACATTCAAGATTTAATTCAGTGCAATGTCATCTCAGTTCCAATGATGTGCAGTGTTATTTTACCTCAAATGGTTGAAAGAAAGCAAGGTCTGATTATAAATATTTCCTCGATTGCAGCAATTGTGCCGGCTCCATGCATGGCAGTCTATGCTGGCACAAAAGCTTTCGTACATAAATTTTCACAAGATTTAAGGATGGAATATGAAAATCAGGGGATTGAAATTCAGTCAGTCCTTCCAGGTCCAGTGGCAACGCCATTAATAAAAATGGAAAAAGGCAACCTCCTCGCACCAATAGCTGATGATTTTGTTGAGTCAGCCATAAAAACTGTTGAGAGTACATCCTATACTGCCGGATATCTCATTCATGGTTTATCAATTGTTTTAATGCAGTTCATAAATTTTATTTCTCCAGCACTTTTTAAATCTATTTTAATTAAAAGAAATTTGAGTGAAAAAGCTCGAGTTATTCAGTATGAAAAATCAAAGAAGGAATAAAATTCAAAAATTATTAAAGCTCTTTTCAAAGTCACTAAAATATTTTTAAAAATCAGTAAAAAAATACTTTTATAAATTAAAGAAAAAAATGTATGTTTTAATCACATGAATAAATATTAATATGATATGACATAAGTTAAAGACAATCAAGCTCATAAACATTATGGCACTTTTTAACGATCGAAAACTATTGCAGCAACAACAACAACAAGCTTTTTCATAAATTTCCGCGACAATGAGAGAAAGAGTCTCAAGCTCAAATTAAAAACAAAGTTCGAGCGTGCACCAATATATTTTTCTTTAATTTAAAAATTTCCAGCATATTCGAATGAAGAAAAATTGAAGAGAGAATAAAAATATTCGAAAAAAAGCTCTCCACAATGAGATCACTTAGATTTTTTCACACAGTCACATAATATTATGACATGTGCGCTCTCTCAAATTGTTGATTATTCTCTTGAAATTGAAGATAACTAACCAGAAAATAATTCTGAGTGACTTAGTCGTATTGCTACATTCGACCTTGCTACATATACGGTTGAAATAAATTTAATTATTGTTTAAACTTTGAACTTGGAATTATGGAGTGCTCGCTGTGTGAAAACTTTAAATTTTTCGCCACAATAGTTTTCACTACTCAAATAATTTTTGGTGTGATTCCTTTTATCTATAGACAATTAATTAAACCTGCTCTTAATGGCGATAAGATAAACTTCAAAAAATATGGAAAATGGGCAAGTAAGTGAAAGATGAAAGGTCAACGTCTGAAAAAATAATTAATTATTTAAATTTTTGCAGTTGTTACAGGTGCAACGGATGGAATAGGAAAAGCATATGCAAAACAGGTAAAATCATAAACTTTCTTAAAAATTTTATCAGTCAAATCTTTTTTATATTTAAAATTCAATTTTGCTTCATCTTAAGATGTGTCTAAATTCCTAATTTTTGCTCTCAAGATTTTATTTGCTTTAACACTTTTGGTTTGTAATTAACAAAAGATTTCAAAAGGTGATTAAATTGACTATAAACTTTAAAGTGTAAAATTGCCGTCATTTGTTTACTGATTTAAAAAATATTTAACCTTAGAGTGTCTTTTATCACTCTTACAATAAATTAGCTCCATCAAATTTTTAATTCTATTAAATAACAAAATTTTCTAGCTCGCCAAGAAGGGCGTCAACATAATTTTAGTATCGAGAACGCTTGCAAAATTACAAAAAGTAGCCAAAGAGTTTGAAACTGAGTTCAAAGTGGAAACTTCAGTTATTGCAGTCGACTTCACAACGCCGGGAGTTGAAATTTATGAAACGATCAAAAATGAAATTCAAGGAAAAGAAATTGGAATTCTAGTAAACAATGTTGGAATGGCAAATTCGGCATGGGATTTTTTCTTAAATATTCCAAACTTAGAAAAGCACATTCAAGATTTGATTCAGTGCAATGTCATCTCAGTTCCAATGATGTGCAGTATAATTTTACCTCAAATGGTTGAAAGAAAGCGTGGTTTGATTATAAATATATCGTCGACTGCTGCTGTTGTGCCGACTCCATGCATAGCAGTTTATGCTGGCACAAAAGCTTTCGTACATAAATTTTCACAAGATTTGAGGATGGAATATGAAAATCAGGGGATTGAAATTCAGTCAGTACTTCCAGGTCCAGTGGCTACACCACTGACCAGAATGGAAAAAGGCAACCTTCTTGCACCATTAGCTGATGATTATGTTGAGTCAGCTATAAAAACTATAGAGAGCACATCCTATACTGCCGGATATCTCATTCATGGTTTATTAATTGTTCTGATGCAGTTCTTAAATTTAATTCTTCCATCACTGTTGAAATTTCTTACAATTAGAAGAAATTTAAGTGAAAAGGCTCGAGTCATTCAATATGAAAAATCAAAGAAGGAATGAATTTCAAAAATTATTAAAGCTCTTTTCAAAAGTCACTAAAAATATTTTTTAAAAATCAGTCAATAATTATTATTTAATTTGTTAAAAAACTTTCAAATTCATTAATAAAATTTGGACCGTAATGTAGAAGAAACATTTTTAAGTTTGTTAACCAAAAAGTTCTTTATTTCTTTCTTTAATAGTTACAAAGTACTAAAAACATTCATTTACTTGATAATTAGCCAAATTCCTTCCTTTGCAGTTATTGATCCATCCATACCATGCACTATAGCCATGTCTTGCAAAGATGGTCTTGGAGCATGTAATGTCATCAGAAATGTTGTCATCTCTTAGTCCTTTAAAAAAAGTTTTAGTTAAATTTTTAAAAACAAAAATCGTTTCTTACTGTTGCAATCAATTTTACAGTCTCCACCAGCGTATCCAACTTTACACCAATATCTGTCATTGATTTGAAAAATGCCATAGTCTCGAGAGCCATTCGAGTTTACAGGTCCAACTACATTGGAATTAAAGCTGCTTTCGTGCTTGACAAGACACACCCAGTCGGGGAGAGATGCCATCGAATATCCTGCGTTTCTCATAGCTCTTGCGAATTCGCATTTTGAATAAATTTTTGCTTCAATTGTGCTTGCTGTCAAGGCGACAATTAAAATTGTAATGAAAAATTTCATTTTTAATTTTTAATAGTTTGTTCTTTAATATAATACTGAAAAAGTCGTTGTGATACTTCATTTAAAATAATTTCGCTTTTATATACTAACTACTAATCTATCTAGGAAGAAATCGATAACACATTTTTCTACGCATATTGCAAATTGACCTATTAATGATTTCATTGATTTAGAAACTCTAAAATTTTATCTGCAACGTTGCTGATTGATTTGTTTTATTAGTTTTAAATTAGGACGTAAAAATAGGGCGGCCACTTGATAGTTTTTTGTTAGGACTGGATTTTCACAAAAAGTTGGTTTAACTGGCATCAAATTTGTGAATAGATAAAGCTTGATATAAAATTAACAAATGAAAATATATTTTTCAAGTTTTCAAGTTCAAATCAGGTAAAGGTCGCATGATGACCTTTTTCGCTCGAAAGTTGATTTCTCAGCATCTACTCACTGAGTTCGGTCTGTGGACTGGTCGTAAGGTGGATTCATGGGAATCTTACCGGAGCGGCTTGCGTTCATAGACTGTGAGTAGGCCCTTTGATGAATAACGCTTGACGTAAACGAGATTCAGAAAATGTGGTAGAACTTGCTCTGTTGAGAATCGGCCTTTCCTATGAGGCCCAATAAGGTGGTGACACTACATAGGAAGTGCATGGGATGACACTTAAATAGCTAAGACCCCTCTTGTGAAACTAATAAGAGCTTATCATTGAATATAAAGGCGCAAGTCAGTTAAAAATTTCCACTTTTAATCCACTTTAAGCTGAGTCATCGTGTCATTGGTCAAGTGGATCAGTGGCATGGGTGTGTTTCACTGTGGAAACGGTGTGAAATGAAACATGCCTACTCTCGAGTCCTGTGTTCAAATCAGGTAAAGGTCGCATGATGACCTTTTTCGCTCGAAAGTTGATTTCTCAGCATCTACTCACTGAGTTCGGTCTGTGGACTGGTCGTAAGGTGGATTCATGGGAATCTTACCGGAGCGGCTTGCGTTCATAGACTGTGAGTAGGCCCTTTGATGAATAACGCTTGACGTAAACGAGATTCAGAAAATGTGGTAGAACTTGCTCTGTTGAGAATCGGCCTTTCCTATGAGGCCCAATAAGGTGGTGACACTACATAGGAAGTGCATGGGATGACACTTAAATAGCTAAGACCCCTCTTGTGAAACTAATAAGAGCTTATCATTGAATATAAAGGCGCAAGTCAGTTAAAAATTTCCACTTTTAATCCACTTTTAATTATCAAGTAAATGAATGTTTTTAGTACTTTGTAACTATTAAAGAAAGAAATAAAGAACTTTTTGGTTAACAAACTTAAAAATGATTAATGATTTTGAAAATTTTTTCACATCTTTTGAAGTAGAAACTTACAAAAAAGTCTTTTTAATCATTTAAAATTTTAAAATTTTTCTGAAAAATAATAAAAACTTTCAAACCCAAAAAATTCTAAAAATTTTTTTCAGTCTTTAAATTTTTAAGAATTTTACTAAACATAAATATAAAAATATATTTTTACAAATTTTAAAAATTATAGTTCTCATCATGTCACAAATTTAAAAAAACAATAAACAATTTGTTAAATTGACATAATTTAAAGGCATTAACCTCAGAACTTTAAAAACGAGTGATATAATATGTAGCAATTTTTTAAGACCAAAAACTAATGCGGTGACAAGAACAACCGGCTTTTTGAGAGAGAAAGAGAGAATGAGAGAGCTTTTTAATGAATTATCGCGACAAAATGTGAGAGAAAAAATCTCAAGTTTAAATTAAAATGCATCCGTGTTGATTATCACTAAGTTCATGAACTATAAAACTAGGTCAATGTCGTGCATTCAACTTAGTGCATTTCTTCATTTTCTTAAATGATAAATTAAAAAACTGATTTTTTAAACAAATTTAAACTTGAAAACAAATAGGAGAAAAACATATTGATTTGAAAATAAAAACAAAGTTTCAGCTTATCGAGCTCTCTCGCACGCGCACACCAATACAAAGCAATTTATTTAATTTAAAGATTTCCAGCATACTCGAAAGAAGAAGAAATGAAGAGAGAATTGAAGACTTCTGAAAAAAGCTCTCCACACATAACGGACTCACTTCATTCTTTTATTCTTTTTAACTCTATCGCAGTCGCAACACGTGTGTCCGATCGTTGTCACTCAATATGAGCGAATTTTTTATTTAATTTCATTTCACATTAACTTATCAATCGAGCTCTCTCAGTTTATTTTTTGCACTTGTGGAATTCAATTTTTTTATTGATACGCTGAATTTCATTTTTGTGATCTTGAATCTGTGAATCAAAAAATGTCTAGTGATACGACGAAATGGAATTTGACGTTCAAAAATATTTGTTTAGAGTACAATTGTGAATATTTTAAAAAAGGTAAAACAGAAAAATTCAAAGTCCAAAAAAGTTATTTTTTGTTGTTAAGTCTTCGAACATTGTTGTAGATAAGAAAAAGATTTTGAATGACATCAGTGGCGAGTTTAAACAATTTGAATTATCAGCAATAGTTGGTCAGTCGGGAAGTGGAAAATCGAGTCTTTTAAATGTTCTATCTACATACAGCACCTCAAATCAAAGTGGCACACTTCAAATCGATGGCTCGTTTGTTTCGCCGAAAATTATTCAAACGAACTCTTCGTATATCATGCAAGAGTACAATTTCCATCACTACATCACCGTGAGAGAGACCATGATGTTTACAGTTAATTGTAAATTCTATGCCAGCATCGACTCAAATAATAGAAGAAATAAGGTTAGTAAAGCGTTGAGAAAGTTAATGGCACGAGAGCTTTTAGAAAGTTTTAAAATTTAAAAAAATTAAATACGTTACAATGTTAGAATTTGCTTTGTAATTTAGTGAGTTGCAATTTAATTTTTCAATTCGTTAGAAACAAAAATTCACATTTATAAATGTGCTTGCTCATGTCTGACTCTTCTGTCTATTTCAAAACAAAAAGATTAAAAAGACTTTCAAGAGCTTTAAAAAGCTTTGAACGTCGCGAAAACAAAATTATTGCTAAGCATTTTGAGTCACTTTAAGCTCTTTAAACAAACTATGTCAAATAATTGATTTATAACGCAACAAAATTCGCTTAATCAACAGATTAATTCAATACTCGATGAACTCAGCTTGAAAACGCGAGAAAACACTTTTGTCGGCGATTTAAGTGGAGGAGAACAAAAGAGACTCTCGATTGCCATCGAGATTTTGGATGATCCAAAAATTTTATTTCTCGATGAACCGACAAGTGGTCTTGATTGCTTTGCTTCAACTCAGTGCATTTTGTTACTTAAGAAATTAGCAATGGAGGGTCGAAATGTGATTTGTACAATCCATCAACCATCATCGATGACCTTTAGAATGTTTGATCACATTTACGCTCTCGCTGAAGGCCGATGCATTTATCAAGGATCGAGTGATAATCTTGTGCCTTTTTTAAGTGAACTCAGCCTCATTTGTCCACCCACATATAACCCGGCCGATTTTTTACTTGAGATTTCGAACAACGACTATGGTGAACACAATCAAAGACTTGTCGAAAAGATTTCAAATGGAAAAAATTCAAATTATCGACAACTACCTCAGTGTCATCCTTTAGAATATCCAAAAAGTGACTACAACATTTCAATGGGTCCAAAAGTGCCGAAACTTTACAAGGCATCGAATGAAATAATTCAACTCATGATTAGGAATTTTTTCAATATGACTCGCGAAAAGACTCATATACTTTTGAGACTAAGCGTCCACCTCGTGCTTGGAATTTTTATAGGAATCATGTACTTCGGCATTGGACAAGAAGCTTCGAATATTTTGAATGTTTACAAATTTTTGTTCTTCAATGTTTTCGTTCTAATGTTCTCGGCATTTAGCTCTCTTCAAACAATGTGTAAGTATTTATTTTTCTTCTGATGGAAAAATCAATGAATAAAAACTTCTTCCAGAGGAGAATTTCATTCCTCAGTTTCACACACTCTAAATCTTGACCCACCTCAAGCCTTCAATTAATTTTCAATTTATTTTCTTTACAGTTCCTCTCGAGCTTCCAATCATCAAACGTGAATGCTTCAACAAGTCATACTCAGCATTAAGTTACTTCATAGCTTTAACACTCGCCGACATTCCAATAATTTTTTTTACAAGTTTAATTTATGTCTCAATCGCGTACGTCATGACCGATCAACCGATGCAGTGTTTTAGATTTTTAGCATATTTTTCGGTGATTTTATTGTTAAGTTTTGCTGCGCAAGGTTTGGGCATGATCGCCGGCTCGATGCTTAATGTTAAATTCGCTTTAATTCTTGGGAGCTTTTTTCTGTGTCCTTTTGTATTATTCTCAAATTTCTTTATCCACATGAAAGATTCAGATGAGATTTTTCACGTTCTTTTCAACTTTTCATTCATAAAATACGCTTTTGAGGGGTCATGCATAGCCATTTTTGGCTTTGATCGTGAAAAGATGTCTTGCAGTCACGATTACTGTCACTTTCAATATCCTCAAAAGTTTCTCGAATTTCTCGACGTAAGTGAAAATTTTTACGCAATTCTCGCTAAACTCTTTGTGTTCACTCTCACTTTTAGACTCATAGCATTTTCTATTATGTATGTAAGGCTTAAGAGATAGCCGTGAGTAAAATATGAAAATGTATTAGTGAGAGAGAGAAGAAATTGAGAATAAAGAATGTTTTAAATAAGAAAATCAGCTGTTTTAATGCTACAATAAAAAATGATGTATACTAGTGGGGGTGGCAAAAGGCAGAAAAATCTTTTTATTATATAACTCTATTTGAAAATATTATTAAATAAAAAAATTTATTTTATGATTTAAAATAAATCCACCCTTTACCACCCCTTTAGTATTACAGACACACTTCCCTACATTTTTTATACAAAGGCATTTATGTATAGAAATTCACTTTTTGGTTTCAGTATTTTTTATATTTTCAAGCGCGTTAGTTGCGGTCATAAAAATCGCTCAGACTCATTAGCCAAAAAATCTCGATTATCATCATAATTAATTAAACAGTTCTGTGGCTCTTTCAAAGTCAAAATATATAATCGAACGCATCAATGTGTGATCAGTCGTAAAAAAAGAATTTCAACAACAAGCTTGAGAGAATTTTTCGATGGTTTTTTTCGGAGATAACAAAAATAAAATCAAGAGAGAATATTTCAGTTGCGCTCAGAATGTCCACCAGTATGGACAATTTTAAACTAAGCTTTCGGGATTTGCTTTATCGAGTAAAACCTCGAATATTTTCGAAAGAGAAAAAATCAAAAGATATTCTAAAAGGAATCAATGGAGATTTTAATGGCAGTGAGCTGTCAGCTATTATTGGACTGAGTGGGAGTGGCAAAAGCTCTTTGCTCGACTGTCTATCAGGATTTCGCACAAAAAATGTTTCAGGTTCAATAGCGATCAATGATAATAATTTCAGTATTAGAAAAAATTCATCGTACATCATGCAAGAGCACACGTTGCACGAGCTTTTGACGGTCTATGAGACAATGATGTTGTCAATGAATTTAAAAAATTCTGTAAGTTTTTTTAAAAATAAATTTAACAATTTATTTAAATATTTAAATTTTAACCAGAAACTTACCTCAGAAGAGAAAGAGAAGAAAATTAAGGAAACTCTGTCAAAATTAACGTTCGAACTTAAAAGTGGAAGTTTTGTGAGGGATTTAAGTGGCGGTGAACAAAAGAGACTTTCAATAGCCGTCGAAATTATTCATGACCCGAA
Organism: Tanytarsus gracilentus; assembly: GCA_038502055.1. Taxonomy (NCBI): domain Eukaryota; kingdom Metazoa; phylum Arthropoda; class Insecta; order Diptera; family Chironomidae; genus Tanytarsus; species Tanytarsus gracilentus. The sequence continues at coordinate 3,676,360 of JAXRKN010000043.1, read as the reverse complement.
AATTTTATTCCTCGATGAACCGACAACTGGGCTTGATTCTGTCGCTTCTACAAATTGCATTCATCACTTAAAGAAACTCGCGTCAGAGGGTCGAACTGTAATTATCACAATCCACCAGCCTTCCGCGTTAATCCTCAAAATTTTCGACCACGTGTACGCTCTCGCCGAAGGCCGCTGTATTTTTCAAGGCACCAGTGATAAAATCGTTCCATTTCTCGGCGACATTGACCTTGTATGTCCACCGACCTACAATCCAGCTGATTTTCTGCTTGAAATCGCGAATAACGATTACGGTGACTTTAACCGGCTTTTGACGGAAAAAATTACAAATGGATTAAACGATGAGTACCGAAACTCAGAAACGTGGTTGATAAGAAAAAATGGAGTTAAAATTGCGAATGACAACGAAGAAATGTGCGAATCGAAATATTCGACAAAATACACATGGCAGGTCTATTATCTCATGCTAAGGACCTACTTAATAACCTCGCGTGATAAAACACTTTTTTTCATGCGTCTCTTAATTCACTTATTTATTGGCTTGACGTTCGGTTTCATCTACAAGGATGTCGGTAATGATGGAGGCGCGATGTTTGATAATTACAGATTCTTAGTCGTATCCGTGGTCTTCCTTCTTTATACCTCGTACCACTCTCACATTATTACGTGTAAGTAATGATCTTTTTTAATATTAATGATGGACAAAGAATTTAAAAGCATTTCGATAAAGGGGCGAGAAACTTTTACATAAATACTTAAATTATTTTAATTTATATGAATATTTAAATTTCATGAATTTTTATATAAAAGTTATATACTTTTATATATAGGTTTACTTACTTTATTTACAAGTTTAATTTGCTTATTTATTTTTACATAATTTGCAATTTTCTCACCCCTGCTTTGAATAATTTTAACAAGCTCTTTTTCAATTTGTCATGGTGAATTCCTCATTTGAAGCTATTCTTTTTTTTGTAGTTCCACTCGAATTCCCCATCATCAAACGAGAGCACTTTAATGGATGGTACTCGACGCGAGCCTTCTATTCAGCGTTCATTCTCTTTGAGTTGCCAATCACGATCGTTTGTTGTACGATTTATGTGTCCATTACTTATTGGATGACTGAACAACCGCGTGAACTTTTTCGCTTTACACTTTACTTAAGCTTTACATTGGGGATGTCTCTTGCTGCTCACATATTAGGCATCGCGGTGACAGCTTTGATGAATGTTAAGGTGAGTTTAAATAGCTAAAGATTTTAAAACTTTAACTTTAGAAAAATTATTTTTAGTTCGCGACAATTTTTGGAACGTTCTTTCTTATGCCATGCGTCCTTTTCTCGGCCATCATGATCCTCACTAAACACACCCATCCAATTTTTCAAATTTTCTTCGAACTCAATTTCCTCGACAATACACTGAAAGGAGTTGTCAACTCAGTCCTCGGTTTTGATCGCGAGAAAATACCTTGCGATGAAATTTTTTGTCATTTTGGAAATCCAAAGAAAGTTATTCGCGATTTTGGTGTAGGCATTGACATAACAAAGGCATATAGTGTGATATTTTCGTATATTGTAGTATTTCAGATTGTCAGTTTCGTTTTAATTAGATATAGATTAAAAAATAGACATTAAATATTAAAATAAATGTTGAAAACAATAAAAAAATATTTTTTTTAATAAATATATTTAAATATAGAGATGGGCAATTACAAAAAATTACATGTAATTAAATTTTGGAAAATTACATGAATTTTCAATGCACCGAAAATGTAGTTAATTACTTGTAATTTTTGTTCTATTTCAATGTAATTGACTAAACGGGCAAAAAAATATTTTTTAATGTTGAAAACAATCACACTTAATGACCACTCCAAACGCTTCGGTTTTAACTCGCCCTTATCTCATTAAAAAAATTTCAGTGTCACTTCATCTCATTAAATAAAACATTTGTTTAATTGCCAAATTCCCGTTAGAATTTGTTTGTCATGTGAATTTTCTCGCAATAAGCTAGTGCCACTAATCGGCCTTTAAAAATAAAATTTATAAATAAAATTTCCTGAAACTCAAAACTATTGAGTAGAAAGTCAATATTTTGTTTAAATTTTATTACAGTTTTTTTTAGTTTTCTTTCAATAATTTTTTCCTTGCATTTTCTCATTAAGTACTTATAGTTGAAAGGTGAACTAAGATGCAACATTTTATCAATGCATTTTCACAAGTATCCCATAAAAATTTTTCATCCATTTAAATTAAATTTCCTTCTGAATTTTTTTTTGGGTAATTTTCAGAAAAACAAGGAAAACAGCAAAATAATTTTTTCGTGTAAACATTCATTCGACGACTTTGTAATAATCTTGCAAATTTTACAACATCTTATCGCATTGTATTGATTTTTGATTAATTTTAATTACATTTAGATTTTCTTAAAATATTTTTTACATTTCATTATAATTTTTTCCATTTTCAATTCGTGAAGACTTAAAATTTATACTTTTAAAATTTCCATAAAAAATGTACAATGAAAGCGATTTGGGTGTAATTTCTAGCATTAGAATTTTTGAAAGAGATTTTTACTGTATATAATTTTAATCCAGGACGAACGTCGTGAATCTCTCACCTCAATTTTATACTTTTTTAACTAAAACTACGCTTTGATTAATATCATTTTCTTTTCTAAACACTTTCTTCCTTTGCAAAACTAAAAAAATTAAATCAGTGGCGAATTTTTAAAAACATCTCAACAATTTTTTGAGTGTCATTACAATTAGCTCCTTAAACATTAGTTAAATATATTTATATATTTATAGTGTAGCAATAATTTTTAAATTTTTACAAGAATCGTTTGAAGAACTTAAATATATTTATAAGCAGCGATTTTATGCTTTCAAAATTTAAATTTATGCAAAAAGTTGATTTGAGAAGAAGTTTTTGAACGAAAATTTGAAACGATAAATTATTGTTGATTCAAAAGTTCGTACAAAAGTTGATCTCGCTTTTTTCTGAGAGTCATAATCGCTATCGATGAGATAAATCATGTCATTAAAGAATTTCTTTAAGTCAATTTACAAAATAATTTGTAAGCATTAACTTTGTGTTGGTGGTTTCTTCAGCAATGTTCAATTGCTGTTTGTATTAAATGGCGACACTGAAGAATGTGGTGAATTGAGGTCCAAAACATCGCCATCAATATTCTCCGGCCGTTAATACATGACTTCATAAACGGTCGCCTTTTTATCACCAGATCCCGTCACAATGTACTTGTCGTCGGTCGAAATGTCACAGCTTAGCACGGAGGATGTTTCTTTTGACTAAAATTTGAGTTTAATTAGTTTTAATTTTACAATCAACATGTTGTCAAATACTCACTTGGAATATGCTGGCACCGTAAGGTGTTCGCCATGCATTCAATAGATTATCTTTACCCGTCGATACGAACCACTTGCCGCATGTTGCGAATTTTAGTGAAAGAACGCAGCTCTCGTGAAGATGAAGCTGATATTTATCAGGTTTTTGAGCATGAAGAACTTCCACGTGTGAATTTTCCATACCGACTGCCAACCAATCACCTAAACAAAAATAATCGTTTTAATTATTGCGAAAATTTAACATTTCATTTCTTACCAGTCGGACAGTAACCGAGGGAGAATATTTGTGAGCTAAAGTCATGCTGCTGTAATTGTCTTCCCTCTCGAAGGTCCCACGATCTAACTGTATTATCCAAGCCACCCGTCCATAGCCGCGATCCATCGGGACTAATGTCAATGCACGATGCACCATCAGTGTGTCCTTGAAATTGTCGCACTAATGTCTGATTATTGAGATCCCAAACTGCGATATTGCCGTCGCTACAACACGAAAAGCAAACTTTAGAGTCGGGCGAAATGGCTAAGGCGTAGCATGCTGGTGCGGCTGATGTTAATTCTGCCTTTATTCGCGGTGTGGGTGAGGCCAAATCCCAAATGCTGAGGTTCGATGCTTCACCGCCAACAATGAGTGTCCGACCGTCGGGTAGAAGCTTCACAGATCTGATGTAGTTGTCACGTTGCTAAAAAATATTATTTTAAATATTGTTCAAACTTTAAAAATATTTTTCAAAACTCACTAAACAATCGAGTTGACTAACGGGACTTTTGTTTCCAGGTTGTGAGATGTCCCATACTTTCACGCATCCCTTGCCACCGGTGTAAACATATTTTGTGGGGTTTGATATCGTTACAGCACACACGACCTCGCCATGCGATAGTGTATTAATTTGACGAGCTTGTCGGGGTATTCCGGGACCGGTTAGTGCGTCTGGCGGAAAGGGCACAGGAGCCAAATGACCTTCACCGTTCACATGAAAGGAATATGCTCTAAAAAGTAATTAAAAAAAACATTAAATTTAATGTAATTTAAGAATGTAATTTAGCTTACGGTTTTCCTCCAACACCCGGCAAAGGCAATCCATTTGTTCGGACATGAGAGTGTGGATCGTACCCAAGTGCGCCGGGTTGAATGCGTCCATATGGATCAGGCGGTGGTCTCTGATAGGGGTCAGCGGGTCGCTGATAAGGTGATGATGGATAGCCTGCTGGTGAAGGGGGAACGACGGCTTTCGAAGGAACGCCTGGCGTTGAGTTTGGTGTTGTGGAGCGAGCTTTTGCGTTTGCACCTGGTGTTCCAGGTTTATCGAGCTATTGAAAGGATTTAAAATTAAAGTAAAGTAATTATATGCATTTTAAGCTCACTCACATCTTTCGTTTTGAGATTTGGTGTTGAGCGTGATGAACTTGAGCCTGAACGAGATGGCGGGCGATCATTGATGTTATTTAATTTGCTCGA